>OX465094.1:68090413-69290413 GCA_949987625.1 Chalcis sispes
TGCAATGCGCATGAGAGTAGTGAAAAAGTAGCCACAGCGTCGGGGCTGTGTGGGAATTGCCGGGCAAGAAAAGTAACCTTTCTCTCATTCTCTTTCTCTTTTTCAGCCTCGACCATAGCGAGTTCATAACGAACGTACAAATTTAGCGGCGACGTTACGTGTACAAGAAAGGAAAAAGCGTCTTAGTGGACATTAGCGTTAGCCGGTGTATCATAACGGTATATAAGCGCGGGTTAAGGGTATCCCAAGGACCATTTTTGGTCTCGGCAAGAGATCGGATTTGGCGCATGCAAATGAGTCAATCTGCGCAAAGCGCTGAATGCGTGTCTCTCTCTCTCTCTCTCTCTCTCTCCCTCTTTCTCTTGGTAAGGTACGCGGCTGCAGCTGTCACCGCGCGCAGCAAAAGTCCCAGGAGTACGCGCGCGGATCCGTTTACGCGCCGGTATATGTATACGTATATATACGACCACCATCCCAATCTATTCCGGACAACGTCTTCGTCTCCTTCTCTCTCTCTCTCTCCCTCGAGCCTCGCCTTTTAGACGCGGAAGCTACGAGTGCTGTTTTCCACCGCGAGAGATTACATTTCAAGCCAAGGGTACAAATAAGCCCTTTATGCCCAAACTCTCGCGACTGTGGTCATTATTATCTCCGCTCTCTCTTTTTATTCTTCCTCTCGCTTTCTCTCTCTCTTTCTTTTTCTTTCTCTGTCTGTCTCTTTCTCTCTTCCTTTCTTAGCTGCTTTGCATAAAATGTACTCTCGTCGAGTCTGCGAAAGTCGACCTTCCAAAGCTGGATATCCTGCAGAGTTGCGACAGAGTGCGCGGTATGTCGAACGGGAGGAACATAATGTTATATTGAATTTCGATGCGAACGCCGATAAGGTTTGAAAATATAAAAAAAGGATTCCCTCGACGCGGATCGGAGAACAACGGGCAATTGCTCTCACTCCTTCTCTCTCTCTCTCTCTCTCTCTCTCTCTCTCTTTCTCTCTTGCTCTGTCGTTTCATATGTATCGTCACGAATAAACTTTATTCATACTGCATTTATGTTTGCGCTGATCATTTATATACAGCAAGAGGAGGCTCAGCATCAGCAGAATCGTGTTCCACGGTTCACATGATTCGCGACTTCTGTATTTTTACTTATTCTCCCTTGTTTTCTGCCACGAATCGTTTACTTTTCTTATGCTTATTTATCAAGGATTTGCTTGGAATTCGAGGATAAGTTGATGCATATAAAAACGGCTAGTTAATCTTTTTTTTTCATCTTTTGTATTTTAATTTAATATAAATATAATAAACATGTGTATTTCGATACGTTCACAAATAACATAAGTAAATAGCGACTGCTTTCTAAATCAATATACTGTGGGAGTGTTATGATGAGGAAATAAAAGAAAAAAACAAGAAGAAAAAAAGGGCAAATCGATTTACAAACAGAAACAACTATTACCTATCGCGTTATTGAACAATACCAAATTGACATCTAAATTCAGAGGTTACGAAATCGCAAAATCAAAATGCTTATTACGTGAGATCGTAGTTACGTGATTCTCGATGAAACGATACATAATAGTTGAATCATCTGGAGGCAGGCGCGCATAGAGCTCCTGTTTTTTATTTCTTTTTTTTTTTTTTTTTTTATTCATCGTTTTCTCGACTCGAAAGATCTTTGTTTCGAGTTTTGTTTAGCATAGTCAAACAGCCCTTTATGCAAATCAATATATGCGCTGTATGAAATCGCTTTGGCGCAGCCGAAACGCCTGTGTGCCCGTATATTTGTGTATGACTGTGTGCGCCAAAGCGACAGTGTGACGAAAGCTATTTCATTAAAACGCGAATTTTTTAAACTCGAATAATTCACATCGGACAGGTCAGGCTGTAAACTCGACTCGGCGACGATGGCGGCGGTTGCTCTCCTAATCGTGATGCACGAGTCGTGTGCGCAAAAACCATTGTCTTTTTCCTCCTGATATATCCGTGGAGTTTCTCGCAATCTCGCTTTCGGTGAGAATGATTGTGTGCGAGAAGATTACGTAAAACGACCGTCGAGACGACGAAGACGACTACGGTAACGAAGCGCGTGTATACACAGCTATAACGACCCTTTTTTCTCTCTCTCTCTCTCGCTCTCTCTTTCTATCTTTCTTTGCGCGACTAATGACTATGCGCGGGTAAAAAGCGGTACGTTTTCCGCGCCCCTATGCCCCCCCTCTCCTCCTGTGTCCTTTAGCTACTTGTCCTTATTTGCTTAAACATCGTTTCTTGTCTCTTTGGTGTATACTGGCTTTTTACTTCTTCTCTTGCTTTCTCTCTTCCCTTTTCTTTCATTTACTCGGAACGAATTACGTAGACGAAACCTTTAATTGAGGTAAATAGTTATAATAGTTTGCATTTGTAATGTTAATTTACTTCAACGTAATTATTTTCTACGACTCATTAAATAACATACCCACACAAAAGAAAGTTAAATATGCGTATACTTTTCAAATAATTTTGATGATTACGTGACGTTAAAATTTGAAAAAAAATTTGTTAAACTAAGAAATCGTTGAAAAATAAATGCCGGCAAAGTAAATTCACGTACAAACGACATTTAAAAATTAGTTCAAACAGGAGATACAAGAATAGTTTAAAGAAAAATGATAACCATTTCGTTCACGAATCTATAATACGAGTATATAAGAAAATGTTGCTAACAAAAAGTACTATAATTCAGTGTTTATAATCTAGAACGATTGCAAAAGATATAAAGCTAAAATACAGAAGTACTTTTGCGAGACATAAATGTCTAAAATTATTCGAGCTATTTTCCCTGGAGAAACAGCAGATTTTGTATAATATACAAGTGCAGAAAGAGAGAGAGAGAGAGAGAGAGAAAGCAGCTATATAGGCAGCACAGGCATACCGCAGCGCATTAGTTTTCACTCATGGCAAAATTCACACGCAGCAGCAGTAGCAGCAGCCCGAGCCAGCGGGAAAGATCGAGGAAATCGCTGAAATCGGCCGTTGTGTATGATATCCCACTTGTACGTAAGTAAGCTCAACACTATCGTACACGTGCTCGCGTATATACACGCGCGTATATACCTATAAGTTCACTCTTTCTCTCTCTCTCTCTCTCTCTCTCTCTCTCTTTTTTTCTTTTATTGTGCGAGTATACGGGTATATAGAAAACCAGGGAGGGCTTTATGTCTCATGAATGAAACATCGAGCTAACCGTATATCCGCTAGTGCATAACCTATACGTGTTGTAACGCGAGTTTACTCTCTAATGTATGCCGAACCGATAAATCGAATTAAATCTTGGCCTAAACCAAGACGAAGAAAGAAAGAGAGGTATAGAAAAAGAGAGAGAGAGATACATTGGCTTTGTTCTACGTATCCAAAGCTCACTCTCCAAATTCTAACGCGTCGTCGCGCGATGCTAACACAGTGCACCGTTATATATACCACCCGCGAGTGCGGAGATCGAGGCGCGACCGAGGCACGAGTCCGCGCGTCTGTACGAGATCTCGGAGAGGCGCTGCCACATTAAACTTATGTAATTTAATCCGCACGCTGCGAGAATCTCGAGCGAGCATAAACAAAGGGGTTATTTAAACTGCCCGAGGTGGAGCAATTATTCATCGACGGTATCGAGGTGATTTTTACTATTTTCAAAAAATTGCCGGAGTTCCTACAATGAGCGTCTTTGAACTTCGAGCTCGTAAATAATCGTTTAATCGTTGCCATTAACCTGCGCGAAAAATAGCACATATTAAAAGTAGCATCAGGCAAATTTTAAATTTTTGTTCGTTTTTCAAAGTAAACAATATTAAATTAAAAAAAAATAAAAAAATAAAAAAAAAAAATAAATAAAAAGCAGCGCTCGCCCGCGCACAACCAAATATTATCTAGAGAGAATTATTATCCGGACGCTAGTGGATAAGTGACATAGATTAAGAGTTCGTCGAGTCGGTAAAAAAGAAGAAACATATATACATATACAAGAGAAAGAGAGAGAGAGAGCGAACTGCAGGCTTGCGCTTCTAAAGAAAAATGCTCGCGCAGAGAATTGTAATTTCAGTGATCGAGACGCTCGGCTTAATAAGTGCGCACCGCAAAATCTCAAGAATCAAGCGCTGCGGTGGCGGCCCTCGATTTACACATATACATATATTTATATATATATATATATATATATATATATATATATGTATTTATACGTACGGAATCTTTGCTAAAGCATGATCACGCACGCGTGCGCGTGAGCTACCATTCGTCAATTTTTCTTTGTGCTTACATTCCGATGCGTGGAAAGAGAGAGAAAGAGAAAGCATGCACGATCCTCCCGCTTCGAATTACGAGATGCAATTACTTCTGCGCCACTCTCTCATGACAGAGGGATTATTATCATTTGTTGAACGTCAATCGGTGCCGATCTATCGTTGATCGATTCGTCATGCGCACCCGATAGCCGCCGCTTATTATTTAAGTGCCAGGCGCTCATGCATCACTTAAACAGCCTTTTCACTCATGATTTTATCAATCACAAGCTATATTAAATATAATCATTAAATTCATTAATTCACATTACACGAGTGACGATATTTCACCACGGCAAATGGATCGATAAAGGCTTAGCGAGGCGTAGGAGCGCCTTGAGAATAAACAGACGCGAGTTATCTAGAAGCAAGTATGTTATATATATAAAATTAATGAGGTTATAAAAAAACAATTATACCGCATCCTCTTGGTAACATTATCTAAAGAGCACCTTTGGGAAATTTGACTTCGTTTTTCTTTTCGCGAGAGCTGTCTGTTAGTAAAACTAAAAGTATTTAGCTTAACTTTTCTTTCTCCTCTGTACATAACAGATTTTCCTTTTTCGGAGCTGCGCGAGTAGGTCTATCATAATAATCCCAGCCGTAACTACATTTACGATCCATTTTACTCTCGTTAATTGACTTTGACGAGAAGAGCAAACGCATTTATCTCTCTAGGTCCTTCTCTTCATTTTAGGTAAAAATTCAAACATATCCGCTATCTCTGTAATTTTTAAATTCCATTTTATACAATGCGTCGTCTCCATCGCTACGCTCTATTCGCGGATAATCGCGCTTCTATATTTGTAATTGAAGTTTTGCGGTAAAAATAATGCTATCTTTAATTTTTATTTAGTTTTCTATTTAACATCCCGGCATTTCCACGTAAAGTAAAATTTTTATATCAGCAAGGCAAAGGCAACATTACGCCCGCTCTCCCTTTTCGTTCCCTCATGAAGTAAGGACAATTTCGTTTTCAGCTGACAGTGCCGACCGTCGCTTCTTTCGGTGTAGCTCCACCTACTCTCCGTTTCCCGAACATATTAGCGGAAACTGAGGTTCCGACAAAGATATTTTGTAGATAATGCACAGTCACCGCTTCGATATTTCGATTTTCTCGAACCGATCGAGAGACGTTAATATCGCGAGCCTCGGTTCTCATTAGCTCGCCGAGGAGACTCGCGTAGAGCGTCACACCGGCTGCTCGGCTTAATGATGCGGTGCGCGCGAAAGGACTACTACTACGCGCCCGTACGCATGACCATTTCGGAGCTATAAACCCGAAGGAAGAAAATCGGTACGTCCTAGCCTGCCTCGAGACACGTCGTTTCTCTGCGTCGAACTACGCGCACGACAACTCGTGTGAGTCGTTCGAACGAAAACACAAGAGTTGTCGAGGTGAGAATCGCGAATGTAACGCCAAATGCTGTTGTGCGTGCCATGCTACACGTGTGTGTTTCTTGCCGATCCTCGTTTTTTTTTTTATTTTTTACCGCTCCCCGCAATCAAAGAGTTGCGTAATCGCATTCTTAAGCTATTTTTAAACGCACATTTCTGATTCTTGACTTGACTGTATTATTTAAAAAAGAACTTTTTTAACGATTAGAATAAAAAAATATAAACGAATAAAAATGTATATAATTTTATCGATGAATGGGGAATATCGTTATCGCAAGAATTGATATAAATAAATACCATATTTATCGGGATTATTTTTTCTTGTAACAATTCGCGTTTACGCAGATAAATTTCAGGTCTGCAAAAGCATTTTCTGATTATAATTTTAAAATAATGAAACAAATAATTCGAAAGAAGATTAATTTAAGTTTGCGGTACACGGTCAAACGGTGCGAGGCCGCTCCCCTTCGCATCCATGGCCAATTTCAGCCATATTAGTAGATAGGCACGGAGGCATGGCACATCGGCGCGCAAAGCGCGTCTTAAAGGACTTTCGCGTGGTGCGCGAGATGCGCCATGCGCGTTTACCTATATACATCGAGGGTTTACGAAGTAACGAGCACAATTAGCGTTGCCATATAGCGGTGGCTCTCGCTCTCGCGCTCCCGTCATTTTCTCGAAAATCGCGGCAAACGACGCGGTACACGTAATAATCACGCGCTGCGTATAATGGTATGAGCAAGAGAGAGAGAGAGAAAGATATAGAGAGAGCGAGAGAGAGGGACTACATTACACACCGAATGCAGCGAACGCAACGACAAAACGAGCTAGGGAGCAGCCTTTACCCGTAGAAGCGCCCGCCGGAGGCCAAGGGCGAGAGAGGACAAGTCGATGATGACGATGATGAGAAAGAAGATGAAAGAACGCTATTCGGAGAGAAACAATTACGCCATGCTCGAGTGCGCGTTGCCGACGACGTAAAATCGCTGCCGCGCTCTGCCAATAACTTGGTCGCTTGCGCGCGAGAGGTAAACCTCGGAGGATGCGACAAATCATCTCGGGCTTATATTTTTACGGCTCGTGCGCTCCAGTGCCTCGCTTTCCTTGCTCTCGGTATCGCTTTACCCTGCTATTTTCTCCCTTTGTTTCCAGAAATTCTCTCTCTCTCTCTCTCTCTTCTTCTTACAAGGTATCTTCTAATTTTCCGCTTCCTCATTTAAACTTTTTCCCTTCATCCGCTAGGTACACTTGGCTCTATTCGCATCGAAGATTATTTATCGCACGCGTCTCGCTTCATCGAATGCTAGCATCCTTTTTATCTTCGTATCTTTGTTTTTTAACCCATGCACGAGTATACTTCTTCCTTGCCTTTCAGGGAGCCGCGCGTTAATGTTTATTTGAACGCACTCGAGGCAAAAGAAAAAATAAAAAAACATTCGTAAAAGTAGATCGAAGGCAATACATTCCGCGATCATAGAGTCGCGGCCTGCCTCTTTTTTCGATACCTATCATTATCGCGGTCTTGAAGAGTCATTGCCGCAGCGGCCGCTCCTCGCGCTATATGACGCTGTAGTTTTTTCGCGTTGTAATTTATTCAAAGTCAACGATCTCCCTGCTCCATATAACACGAGGCTGTTCTACCGCTTGAAATTCCCGCTTACTCGCTCTTTTATATATACCCGCGCTCGGCTTTCTGCGGGAAAGGAGCAGCGCGAAAGAAATGGGGGCCATATTCTTACCGAATCGATATATCGGAGGTTTACCCTCTTGCGCGCGGCCGTCGAATAAAATGAGACAGCCGACAATTTTCGGTTACGCGTGATCTCATTAACTCGGCTTGCCGGCAAATTTTTTTTCTCCCTCTCTTTATTTCTCTTCAACGTATGCTTTAAAACGAAAAGAGGCACGAGAGTATGAGGAGATCGGAGAAGAAGGAGCTGGCAAAAGGCTCTTCTTATCTCGTGTTTTCTCATGCCAAGAAAGAGAGATAGGAACGAGAAAGAGAGAGAGAGAGCTACGCACAACTTGGCTGCTGCTGATATATGCCGCTGAATGCGAAGAAAAACAATCATTATTTTTGTTTCACTCGAAATGTTATCAAAAAAAATGCATATTGCATCTTGTGGTGGCTATTGGTGGCGTTAACTTTCGATTTTGGATCTGCACTCGAATGACGTACACGCCGTACGCGTACAAAAGTGCGACTCTGTCAGAATAATGTAACACAAGGAGGCGTTTTATAAGTCGTAAGTGGGTATACGCGTGTCGACACGCGTTTGAAATCAAGAACGCTGCTCTTGAATGAAAAAGAAAGAGAGAAAGAGAGAGAGAGAGAGAGAGAAAAAGAACTTTTACGATCAATGGCGGCCATGCGGTTATTCGACTTATATTCGCCTGTCGGTCGACGGCCAACCAACGGCGCGCATCCGCCATCCGGTTGCACCCTATGATTGGGGGATCGATCGAGCAGTGGGGACATAATAATTTCGTCAAAGAGCAATAAAAGTTCAGCGCATCGGCAAGATGCAATGTAACTATATATATATATATATATATATATATATATATATATATATATATATATATATATATACGTGTGCACATATATATGTATGTGTGTAAGCGCATCTTATATATAAAATGGCGTCCTCACTCTTCGTCCAAGCAGACCGTCTTCTCTTCGGCTTACTCTCGCTATTTATTTTTTACCGTGGCAGGCTTTCTCTTTTGCTTTTTATTTATATAATTAACTTTCTGCCTCTTCATTTTTTTGCGCTCTTTTAAAAATTTCATTTTCGATACGCTCCCATTATATTTGCCTTCGATTTGTATACATTAATTTTTACATGATGATAACCTTGGCAAATATTAAAAGTAACTTTGATAGCAAGCCAAATTTATTACTCTTTATCTGATATAAAAATATGTTAACTATTTTTAACAACATATTAAATCGACAAAAAGTTGAGCGAAAGAAAAAAAAAAGTTTGTCAAAAAATTAAGAAAAATAAGCGATCTTATACCAAAAGACCGCAAAGTTATTCGCATATACACGCCTTGGCATAAAATGAGGAAAACGCAATTTGAATGAAGAAGCAGGATTAAGACGATTGAAATCAAAGAGAAAGAGAGACAAGCTTTCTCTCTCTCTCTCTCTCTCTCTCTCTCTGTCTCTCTCTCTCTCTTTCTTTCAAGGGTCCGTGAAATGAAATAAACGACTCAAGATTCTTGATACATGCTGTGAGTGCCGTCGAGAAGAAAAGGCGGAGAGGCCGAAGGTGGAGGGATCGGTTGGCGGCGTCTCTCGAAAAGTCAGACGATGTGGAAGCAAAACAGGCAGGTTGCATATGTGCACGCATCGCGCAAATTCGCGTGTCTTCATTTGCGGCGCGACGAGCGAGCGAACGAGCGGACGATTAAACCGCACGTCGGGAGTTTATAGCGCGTACGCGCATACTCCCGGTAAACGCCCAAGCGAAAGAAGCGGAGACGGAATAAAATAAGCCGAGCGCGGGAGGAGAAAGGGGATATATATATATATATATATATATATATATATATATATATATATATATATACACGGTCTTCATCTAAACCGGCAGCATAAAGATGCCCCGGCGAGATAGCACGCAAAGTTAATGACGAACGAACGGATAAGCACGATATAGCGCGTAAACTCGCGGAACAAAGAGGGGATGAAAAGTACGCGGCGTCCTCGAGAAGATGTAAGGGGGAGAAGAAGCGGGCGAGAGGTACGAGTCGAGACTGAGAACGAACGAAAGAACTGAGCCCTCGAGGGGAGCTAAAAAACTATTCGAGAAAAAAATTCGAGAATATGCGGGAGATGAAGTTGTAAGTAGTGGATTAAGCGCGCAAACGGTGAGTTGTTTATAAACATTTAAAATTCACGCGCGTGGTAACGACGTACGCTGCTATGTAATCGGCAAGAATATACAAGGTAAAGTAAAGCGTTCAAATAGGTATTTTTTTTTAGATTACGTTTACACCCGCATATATAGTAGGTGTTGCGGCCACGTACCCACGGGACCTTGTCGTGGGCATATACACGTTTACACTCGTATCGATCTATCGGATGCACTCGAGTGCCGTAACCTTGTCTACGCGTACGATGCCGACATGATTAACGAGAGTTTGCGCGAGCTTTACCGAACATTTATGACCGAGTACACCTATGACCTCGCGTTATCTGCGTTAGACCAATGTCGAGGTGGTAAAAATTTGAATTTACTTGCGAGCTTGATGTTATGCTATCTTTTGTATTGCATCATTTCACGAGTTATTGGTATTTTAATGTATTTGTTAGAGCGTTCGATTGAATTACTGTTTTGAATAAAAAGGTTTTATGTAAATTACCTTCATAAAAATTTGTTCGTTCAAAACGATATATGTTACATACTAGTATATAAACTATAGGCGTTACACATTCTCAATTTGTGAGAGTTGCAGACGATAAAACTAGATTCAAAATAAATTATTATATTTTACTTATAACGTGTGATTGCTTTAATATTCTATAAAACGAGAGTGTCAACAAAAGATCAATTACGTGTAAATAATAATCATTTACGTAGGCGTAAAATTTCATTTTATAGTCGTATTATTCATAATCAACGCGACCATATATTACATACGTAACGCACTCTCGGTATGTTTTCGCACGGTTGCGCGCAAAAATTAGCGCACCGCTCGCTCTCCTTTAGAACTAGATATTTCATCGGGCGAGTCGTATCCTTGGTATATCTCATCCGAGCATCGCGCTCGGATAATTATTGCAAGCTGTACACGTAGCACGGAAAGCCATAAATTCGAGCTAAGCTCACGCAGCGATGGAGAGTCACTCGCGACACTTTTATCACCGTCTGCCTGTACTTTTACCGCAAAAACATAGCCACCGGCTGAATTTCTTGCTTTCGGTCGGCTCTACTCACCGAGATCCTCTCGAGAGACGCGCAAATCAAGTCGAGCGCTCTCGAGTATTCTCATAGCTTAGCGTTGCTATGCGTAACGGCCTCCCGAATGCCGTCCGCGATATCGTCCTCGCCCGAGTCTATACCACCGCGGCTCTTCTCATCGGTCACGCGCGTTGATCGCCGCGTTACTATACGCCGCAGAACCTCTACATGCATGCTTACTTGCTTTTACTTTTAAGAGAACGGAGTAGTATCTTGCGGATACACTCTCGGCCTATTTACAAGGCGTTTCGACGCGCGCCGTGGAAAAAGACACATTTTTTTTTTTTTTTTTTTTTTAAACGCGAAAACGAGTTTTCCAGTAAATATACGCAAGGGTGATTTGTCAAACTTAACTCCGTAGAATTCCCTTTCGTTTTGCCGCCACTAAGGCGTTCACCGATGAATTGTCGTACTTTATGAACGGGACGTTTTGATGCTCTTTCTCGAGAACACGGCGTTACGTATGGAGTATTAATTGGGATTTAATGGCGAATTATTGCTGAAAAAATTGAAATTCCCTCGCGTTAATACACCGGTATCGGTATATAGTTGACTAAAAAATTACAATTTATATATATTACAATTACAATTATAGTGAACTATAATGACATTTGTGGAAATTTATAATAGAAAAAAATTAAAATTTTATTTAACTTGTAAAGTTGTACGGAGGTATGTATAATTTTAAAAATAATACAATTTTTTTATAAAGATTTTCTACTGTGATAAAATCTTAAAACCCGATAGTATTAATGATAATTTTTCATCAAAGCAATATTCAGTAAAATTGATTACCAATTAAATTTTCATACAAGAATCAATTTCATTTTATAATGTATCATAGTAAATTGTAAAACCTATCCTGATTAATATTTTCCTATCGCCTTTAAAAGTTCATTGATCTATGCGCTACGGAGCTGACAACCCGAATGGGTCTTTAAACGATTCCTAGAATTTTACACTCGATTGTGGCTCCGAGAATTCGCGCGCGACCTTACCTCGCCTAATAAAAATTTACTCGGACAGACTTTTTAAATTTTACCGAATGGATGCTATTTTTTTTTTTAATTATGTTAATTATAAATTAAATAACCGTATTATAAGTTTGTAAAATAATATTGTACTATAAATTTTAATAAAATTATACTGTAAAATAAATATTATGATTTTATATATTCTTTTAATTAATTTTTTTTATATTCTAAATTTAAACTTGATTAAGCTGCTTTTATTAATCTATAATAACTTTTAAGATGCAATTTGATATTCAATAAATATAGTAAAAAATATATTTTGAACAATCAATAAGTAAGAAATTAAAAAAAATCGCATCGGTAAAAATTAATAAACCATTAATTAATAATATGTAAATCTATTGAACAGTTAAATAATAAACATTGGCATATGTAACAATTTTATTTAAATAAAAAAGAAACACGTATATATTCAATTGCAACGGTTACAAATTAAAAGAAAAAAATAATAAGAAACAATGAGGAGACCTGTTCTTTGGTAAATCCCTTTTCTATGTATCGCGAACGCACTTGTAACACGAACGCAATTGGCCGCGGCTGCGCCAACGCCGACTGCGCAATGTCGCGACTTGTGTACATACACGCGAGCCAAGTGGAGTGAGAGATAGTCCGATATATGTATGTGTGTGTGTGTGTGTGTGTGTGTATATATATTTTCAGCCTACTAACCCGTACGGCGACTCTTACCGACGGAGCATCGTCAGCGTGTAAATGGTTTCCATACGCGCAAGCGCCTTCTCGATCGTATTAACATTTTTCTATACGTCCTTCTAGGCTGTATAGACATTCTATACGTCCTTTTAGGCTGTATATGTGCCAGGAGAAAAAAAAGTTAACAGCGCCACTGCTATGTATTTGTCGCTTCATATAGCCTAGCATGTGAGTCTTCATCGAAACTTATATTTTTGAAACGCGTAATAAGACTTATGTATGTTGAGCGAAGGAGAGAGAACGAGATAGCGATAAGAGCGCGCGCACCATTGCTCCCACGTGACCACCCTATCTCTGTCTCGCTCTCTCCTTCGCTCAGTATGTACATTCAAGCGACCACGGGGCTCTGCTTTTCTTTTGTTTTCTTTCAGTATAGTGTATCGTTGTGTCGGTAATATTCGTTCTTAATATGTGAGAAGAAGAATAAAAATGGACAATTTATTAAATAATGAAAATAAGACGAGTGATAGTGACAGTGATGAAGAATGCAAACGTGAATTAAATAAACTAATAGAAAAAGCAAAATCTAATATAATCCCGCAAAATTAAAAAATTTAATAATAAGTGATTTTAAAGTGATAATTTTTTAGTTTATAATTTTGTTTGTGATTTAGATAAATGATTTAAAAGTTTTTTGTGTGAAGAAATTAAATTTAAAATATTTAAAAAAGTTACTGTTTTTTCATGTTAAATAAGAGACTAAAATTCATTGATTATACAAAAAATGTGTTAAACAAATATAGTATTGTTATGATAAAAATAACATAAGAAAGTATTTATATTAATTATAATAGTATTAATATTATTAATAAGCCTTCAAATCTTATAAAAAAAACTTTTGTTAAAAATGTTATTTTGTATAAATATTTAATAAATATACTCAAGAAATTTATATTTTTTAATAAATAATAATTGTTCAAGAATTAATTTTATTTTTAAATATTAATCCATTTACTATTTTTTTTAATTTCATAATTTATATTTATATTTACATTATGTTGTCTGTCACTTTTTGACACTACTACATGTACATGTACGCGTGTGTGTACAAAATGCGCATGCGTTAGCAGACGATATCTGTAGTTTACGAACTGTCAGTACGGGTTCGAAATTGCATTTAATTGATATGCAACAAAATAAAATTAATTATTCTGTTAACTAAGTAAGAGTCTTCGTACGGGTTACAAGGCTGAAAAATTTTTTAAGCACCATGAGTGAACCTCGCGTCATTAAAGCTTTCGGCTCATATTTTGTGGATGGATAGAGGCGCCTTAGTCGCTCGCTGCGCTCGCGACTGCGGCCCTACTATCCATCCACAACATATTTTGCCTCAAGCTGTAATGACGCGAGGCTCGCACAAGGTACATAAATAACTAATATATATTCGAATGCGCACATGTGCACGAGCGATAGCGCAACAACGCGACTAACGCATGTAGGCGCTGCCGCGCGTTATACCTCGCCGATATTGTATACACGTATATATATGCATAAAACATCGGGAATTCTCTTATATGTATCCAAGCGTGCGTATTAGCGTAAAGGAAACACGTGTAAAATTACTCTCAGCCGCGAACTTGCCTCTTCTGACTCATCTCTCGCTAATTAAAATTAACCATATAGTTATATACCGACGGGACGTTGCTCGATCGACGCAAGACGGTACTCGTGACCGCGAGCCGACCGTGAAATATGCGAAATTACGACTTTTATAAGTACCGAGTGAACAGAGGGAGCTGATTTAATTGGAACGTTTGTTAATTTTTATACACATTATATTGATATAATGTCTATGTGCTCTTGTATAATTTGAAAGACTGTATCTACACGCGATATTAAATGATGTAGAAAAATATCGATGTCGTAACGATTAAAATCGAATAATTTATGCATTAAAAAATACCGGTTGTCAAACACAAATAATACGAGATTCTGCGTGCATAATGAACAAAAAATTGTTACGATTTTACTCTTGTCACAAATCTCTTTTGAAATTGATCACCTATTGTAATTGAGCTCGCGCATCGATAAATATAAAATGTGCTGATGTGTATGACACAAGACGTGTAATTACATTACTAAATAAAAAGATAAACATAACGTGTCACGCGATCGCGCAAACGTCGATCAACCACGCGAGCGATCAAAGTCGAGCTCTTAAAAGTGTCACTCACGAGCTCTCCATAAGCACCGTTATTTTTGATAAGTCACGAGGATACGCATCGCAAAAAATAATGTGGTTCGAGCAAAAGAGTAAAGTTACAAGCTTCTTTAACGTGGAAAGGGGGCGTGTATTATCGCTCATAGAATAGTTTCGCATATATATATATATATATATATATATATATATATATATATAATCACGCGCATTACCGCGATACTCTCGTAAGCGGCACGAGTGTCACACGACGCTCGACCCGCGAGTGTACGACCATAGCTGTCCGCTTGTCAGTTTGTCACACGTGCCGTTCGAGCCACGCGCTACGCGTACGTATGTACGATACCTTCGGGGACAATGACGCTCTTTAACTTTTTATCTCCTTAATTCTTCTTACTCACGCGCGTGTTTCACTTTCTCGAGTACGTGTAATGTGCCGCGGGGATTAGTTCGTAAATTTGCTTCCTTGACAAATTAAGAGCTTCGTTTATTTATACGATTTTTTGATTCGTTTTTTTTTTTATTTAAATTTAATGTTAAATTGTTGCAATGATGTATTTTATAGTAATATGTTGAATATTATCTATCATCTATAAATGTAATTATGAATAATTTATAAGATATTCACAATATTATGATTCGTCAAAACAATAAAAGAGCAATTTTAAACTAATGTTAGTATATGCAAACATCGTCAGATTTTTATAGACTAGTCGATCGAAAGAGAGAAAGCGACGAGTCATAGACAAACGGTCAAATGAATCGAATCGCGCCAACTCATATAAACATAACGCGTATATACATATAAAAGTGGCGCCGCGCTCGAGTCCTTTCATAACGCTTCAACGAGATAGAGATCGATCATATTCGCGACCGGAGCTGTACCGATGATACACGGCCTTCGTGGTTAATTCACTATATATCGAGATAACTGCACCCGTCGCGAGAAGACGGATAAGCTAAACGTAATGTACCTTTTGCAGTATATCCACGCTCCGATTCCTTACTGATAGTACAATATAATAAGAGTAATAGAAGACGTACGCGCATGCATTTCGTATATATATATTTATGTACACAGTCGAATGCGATCGCGAATAAGAGATTTTACGCGACCCAACTACTGTTCTTTCTTTCTTTCATTTTTTCTTTCTCCCCTTCCACAAATATCTATCCCCCGAGCAATAGTGATCGTTAAAAAAGTGATTTACAACGACGCGGCCTAATGTAGATTATCGAGGCCTATTACTCAGGGTAAAAAAGAGAATGAGAGAGAGAGAGAGAGAGAGAGAGAGAAAGGGAAAGAGATGAACGCGTGTGTGCGCAATATCGCAAGCGAGTCGAAACCTATTGGCCGATTAATTGCAGTTATAAGTCGCTGTTAATCATACGGAGCACTCGACAAAGAGTAAAGTACGCGAACATCCATGCATGGATAAACGCGTGTATAAGCCGGCGACCTTCTATCCGCGACGACTTCCACTCCGGCGATCGGATTCCTCTCTCGTATATATGCACCAGCGTAGACACAAACGTATTTATGTATATATATATACATACATGAATACGTGCATGTATATAAGCATCTTTTTTCCTTCCACACACGCGAGGCATGCGGTTAATGAGTGAGCTCGACGATCGCAAAAGAGAAATGCGCTTTTGTGG
This sequence comes from Chalcis sispes, assembly GCA_949987625.1. NCBI lineage: Eukaryota > Metazoa > Arthropoda > Insecta > Hymenoptera > Chalcididae > Chalcis > Chalcis sispes. The sequence goes on from OX465094.1 coordinate 68,106,662, forward strand.
GAGGCTCGCGCGCGCGTTCAGGATATAAATTGTTCGATAGGTAGTGAATATTTGAAAATAAAAAAAAAATAAATAAATAAATAATTGAGGAAAAATTATTCGTGGTATCTCGATTAACCAGTCGACGATATTTGTTATAATATGCGCTTTAATTTAAGCTATGAACTTGCAAGCGTTTCGAAAAACGTATATGGATGCTTCGATGGAAGGGATATAAAATAATATGCATTGGGGGTCAAGAAATACTTTGTTGCCGTGATATTTTATTGCTTTTATTTATACTTATAAGATATTAATTGTAAATTATGTTCCTTCAAAAGTGTTTTACGATCGACGATTACTTTGATTGATTTTTCAGGTATCTCAATAAAAAAAGGAATATTACCGAAGCAGCGGGTGATTTTTCATTATTAAGATTACATTTTCGACTTACGATATTTCTAATTAAATTACGCGGTACAAATTACATAATAGGATGTATCGAATCGTTAAACGAAAAAATTAAAGAATTTACGAGATATTTTTTTGTTAATAAAAGCCAATATATGGCTTGATGACTTCGTTAAAACACCGCGTCTTATCTCATAGTCGATCAAAAAACACAACAAATCCATTCTCGCACATGGCTTTTTAAACGACGCTAAACCAAGAAGAAAAATAATGACGAACCTACGTGAATGGCAGGCGAGACTTCGGTGGTTGAAAAAAAAATGAAAAAAAAACATCGCGATCGTGACTTGAGGTTATTTGAAATTTGAGAGAGCGAAAGAGAAAAAAATAACGAATGGAAAATACTAGTAACACACGTACGAGTCGAAAGGGGCAAAGAATCACGACCGATGAGGTCAGACTTTTGGGGCCATACGTTGTACAGATACAAAAACGGAAGAGCGAGAAACGGAAGAAACGCAAGAATCTCGGGTATCGACACCGAAATAATCCCTCCTCTCGACGCTAACTCTTCTGCGAGTCTCGACTCTGCCCTTCATCCGGGAGGCGTCGCGAGATTCGACCCGAGCGTGTGTTATGTCTGATTACGTGCGTGCGTCGAGAAAATAATCGCCGCGGTTCTTTCTCTCTCACTTGAAAAAGAGAGAGAAAAAGAGAACGAACGCGTGTATATATATATATATATACGCACGCGAGAGTCTCGCACCTTCTGTGAATTTGGAGCTGCGTGCAATTCGAATCGTATCGGTGCTTTATTTTCCTCTCGCTCTTCGTGCTTCTTCTTTGTGCTCCCTTTTTTCTGCGAAACGTACGTGCCGATTGATTCGATATCGTATGGTTCTTTGAAAAAAAAGAAGTAGAGAGTGAGAAAGGAAGAGAGAGAGGGAGAGAGAGGATAAGGCTCAAGATTTGATTCATCGATTGAATTACTAATCGAAGAAGCTTTTTTATTTAATGTGTTAAGTAATTATCTTACATGCATTTCTTATTTTTTTTCTTCACTTGGCGTGCGCGCATGTTTTAGGGTATATTATCGTGCATTGCGATGTAATTATACGTTTAAAGATTTCGCGCATGGTATATATACACAGCGAATAATTATGATTCTAATATTGAACTGTCAAAAATATCATTAATAAGAAAAATAAGCGGGGAGCGAAATATTCATTCGGTGGAAAAATCAATTACATTCGAACAAATTCATAATTGATACAGTCTCTGCGACCTCGCGAGAAGAATTAATCAATCGCAAAAGTATCGAATTCCTACGCGTGCCGGTATTTTTCTTGCGAAACATCGGGTACGAAAAAAAAAAAAAAAAAAAAAAAGAAAACGAAGAAAAAAAAAATAACAAAAAAAATTGAATGATGAATAAATTTATGAAAGCCACGTTGTCTAATATATGCGAATACCTGAAAACACTCTAACGTATATACATATACATATGTGTATATAAAACTCGATAGTTTTAAGCGGCTCGCGCTTATCGTAATTCAATTCACGTGCGGAGATGCGAAGAATAGTACCGGTATTTCGATTTCGACACAACTCTCTAAACGCTCGCGACTTGCGACTACGCTCATCTCAAATATGTATGTATATACACAAGTATATAGGTCCAAAAACTCGAGAGGAAGATTTCTGCGGAGAGAAGATAAAAGAAAGAAGAGAGTGAGAGAAAGAGAGAAAGAGGGAACGATGAACGCCAATACTCGTTTTTCGTGCCGGCGCGTTCGTTTAAAATTCACGTTTCAATTAAGCCTCCACTTAACGTCTATTTGGGGCTTCCGAATGGCCGATAACTCTACCACGAAGTTTATAATTTCGCGTAAACGCGCGCGCTCGAGCACCTTGGCTCTTTCTCTCTTTACTTCTCTCCCCCTTTCTTCTTTCTTCTCTCTCTCTCTCTTCATCTTTTCCTCTTCGAGTTGAACTAATGATAGCTTTCAAAGGCGCCCGCGTGGGTGGAGCGAGCCAATACCGTTAACTAGTCGCCACCGCAAGTGTCCTTCGTTGCATCTCATTGATGCGCTGCATAACATGCCATTGTAATAGGCGACGCTTCGCTGTAAGCTATATACATGCTGATTTACGCAAATGAAGTGGATGTTGCCGTTAACGGGACGTTAAGCCCACGCCGATGCCGATCTTATTCGTACGATGATAATGTTATAAAAAAATTATTGCCGATTCAATAAAGTTTCGTTTGAACACTTTTTTTTTTTTTTTTTTTTTTTTTTAAATACGATAACGACGGTAATAATGTGTATAGAATTCGATTAAAAATAACAAAAATTATTAAAAATATTTTTTATGTAATGCATTCTATTATTAAAGATACTCGAATTATGAGTTAATAAACATTTGCTCTTGCTTCAATCAACTAAATCACAGAGTATGACACCTCGGTTGGGACGACTCTATCAGGTGAAGGATACATAACTACCGGCGAGCATAACTACTGCTGGCTCCTCTTACTCCCCTCCCCGTCTCTTTCTCCCCTTACTCCGTTTTGTTCACTCGCTTTTTCTCTTGGTGTCTGTATCGCACCGGCCCATCAACGTTCCTTATCGGTACTATGCGATAATAATTTATAACCGCACGCGCGGACGCGCAAGTCGCGACTTTTGCTGCTGCTTCTCTAGTCTCGAACAAGAGGGGTAAAATAAAAGAAAGAAGGAGAAAACGGAGGTTGCTGTGGGTGTTGTCGTGCAGTTTGCCCTACACCTCCGGCCCTCTTTGACTATCTATGCAAAAGTCTCGCATACGTACACAAGTGAACCTTCGAAGAAGTTCCCTTAAGAGAGAGAGAGAGAGAGAGAGAGAGAGAGAGAATAAGAGAAAATAAGTAAGGTAGAAAGAGATAGAGATCAAGCAGTAGATTAGATACCGGAGGTGAACACCAGCCACACCAGAGCTCTTCTTCTCCCGGCTTCTCTTTGCGCGCGTCTCGCACGCGAAGAGAGGTGCGAATCTTTTGTCTCGCTCTCTTCCATTAACTGCCGAGCCGTAAAGATGATTTAAAGAGCAAAACTGAGAATTAGCCGCGCATGCGTCCCGCCAACGGGGAATTGCAAAAGGTCCAAATAAATACCGCAAAAATACTCCTTGAACGCAATAGAAGGGAGAGAATGAGAGAAAGTAAGACGAACTGAAAATTTGATCTTGGCATTTTTTTTACAGACGAAGCGTGACAAACATTTGGATTTGTTATGCACGTTCCGTTAGATTTGTAAAAATGTATATTCTTTAGTTACGATTAACTATCGCGATCTTGATTGCCGAGAAAAAACTCTATCCGACTTTTCTTATGTTTTTCAACCAACCATCAACAATAATCAATGATAAATAAATGAATATAGCGCCTTTAAAAGTGCCATTATTTTTCCACGAATAAAGTACCACATATTTTTAATTTTGTCATTTTTGTTATCCAATGCCTACTTATTCCGTTGTCACTTATGTAAGAATCTTTTAACAACTGTTCAAGAATAAAAGCAAAAGCTGAAACAGTAAAAATGCAATCGAGAAAAACTGAAATTTTTCGCGACGAATCATACAGAGATCTTCAAAAAAAAAAATAAATAAATAAATAAATAACTAAAATAAAATAAAATAAAAAAAAGAGAGAGAAAATAAAGACAAAGAGGGTGGAGAGGAAGGATAAGAGAAGAAAAAGAATCGAGCAGCGCGCATCGAATCACGCCGTCCGATAAAACCCGCAAAATACGGAGCTACCGAGTATCTCGAAATGGCTCGTAAACAGTCCCGCTCAGGCAGATTCGATCAGTTCGTGCGGCGCGTTCCTCGCGGATCCATGAATGGGCTTACCAACACCGTAAATATCGAATACGCACGATGGAAACGAACGAACGCCTGATTGCGCTAAATCAGCCGCTGAAATTTGAAATCGTGCACCGGGAATTTTAATGCTATGTTTAACAATATTCTTATTTTAATTTTTATAACATATATTCGAAAGTGTAAAACAGATAACGTTAAACGTTGTAACAATTTAACTTTACTATTATACTTTCCAAACTCATTAAAAAAATGATCAAAGATTGGTAAATTTACAATACACTTAAGTAATAAACGAAATACTTTAATATTTCAGAAGCCAATGTAATTTTATGAACCGTTTTAAATGAATAATATTTTTACTTCGAGTAAATGTGAGCAATTTATCAAATATGTACACCAAATTATTACTTTGCTTCCTTCTTCTGAAAGAGAAAAAAGTTTAATGAAGCGAATGCAAGAACATATCTAAAATAGAATTTACAGTGGAAAATAAGAAAATAATCTAGAATGGTCAGCGAAGTAGTATTTACGAGAGAAAGACAGAGGTATGTAAAACATCTTGACACGCGAAGAGATGGCAGACGTTGACAGAATAAGAGGCAAATTGAATTTCCGATGCTTTTTCTTGCCGAGCGGCGTTTTTGCTTTCTCTCGCTCTCTCTCTCTCTCTCTCTGTGATGGGAACAGTGCAGTATTAAAAAGTGTACAAGAGAAAAAGAGAGAGAGAGAGAGAGAGAGAGAGAGAGAGAGAGAGATAGCAAGTACAGTAAGCGCGTCGGAAGCTGTCGCCAAAGAACAAAGAAAAATCGAAGCCGCGCGATTATTCTTCGATTTGCTCATCCGTTCCCAACGCTCCGTTTTATCTCCACATAGCGAGGCACAAATGTAGAGCTAAGCCGCGCAGACCGCCTACTTTCGCGTGCGCGTATGCGTGCACACGGATACTCGAGGCATGCGAAGTGCATCGCAAAAAACTTTAATCGCACGCTCCGACCGTAAAAGCACTCCTTTTTCCCTCCCCTCGTCATCTCTCTCTCTCTCTCTCGCTCTCTCTCTCTTTCTTCCTCTTGTGAGGAGTTTGCGTTCTCGCACACGGACAACCATCGTAGTCACTGCCGCCGCCGCCACCGCGAAATGAGGTAACGACGCACCCAAAAAAGCTTATGCCTCGTGCGCCCGCGCGAATGTTTTACGTCCGACCGCAAATGCAATCTACAAACTCTTCGAGAGAGAAGGAGAGAGAGGGAGATAACAGGACAAAAGTCGGCACTCGCTGACGGACCACGACGAGCCAAGAAACTTTGCCGACCTCGACGTAGATGCATCGTGCTCTCGCTCTCTCTCTCTGTCTCTTTGCTCTTTCTCGATCTCTCTTTCTTGTTCACATTATATACAACCAATATCTGCAAAAACATGCAGACTTTTTTCGCTGAAACGAACTTTACACGATTTCACATCAATTCACCGAGATTATTGCAATATTTTTAACTTACAAATCCTTTTCTAATTAATACAAGAATCGATGGATAATGCCTGCGTACGTGTGTGTACGCTGTCACCATACTTCTGCGCCGTCGATTCTTTTTTACAGCTCCCTCTTTCATTCTCTCTCTTCCTCCCCTCCCCCCCTCTCTCCCTCTCTCTCTCTTTGTGGCAAAGAAAACGAAACGAGCTTTCTAATTAAATTCCCGGTATAAAATGCCTGATATACACCGCAATGAACAGAGCATAATAATTCAAAAGAAAAAGAGAAAGAGAAAGAGAGAGAGAGAGAGAGAGAGAGAGAAATGATTTTGTAATAAGCCACGGTAATTTAGCATGCGCATTTAGTGTCGTATGATGACGGGAACACAAAACGAGATTTTGCTCTGAGAACGTAGATAAGCGCCTAGCTTAAAGGAAAACTCGTTGTTGGGACCTTTTCAGCAAAGAAATAGAATTACTGGCGCAGATACCGAAAGAAAAATAAATAAATAAATAAACTACCGGCTTTACAAAGACACTCGGTGGCGTGCTATTACCATTCACTAAACAATTTACCTTCAAGACCGAGAGGTTAAGCCTCATTATGTATATAACGAGACGGTATTTTAAGGCGAAAATACGAAAATTCGTAAATTCGATAGACTTTCCTCGATTCGCCGTTTAAAAATGTCCATTAAAATCTATGCGAATCGCATAAGCGCGCGCGCATTAGTCGCTGCAATATTCGTCGTTGTTAGCATCAAACCGACGTAAGTCAACGGTTGCTCGCTCGAATATATCCTCGAGCGAGATGAAATACCATCGCACGCGTTGCAGCCCGACGTTGAGTTGTCTCATCCTCGAGGCGAATCGCCATTTGCGAAATAATACCGTGCCTCGACTATTACTCACCCCTTACATAACCGTGCGACGTGTAAGTATGTAAATTCGCGCTGCTGATTTTCGTCTCATCGCATCTTATTCATGCGCATACGTGCGACTGTCCCAAACGTATCGTTGAAAAGTAAATCCTTCGAACCTTAAATTCAAGCCAAGTACAACTGAATTAATAATTGAAAGCGAATGCAATTTCTTACGCAAAAAAAAAAAAAAAAAACGAAACAAAAAAAAAACGTTATACGACTCAGCGGTGTTTTTGCTCTTCTAACTGTTGTCTACATTAACGCAATAGAATTACTCTTAATCTTGATACGTATCATATTTTATTTCTTTCAATTATTTTAATTGCTCTCATTTATTAATCTTATATTACAAAGAAGATTAAAAGCTGTTTAAAATGCATCCGACTTTAATCGATAAAACTCGGCTCAATAAAAATATAAAAGATGTTTCTGCGATAAAGATATTTTTTTAAATCGTCGAAATTGACATTGGAGTTATTATTTAGATGTATTTCTGATCGTTTTAAAAATAATAAAATTAAACGTTCTCATTAACGAAATGATTGCAGCTTGTGCAAATCTCACAGCGTCAGTTTACAATTGACAGCAAGGGTAATCAAAAATTTTTTGGCATTGATGGTAATCAAGTTTAATTTGTTGTAATTATCAAAGTCAAAGTTAATGGCTAAAATAAAAGAAAAAAAGCCTAAAAAGGAAATAAACTAGAACTAGTGACACGACTCAAGTAATTATAAATGCTCGAGTTTAATTTCATACCTCTGCTAATTGAAATTCAACAATTCAACGAAAAAGAAAGTCATATACCAATGGACCCGATGGCTGAAGCATGGCGGTAGTCTGTTTTCTTTTTCTCAATTAAAAGGTTTTTATTTAAAAACTGCCGAGTGTAAGGAAAAGGCGGACACAATTTGCGCGGATATTGTAATGCGCGTGGAAAAGCACTTATTTTGCATAAACAATTCTCCCTTGCCCATATACTCACGTGCGAAGCTATAAAGTTGAATTTGCGCGCGAGGCGCTAAAGTCAAGGACTACAAATGTGTATATATATATATATATACGCATACTCATAAGGGAGAGCTAAAATACAAATGATTTCCGGGCAAAGTTACCTCGTCGCAATATATCATTCAATTAGCGGCGCATGAATATGCGCCTTCTTTTTTTTTCTTCCTCTCCCTTTCTTCAAGCATACGTACATATATACACACATTCACGACGATTTAAACAATTATCAGCGAGAGACGTGTCGCATGCTTCTCGCGAGTGCGCGAAAAACTTTCAAACGGCGCTCGAGTAAGGGAAAGGGTACAGGAGAACCGCTTTCAAAATGGATTCGACAAGAAACGCTCACACACACAAACACAAACAGGCATATACACTCCAGCGCGGTTGGGTTATGTAGGCATAAGAGGGCAGAAAGAAAAAAGAAAAAATGTAAATAAGAAAAAGAGAAGAGAGAAAAGGCGAGAGCAAAGAGCGGAGAAGACACGGGCGGCATTTTGCGGCGGGCAGAGTATAGACGATAGCTCGTTGCAATGATTTCCAACGACCACCTCGAGTAAGAAAGGAAGAGAGAGGGAACGAAAAGTTGTGGGTATGTGTGTGTATATATATATATAGGTACAGTGGCCTGAGGGAACATACCACCTTCACGACTAATTAATGAACGTTGCTCCGATCAATTTACATTTTACGAAGCAGCAGTTCGCTCTCTCTCTCTCTCTCTCGCTCGCTCGCGCCCGAGAAGCAACTACCGGCTTCGCGGACATGGACGCGCTCTCGGGTCCTTCTCTCTCGCCGGCTTCACACATTGCCTCTCTCTTTCTCGCTTCTTCTTCTCTTTTTATCTCTTTTCCTCGCCATGATATGGGCTTTCGGGTGTGAGCGCCGAGAAGCGCGTCTGTGTTGGCTTCGTTAGCGCCTACACAGCTACGCTCTCGAACACCAAACGAGCGAGAATTCGCCGATGTAAGCATCGTCGTCCTGTCGTCGTCGTTGTCGTCCTCGTCGCCGTCAAAGCTGTAAGCAGCTCGAACTATACCGACCGAATCACTGCAGTATAAATTAGAGAAAGAGAGGGGAGAGAGAATCCTGCGAGGAAAAGAAAAAAAAGCAAGTAGTCTTCGTACCACGACGAAATTCCACCACACGGGAGAGATATTCCCATGCGCGAAAGAGGAGAAAAGAGCGCGATTAACAATGAGATGGCGATTTAAAAGGGACGATGCGACTTTTACCGCAAAAAACACTCTTATGCGTGATTATTAAATTTTAATTGCTTACAATGTGCTTATTTTATTTAGGTAAACGAACGCGCTATCGCTGCATCGCAAATTTTTATTGAAAAATAAAGAAAAATAATGGATGGATTATGAATCATTTTTCTGTTAGAAAAGTTATTAAGTGTTCTTCAGAAAAAGAAAAGAATGAGGGCGTGACAATAAAAGAATAAAAGAACGGCTGCTTGTCTATGAAATACTTCTCATATTTCAGAATAGTTTTATACTCAGTCCGGGCAAAGAATTATGATACACAAGTCTTCTTACGATGTTCTTCACGAAAAAGCATATAATACTTTGGTGGCAAGATAATCCTATATAAATTAAGAACGGATACGTATATCAAAATTTTTAACAAAATAGCAGATACGATATTTTTCTTTCTATGCTTGCATTATCGCTTAGTATTCTGCAATAGCTTTATTCAATATATAATACTGGAATTTATATTGATTTTCTATAAAAACATTTGATTGAGAGAGAAAAAAGAAATGTAACAAAATAATCGTACCAATGCATTTGAAATCGAATTCGGCTTTCAAATCTGTATAACAATAAGGAAGAGATTTATGAAAGGAACGAAAGCGAGTGAGAATAAAAGTTTTCTTTATGATCTCAACAAGCACATGCCCCATACGAACTGCAACCATTTATCGTTATGCTTAACGTATCGAATCTTTTACAACGCAGCTAAGCCATAAAGTTTTTATTGTATTCTACGTTAGCTGTATGACGACGTCTATAAAAGAAACGATCCAACCTACTTTTTTGATCGTTCAGGTATAAGTCGATCTCGCTGATAAGCCGAATGAATTTTCACGTGTATGTATGTATTGCGAGCGCTTGATTCATAGTAATTGATTCATATTGTAAAGCTGTTTTCGAAAATTTCCGAGTACATCTGATACCGTTATGATGAAGAAAAAAAAAAAAAAAAAGAATATATATATATATGAACTCGATTAAAATATTTAAATAATCATTTTTAAAGTTAATGAATATTCATAAAGTTTTTGTCCTAATTATAATGCATTGTAGAAAAAAAAGCTTTAAAATTTATTTTTCGAAAAATCCTATAATCAATCTTTTTTATTTTGATAAAATTTAAATATAAATATGTATTACGTAAACGCAATAAAGAAGCGCTGCGGTTAAATTATTATTTGATTAAAAAGTATAGTCAACACAATTATTAAAATGATTAAAAATCATACGATTCGCTTAAAAACAACGCAAAAATTTCAATTTAATACAAATTGCTTATTTTGGTAAAGAAAATACAAATTTATCTCTGTAATTAGCTAAATTCTTTAGTCGATTTAAAAACGCGATTACGCGATACGTTAGAAAAAAAAAAAAAAAAAGTCACCGCAAACAACAATGCAAATTGCACAATTGAAGAAAAGAGAAGTCGAAAAGTTATTCTCCCACGTAATTCTGTGTACGGTTAACGTGTGTGGGTAACTCCTGGTACGGCCGAAGAAAGACACAAATGGAGTGAACACGACATTAGGCAAGTCGTTTCTCTTCCTTACACCTTGCGATTGGTTACGGCACGCGCGCGCGCGCGCACGCGGAACACGGCAAGTTTGTTGCGCGGTCGGGGGGATCCACTTTAGCGCGGGTGGTCGAACTCGTGGAATCCGAAAGTGGCATTTGGTAAGTGAGAAAGAGAAAAAAATGAAAAAAGAACGAGAGAGAGAGAGAGAGAGAAGCGAAGAGGGGAGGGTATTAGGGGGAACGTATTGGAAAATTATGAGAGCTCATTCTTTCACCATTATAGATTGAAGAAGGGCATGAATATGAATGATCGTGCAGCTCTTGTTGCATTTAATTATTCTTCTTTTTTTTTTTCTTTTAATTAGAATTTTAGAATTTTTTATTCAGCAGTAAATATTCTACTTCTTGCGCATAGCTAAAAGATGTTTAAATAAATTTTCGTTAATAATGATCTGCTGCAATTTAAAACATTTAGCTTACAAACATAATTTTTGGTAAATTACAATTTGATTAAAAAAATATAATTTTATCTAATGTACTGTTATCAAAATAACTTCACACAGAACCTTTAACAACCCGCGAGTAATGTACAACGTTAACCGTACGAAAGCGCGTTTTAAGTATTTTTCTTTCGCATATTTAGGAGGGCAGTAATAAAAAAAAAAAAAAAAAAAAAAAAAAAAAAAAAAAAAAAAAAAAAAGAATTAAAAAGAAAATATCGTCGAGCCTAGAAAACGAGGAGAAGGATGACGAAAAGATAGGAATTCCACTAGCGGTCTAATCGCGATAATTAAATCTTAACCTTCGGAATTAATGACGCTTGACATCGCCGGTTTATCGCGAGATTATTACCGGGATTCCCTTTCCCTCTCCCTTCCTTTGCTTCACGTTTAAGTATATACATGTATATATATAAGTTTTAACGATCCCACCGAGCGAAGGAGAGAGATTATACGCGCTTTGACTACTTTAGAGCCCCCGTCGATGCGTGAACATTGCACAAGCGTAGAAAGAGAGAGAAAGAGAGAGAGAGAGAGAGAGAGAGAGAGAGAGAGAGAGATAGAGAGCAATCCTTAGGCCAATTATTGTTTCATCGAAGTAATTATTGTTCGAAGTTTATGTGACCGCTGTTCGACACGGTCTTGCATGAGCAGATTTCTCTATTTTCCCGTGAACTCAACGTGGTTATATTTTTCCCAACGATCCGATGTCGAGTGCCTATAAAATTAGAGCTCGTGGGTTATTTCGCGATTGTTCGACTTTTAATTTACCGCAAGATGCGCGACACCGCCTGAATAAATAATCGCGCACTTCTTTTTTCCTTATTTATTTTCATTAAGTGCGTCACGCTCTCGCACGGGGATACATTTGCAATCGAATGTCCACTGAAATAAACCGATCCGCCCACGACAAAAGGCTTATGGGTGTCTCGAGTAGGTTCTAATTACGCGGGAGAGAAAGGAAAAAAAAGGGGGAACGATCCGGTATCACTGGAACGAAAACAAAGATCCTTATCTCGGTACTGCATATCATTATCGGCGATCGCGATTTATTTATAATCGTTGATACATTGAAATGGCTGAATTGATATAAATTTTAAAAACGTGCGCTCTGATTCAATTAAGTTCATTTTATTGAAAACTTTCGGTTATTTATTTACAATTGAAAATTTATTAACATTAGTTCCTTGGTTTTTAAAATGAAGTATTATTTATCATCAAGAAATTATAACGAAAACTAAAATTTCTACGTACATTATTTCCATTAATCGAAAGACGTTTTAAAAAAAATTAAATTTTACAGAATAACACGAAAAAGCAATTTCTCGAATCATGTACGTATAGATTATAGATTGTCGTAAATAATTTCATCGTTAGAAACGCGCGAGCGTAAAAATGTCATCGCGTCAGTCCCGAGCGTCTCGCGACATTAAACAAAATATACACGGCGCAAAATATCGCCGAGATATTATTCGAAACGCGTGTATGTGTGTGTGTGTGTGTGTGTGTGTGTGTGTGTGTGTGTGTGTGTGTGTGTGAGAGAGCGTATGTGTTTGTTCCGATCGTGCGCCCATAAAACGCTCGATAGCAGGACTTGTGTATACCATACCAAGGACTTGTGTATGCACAATAACAGCCAGCTTAAGCACTCGAAGTTTAATAAAAGCGTTCGATAATAAGCTCAGATTGTATAAAACGACGCGAGCTGTTGTCTAATTAAAAAGAAAGTCATTAAAAAAAATAGTTGGAAAGAAAAGAACGAAAACTTTTATTTATACCTTCACTAAAGGATCAATTTCCAAGTAGACCGGAAGTAGTTTTCAACAAATATCGGGAACCGTAACAACACAAGGGATAGCGTTTTAAATTAATATTGCTCCAATATATGCGCAGTATTTTACCAGTGGATTTTAAGGTAACGGATGAAAAGCGTGTATATGTAGATCTATGCGCGAGTTTCCAATCGACGCTCTATGTATCGAATTATACGTACCAGATACAAAGAGCTTGAGAAAAATCGAATACTATTTTAAAACCCCTAAAGGGCAGCCGTTCTTTAACGCGTGCACACAAAAGGGAGACGCGTCAAAGCCACTTCTTTCCTCTTGTTCGTTCTCTCTCAAGGATGTTTAAGACAATCGAAAAGGATTTTTATTTTCGCAATAAGAGAGAGAGAGAGAGAGAAAGAGAAAAAGTGTGTCCAATTACGCGTTGCGTGCGTAAACTGTCGTGTACAGAGATATTCGCATATATGGGCGATCGGGTGAGCGCAATGCGAGAAATGAAGGGGAGAGGGATACGCGCCGCGGTGATTCTCTTTCTCTCGCGCGCATATTAAAACGCGATCCCATTTATATGCGGTGTAAGCAATAAATCCATGGGTTGCCACCGAGCTGTTAGCGGTGTGCTTCTGTGTACGTATATATACGCGCGGTCTGTACGGCCCGATTGTGTTTATCGAATTCCGCGCGCGAGAGAGAGAGAGAGAGAGAGAGAGAGAGAGTAAGAGAGAGTAAGAGAGAGAAGACAGAGAGCGAAAAGTTTTGTCGTCTCGTCGGCGCACTGCTGTTATACCGCGCGGTTATGTACTTCTCCAGTCGAGGCGCGATTCTTATCGATTCGAAACTCTGGCTCCCTCGCCGAGCCATTGTGAGCTCAAATCGTGATTTTAAGTCGAGCTCGACTCCGCTCCACTCCTACCCTCGCGCGAGATCATTTTTCTTTTTCTAACTGCCGCTGCTGTTGTACTTTGAATTTAGAACGATCAATTTTTTTAATTTATCTTTCACTTTCCATTTATGACTTCAAGAGCTACTGTTTACTTTATTGTCAAACATTTCGTAAATTTTATCAATTTTTATGAATAAAAATTTGAATTTCTGTAACTTTTCTCATAAATAAACAGTTTTATTTTTTCGATATCATTCAATTTGTATTTTCGATTTGAATAAAATCTCGCACAAACGCATATTGTTGCGATCCATTATGATTTATTAAAAAGCTCAAGTGCAAATTGCATTGTCCTTGAATTTTCAACAGGACAATAAAATGTCTGTAAAATATCCGGATCTTAAAAAAAAAAAAAAAAAAATATATATATATATATATATATATATATATATATATATATATATGTATATAAATACATTTTAAGAGTCGCTAATTAGAGGAATAATGGCGTTTGCCATGGGAAAGGTGTTGATCGAGAGAAAGAATAGCTCTCTCGCGGTGGCGGTTGCCTTGGTAGCGTAAAGTGTAGGCGTTTATTTATGCGCGTTTATACTGCAATTTTATCTCGGATCCTGATCGGTTCGCTCACACTTTTTTTTTAAGCTTTTCAAGTCAAGTGGAATTTCACGAGAAATATATATATATATATATATATATATATACACACACATATGCATTCTATTTTTAAAGAATGGAAATGAGCCATTCGCGCAGATCGTAGAATTCTAAACTGGCGAGTTGTTAAAAAGTAAGAAACGGAGAAAAGAATATAAAGGAAAGCAACGAATTTATACAAAATAGCAAAACGAGAGAATAAAAAAACTGTGTCGAATAACGTGTGTCACGTCTCGACACGTTTTCTGTGTAACATTATTTGAGCGAGCACGTGTTGACGGTTATATTCGACGCGCGAAACTTTATGTTAGCCGTGGACAAATGTATCTGCCACGCGACTCTTGGGAAGACAAAAATAGAAAATTTATTTGAACTCACAGTGGGACAAACGATACCTGGCTGAAATAACCGGATACTTATCTAGTTATATGAATAATTAATTGCGAGAATTTTCGCCGTTATTTCGCGATGTATTTCTAAACTTTTCGAAAGAAATTCTGCTGCGATTTTTCGCTTTCGATATTATGCCCTAATAACATGTTTTTTTCATTTCATTTTTTGCGATGGAACTTTTAATGCTAATGTTATTATTGATTGAATTGAAAAACATATTTTTAGTTTATAATACCTAAATCAACCTTAATACTTGCAAATTAAACATTATTAATTTCTTTTTTTTTTTTTTTTTTTTACTGTCTTCAATATTTTTTAATTAAAATATTTAAATAAATTAAATCTGAATAATGTATAAAAAAAGTACATTACGTAAACTTCTGTACATTCTATATAATTCGAGATATTAATTCAAAGTACTGACCTTCCAACACCGCAACTTGGAATCAATATAATATAAGTGCAGCTATGTGGAAAACGAAAAAGTAGAGAAAGAAAAAGAACAACGATCACAAAACTCGAGAACTTAAGCGCAAGTATAATGAGTGCGGCGGGGCTATACCAGTACAATGCAGAGGCTCGAAAGCATAAAACAATGCGTATAAGTTTCAAGGTGCAGCATAACGCGGAACGAAGAAGCACGCGGCATCGTTTGAGTATTCAAGTCGCGGCGCGTCATAAACCGCGGCGCGCACATGTACGCGGAGGAGTTAAAAAAGCGCCTCGTGCAACACGTGTGCGAACGCACGCGACAACGAGAGCCACGACTTTGCTCCCTCCTCCCCTACTTACGGAGCAGAAATAGCGAAAGAGAAAGAGAGAAAGGAGAGAGAGAGAGAGAGAGAGAGAGAGAGAGCGAAAGAGAGAGAAGATCGCGATTCTTTGCGAGGACGACTCTATCTCGTTCCGGAATGCGGAACGGCCGCTGATGCGAATCACAAACGGCGGATATCACCTCGAGCCCTGCCCGGCTTCTCGTTCTCTTTCTCTCTTGCTTTCGCCAACTTATCCTTTCGTGCAAGATAGCCTCTGTCTCTCCTTTAGTTTCTACATGGGGGCTCGCTCAAGGGAGATGTTCACTCGAAGATGAGAGAAAACCTGCATTGTATAATCTTGATGATTTGCGAAGCTATACTCGCGCAACAACTACTGTTTACCTTCAATAACGGCTCCGGTGCTCCGCTCCCCATTAAAGTGCTTACTTTTAAACGTAATCATTTTTAACTTTATTATTATTCGTTATTTAATACCGAAGAAAGTTACGTAATTTAATTACGTAATTCTTAAGCTCTTATCTAAATAACGATTTTTCTGAACGACCTTTGCGATTTTCCTTTTTGATCTTTATAGTTCATTTATTTTTATCGTTAATTAAACCACGATCGATACAATCAATGCGAATGATTTAACGAATATTTTGAATAACTCAGCGGATGCAATTGAGAAGCTTATAACTTACGATATATATACGTATAACAGGTTTGAGATTCAAGCGTTATAAAATTATCGGAACTTAAGACCGCGGTGATAAGAAAAAACAAACGATGTTAAGTAAAAATTTTGCAGGAAATAAAAAAGAAATCGTAAAAATACATATACCGAAGTAAAATATAAAATTTGAGATGCAAAGATACATTAACGCCTCGCGATTCACTATACAATGTAACGGCTATCTCATTTCGCGCGAGAAAGAGGAATAAAATACCAGTTCGATGCTCGTTCGTCCACGGCGAGTAAACCGCAACGGGCGTCTCCGGCACCGCATCTCTTCTTCCGCGACGTAATAACGTATCGGAAGAAATCTCGATGCTCGTGGCAGCTCTTTCTCTCTCTCTAAGAGAGAGAGAGAGAGAGAGAGAGAGAAAGAGAGAGAGACGACGACGACGACGACGATGGGCGGGACGACTGTCTCATTAAGCCCGCAACTCTCGAGTGCCTCTAGACTCTCTCTCTCTTTTTCTCTCTCTCTCTCTCTATCTCTCTCTCTCTTTCGATGCTTCTACGAAGCGGCAACATTACATAGTCACTCGGCACTTATCAACGCTGCGCTCGAATAACGACCGGGCAACAACGACGATCGACGCTTTCTAACGTAGTAGACGCGCGCAAGCGCAAGCGCATGGTAAGCGGACTAATCTAATCCGCGTATATACTTCGTTCCTACGGTAGCCCCGTGCATAAGTATCGCGGACAATGAGAGCCGGCTTCTCTCGATATACACCGAGCCTCTTAACTCTAATTAACATTGACAATAATTAACATAAATACCGTTGCTTCCTCTGACTCCTGCGAGACCAGTGTCTCCTCTCAAAGATCTCCGCGCACGATTCCGGCTTATCTCTGCGATTCCAAGGCTAATCGCGAACAGGGACTGACCGGGAGAAAGACCGTGACACTCTAGCTCTCCGTTAGATGTATATGTATATAAAGACAACCCTTAAGAAGATATCGGGAGACTCACCTGTAACAGAGAAAAAAAATAAAAGTTAGAAATTAGCGGGTTTCGTTGTAAGTAGCGCGTGGACGGTATAAGTGCCTTGACTTTATTCGCTGTATCTTTAATTTTACGGCGTGTAACACAGCCGAGCTCGTGTGCCGTGCGCTTATAAATCGACGAATCTTATCGAATGGGCTATTTATTTTAGCCGCGACGCGAGCAGCGCATTTGTATATGCAAAATGTTATCTACCACGACTTTACGAGCGCGGGTAAACTTTCTCGACGAGGTCGAGTTAGCCACACGTTGATGTTCGCGATCGACGTGTATCGCTATTCGCCGGTGCATCGAGAAACGCTAAGTCTTCATTACCATAGGCGTGTGTTATATTGGCCAAGTGACCATCGACGCACGAATAGGCGCGCGCGCGCGTTTTCATTTCGTTTCGTTTTGCCCGAGCTTTAAGCGCGTTATGACGCGATCAATTTCGTATAGTATTTTAATAAGCGTAAGTATGCAAAACTGGTTTCGAGCGTGAGCGTATTTATGCGTTACGACGAGCATAAACAATACTCGGGAGCTTATACGCTACGGGCATTCTTAATAAGATAATGAAATCCTCTTATAAATTGCTTTATTAACGTTTCTTCTTTCACAGGAAATGCACTTCGAAGAATTCGAATGCATTCGTAAGCTTTTATTTGACTCTAACCGCGCGTCTCATCCTGCAATAAACAATCCGTTGAAGAAGAAAAAAGGAAGGAAGAAAAAATGAGATAAAAAAAACGGCATGAAAATTGCGCGATATCACGAATCTGTCGTAAAATAATTAGCTCGCGCCGTGCCGTATAGCGAGAGCAAATTCGAGCCGAGGAATTTTTCACTTGCTACACTTACGGTACGGTGTGTCAAATATAGAACCTTTGAGAAAATGAGAAAGTCAGACAAAGAACTTTTTTATAGCGACGCACAATGTAATGGGATAATTTTAGATGACTTATCGTAAAAAATTTAATGAGGCTATTTGTAATCAACTAAAATATGTAGAACTTTTAATGTTATTTCGCATAAAGTACATGGAAAAATTACGGTAAACGGTAAAATATTATTTTTTATTATTAACGCGCTAATTATTATTCATTGTAAACCTAAGTATTTGCGCTAAGAATTTCAAATAAGCCTGCCGAAGAAATTTTAATCGAGTATTATATCGCTATAATTTCGAAATGAGAGCTCATTCGCTCGACAAACTTTAAAACATTTCCCTTTCTATCTCAACGATTCGAAAAGACCATCCGTCGAGAGGATTTACGGAAGGACGAGCATATAAACATATACCAGTGGACAAAATTAATTCTACCGTCAAAGTTTACGAGCCGAGTCGTCGATTGATATTTCCGGTTCCACCCTCGTTCATTTTCGTTCGACAGTAGCAGCGCGTCGGCGTACGTTTTCTCCCACAGCACACCGCCCGCAACAACAACGACCGTGCTCGATGGTTCCATGTAAGGATGAGACCTTGAGGTAGCTGCGGCTCTCGAGCTGAATCTTTACCAGGATACCTATATAGACGCACTGGGGAAAGAGGGAAAGAGAGAGAGAGAGAGAGAGAGAGAGAGAAAGAGAAGAGCACGGGAGAAGAAACCAAAAGCAAGGGGCGGGAGGAAAAGAGCAATAGTAGTAGCAAGAGGCTCATTAGCCTACAGCGTCGCTAATGAAAGCTCATTACTCGCGAGCGCATGCCAGCCGGCGCACAGAGCGAGAGAGAGAAAGAGAGAGAGAGAGACGTAGTCCTTCTCTTCCTCTTGCGCTTCCTCCGTTTACCAGCGGTGACTTAGTATTCGCGTGCTGCCACCCTCGCCGTGGCTTCTTTTCAAGAGAGGAAGGCTCGAACTTGCCCAGAAGAAGGAGGAGCGGGTGCGCGAGTGCAGCAGAGCAGCGCGCTTATCTTTCGTCGCGGATCTAACTTGATTGGGTGCGAGGTACAAGCCGATCCTTCGCGCGCGCTCCTAAGAGGCGACGAGGTCGACAACGACGACGACGACAACGACGACGTTACACGCGCCGGAGGAGAGCCGAGAACTCTTCCAACAACCGAGCGACCTTCGATCTCTCCAATGGCTTATACTCGTCCTCGTTATACCTTCTACCCCTTCCCCTTTTTATTTTTCCACACTGCGCAGGTCTCGACTTGACGTGTACTTACTCGCCGGTTCTGTCTATTTATGCTAACGAAAGTACTAAGAATCGATTACAGCCGACAATTCCTTTGTGTTAATTAACAATCGAGTCCTGATCCGCTCGTTCGCTCGCTCTCGCTTAAATGTTTATACGAAGGTTGCAAACTCGTCTCACTCGCGTGTGCAGTATACCTAAGTATACAGTTTTGTTGACTGTTATTCGCTCTTGAATTGTTTCTTTTATCATACTTATCTCCTTATTACTTTGTGGTATTATTATATTATTTGGGATTTAATTGCCGCATTTTATTGGAAGAAGAAAAAAAAGGGAATATACTTGACCCATTTAATATTGGACGACTTATTTTTGAAATTCCAGATTATTTTTAACGCAATTACATCTCGTTTATTAAGCCTTTAATAACAAAGTTTATTTGATTTTATTGCCGATAAAAAGTAACGAACTTTTAAACTTTACATTTTCACATATATAATTCTTGAAAATGTATTTTAATTTAACAATTTTATTTAACAAAAAAAAAAAAAAAAAAAATGTAAATAACGATAATTTTCTTTTAAAACAGAATTAATCGATTCAATTTAATTGGCATAAAGTTATTTTACAAACGTTACAATATATGAATAAACTTATCTTAAAACATTAAAAAGCATTAAGAAAAGTTTAAGAAAAGATCATTTTTCATTTTCCTTTGAAATACGGTAATCGATAGTCTTGCCACATCATATAAACTTGTTACTCATCCACCGAAACAAGCGCATCCGTACAAAATCCCATATACAAAAGAGTACACCGAAAGCAAACTCGCTAAACCTCTTGTAACGTATAACCTCTCGCAAGCCAAGTCCAATAATTGCGGCTATGGGAAAAAAAGGTCAAATCGAGGCGCTTTTCGCAACGACGCAGCCGGAAAGTAGCCCGAAGTATCGTGGATTGTGCGCTCGCAATCCCGAGAGAAGAAAGGAGACCGCTAGAGTGGGGGCGGCACCAACGAAGATTACAAAGCCCGTTTCCTGCGGGATGAAAGGTGCCGCGCGCTGCCGGTGTACGAAGTAGCGATGGACCTAGAAAAGAGTAGAGCAGCGCACGGTAACTTTGTACCTAAGTACGTTAAGTGTACCGAAATTCTATTCCATACCATAAAATCCGCATTTTAAGCTCTCGAAAAGCTAGCAAAGAGAGCGAGAGAGAGAAAGAGAAAGAGAGAGAGAGAGACCTGTGAAAGCAACTTTTTCCTCGGTTTAGTTCAAGGGTCGATTTACTATACATGAAAATTTATGCTCCGTCTTTCATCCTCTTGAGTCGAGTGTACATTACAGCTGCGCAAACCGCATTTTCAGTGAAATCGATTATCGCTCGCTTCAGCATTCAACGAACGATAAGAAAAATAAATTTTTATGGGCAAAAATAAATTTTTATTTTTTTGTTCTCTTTTTATTTTCGTGTAAATAGAAGTTTTACGCTACTTTTTCATCGATAAAGCGAAATTCTTGTAGTTATTTTTTTTTTTTCGAACGGGGGCTTACTCATTGGGGCCATAAACGAAATATTGAAAGTTTCTGATCTCTTATTTCACACCTGATAACGTTTTAATTTATCTCGCAGTATTATAGCCTATATATATACACACAATGTTTATAAAAGGTATATGCTTTTAAAATAAAACTCAATAACTTTGCTGAATAAGAGATAAGATGGGTTGGATAGACCTTCTTTCATATATAAATTAACAAGTCGTGAAGAATGTAATTATTTGATATCGAATTATCTGAAACGTTCTGAGTCAATTTGCATTTTTTAATCGTCAAGGATAATAGCAATTTCAAAGTGTTTAAATCTTATGATACTATTATATTTACTATTTTTGCAAATATGTCGATTTGAAGGAAAAAACAAACATTGTAATTTTATAAAAATTAGCATTTACAATAAAGCGATAAAGAGACTTTCTTACTTAAAAAATATATAATTATAATATTAAAATATGTATATGTCGAGAGAAATTATTTGCTTGCCTTTTATTAAAAGGTTTAGTAAAAATATAGCGAAAAACGCAAAAATACACCGAAGCGATGAGAGCGCGTAAAGTTGGAAAACGGAAGGAATGCGAAAATCGCCGCGAAGTTGATTCAAGAGTAAAAGAGAGAGAGAGAGAGAGAGAGAGAGAGAGAGAGAGAGAGGGAGGGAGGGGGAAGAAATATATAAACGGGAGAAGCAGAAAAAGGAGGAATGGCAGTAAAGAAAAGAGGTTTGCTCGGTTGGTTGCGCGATGAGCTAGCGTTGGACGTTATTAGTCCGGGAAGATGGCGCGCGGCTTCCTCGGCGAAACCCGGCTGGCTCCCACCATATTATTACGCGCAAAATGGCTCATTATTATCATTATTATTTCATATTCCTCAAGCCCGACTCTCTCCCAAGAGCATAGAGGAGCAAAACAAGCGCGAAATTAATATAAATAAAACTTCAAAGAAGCGAGAAAGATGAGGCAAAAATAAAGAGGTAAAGAGGAGGGGGTAGAGAGAAAGAGAGGGAGAAAGAGAGAAAGAGAATGCGATAGAAAAGGAAAGAAGACAGGAGAAAGAAGGTGAACAACTCGGTTATGAAGAAAAAAAAGTGGACTCCCGCTGCTTGGATCAGCAAATTTTCGTACACGGTAGATCGGGTCGCGAGTTACGTGCCGAGCCAGATTTTACCGAGCCTCTCTCTCGCATATAATCACAGAGAAAGAGAGAGTGAGAAAGAGAGAGAAAGAGAGAGAGAGAGAGAGAGAGAGAGAGAGAGAGAGAAAGAGAGAGAGAGAGAGACAGACAGACAGAGAAAAAGAGGGAGAGCAAAGCAGTGGCAAGAAGCCAGCCATGCGTATATATGCGCGACAGGAACGAGCCAGAGAAAGAGAGCAAAAGAGAGAGAAAGAGAGAGATAGAAAGAGAGAGAGAGAGGGGAGGCGAATAAGAGAAGGGGCTGGTATTAACAATAATTATTGGTTCGAGCCTCTCCTCCGTCCGCGATCTTTCGAATCTCAAGATCAC
The DNA here is from genome assembly GCA_949987625.1 of Chalcis sispes. Lineage (NCBI taxonomy): Eukaryota > Metazoa > Arthropoda > Insecta > Hymenoptera > Chalcididae > Chalcis > Chalcis sispes. Next base: position 68,128,988 of record OX465094.1, read on the forward strand.
AAGTGAGATCAATTACGTCCGTCTGATTAGCTCGGGCTCTTGATCGAGCTCACGTACCAGCAGCGAGCCTGTCTCTCTCTCTCTCTCTCTCTCTCTCTCTCTCTCTCTTTCTCTCTCTCTCTTTGTATGTGGACGTATATAAACACGCACGTATATCTATATATATATACCTACACACACACACACACACATATACCGACACACGCGCACACATACTTTCACGTTCCTTGCTCCCGCAAGCTTAGCTCCGCTCGCATCTTTCCATACTACTTGCATCCCTTCTTCGTCTATGAATTGCCTCGGTCTTCGCCGCGCAGAATCTTTATCGTTATTACACGCTGAACGATCGAGCTGTGTCGTCCTCGTCGTCATTCTGTCGTATATATATAGATGCGTGTTATATAAACTTATAAACGCGAGGCTTTTTTTTCCAAAAAATTGCAGATTCTAGATGAATTATTTTCTACTTGTAAATTATACTGAAAACTTGCTAGGTAAGTCGATAATAATATTGGCTAATAACTGCCAGCGAAACGGCTCTGTAATTCTAAGTTAGTTTGTAAAATTTTTTTAATTTATAAAAAGTTTAAATATTTTAATCTTAATTTATAACACAAGAGATTACTTTGGATATTAAGTGACGAATAAAAAAATTTATTTTTTGTTTAAAAAATAACATTCAATATTTACATTCATTAATTATTTGTTTCCAGTATGACAACCTCGAACTAAAGTATACGTTGAAGGAAAAAAAATCAATGGTAAATTTTAAGATATTTAATTAAATGTTATATATTTTTATATATGAATAAATTAATCAATAGTAACTCATAAAGTAAGGTACGTTAAAATCATGAGAATACCGATAATTATGCGGACAGCTGAACAAAGCTCTCCGAACACAAGTAAACCTACAGCTCTGTGGAATGCCCAGATACAGGTATACGTATACGTGGTATGGTAACGGGTCCGTTATAAAAGCGACGCGATGCCGAAGGTAGAGTTTGACTAAATAAAAGAAAAAAATGTCGGAATATACGGAGCATTATGATTGGTCGGGTCAGTAACCCGGCCGCTAGATGAGCCGGCGCGATAGTCGTCCTTCGCCGTAGCGAAACTCGCACGCGTATTCGAACTCATACGCGAACGTATAACCACACACACATACATACACACACACACACACACACACACACACACGCTTTGCTCTATAAGTATGTATTCGTTTTTGTGAGGAGCGGGAGAGAGAGAGAGAGAGAGAGAGAGAGTGAGAAAGAAAGAAGTTTGGCGCACACGTATACATACCGGCGTCGTAAGATGCGTACGTGCAGATAGGCTTTTATACAGGTATAATCCGCGGCTCGATTGCAGTCGCGGCAGCATAGAGAAAGAGGGAAAGAAACGGAGAGGAGTAAAAAGAAGCTAGAGCGAGAGGAATAGTCAGAGAGAAAGAGAGAGAGAGAGAGAGAAGGTGCACGAGTGTATGCAGGAAGGTAGTCGAACGTGGAGGAAGGTGCTTGTACCTACCCCCATAAATTCGCCTCGCGATAGTTTACGGCGCAGCACCGCCCCGTGTCATTATCGCGTACATGTGAGCGCGAAGCTATGAAAGAAAGAGAGTGAGAGAGAGACAGAGAGAGAGAAAGAGAGAGAGAGAGAGAAAGAAAAACGGATTTTATGCGAGTCAAGAGAAAAAGGAAAAGTCGCGCTATGCGGTCTTAAAGAGAAAACGTACTTACTTTACGGTGTTTAGCCGAACTATTTTTTCCAAAGAAATAAAGAAGGAGAAAAGAGAGCTTCGATCTTTTCCGAATCTTAATGACGCGCTACCGCCGGTTCTCTTATATACGTTTGGCAATTTTTTTTTCTTCGTTAGGTACAACATTCAAGGCTGCTACACAAGTACATACCGGTATCATATTAGAGTACGTTCAAAAGCTCGCAGGAGCTTTCGGCGAATACGAGTTAGCGAGCGAAAATTAACTTCGCGTCGTTTAATGGTTTCACGGCCGTTGTCTGTACTTTCAGTTATCGCACACTCTTAAAAATAGTAATATTCACGCTAATTGTAATTTTTAAGTTGTTTTACTATCCTCTTCCTTTCTCTCACCCTCTCTCGGAAAATATTTAAGCGCCTATGTAAAATCGTAGTACGCACAACCAATGCGAGTTCTACTTCTTAATTCGTTCATAAAATTACATTTTAAGATTTGCAGGAAACGACGCATATCATATATTGAGTATAAGCAATTATTGCAACGAAAGAGTAAAAGAAAGACAGCATCAGGAGATTCGTGAATGCATCTACACGCTTTTTTTCATCATCTACTCGCTAAAGAAAAAGGACGAGCATTTCGATTGCTAATTAGAATCTTTCTCTTTCTTCTCCGAATCATTTTTGCTCTCTTTTCTTCGGATCGCGTGCACGCTATTATATATACAAACGTCAAAATAAAGAGTCGTTAGGTGATAAAAATATTCCCATCTTAAGCGAAATAAGAGCGACAAAATCCAATTCCTCTCTGTCTCTCTGTCTCTCTCTCTCTCTCTTTCTCTCTCTCTCTCTCTCTCGAGTCGAATGAGTACTTCTTGGAAATGGCGCTTGTCGGCATTGCTTTTCCTATATCGGCTATATACACGCGAGAGGCAATATATACACTCGCAGACACGTCTACTGATTAGCGAAGACGTAATGACAGTAATGGCGTGGCGCGTCGACTTTATCGCGCCGTTCTTCTAGATAGAGCATGAAGCGAACCGAATAAAAGAAAAAAAGAGTAGGAGTATGCGCCCAAGAAAGAGAGAGAAAGAGAGAAAGAGAGAGAGAGAGAGAGAGAGAGAGAGAGAGAGAGAGAGAGAGAGAGAGAGAGAGAGAGAGAGAGAGAGAGAGAGAGAGAGAGAGAGAGAGAGAGAGAGAGAGAGAGATGAGTCAACGCGAGCGCGCCGAGTGAAAACGAGAAGCTCTCGTTATAAATTAAGAAATATCGCGGGCGAGCTGGTCCAATCGAGGACTTCGATCCAATCGTACAACTGAAATCTTAGGGTATATGTAAAACGGAAATAAAAAGAGAGCGTTCTAAAAGAAACGAAGAAAATCAATCGAGAGAGACGGTGGAGGATCGGTCCGAAAGCGAGTCGAGTAAACGTGTCATGCGAGGCGTCAACGGATGTCCCGAAGCTCGACAACCCGAGATCGTGCGACGACTCTTTCTCTTTCGTACCCTCTCTCGCTCTTTCTTTTATTTTTCTTCTTGCTCGCGGTAGCGCTCTCTGGCTATACGGCAGCCGATTCCATTGGGAAACGCGCGCGCCGTTCGTTCGGACGCTGCCAGCCGCGCAATTGCGTGTGTGTGTATGTATATGTGTGTATGTTCGTGCGAATGCTTTTTACCAACAACTTGTCACCGGGGTGATTTGTCTTGGTACTCGCTGGAATTGAACCGAAATAAAGTACAAAAGAAATAATACGAGAGATGGAGAGTGCACGGGAATTGGATGGAGGAGAGAAAGAAAAAGGAAAGGAGTAAACACGGGAGAGGGAGAAAGAGAAAGAAAAGACTTGTGCAAGTAGATACTCGCATGCCGAGCCGAGAACCTGTGAACAAGTGACTCTATCTCGTTGCTAGTAGGACATATCGGTTTACGTGTTTTGCATCTCTCGGGAATTCTTCTCGGTCTAAGAGAAAGAGAGAAAGAGAAGGTAAAAGATAAAGAAAGATGCTTCAGAAGTAAAAAAAAGAATAAGAGATAAAGCATATGGTGTGTATGGCGTTGATCGGCCAAAGCCTGCATGCGAAATCTATATATATATATATACTATGTATATATACCACGCGTACACAGCATGAAAAAGAGGAAGAAAGAGACAGAGAGAGAGAGAGAGAGAGAGAGAGAGGGAGGGAGGTGCTTTTATTGCATACAATAAGAACGTGAAAAGGAAATCCGAGATTGAGATACAGATAGAACGGTTGAAGGAAACAAGAGAATATCGAGATTAAGTAATAAGTATAGAAAATTGAGAAGCAGCTAGTATAAGTCTCGCGGATGAATATAATCATATCGACTTCAACGTGAATACGCCGTTAAATAACTCGTGAATTTTCTCTCTTTCTCACATCTCGTTTATACCTCTGGATATGTATCTCGAGACGTTTTTTCGTATGGTTTATAACCAACGCTTCTCGACTCAATGGTTAATCGATACAGTGTTTTGCCCTTTTGCAGCTTTTTGTTAATGTATTATTCGCGATGATTTTATCAAAAAAAAAAAAAAACAAAAAACAAAAAAAAACAAAAAAAAATAAATAAATAAAACAAAACGAAGAATAATTTGAGCATTTGACATAAAATTCACGTGCAATCGTTGCAAAAATGTTTATTGAATTTTCCAATATTACCAGCATAAAAAACTTTTGCTTTTGTGACATTTTATTTACAAAGGCACTTTCGAAATGTTTCTCGCGTATCAAAATAAATTATCTCTTGTGTATCAAGAGATTATTTCAAATGCGATTAATGGAATAAAAGAAAAAACTAAATAAAATCTAGATAATCGTGTTCAATTTCACTGTTAGCTGTTTGACTCACCATTTCTCAAAATAATTTTTCTCTCATGTATATCCATCTATTGTTTAAAGTCGCATCAAAAAACAGAAGCGCATTAATTATATTAAAAGCAGATTTTATGTACCTACATATATCCACAGGTATAAAATAACTGAGTTTTAATCAATAAAATAAGAGGATCGCGAAGAGACGCGTATCATCTCGGTACTCTCTCTCTCTTTCTCTCCTTTGCTCTTCTGCTTACCAAGAACGAAAGAGAAATAGAGAAGAAGAAAGAGAGAGTGAGAGAGACACTTTGTAATAATTACAAGAGAGAATTATGAGCGGCAGTGGCCGATTGGATCTATGTATAAACGCGGTTTACACGTAGCAGCTTTTTCTCTCTCTTTTTCATATTCCCTCGCATATGTATAGTATGTATATACACGTCTCTCAATCGTTTCTTCATTTCGCTCCCGAGAAACGTCTCCTCTCCTTTATTTTTTTCATCATTTTCTTCGCTCCCTTAACTCGCGAGCTCGCATATGTGTGTGTGTGTGTGTGTGTGTGTGTGTGTGTGTGTGTGTGTGTGTGTGTGTGTGTGTGTGTGTGTGTGTGTGTGTGTGTGTGTGTGTGTGTGTGTGTGTGTGTGTGTGTGTGTGTGTGTGTGTGTGTGTGTGTGTGTGTGTGTGTGTGTGTGTAAGCGACAGCAAACGCTGTCTTGAAATGGAGCCACGCTTAGAATGCGGTTTATTTGCACTTTACTGTCAGTTAACGTTTGTTACTTTTTTTTTTTTTTTTTTTTTTTTTTTTTGGAGTATCGATTGCGAGTGAAACTGTAGCTTGGATATTTTTCAATATCGATACATTTTTAATAAAGGTCAAAATTTAATTTATTGCATGCAATTTGAATCTTTTAAAAATTGTTTTCTTGTGCGCATTCTCTCGATTAATTAAAGTTGTGATTCGAATTTAAAAAAAAAAAAAAAAAAAATATATATATATATATATATATATATATATATAAATGTATATTTAATCGTAATAACTGAGTAATCGTATGGGTATTAATTAAGATTTCTTAATCAAACAAATTACAGTTATGTGCTCTTTCCCTCAGTCAAGAAAGATGTCGCATACATGTGATACAGATTTTACTCATTTTGTAATAAACTTCATCGTAAAAATATACGGCACACATATTTTCTTTAAGTAATGATAACATGTTTTGATAAATGACTTATTCGCAACAAAGTTTCAAATTAAAGTTTTTTTAATTAAAAAAGTTGAATATTTAAGTACTTGTGAAAGAAAAAAAAATTTTTAACATTTCAGAATTTACGCGTAAATAAGAATAAGAAAAAAATGATCATTCGCATACGTTTTAAAATATTTCTATCACTTTTGCCTTACTAAATATCTCGTTAAATAATTCATTGTGTCACTGTTTGTTTATTTGAACAAAAAATTATAAAATATAGACAATCAACACTTTACATGATTCATTCACATTAACAAGATTATAAATTCCTACACTTACTCTTTGAGCCGATAACCTTTTTTTTTTAGAAAGCGCGTATTCGTCGATATAGATTTAAAAACTAAACTAAAAATTACTTAAATCATATAACGAAAAATTCGCTCGGAATTTTCTGGCGAAATAAATGATCACTGACAATTTAAATATTTAATATCTTTTACTTGTAATTAAAGATTTTTCAGTCGAAGCCTTTCAAGGAAGTCTGTCACTTCGGGAGAGAAATATTAATAGCAATCCGTGCTTTTATGTATTTGCAACCTCGCATAAATCGACTATAATCGAGATATTAAGTTAACTTCCTCCTTGGAAAGTTCATTTTCGTATAAATTTTTTTTCATTTAATCTGAAGGCTATCATCTCATTGAGAGGTCGTTTTGAAAAATGATAAAAAAAAAAAACTTCCGTTGACACGAAGGTATATTAAATCCGCGTTCTCGCGCTCGTTTTATATTCTAGAATGTTACTTTCCGATAGCCGTGTGAGCGAGTGCATGCATATACGCACGGATATACATGTACGAGTATGTGTACGTATGTAACGCGGCCGATGTGCGTGCGCGAAAATTAATGACTCTTTCCCGCTAGCTCATGTGTGAGAAAGCCGGGAGGGAAACCATAGGGAAGCAGAGAGGGAAAAGTAAGAAGGAGATATGAGAAACGAGGTGGAATCAAACCAAATAGAAAGAGATGAAATGAGAAAAGTCAAAAGAAAATAATGCACGTTGTGTGCACGCATGTGTGATGCATGATCGCTTGCGTTATTGTTTGCGTTGCTTTAATTTACTAGTTAGTATATTTTAAAATCAATTTTGATTGTAATTAAACAATAAAGAAGATTTTATGATCTATTTCGCCGATGATTACTAGTTTGAGAAGACGAGAGGTGACATCAATCACTATATAATTGCATGATTTTTGCATGATAACCGCTTAATCGGTATGAAAACAAAGCAAACGAATTTCTTAATAATTAATAAGAAATTCATTGCTTTCATCAATTTAGAATTATATTAAATATGCATACTATTTAAAATAATATATTATTTTATTACCAAGAAAACTGTTTTTATTCCCAGAGATTTTTAGAAAATAAAGTACACCATCGATTGCTAACAAATTAAACATCTAATTACATGCAATAACAACATTTTTGTAAATTTCGAAGCATTTGCATGTATTCGTTGAATACTGTAATGATATTTATTAAAAGTATAAAGTTAATAAAATAAACTAATAACGAATGCAAATTAATATTCTTGAATAAAATTATTGTAATAAATGATGAGATCAATACCTAAAAATTATTAACGGATAAAATAAATAATATTAATTTCAGATTTGGTTTATTCTTAATGCGATAATATGTAGCGCGTTATAGCTTTAAGTCCCTTGAAAGCAAATTCACTCCATAAAATAGTTAACTTGGCTTCCACGCTAGATAATTTTCAAACTGAATGGGTTCAGTTTTTTATCCATGAAAAAAAAAAAAAAAAAAAAGAAAAAAAACATCAAAGAAAGAATAAGTCAAGCCTGTAAGTGTAAAATTATTGGAAAAGAAGATTCAAGACGGCAAGTTTAGCAAAAATAAAAATCGCTGGCGTCGTTGCCTTAGCTGGAACTTTTGCCAAGCAAACCTTTTCATTTCCCATGACATTTGATAGCTCGCAGCGGCCATTAGCCTCTTGACTCATTCGCTGTTATTAATTATTATATCGCCTGTTAATTAACGAGCGCAATCCGGTCGAACGAAGAAGCTCGCGAGCATTTTCCATGCCGTCTCCTCTTCTCCTCCATTCTCTCTCTTTCTCTCTCTTTTTTATCGCTGTAAATGGCCGAGCAGCATCGTAATATCGAGATTATTCGAGTTTTAATTGCGCGGCTAAAAATTGCGAGTCGAGTCGGTCGCGTCGAGAGAGAAAAACGTCGACGAGGAAAATTTACCCGGTTAAATCTCCGCGCTGCGCGACGTAATAAAAGGTAAATAAGGAGCGTTTAGATAATTAACGTAAAAACACGAGAAAACGAGAAGTGAAACGGAGAAATGAATTTTCTCATGAAAATTATTACGAAACTCTCGAGATAATTATAAAACGTCTAAAACTAAACATTTTTTTCAATAGAAAAATTATAGCGCGAGGCGCAAGAATTGATAATTTTTTTTAATAAAGATTCATGAGACATTATAATCATTTTTAATATTGTGCTAACGAGAATAATTTTTATTGACTACAGAATTCAAAATTGTTGAGAATTTTATAGTAATTTACATACTAAATCATTTGTTATAATTATCAAGACAGTAGTTATAACAGGATGCTTAAGTTGTAATGCATTATCTGATGTTATTCAACATATTTTTAAACTTACGCAGGTACATGGCATTTTTGATAAAAGAATCATTAACTGTTACGATAAAGTCTACAAGAACTTCATTTATTTAATAACATAGAAGAATTTTACACGTATTATTGGCAAAAATAGATATTTATTCAACATAATGTAAAATAAATAATAAATTGTTGACTCGAGCGGAGAATATTCGAGTGGAGTCAAGTAAAAAAGAAAGACCATAAGAAAGAGATAGAGATAAATGAAAGAGAATATGGAAAATGAAGGAAGATCAGAGAAAGTAAGAAAGAGATAGAAGCAATGAAAATTACCCGATGCTAAATTCCTCACTACCAATCAACGCCGGGATAATTAAGCGAGGGGTGGATACGACGAGCTGCTTCAGAAAGCAGAGCTCGAAAGAGGGATGTCAGATAGAATCTCACGGGAGGGGCAGGCGTGGCCCTATACTTCTCTCTCTCTCTCTCTCTTTCTCTCTCTCTTTCTCTCTTCTTTCCTTCGTCCTCTTTTTCCTTCGCAATCTCGCTTCTCTTAAAGAACCGAGCGCTCGTGTATTATATCGCGGTCGCAACCGACAAAGACCTCCAGGTGGAGAACCGACCCACACACAACCGTATCGATGTTTTCTTTCGGATAATATATATCGTAAATTCCTGCCATTTTTTATCAATGCGCTTTCGTCCTAATACTTTATTTATATAAATAGCTTTTTTTTTCATTTTACAGAAAATTGTGAAAAGCAAATCTTTAAGTATCTGATTGAGTTTAGAAAATTCGACGTTAACGTAATACTCATTATAGGCTTACTTATAAATTATATTATTTGAGTTCTCTTGTCATAAAATTTTTCGATTAAAAATGACGGACAGAAGTAATCACTTACAACGCGTGAGGTGTACTCTTATACATATACACACATACACACACACACACACACGTTCGCTTTGAATTGGCGCGACGATAGAGAAGCGCACGGTGGATTCATTCCTCGCGAACTGTCATTACTCGCCCTCTCTGCGTATACGTGGATAATGGCCAGTTTCGTCACTGACAAATCGCCGTAATTGTTCCTCACTCTCTCTCTCTCTCTCTGTATGTGTGCATGTATGCATTATTATTCCCGTCTATAATTATGAATAACCGGGCAACCGTTCGGAGGATTAAGGTCACCATCTTTTGGAGCAAACGACGTTGGTTGAAGAAGAAAAAAAATCTTTCGTTTCTCTTCGTGCTTTGTGCACATCTCGATAATTTTGCCCGAAATTTAACGCTCAAAAATAATAATTAGGTACTTTTTCTCGGCTTTGGAGCTTCTTCTTTTGACGGATCTTAATTTCTCTTTTTAAAAAGTTTTCAAAGAGAAGGTAAAATATTTGTGGTGTAAAAATTTCAATCAATGCGCCATGACCCGAACGTAATTGTCATTATTAGACTTGAATTAAATATAATAATGATAATTTGTTATACAATAAATATTACAGTTGCAAATGTTTCTTGTATAAATGACGCATTTTAAAAAATTGTAAAGATAAAAGTTATAAAGAACGATAAAACAAAAAAAAATTACGAAAAAATATAAAATTTTAAGTGTCTACAATTATTGTATTTGTTCAGTATAACAGATATCGTTGTAAATTTTTTTTCGAACGAACCAAAAAATAAACGATGGGACGAATAAAACTTTTGGTTGATCGACAGCATCCTCGAACGTTGAAACTCCGCCTACGACGTATGTTTACCCTACGAAGAGTGACATTCCATCCTTTTCTGTTTCTATAAGCCCTCGCTTAGTCCAAACAAGCCTAAAAGGCCAAATATTTAAAAATTTCCTCTCTTTCTCTCTTGCTAGTTTTCGTTGCCGAGTAACTCGTGTAAATAGAGCCGAGGAAGAAAGACGACGTCGGCGTGCCTTTAACTCATCCTCCTCTTTATTTCTTTTTTTCTTAAAGGATCGCGCGCCTTTAAAGGTATATATGTATACACCTATATATAAAAGATTGCAACGTGTCGGGATCAAGATGAGGATATACACCGGCGCGGCTTTTTGCCCTATTCTCTCTCGAATGTGGACGGAGCATAAACGTGACTCTGTCTCGGTTCCTTTCTCTCTCTCTCTCTCTCTCTCTCTCTCTATCTTTTCCTGCACCGGTCGACTCAATAAACAGCACCTGAGCACTTATTTAGATTCGCGTAACTCTCGAGGACGTGCCTCCTTCTCAATGTATACACGTTGACTTTGACCGCCGTTTGTCTAAGACAACCGTCGCTCTTTCTAGTCGCTCCTTTTCTCTAATGCTTTTTAACGCTACGTGTTTTTCTTTCCTGACTTTCATAGCACGATAGATCTTAGGTAAACGTTTTCAATAAAGATGTTTTAACGTTTACTATTTTCAATGTTATTTATACCAGTTACGATTCGTTTTTGATTTATTAATTGAATTTTTATTTTTTCGAGTTTTTAATTATTTTTAACTTTTTCTATTAAGCATTATGAGCTTTGATAAAATAAAAACTCATCGCTTGTTTACAGTTATTTATGAATACTTTATAACATTAACTTTATCGATGAATTCTCAGGCTTAATTGCATTAGAATATAAAACCTTAAAGTTTGAATGTTTGGGTGACTCACGAACACGCACCAAGATATTTAAATTTTGGCGGAGCAAACGGTTATAAACGAAAACAAACTTTCGTAACCTGCAAAGTGCTAAGTACGGAAAGATTTTTCGAATGGTTTTGGACTATAGCGGACAACTATACGTCGTTTGTCTCGCACCGCTCATAAAAGTTAAAAGAGCCGAGGAAAAAACTAATATTATAAAACGCATCCCTCTTTTCCTTTCCATATTCTCTCTCTCTCTCTCTCTCTCTCTCTTTCTCTCTTTCTCTCTCTCTCTTTTACGAGCTATTTTACGAGGAGTGGTGTGTGTACACCCATGGTGCGTCCGCAGCTCGGTGGCAATGGCACAAGACCGAAGGTTACACTCGATGCCGAAGGGACCACCACCGTATTACCTGTACATCAGGTAATATACAAAGTTTGATCAGCCTCGGTAAGCTTAACGTGCTCGCGAGACCAAGCGCGATAACGCTGGAATTTCAATGTTTCTACAAATCGCTTATACCGTATATACATGTACATATACACATGTACATATTCTTTTAACGCGCGGTGTTTTATCTCAAGAATTCCGTCTGATGAATGTGAAACGTCCGGCGTGCGCGTAACGAAGGCCACGATGTACACGATGCAGCTCGCGAGATTTCAGGTACCACTTTCTATGAGCGTGTGTCTATGTGTATGTATAAGTTAAAATCGCACTATCGAGATCTTTTGCCAATATATATTCGTGTATACACGTGTATACACGAATCTTTGCTGCGTAAAGATGAGGACCATTCACCGGCAATGGGAATTTGTGTATGTTTAGGTGTAATCTGGCTAATTAGTTTTTAGATGATCGATTGGTGGAACAACTTTTTTTTTTAGAGCTACAATCAATATGGTAGTGAATTGAATTTAACTTCGTTTTTATTACGTTGGGAATATCTCAGTTTTATAAAGCCGAGTAACGGTATTAAATTATTATCTAATTTACATAAAAAAAATGTGGATTTCGAATGGGATTCGGTGTAAATGAAGCTTGTCAAATATAGAGTAGAGTAACATTGAATTGAATTTGAGAAGTTGAATCAAATTTAGATAAAATCTAGATTACCAATTAGCAGTTATAAAATAACTTTACAATCAGCCTGGAGCTATAGTTCGAATGAACGCTTTACCAATGTGTTGCGTAAATTCCAATGACAAATTAGAATTTCTGAACAAATGTATAACTATTAGTATTTAAATTTGTATATAAAAAGGAAAATCTTAATAAAAAACCAAAATAATTAGCGAGACAGAAAGATTGTTTTTAAAATTAAAACTCTTAATAAAAGGAAAATTTATTTAATCGTTTTGATTACAGAATTAAAAAATAAGTAACTTGATCAAGTAAATAATTGACTGATTGATTTCTCAACAAAAAAAAAAATTAGCATCAAAATTCAAACAACTCAATCGACGGTGATATAAATTATCAGTCTCCCGTAAACGTTGTAAACACCCAAACCCCTCGATGCTTCTTGCAAGTGTTTCCTTCGCATCAAAACATTTCGCGCAGTATACACCTAATCGTTCTCCATTACGCTTCCATAAGCAAAATCATTGCGACGTACACGTACAACTCGTCTTAAGCATGACTTCACCGAGCGCTTCCAGCTATTCGACGTCGTACGTCATTCGTGCATTATATATATATATATATATATATATATATATATATATATATATATATATCGGCTGTGGAGTTTAAACTCGCGCGCGTGCGCGCAATCTCGCTTTCGTTTTTCCGAGAGGAGGGCATACACACGAGAGCCACCTTGAAGATCTATTGCGTCGAGGTCTTTGTGATGAACGGGCGCTCGCGCGCGGATTATTTTCAGATAATATCGCGCGTCGTCCAAGGGGTGGTCGTCGTCGCTTACACCTGTATCGCACCTGAGATCGACCGAGATTTCACCTGCGCAAAGGACGTCCCCGTGTCGTATAGTTGCACTTTTATGCGCTCTTTTTTTTTTTTTTTTGATAAATTATGCTTTTCTGTTAACGTTTCGATCTTGTAATTTTTTTCTCTCTTTTTTCTTCATTCTTTTGTTTCGCGTTTTATGCGCACACAGAGAAATGAACGCAAATTGGAGCAAATAAATTTAACGTTTACAGGTCATGAAAAATATTTGTTACGAGTGAATACGTTGTATTAACATCAATTATGAGGTCTCTGAGAAATTTCGATGTAAAATTAACACTTTTATTCATTGAAAAAATTGCTTTACCTAATATATTAACGACAGCATGCTGAGAATTCTCCGATCCTTGTGTAGGATCGGACTCTTCATTTTTTTACCATTGAAATTTCAAAATAGGGAGTTTAATAAATGTTATTGTAGCCAAAAAATAAAAAAAATATTTAAAACAATCTTTAAAATTGTTTTGACAATTAAATAATTTCATCGCGAAAACGGAATTGAAATATTAACATTTAAATAAAATTTATTCATTTATTTTTGTAATCTATGTTTATTTAGAAACACAAATCTTCATATAAAATAGATGTAATAGTGATTACATTTCCGAATATACATTGCTTTGATTAATACTTTAAAACGTAACATGTTTTGAAATAAACTTCCGTTTTTATAAAATAGATATTAATATTAAAATGTAAAACATAAAAAGAAAAAAAAAAAAAAAAAAAAAAAAACGAATGGTTTTCGCTAACAGAAGACATAAAAATAAATAAAAAGAAAAAATTTATAATTTACACGAGTCTTTTAAATCGCTACTGCAGCGCGGGGCAATCATCCAAGGACTAGGCAATCTCATCTCGGTATTGCAATAACAAGCCGATGCACGGATGAAAAATTCCTCGAGCGATAAATCGATCGATTAGCAATATATGATCATAATTAATATCGACAAGCGTCTTGCAGTCGCCCTCTCGCTTGTCGAGTACCAAGAATATACTCGCATATGCGTTTGCGCGCACACACGCACACACATGTATGAATATCGCTAAGGCGTACGAAACTCGGCATCATAGACATAGATAGCAGTCGCGTCGTTCATCTACATAGAAGCGAAGCATAATTCCGTAACTCGAAAAGTCAGATTGCAAAGGAGCTGCGAGGATAGACGATATCTTTGAGAGTCGGACGTGCGTCTATGTGCTGTAATACTGGATGGGAGAGTAGCCATCCTTCTCTATTTCTTCATCCGCGCGTAGTGGTATAAAACGCACGTATGAGCGATTGCACGGGCGCACGTATTACCGACACGCATGTAAGCGCTCATTCGCGGCTTTCATTTCGCTGCGTTTTGCATAATTCATCGAGGAAAAGTGGCACGACGCGCGTAATATCCGAGACTCCTGCCGAGAGAGAGAGAGAGAGAGAGAGAGAGATAGATAGATAGAGAGAGATAGAGAGAGGGGAGAGGGAGAGAGGGAGAGAGAGAAAGAAAGAGAGAGAGAGAGGGACGCGAATTAAAGAGGTAGAAGAAGCTGCGCAAGACGAAGAAGGAAGGAAGCGAGAGAGGAAAGGAGACGCGGTCTGCGCTTTTATTGGACGAGAGCAATGCCGCGCTCGGAGTCGATTTCTCTGAAGTTCCAAGAGCATGAGGGTCCCGATATATACAAGACCGTGTGATTATGCGATTACTGCACGAGTGTGTTAGAAAGTGCAAGCTAAGCAATTATAGCTTTTTGCTCTTTTTCGCGTGTCTCTTTCAACCCCCCCTCTCCCTCTCTCTGCCTCCCTTATACCTAAATCGCTAAGCCAAGAATTCGAGCCGATTAATTTACTTTTATTGCTCTCCGTTGAATTTGCCTAGCCAAAGATGCATGCAATTATAATGACTGCAAAATAATAATTTGCGATTGCCGGATAATTATTTTATAAATTAGTATATATAAACGTAAAAAAAAATTTCCCTCGTCGAAAAAAAAAAAAAAAACTATTTAAACGATATTAAAATTTCCGTAAGATACCCGTACATCGTATTTATTTCATATTCATCTTCTTCCCGATATCATTAATGCTGCATTAAATTTAAGAGTCGAGCTTATGACAAATTAAAAATAACTTTATTACCATGCGCATGTCTAATGATGAAAAAACTGTTGAGAAATTAGCACCTAGCATAATTTATGAAGTTTTTCGAATATTTACGAGGTAAAGGAAAGGAAAAATTACATCAAGAGCGAGAGGTGCAGCATTTGCTACGCACCGATTTCGTGAGTAACGCACCGCGTCGAAGAAAAAAAAAATTTTTCTCAAACGCACGCACATATAAATACATATGTGTATAAATATGGGCTAGAAAACATGAGTCAATTCTCATTCGTATGCATATACACATACTAATCTATTTTCTTTTTAAAAAAGGCTTTCCTCGCTCATTCTTCAGCTCTCTCCTCCCCTCCTCGCCTTCACAGCTGGCCGTACCCATTTGTCTCTCTAGCCTTATACCTGCTAAATCTTCCAATAATTCTCGGCTAATGCTCTCTTACGCGTATTATGCACGCGCGCGCGCGCCCCCTTACATCGACGCTTTTTACATCTCGACGAGCACATCTGCGCGATTCCAGGTTTTAACGTATAAAGAGTAGCAAAGAAACTTCAGTACCTAATGCATCCGATTGGAATTTCGGTATACTTATGTACATTTTGTAAACGAGAGCGTGCAAGCTTCGCTTAAGTTTAAATTACTACCTGTGTGCACGCCTCTTTTACTTCTTTACCAAAAGCTGTTGCTAGGAAAAAAATAAAAGGCAGGTGTGTGTGCTGCACTTTACCGAAGATGAAAGAGTTGAGCGAACGATTCGTTTAAGGTTTTTATTATTTTGTTGGTTTTATTTACTCGTGAATGCGATGCATACAGCGTCGATGAAATTTAAAAAATGAAAACTGTTCGTTAAATATTTTTTTGATTTTTTTTTTTTTTTTTTCATTGACTCGCGAACGATGCATACAACGTCGACGAAATTTAAAAAATGAAAATGGTTTCTTAAATATTTTTTTTTTTTTGCCTCGTGAATTGAATGATGCATACAACGTGGATAAAGTTTAAAATATTGCAACTGTTCATTAAATATGTGTGACGTTTTTTAGGTATACTTTTTTTTAAAATGTGATTAAATGCAAGCTGTAATAAACGAAACATCTTTGTATTTTGAACTTCACATTGTACAAACTTATTATGTACCGAATCTTACTATTGGTATTATAAATTTATAGGGTGTAAAGAAAAAGAAAAAAGAGAAGGAAATTCGAACTTCACGCATATCTTAGCAGGTTTCGAAAAAATGAGACTTATATATAATATTTTGATTTAAAGGCATAATGAAAAACTTCATCCCACCAATACACCGAGCTGACCAATATACCTTTCTTACATCGCATTTACGTGTATATATATATATATATATATGTATACACGCAAGTGGTAATCAGAGGTTAGCGCGTGTATAATTTCAAAGAAGATACGCCAAATTAACTTCATATGCGGAACGCAAGAGAAAAAAGAATTAGTGGGGAAAAAAAGAGAAGCGGAGGGAATGAAAAAAAGTGAAGTCAAAGTGCATAGATGAAAGTCGAGAAGAATGTAAAGAAGTCGAGAAGCGAGAAAAAGCACGGGAGCTGCAGAGAGCTTGCTTCTCTCTTTCTTTCTCTCTTTCTTCATTTCTCCGAAGCCCGGGGGTGAGATGTGAGATTAACGGGGTCCATCGCCTTTTCATCAGCTTCGAAATCACCTCCCGATTCTCTCCCTGCACGCTTCATACCCCTCCCACTTATTTTTCGCCTTTCCGATCTTCGCTTCTCTCTCTCTCTCTCTCTCTCTTTCTCGCATATTCTATCGCACCTCACATACATGCGAGCGTGTGCCAACGCAAATTCATCAACACAGGTCGTGCTCACCCGCGTGATACGCTTAAAAAACCTATATACAACGACGCACGCAGATAGGTGCGGAGGATGTGTGCTCGCGTGTGTGTACGTCGAGTTTCGGGCTAGCCGTTCGGCTCTCTTCATCGAGAATCTCTTGGCGGTTGCTGCGGCTAACGGAAAGAAAGAGCAAGAGAGAAAAGAAGACGAGAAGAGGGCAGATGAACAAGGCGGAAGCCGCGCGCCTCGGGCCTACAAAATGATCAAAAGGCAAATTTCATACATTATTTTCACTTTAATGCTACCGTATCAAAATTTATGGTAGGTTCCGCGATTTATGCGCTCGCGCGACTGACGGAGGTCGGTCCATCGAGAGAGAGAGAGAGAGAGAGAGATCGCGCTCACGGAGGATATGTTTGAGCGAATGTAGGCATATCGTATGTAGAAGTGCGTACAAGCGCTTATGTGAGCTTTGGATTATGAGCGTTTAGTAAGAAGACGAAATTCCCGATTCCCGGCATTTCGCAAATGTACGAGGAGTGATACAACGTTGCGTCATTAAAGTCCGATTGCAACGCAGATGGGTTGATTCGCACTCAAAACTCGGAGTTTCCGGTGTGACTCGAAGTCAAGATTTTAACGAGGAAATAATAACGCGCGAGACATGCGATACGTTTTTGAGTTTTAAATTGTTTTTAGATAATTCTGCAGGCTCGATGGCGATTATTTCAGTCATTTATTTAATGTTACTGCGGATACGATTAAGACGGTTTTTACGTGAATTGAACAGATTTATCGCGACTTTATAATCCATTTAAAATCCATTATTCATTCTAAATTATATATTTTCTATTAATTTTTTAATCGTTATTCTGCAATTTTCAATCTTTTTCTTTCCCCTAATTTTATAGTTTTATTTGCAAGCCATTATTTGAATTACAAAATTATACATATTTAAGTATTGCAGGTAACATTTTAAATAATTTTAAGTACACAAGTAATTTTTTCACCGTGTCATTAAATCGTTTTTCTTAAAACTACAAAAGCGCATGTATAAATGTACGTGATTTTTCCACACAGCAACGAGTCAAGCGTGTAAACAAAAAAGAAGAAAATCATCAGACTCGTTTTGATGTAGAAATAAAATAATGAAGGCACGAGAAAAGAGAATCCGCTATATTACCAAGCGTGCTTCATAAAATACTTTATATCACGAGTAGTTCGATTTAAGTAAACAAAACAAATGAACGAAACGAGCACGCATAAATACGATCTCGCGAATGTTCGCAATTACCAATGAAGATTAATGAACCGATGCACATATTGCTAGGCTCCTTTATCTCTCCTCCGAGAGAGAGTTATCTTGCGAGAAAATAATCGATATAATTATCACTGCGTAGCTCTCTCTCTCTCTCTCTCTCTCTCTCTCGAAACAGAGTATATGTGCTGAGCGTGGAGCTTCGTCGAATGTATTCCCTTACCTCGTGTAAACCTTAGCAATTTCGCGATGCGAGGCGGAAGGAAGAGAGCGCAAACGTGCGGATCTAGCTCGTAATGGAGATCGTATACACGCGTAACGGCAATCGAAATTGTAATCGTATGGAACGCGCTTGCCGACGTTTCGACGAGCCCTAACCACGAGATCCCCCCCCCCCCCCCTCAACCCTGTATCATCTCGTCGAGCGACGTTGTTTTTCGCTCTCGGTGCGATTATACCCGCGCAGCTTCCGCTTGCGCTTACGCCCACCGTAGTTATGCAAGGGGAGTCGGCTATGGATGCGCGCTCGAAAGGTGCAATTAACGTTACCGCGCGATCCCGAGAGCCTCCGTTACTTTTCCGCGCACGCGGCTTTCGCGAGCGAACTCATTAAGAATTGACTGAAAGCTGCGCTCACTGTATATGCACTGTATTCGCGCTCTTTATCGCCCTTCGATTTTTTTCTTTCATTTTTTCTTCTTTTATCGTCCCGCGTCCTTTTTCCCACTAATTAAATTGATCGAGCATTAAATTATACGCCTCGGTCGAACGCGTATGCATGCATCGGCTTCTATGGAAATCTCTTTTACCGCATTTTGACTCAAGCGACACAAGGATGAATACGAAACGAGCCAGACGAGAGAAAGGTAGTCGAGCTCGAGCGTTTATTGAAAAATTAGGAGTTAATTAAAATCCGAGGCGTAAGTTCCCAGTGTCAGATGCTTCTGGCGCGCATACGCGCGCCGCCTCGATGAGGGAGAGAAGGGGATTTTTCACGCCTGGGCAATTTCCGTTCTGGACAATTACCGTAGGCTAGCGAACGCGCAGTCGTAAATGTCACTTGGTTCGCGCGCTTTATATGTATAACGCCTCTCGCGGTTGCGCTTTGGCTCCGGCCGATCCTTTAATTGCCTGCGGCACGGCCGCTACGCAGCGGCAGCTCGGCCCGGCTCTTCGTCGTCGTTTGGTTCGCGCCTCCCACACCCAATTATTTCGCGTTCCCGCTTTTACCCGAGCGCGGATATCGCGCCCGGGAATTCTGCGTATGCGCTCGCGTGATCGCCTCCTGCGGGCCTTTTTAATTCCCGCGTTTCGTTCGCGCCTTTCAAGCTTTTTAATGGCTTTTAATAAGCTGTATACATACGCTTCGCTCGCAAGAAAGAAAACAATCGCGCGAAACAATAAAATCGTTCGATTGTTTGTTTTGCATTGTTTATGTGCGTTTTATTATTTAGATTTTAGGAAAAATTTTACGTTATTTATTAAACGTAACTCGGTATCACTTATCTCGCTTATTTATCGTCTAGTGATGAAATACACTTCGAAGGCAGACCGAGAGAGTACGGGAAGATAATTACCTGAAACATAAAAACAAATTCTCGTTAATAAACATGTGCTTTACGAAGTATTTAATGTTTAATAGTTAATGATAAATTTTTCAGTCTAAAATCATCGAGTTCGGGAGAGAAAAAAAAAGATAATTTAAAAATATTAAAAAGAAATTTCTTTTTTTTTTCTGTAATAACTATTCCTTGAGACGCAGTATATATATATATTACGAGCGATATTAACTCAAAAGTGAGGTTGTTACTTTTTACCCGGTGTTCGTAAATGAGAAATCAGAAGACTTCCACGCCTGTAATTTTGAAAAAATATGGCACATCAACGCTCATCAATGTAATAAAATACGCGAAATTGAAGAGATGAAAGCCCAAAATAAGAAACACAAGAAGCCGGTTAAGTAAACGGTTATATATTGGCACGAGATCGGCAGGTAACTGATAAGGTTAAATTTAACGTCATACGCGAATTTATGTACAATTTTTTAGTCGATCGTACTCAATCAACCAACTGACCAAGAATAAGGATCAACGAAAACTTAAAATAAAAGTTTCCTTCGACTAAATGAAAATTTTGTTAAACTTTGAAATATGTAAATGTGTAAAACTATACTTTTTCTCTTATCAAAATGTCTATCAAGCGCTACGTTACAACCGGTATACGTTCTCTCTTTTTGCCCCCGAATCCTTTCCAGTCATTTGTTTTTTTCCAGTTATTTATTTATACTTTTTAATGGCTCAGAAATCAAACATACGTAGATCCTACAACTGATTCTCGCGTAGTACAAACACATTTACCTAAAAGACCTGTGAACGTCAAACGAATAATAATACATCATTCTTGCTCTCGAAAACTAGCCGACAAGTTTACTTGCATTGGTGATAGTAGAACCTTATTGCATTTAACTCGTTATCGGCGCAAAATCCAACTGTATACGACGATGTATTCTCTTTTTCTATCTTTCTCTTCCTCTCCCCGTATATCTCTCTTGCGTATCAAAGTCGTCTACCTACTTTCTCTCGTGCCTTCTCGCATTGCGATTGCGTTCTTGCGTGCCGCGTGCCTCCGTATAATTGATCTATGTCGAGTCTCCTCTTCCTCGCTGCCTTTTTTTTATACCCTCGCCGTCTCTATACTTCCACTTACTTTCTTTCTCTCTCTCTCTCTCTCTCACTAATTTTATACATCTTGCTCATTCTTTTTCGGCCGATCCGCCCCCATACCTCCTTCTTCATCTCCTCGTGATCTCCTTTTTATTCATCTGTGCGTATTAAATTAAAGCACGAAAACTTGCCATTTATAAACATCGAACGCGTGCCGAACGCGCTCGGCGAAAGAGAGACAGAGAGAAAGAGAAAGAGAGAGAAACGTAGCTCGCGCGCGTGCGATAAAAATGTAATTGCTGTACAGTTATAAGCCTCGCCAATTCAATTAAACTCATTACCTCGCGAAATTGTTTTCTCGCTGTTTTCTCGCTCGACGCGGCCGTTCCATCGAACGCTCGACTCGCTCTCGCACAGCCGAATGACTCTTGCAAATCGATTTCTTCGTTATTTCTTTTCTTGTTGTCGGTGCCTCGCTGCATTCTTACGGCTTGTATCTTGATATATTGTACCTTCGTAAGGTAAGATACTTATACGCTTGCGAGTAATTAAGTTGACTATGAAGAAGTATTTAGGGTTATGCGTCTTCCGTGAATTTTTTTTTTTTTTTTTTTTTTCATATAATTTTATAAGTTTCAAATATATAGGGGACAGTTGAAATAATTTTGTTTCAAACGATAAATACATCGAGTTGTAAACCTATTAAGCATCGTGAGCCAAACGGTTTTCAAAAAATAGACGGAGAACTGCTCTTGGACGTTATATAGTACATCCGAGGTATAACAGCGAAAGAACTAATCTTCCACCGCTGCGAGGCTTGG
This sequence comes from Chalcis sispes, assembly GCA_949987625.1. Classification (NCBI taxonomy): domain Eukaryota; kingdom Metazoa; phylum Arthropoda; class Insecta; order Hymenoptera; family Chalcididae; genus Chalcis; species Chalcis sispes. The sequence continues at coordinate 68,150,652 of OX465094.1, forward strand.
AAAAAAATGTTAATACAGGAAATAATGTCGGGGGGTCTAGAGGATCGATGAGAGCCGGCGCTTAATGACGCGTTTAGTGAGAGCCTCGGTGTAAGGCGCTATATGGTGTATATAGCATAGTATCGCTCCTCTTCGGCGTCCGCGAAAGCCAGACGTGTAAAGAAAGATCCTCGGCAAATTTTGTCGAGCTCACCTTCGGCTTTGGCCATCGCTCCCCCGCGTCCGTCATCGTCGTCGTCTCTCACTCTCTCTCTCTCTCTCTCTTTCTCTCTCCATCTACCGCGGCCCAAAAAGGGGCAATAAAGCGGCCGGTCCTCTTAATGAGAGCCTAATTTTCAAGAGAAAAATGCGGTTTTATGTGTGTACCCTTGGCAATTTTTCGGGTCGCCTTGGTTCTACCTTCTGGCGAAGGCGCTCCCTCGTTCTCTGCTCCATTCCTCCCCTCTCTCTCTCTCTCTCTCTTTCTCTATCGTCTTTTTGTTCTCTGCTTGGTCGATGGTTTTTTGGAAAGCCGTTATCAGAGGAGGCGAGAGAGGATTGCTTCTCGAAAGTATAGGAAGCCATCTTTCGGTCGCGTATCTCATAATCTTCGTTTATTTTCTCGACTTCTTGTCAATGCACACGGAGCACTGGTTTGATTCCCAAAAAAATTGTGACGCACTTTATTAATGAAACTATTTAAAAAGCGCGTATGAGCTTTTTTGCAAGCTATTAGATGAAACTTATCACGTGTACGGAGAAAGAAGAGGTAGATGAGCTTGTAAAACAATATCCTATGCATGAAATTCTATTTTATTCAAGATAATATTTTCACGTCATCCTCTTATCACTTTTAATTCCAAGGCTTGCTTGAAATAATTTTCTCGGTGTAAATTACCTCCAACTAAGATAACTGTGTTCATTTATGATTTATATCCTTTCATATGACATTTTTAAAGTTATGGATATTTTTCATTTATTTCAGCAGTCTATAAAAAACATAAGTAAAACATAATCTTATCTTATATATCACAAAACATTCGAAAATTATAACGCACATACATTCTAAACATATAAGGTGCGTACATACGAGTATTCTCATAAAGCGCATAAAAGTACATCAGATAACGCTAGTCGCTGAATTCCTAGATTAATAATCGATAAGCCCGAGTGACAAAAAAATAAACTCACTCGCTCGTTTTATCGGTCATGTGTACAAAAAATTACGAAATTTATGATATCTTGCAAACTAATACTCGTGGAATCGCACCTAGGATATTTGCTCGCTGTCGGGTCATTCGTTATGAGAAAAAAAGAAACGAACAAGTGCAGAAATCCACGATGAATTTTATCGGTATGTATATATATATATATATATACATACATATAGACGCATACCGCAATGGAGATGTGTATAAGTGAAAGAGAGAAAGAGACAGAGAGAAAGGCTTACCCGAAAAACGACTCTTTGTCGGTGTCGCGTTTTAAATCCGTTTAAAGGGACCACCGACTGGCTCGGACTGATTAATAGTCCTCTCTCTCGGGCAGCGACAGCGGCAACGGGTTCGCGCTCACTCTCGATGACAGATCAAGAATGCTGGGGGGACAGCCGGCAAAAATGCCGAGTTCACACTACCTCGTCTCTCGAGTATCTCCTATGCTCAAACGAGTCGCCCCTGACTCTGAGTTTCTTGACAATCGATTATGTAATCTACGTTTAAAAATTTTTAGATATGTATTCGATTGTGTTTCGTTTGATTTGCCAACCGAAATTAGTTTTCAATGTCGTTTTGTATCTTTAATTCTTTGCGTATGGACGTGAAGATAACATCGATCTAAGGAAAAGTGTAAAATAAAAAAAAAGAAAAAAAAAATTTACAAGCAAATGTAAGAAGGTAAAAAAAACTTTGAAAATGAAATAAATTATTTTTTTTTACAAAATTTTAAATTTTGATAATTTTTTTATTTATAAAAAACAAACCCAATATCATTTTGTACCAGTAGATTACTTACAAACGACCATGAGGCACGAAGTGAATATATTTTCAAAATAAAACCAAGGTTAACCACAAAATTCAAGTAAAAAAAAATTACTTCAGCATGAAAATTACATAAGAATAGAAACGAAAAAATAAGTTAAGAAAGGACATGTTGTAGATGTCGAGAAATAAAAAGAAAGAAAATGGTATTTTCTCGAAAGACATTTATAACACTGATTAAGGTGCAATCAATGACCGGAGAAAGAGTAAGCAAGAGAGACATTCGGGAATTCCTCGATTGTGCATAATCCCGCGGGCGCAGTGTCTTTCTCCTCGGCACCATCGTAGCACTTCGGACGCTATTGTCAATGTGCGAGTGCGTGTATGTATGTGTGTGGATTTTTAGCAGCAGCCGCAGCAAAAGCGAAGACAAGGATTAGGATATACATGCACGCGGCTACAATGATACGAGCGAAAGCTCACTCGCGGCCCCCTTTGTAATAAGCTGCTCATTCTTGGAATGCACCTCGCTCACCTCCACTACCCGTATATGTATGGGTATTCACCTACACGAGGAGCTGTGTACACAAGGAAAAAGGAGAAGAGAAGCCTATTCTATGCGAAGCAGTATACTCGGTCAGCTCGGCCCTGTAATTTTGGGCCCCAATAATAGGGACCTTCTTCTACAATTAGACCTTCCTGTGTAGTCCCTTGTCTACTCTCCCTTCCTCTCTCTCCCTTTCTCTCTCCTTCTCATGCTAGTTGCTTTACTCGCTGAGTCTGTTTCGACCCGATACACTTGTACTAGCTTGACTTTTCGTTGAAGGATCGTCGTGTCACTCGAGCAATACGACTGTCGTGCGACAACTAATACCAGGATCTGTCGTTTCTTTCTTTGTACGTATTTTTTTTTACATGTTTTACGACACGTGAACATTTATTGCGCGAGTCTCCCTCCTTTTATATCCGTTTTTTTCCTTCCATTTCTAAAACGACGTCGAGTTTATCGAATACTATTATTTTTTGTTTTTCTCTTCCTTGCTCTCCTTGATTTTTTCCTTTCCCTTTTAACCGAATTTTTTGAATTTAGCTATATTATGTAAGATTGGCACGAGTTTGAAAGTGTAATGTTCAGAGCTAATTGTCCTCGTAATTACAGCAAATTTTGCCATAATTCCGTTATATCCGTCGGTTACCAAATTATTTTAAGTGTAGCAATTTCCTTCATAAAAGTTCCTCTCCTTTTTTTTTCACTCTCTCTTTCTACGGTGCCAAACAATTTTTGTAACATTGCCGGCGGTTTTTCATTATTTCTGGCGATTTTAAATTTAATAATCCTTAATGAACGCGCTTTTAGAAAATAAGACGAGATTAAGAAGTCATTTCGCGAATTAATTGTTCATTTTTCATGATCAAAATTTTTTTTCGAGAAACACATATGCGTATATAGTATAATATCGAATCATGAAATACTTTTTATGCGCTCATTCAAGGACCGTATTATTAACACAAAAACTCGAGTGCATTATCAAAAATGAATTTTTGTTTAAATAATTAGTAAATTTTTTTCATTATCAAAAGTACTTCGAGATGAGTTAAAAAATCATTATGTACACCGAGGTTATTAATTTTTCTCAATTCATTAAGCTATATAGCTCCATTATTGTAAATGTTCAAATTACCGCAAGTCCTTGTAAAAAAAAAAAAAAACACAAAAAAAAAATAAATAAATAAAAAATATGAGAAATAATTACGAATTTGATCAGTCCCAAAGTGGCGTAAAATGTAAACGTACGCAATTGAATGTATAATTTTTCACACAAAGCCCATTATTCAGAGTTCAATCTCCGATACGCGCGAGAATACGAGTATTAAGAGTTCCATCCATCGACACGGCAAAGGAAGCAGCCTTCTCTCTCTCTCTCTCTCTCTCTCTTCTTTTCTATCTCTCGTCAAGTTTCTACGTTCATAGGTAACTTCGCGTCAGAATTTTCCTCGATGCTCGAGCGGCGTCTTTGTCCATCTTTTTCTTATACCTTCGTTGCAAGCTAACATCAGCGCATCGCACGTCGAAGCGATTCTTCTCTACTGCCTCGGGAATGGTGTACGCGCCAGGTTGTCGAATAAAGAAGGTGTGAGAAGTGCGGCGATGACGATGACGCTGCATGACTCTCTCTTTTACTTCATTCGACTTGTACTTTTGTTTTCCCATCTCTTTCTCTCTCATACTCTCTGTTTCTCTCTCTCTCTCTCTCTCTATCTCTCTCTCGCTCTCTCTCTCTCTTTCTATCTCTCTCCCGATCCTCGATCTCAGACTCAAGGACCCTCTGAGGATAATTACATAGTAGCGGCGGCAGGATCGGCCGCGCGTAGAGGAGGACTCGCTGCTCTGTCAAAGAAACGGGGAAGCAGTGGCCGGGTGAACTAATGGCTAATCGCGTCCTCGTGGCGATGATGGCGACACACTGCCGCCGGTACATTAGTCACCCCGGTGATTTTAGCCGCTCGTCGTTTCTTCGATTCTCAAAGTCTACTCTGCGCGCGCACGCCTCTGTCTATACACGTACACGCAGAGTTATCTCTCGCTTCGTTGCTCTTTCTCATAAGCCCCGTCTCTCTTTCTCTGTCTCCCTCTCCCTCTCTCTCTCTCTCTCTCTCTCTCTCTTTCCCTTCCTTCGGCACGGAAGCACCCCGTATATTATTAGAGTCGCAATCACAGAAATTATATCGCGGAGGGGCCGAGTCGTTGTACGTTGCCAAAGAGCGCTCGAGAGCGCTAGCGGTTGCGTGGCTTCTCTATATCCTCGTATATATACACGTATGTATGTTTAGCTAGCTCGCGTACACACGAGTCCTGACGTAAGAAGGCCTCCGAGGAATTCCCTCTCCTTCTCTCTCCTGATTCACTTACTTCAACCGGGATGTAAGCCGTTGCTAACGAGTCGTTTGCTTCTTTTGGTTCCTTTTTATCCTCCCGGTGGAATATAACCAATCTTTTTCTATATCGCGCACGTAAACATTATCAACTAGAAACATTGCCGTCCCGTATTTACATTTATACATGGTATATATTCGAGATCACGGTAAGTGACAAGCTTATTGAAAGGCATCGAGAGCGCGATAATTTTCGCGTGAGATTACGAGGCTTGGCAATTCATAATGTATAGGGTGCTCGATCATACGCAGAGACAGGGCTGCCGTGTTAGTTGCATACATCGTACGTATTAAGACAGAAGTAAGAATATGTATATGTATATATATATATATATTGTCTGATCTATATATTGCGCAAATAGAACTCGAAATTTATCTTCGATTATTGACATTGAGCAATGAAGTTAGTCCGCAATCGTCAAGCTTAACTGTATTTACTCTATAAAACCAGTTGCAAGAATGGTATAACTTTACGGTGTGTCAGGAAATTCTTATTTTAACGCGCATCATAGCCTTGAGGATGATTTAAAAAGAAAAAAAGGCGAGAGTAAAAATGATTTAAAGAAATTTTTTTAGAAAAATTATGAAAAGCAGACGAAGTCTTCGAAGCGTTATTAAACTTATAAGCGTATAAAAATATTCTCTTTGTGCTTTGAAGTGTACCGTGAAGCGTATATGAGAGTACGCCGGCGCGCGATGGAAAAAGGTTCGAGAGATTACGGTTTCGTAGCCTTGAACCGATCTATCGACTGCCGGAGCAACCAAAGTATATATATATATATATATATATATATATATATATATATATATATATATATATATATATATATATATATATATATATATATATATATATATATATATATATATGTATACATATATATATATACATACACACATACGTGTATAGTATATATACATCTTCGCCTCCGCGAAAAGATGAGCTCTGCGTTTCTCTTCTCTCTTTCTTTTCTACTCGGTCTCTCATCTTCTTGCGCCTCACAACTGAAAAACTTGCGCGGGATAGAATATCTCGCGGAGATAGAGCAGCGAACGAGAAAAAAAGGGGAGGATGAGCAAAAAAAGGTGAAATGAGTAGAGCAAGAAAAGAAACGGAGGGGCCCGAGGTCGCGTTGTTGTTGGGCGTGGTTGTATCTACCTAACCGATTCGCGCACACGTACATATACATATATACATGGACGAGTGGACCAAAACAGCCGCAACTTCGCCAAGAGTAGAAGATATATATACATAGGGCATGCGATAGCCGTTCGACTCACTCTCTCTCTCTCTCTCTTCTGTCGTCCGACTGCCGCGTTGCCGTCTTCTTCGGTGCCTCGGTGTTTTAGTTCTCCCGACGTGGGTTCTCTTTCCTTCTCTCCATCTCCTTGCCGTTAACCATCCACTCGGAGGGATTTCAACTCTCCGGGCCATTTACTTTTTCCGCCTTGCGAGCCTCGAGGGCTGTCCAAACGACGAGCTGACGGGCGTGGAGGACCGTCTGCCTATTGTTTTAGCAAGGGCTTGCTTAAATTGAGGCCCAAAGCGATCTGCTCTTTCTCTTGCTCTCTTTCTCCTTCGCTTACTCCTTCCCCAATCCTCTTCCCTTCCCTTCCTTTCCCTTTCTTACATCTCGTCTCCTCTTCTTCCTTCTTTCTTCATCGTTCGAGCATCTCGTACTTGCTCTCAAATAAGCTTTCAAGGTTTCCTGGGCATCGAATGACCAACAGCGCACTCCAGCCTCCGAAGACAAGCTCTCGGCACTACACACACACACACATTTCGCCTCTCTTTCTCTCTCTCTCTCTCTTATCTTGCCAATTATCTGTGGTGTTGTATCTCCCATTTTTGCACTCAAACAAATGTCTTTTTCAAAATCTTTATTTTACTCAACTTCATTTTTAATTGACTCGCTGCATTTTAATTCTGCAATTCTTTGCACTCTTGTATCAATTAATTCCTTTTTCTCCTCTTACGTGGTGTTCCGTTTACGAATATTTGATATTTTATTTTTAAAGTTAAGTCTTACGCAAGATTATTTGATTTCCATCTAATAATTATAGCTATTTATTAAATTAAAAAATTTCAAACTTTTAATAAAGAACTCATTAAGCTCGTAATATGTATAAAATAGAATAAAAGAAAAAATATTTTTTAAATTAATACGGAGAAACAAATTAATAAAACGAAAATTTTACACGCAGTAATGACCTCTAACGTCCAACCGTATATTTAATTTTATCTAATACTGCTATCTAAAGAGTTATAAAAGAATAAAATGTTTAAAAAAAATTGCTACTAATTAACGCTCTGAAAATCACATTTGTCAATATCGTTGATTACATTTCTGCACCTTAGCTGCTCTGATTTAAAGTTGCGTTTTCCAATCCTCAAGAGAGAGAGAGAGAGAGAGAGAGAGAGAGAGAGAGAGAGAGAGAGAGAGAGAGAGAGAGAGAGAGAGAGAGAGAGAGAGAGAGAGAGAGAGAGAGAGACTAGATAAAAATGCCGCTTTACGCCAGCGTAACATGCAACAACTCGACACAATTTATCCCGCATTAAATGCAATTTGTGTAATTAAACGGCCATTTGACGTACCGTCAAAGATATACTCACACGCGTAAATATTTCATCGGAATTGAGGCGCGCATAATCCGCAATAGCGTTAGAACGTACAATGTACACAATATATATATATATATATATATATATATATATATATATATATATATATATATATATATATATATATATATATATATATATATATATGTATATATATATATACAAGATGATCGCTCCGTATCGGCGTATAAGAGCGCGTCGACGCGCGAGGCAGAATTTTCCCGCTCCTATGAAAGATGTATAAAAATGTACACATACACATGTGGGGCACATAAATTTAATACGCAATCCGATCGCAGGAAACAGATAACCGTATCGCCCCGGCTAATTAACCGACTCGCGCGCGCTCGCGAGAAACTAGACGCGTATATGTACTCGTGAACGCGGCGCTCTTGCTTGTAAAAATCATCGGTCCCGTCATCGTTTTCGTTTGAAAAAATAGATGCGCTCCATCCCTTCCGGATATTAAGTACCCAAGGCTCATCTGATTGTCGGCCATGCCGGTACATATGTGTATTTATTTACAGGCACACGAGGTACAGCGAAGCCCCTATTGTCGAGTAAAACTCTAATTCTCAACCAAGGATTAATTCTTTTTCGCGTTAAATTATGGATCTGAAGCTTTCTTTGAAAATATTTTTTAAGGTGTAACTGGTGTTTAAAGAAGACATTCAAAAAAGTTTAATAAGTAAGCGTTTAATTTTATTATTATTATATAATTATGTGCCTTGTTTTTTTATTAATATATAAAACAAGGTTCCTGATGTATTTCATTTACTACTTGACAAAGTTTGTTGTTTGATTCGAAATAATAAAACGAAAAATATTCTTTACTGTCAAATCTTTTTTTTTATTTATACTTAACGCAGACATTTATTCTTTGAAAAAAAAAAAACTGAAACAAAAGAGTTTTTACAATAGAAAGTTTATTTTTTTTCAAAATTTTTAAAGTACATTTTATTATTCAAAGAAAGCAAAGGCACACACAAATGCGAATTGAGAATCGTTGGAAACAATTCTATTCAAACTTGAAAGCAAAGTGCAACAGGCCAACAATGGGAAGCGGAACGAAAGCTACCTTTGACGGGGGATCGCAAAAAATCAATTTAAAAAATAATAAGAGAAAAGCGAAGAGCCATAGCAGGAAAAAGAACAGAGTGGCTCGTTGGAAGAAAAAGGCTAGAGATCCGAAAAAAGAAGAAATAAGTTTAAAGGAAGAGAGAGACAGAGAGAGAGAGAGAGAGTGAGAGAGAGAGCGGCTTTCTTACCCCTGAAAGACCAACAAAAACTCTAATCGAACTTTCCGACGGCAACTGCCGTTTGTTTGTATGGGCGCCTTAGATGTAGAAAGAACGAAAGAGAGAGAGAGAGAGAGAGAAGATGAAGGAAGAAGGATAGAAAGTTCGTACTGAGAGTTAGACTGTGCTGCATCATACAGCGGTCTGCTTATTTATATTTAGCCTCTTTCTTATTAAAGAATGGGCGTCTCTTGCAACGATATAATTCTTTGATATTTTCCGCTCAAAATCAAACGCTTCTTTATTTTCAATCGCCGCTTTTAATATTCTTCATCGCACTCTCTCACTTATTACATTCTTTCATCTACATTTATATTTTAAACGCGACGTGATATTTTAAACTTTAAAATAGAAAAGATGATTATGAAATTGGCATATTTAATGCGAGCGCATAAAATAAAAATATGAAAATCAAGCGTAAATTCATGTACATAATAGAATATTACAAATTTTAATACCAACTAGATCAGTCAGATAAATAATAAATTTTTAACTCGTGTAAAACGAGCGATAGTAACATTTTTAGATTCGTAACGCGTTTAAAAGTCAGGTAGTCGGAGTTGCGCTGTAGAAACGGTAGCGCTACCTACTATTTTATATTCTACAGACGAGATTCACTATGTACCTGTATCTGATGCTCGGCGGAACAAAGTCGGCAGAAAAAAAGCGAAAGTACAAAAAAAAAAAAAAAAAAAAAAAAAAAAAACAAAGAAACAAGAATTGGAAAAAAGAAAAGAGACAGAGAGAAAGGGAGAAGTAGCGTAAGATAGCGAAAACAAGAGTTCGCGAGCTCGGGGCTTAATGCGTCGTGACTGGTTAGTTCTTTAGCGTGCCTACTCCGTTCCTAATTATCTTTTCTAAACGAGCGTATACCTTCTTTCTATCTCTCTCTCTCTCTCTCTCTCTCTCTCTCTCTCTCTCTCTCTTTCTCTATCTTGCTGTTACGTTTGCTCACCGCGTGTAGAGACTTTTTGATCGTGTATATATATATGTATATACTATTTAGATGTTGAAGCTAATCGAGAATCGCGAGTAGCTCTTTCTCCTTCGTTTCGTTTCTCGTCGTTTTGTCGTTTGCCTCCCACTACGCTAGCTCTCGCTACAACTTTGTCTTTATCTTCAACGTACGCTATACGTATATATATATACACACACGCGGTGTTTTCGTCCAAAGAAGGAGAAAAGCGGAGAGCCGAGACGAGGTTCTTGTGTGCTGCGCTCTTGTTTAAATATTAATTATGTATGCCTGCCGGTGTATCTGGACGCACATGCGCGCTTCTTTGCATGCACTCGATGATCCATGCAAAGAGTGCAGCTCGTCGCCACCCCCGCCTTTCTTTAACTCTCTCCGCTCCTTTTGTATATATTCAGTCCCTTTATTTCTTTCCCTTTCGCTGCTCACTTCAATCTTCTTTCTTAATTCTCATTCTCAAAAGCCAATTTAGTCCCTTTTAAATCACTTATCTTTGTCGATTTTAATGTTTTCTTTTATTTCTATTTCCTTAGGTTTTATGTATGTATAGACCAAGTAAGCACATTGTTGTAAAGCAAGAAATAAATTTACGTTACGAGCATTGTTTAGAAAATTAATTTACCAATTATAAAGGTATTACGCACACTCGACGCATATAATAAGAGAAAAATAATTACGCTGTAAATTAGGATAATAATTAACGCGATCACGCGATTAACTTTCATCTTGCTAACACGTATGTGAAACGCAGTAAAAATCATTTTTCCTTAACGCACTGTATTAACATATTTCAAGGCGTGCGTGTGCGTATAGCAAAAAGCAATTATAATATTTTTATCGTACTCGTATATGTACGGCAAATTTTCAAAGTAACCGAGACCGCATTCTAGAAGCCTCGGTAGCTCATCGAGGCCCGCGCAACATGACAAGATATTTTTTACGGTCGGCTTTTCACATCGTTGACAAATAAAAATGAATTACGTTTGATAACCGAAGCATATATATGTGTGAGTATATATATATATATATATATATATATATATAGGAGCGAACGTTCGACTTCCTGCTTCTATAAACTCGTTTTCTCTCCCTTGGTACGCGCATGCGACAGCGCACCTTATAACGTCTCAATGCAAAAATGCATAATCGACTACGCGAAGGGAAGAGGGGCGAGGGAGAAGGAAGACCGAGCGAGCTCGAGCTTCTTGAATTCCGAGACCGTATCGAAACTCGAGCGGCTTTATACCGTTTTTCATTTTATTGCACAAGGGACCGTAGAAGCATTCGAATAAAAAGCTTAGCTCTGACGTAGCACGTATACATATATAGCTACGAAAGAAAGAAAGAAAGAAAGATCAAACAGAGAAGATGTTAAAAAAGAAAGCAAGAAACCGCGTTGAGCAAACATCGGCGAAATCTATTCCAAAGTTTCTCTCTTCATCCCTTAAGTTTTCTTCCGAGTAGACACGATATGTAAATGCGCCGCGCAATTTGTCGTCCCTACGATCGCGAGACTATGCTACCCCCTAAAGACGCGAAGCTGTATTGCCGATGCATATAACCGACGCACGCATATCTCTCCCTTTCAACATCTTATATAAAATATGCTTTCGCAAAGACTATTTAGTACTCGCGCACTCGTGTAAACTCTCTCTCTCTCTCTCTCTTTCTCTCTCTCTGTGTTTTTTTCTCTTTTCAGTATAATGTGTAAGTGTGTTTATATTACATGTTCACATACGTATGACGCTTCTGTGCTGTACCGAACCTCGAATGCTAGAAATTGTATGCTAATTAGAAGTAAGAACGCACGAGCTTACGAGTGTACGTATGTGTGCATGTATGCGTATGCTTGATATACAACCAGACGTGGAATCTATCCTTTCCATCCGAGGAAAGATAAAGGAGAAAGGGAGAAGAAAAGTCCATGGGAGTCATAAATTGCTTATTATTTTTCTCTTTTTTATTGAAAATGTAAAGTTTTGACCTCCGCGATGAACTGTTTACGCTATAATACACATACATCGATATATGTTGGCTTTGCTCGATTAGTAAATAATTCTTGCTAAACTTGAAAAATCGATATTTTTTGTGCGTTCGAGGATTAGCATAATTATCGGCTGTTAACCTATCAAACTCAGCGTATAAAAGGCTTATAGCCTACCGTACAATACTTCTTCTCGGTTTCTTTTTTCCATAAATATATTTAAGCCTCGACCAATAGCCCATTAGAATAAACATAAATTTCACAGTTCTTCGATAATAATAAAATTTAATTAGAAATTAAATCAGAGTTTAAGGATTATTATCAACGTATAGATACATAAGTATAAAAAGCGGAAAATATTATCAGTCATTGAAAGGTAAGCGTAGATCAAAAAGTATTTTTTAAGAAGAACTTTAATAACCTGAATTTCCCGTTCAATTATTGAGAAGTTTTATACATCGTAGTATCTTTATATATACTCGTATATATATATATAAGATGGTATCTAAGTATTAAGACCATTGGAGGTTATCGTCATGTTCCATGGGCAATAAAAAGCGCGCAATTTTCACAAAGATGTGATAAAAATTAAAAACATCGAAAAGCCGTTTCGGTTAAAGCCATTCCGTACTGTTAGCTTAAAGAGGCAAACCGCTAGTTTCTTCCCTCGAGTACTATGCGCGTAAACGTGTATGTGTGTGTGTGTATGTACAGATCCAGCCATCGTCTTCTGCACCTCTATACGGATCTCGAAGATTAGACCTTAAATGCTTGAGCTCGTGTGCCGCGATGATCAACAACGATCACAGAGGTGTTGGTGCGCGCGCGCGTGTGTGCGAGTGTGTGTGTGTGTGTATGTGTACGTCGAGGAGGCGCGGATGGCTGAGAAACGATGTGCGCGCGCGCGGCTGGGCTGATGAACTTTCGATTGGATATCGATTGGCCTCTGCCGTTAGGATCGCGCGCGGAGCCGACACCTGCGGTCTAATATCCGCCAATCGTTCGCGATACATCGTTCCCCAGCGAGCCAAAGGGTAACTAAATCGAACGCGATACTATTGTGATGTACAACGATGTTTTTTGTTTCTTTTTTTTTTTCTTTTTTTTTTTTTTTTTTCCTCATTGACGTAAACGCTTGCCGTCGATGTAATAAAGCAAAAACATTAAGGATGAGAAAAAATTGTAAGAACAGATATTCTTCCGTATATTATTTGATTTTAAGTACTTTTATAATGATTTGATAAATCGTTATCTTTAAAATTTATCAACCTTTAAAGTATTTTAACGCATTAAATAATTAATTGCAACATTAGAGTCAAAATATTTTTTAAAAATGCATAAAATATGATATTAAGAAGTTGAATGGAATAATATCCAAATATAATTTATAGCAAATTAATCGATGGTACACGCATTTAATTAAAAATTTTTGTTTTCGATATTTTTCTGTAATTAGCAATAAATTAATTGTTAAAAAACATTATGAATCAATTTCTCATTAAAAAACAAATTACACAAATTATACACTACACTATACTTTGTAAAAATAAAGTTTGATTATCCAGTATTATTAAGATATTCATTACAACAATCAGGCATTAGAAATTGCTTCGAGCTACCATAATATTACACTAAATAAGATATATTCTCAAAATTTGCAACGATTTCCGCATTCACATGACGTGTATGATATACCGAGAAATCAAAAGTCGAGCATCCTCACGACTGAAGAATTAGAGAGAGGGAGAGAAGAAGAGAGAGAGGAGGAGGAGAAAGCGAGCGAGCGGCAATTTGCACGCAGAAAGTACAGCTATAGACATATCGCATGAACGCAATTTGCACAAGGATATCACTGGAAAATGGCTCTATCCCTTTCCCCTCTTACGTGGAATCCCACATCTCGCTCGAATATTCCATTAGGAATGCCTCTCACGAGAAGAGAGTCGGTAACTCCGATCGCGAGCACGAAAAAGATAGAGAGAGAGAGATGATTCCTTCTCGTCAGTTTCTCGAGGGCTTCTGTCGTTGCGGTAGCCAGAGCTCTTCCTCGAAATCTTCTCCGCGACTCGGAATACAGAAGACACATCAAGACGAAGATGTATACATACATAGAAGAAACGAACGAGAGAAAGAGAGAGAAAGAGAGAGAGAGAGAGAGAGAGAGAGAGAGAGAGAGAGAGAGAAAGAGAGAGAGAGAGTGGTGCATGTAGCTGTTGCACGTATAGTCTGCTCACGAAGGGTGAGAAGAGGAGAAGGAAGGAAGCGCGAGAAGTCGCGAAAGGAAGAAAAAGGAGAAGAATAAATGGCAAGGACCGCCGGCAGGTTGACCTCTCGGTTGACCTCGGCCGCGCATGGTCCGAGCGACGACGACGACGACGACGACGACGAGGAGGACTTTAACCACCGTGGCATGTCATCGACGTGTGCTTGGTTATACTCTCTCTCCCTCACTCGCGCGCGCAATGCAACTCGCCCGGCAACCGCTCCCGGATTTATTTAATTAGTCCCCCGGCCTTTACTTGCTCCCACTTACATTTTATTTTCTTGCTCTTCCTTTACCTATCTGTCTATCTTTCTCGTACGGATACTACTCGGCTTTGGACATTCGGACTTCGAACTGCCGTATGGTTAACGTTTATAAGCAGTCTGGTAAAACGTGCTCTCTTAAATTACTCTTTGTAGGCGCAAAAAATATAATGCTACGTTTAACTATGATTGCGAATAATAGCGACTAAATTGTAATAAATTATTTTGTTAAGTTTACGTTGGCTTTACCGCTATTTATATGCGTCAAATCGGTTTAATGCACGCAGGATCATACTTGTGAGAATTCACCATACGGAAAATATAATTTTCTAGTTTAGTACCTTAGAAATTACCGAATACATTGAAATTTATCTTAATGCGGTAAAAAGAAACCCATACCTCGGTCCGGCACTTTTTTACCGAGCGCATGAATATGAAATTTCTTTAACGAGCCAAGCCGTGCAATTATTCCACGGACGTTAACGCCGTTAACCACGTATATAAGATTCGGTAAATCCGAAGGCGAAATTTTGGAAGAAGTTTCTTTCTCTTATCCTTCTTTGCATGCTCCATTAAACGTATCGTGCGCTGCTATGTACGCCTTTTTCCATTGTCAGAAAAAAAGAGAGAGAAGGAGAGAGAGAGAGAGAGACTGTACATGCCAAACAAATATTCCTTCCCGGAGAATTTACAAAGTGACTCTATATACGAAGGGAGAAGAAAAAGAGAGAAACAAGAGGGAGGAGGAGGATGAGGTAAGGTGAGATAAGGAAAGAGAAGAAGTCTGAGAGGAGAGAGAGAGAGAGAGAGAGAATTCAAGTGAGAGAAAAAAAAAACGAGAAAGGAAGAGAAGAAAGAAAGAAGCTTGGAACTGACTGCCGGTTGCACGAGTGCTCGCATAATGTAAGCGCGCGCGGGCGCGGGCTTGAGAGCTTATTTACTGCCGCGAGTTTCGATGCTAATATGTCAGAGGGCCACCGAGGAGAAGAAAAACCTCCGATAATAATGCGCGCAGTTCTCGCGAGGTGCGTAAAAGAGAGGCCGCGATTCCTCGGATCCCTCGTCTCCTCTCCTCCTCCCCCCTCCCCCAATTACAACAGTTTTCGCACTGAAAGATTTATATAATACCGCGGAAAGAAGCAACGATATCGCGCGATTCTTTGCCTTCGTTCCTTAATTAGTGTCAGAGGACAACGCTCTCTCTCTCTCTCTCTCTCTCTTGAGCCATTGTTTTCCACCTGAGCGAGGCTTTAATCCGCGCGTACCGAGAGGGAATAGTCGACGAGTGCGCCGCATTCTTCTTTATCCTTCTTGCACCGTTGTCGATATATGCCCTCCATGCAAATAAACGCTTTTCTCGAATACTTATATTCAATTTTTATTCCTATGGGAAAGATAGTAATTAAAATATAGGTTTTTATTCTCGCAATAAAATACTTTGCGGTTTATACGCAACAGTGCAGGTATACATAAAATTTACGTAAGCAAGAAAGCCGACTGATAAATAATTATAGTATTGCAAGAACAAAGTGCAATGTAACGATCGCTATGATCAATCATATGTTTTATTAATTCATCTCGCGTTTTAAAATAATTTCGTATTCACTAAAATATTCCGTGTGTAATTAATGTGACTAATTTGATACAAATGCTTAAGTAATAGCCAAGATAAATTTATGGCTTTTCTTGAGACCCTTTAAACGTATCATAGAAATATTTGTATAATATAATTTAAATATGTAGAATGTATTAATGGTAAATCCCAGCAAAATCATAATATTTATTACGTCACCTAGTTAAAATAAATTCTTTAACGTTATGCAAATAAGGTCGAACCGAGTTCGATAAATTGCTCCGATATTTCGCCTCGGGTGGATTACTGTCGCACTAAATGTTATACCTCTGCAGAATTATTGGTAGATAAACTTCCCTCCGAGAAAAGGAATACTGTGGAAGATTTAGGAAAATGTGATTCGATTTCATTTGATCGAGAAATCTATATTTCTATAATTCTGTGCTATCAAAATAGTTAATTTTAATATTTTTTTATATTTCTTGAATTGCGTATCAAACTATTCTGTTAAATTGTACTATTACATTTTATATTTACCGCTTTAAAATATACTTTTTCTTCTGTTTTCATATTTTTCATTCGAATAAAATTAAGGCTTATGTTACAATATCAACGCTTGAAAAATAATTCTATTCAAATTACAAATGTAATAAAATATAATAATTATAAGAGATAACACAAAATAATATTCCTTAAAGAATAGCAATCCGCTATCGTATTACTTTCAACGCTATGAAAATAACATGTTGAAATAAAATAAATGATATCATTACTATTTTTATCACCCAATTGTATATGTACATTAAGTATATAAAAATAATAATTGCCGATAATAAATACCGTTCGCCGACGAATCATACTAAAATTATTATGTTTCAAAATAGTCAGTTTTGACCGTTCGTTCAAAAGATTTTTACAAGAAATGAACTTGAAATGAATCTAACAAGAAAAAGTAAAGCAATTAACTTGAAATTGCTTGGAAGCGTATAATAGGTATACGAAATCTTATTTCGGTACTTTTTTCATGCTCGATTTAAAAGAAAAAAAAAGAGAGAAAAGGCGCGGCTTATGGATGTTCAGTATAAAGAGCTAATTTCAACTTTTTCATACGTATCTGCAAAAGAAACGCACGAGTGAGAGAGAGAGAGAGAGACAGAGAGAGAGATATAGAGTGGGAATGGAAGCGCCCGCGCACACATTCACGCACCGCGAGACTTATAGCGTCATTAATAAATATAAATTCGAATCGCACGAGAGCTAGAGAAAGCGAGGCGGCACGTAATCGCCGCGCGGCCCAGACTGCGCGGCACTGCTACGCTCCGGATAATAGCGAGGCGGCTGCCGCGCCGCGATTTATCGTTCGGGCGCAAACCTGCGCTCCGCGCGTAATGCGCTATATAAGCAGCACGTGTCTACGTACGTACGCACGCACGACCGGATAGCGAGCGCGCTAACGCGTTTGCGAAAGATCGCGAGAGGGAAAGAGTACGCGAGAGAGAGAGAGAGGCGCGATCGAGGTCGACGAGTCGTAAGAGGTGTCCTCGTTACTGGAGCCGTGCTCTCTGTTTCTCTCGCGATGCCTATGGATGAAGCCGTGAAAACGCGGACCGATGAATGATGATGAATGATTTTCGATCGCGAGAAACGAGAAAAACTTTTCACGATATCCTGCATTTTATATGAGTTAACCCACGTAAGCTTTTGTATAATTTTTTCGTCCTCGCTGCTCTACCTCTTTGTCACCTTTTTCTTTTTCTTATTTTTATGAGTTTTCATTTTACAAGGTCTTGCGTAAATTTACGCTATTAAAATATATTGGCATAATTAAAACAAGAGTTTTTAAAATTTTACGATCAATTATTTATGAGACATTAAACTTTTTTTCCAATCATTAATTTAATAAAAGTGGACTGAGATAAATAAATTTAATATATGTATGTGTGTGTGTATATATATATATATATATATATATATATATATATATATATAACAATTTTACCATTTGAAAATTATTTTACTTTAAAGTGTAATTATCATTAGTACCCATAGCACATTGTTGTTTTTTAAGTCATTGATATAAATTAATTTTTTATTTAAATTAAATAAATTAATTCATATTTTGTTCTAGTTATATTAAATATCATCAATTTTACTATGTTTGCTAAACGCTTCTTATCACAATAGAATAGAAAAATCATTTCCAATGCAAGTTTCATCTAGTTTTTGTAAAAAATCTTAAATAGAAAATCATTTATAAAATTAATGAAAATATAATAGAATGACTAATAACCTCCAACGACATTCGGACAAAAAAGTAAGTAGAGCGGAACACTTAATTACAAAATCAAAGAAAAAGTAGGATACAATATCTCCGAGTTACTATCGCAAGGCGTTGACAACTAACGCAATACCGTAGCAGCGATATAATACAGCACAGCAAAGATGGAAGAAGCAGGTAATCGCGAGACTACGGACGATTGCGAAATATCCCGCGAGGAAGAGGCGTTAGTTATCTGGAGTTCTCGGTAAGGGAAATACAGGGAGTCGAGCGACGACGATGACGACGACGACGAAGAGGACGACGCGTCGAAAAGACACGTTGTGTCGTTGAAAGGAGCGCGGAACGGCGCAGGCGCGAGAGGGACTATGCGCTCTCAACGTGCACGGCGGGATGAAGAGGCTGTATATAAGACAGAGAAGAAGAAGAAAAGAGAAAGAGAGAGAGAGAGAGAGAGAGAGAGAAAGAGAGAATGCACAGAGCTTGTGAGCTCGGACGCGGGCGCGCGCGATCGGGTTGGCTCGAGGAGGGGCGCATTGTGTGTTTCCGAGAACGGTGCGCTTATCGGTGAATCTGTCGCGGTAATGAGGTATCAGCCGCCAGCAAATAAACGAATAAATATAAAGAGACGACGTAGCATAGAGAGAATAAGAAGGAAGAAGAGAGAAAGAGACAGTACAAGGGTGGAGGTGGAAAACGTGTGTGTATGTGAAAGTGTGTGTATGTTTGTTTGCGTGTGTATATATGTACCTCGGAGACAAGGAGCGTGAATATATACGTTTGAGCACGTATGGAAGGTGCATACACATAAAGACGCAAATGAAAGAGAGAGAAAGAGAGAGAGAGAGAACGAAAGAGAGGAAAAGGAAAGAAGAAAGAAGCAAAGACTCAGGCCCAGCACTGATACAATGCTTCGATTAAACATTCGCTGCCTAAATAATCAGGCGCTCTCTGCTTGCTCCGCGCTCCTTCGTCCGAAGCGAGCGACGACAGAGAGAAACAGAAAGAAAGAGAGAGAGAGAGAGGGAAAGAGAGAAAGAGAGAGAGAGAGAGAGAGAGAGAGAACAAGAGCGAATCCACGCGCGCGAGTAAGGAAAGATTCCGGTTCCTACGAGTGGGAATGGAACTCGTTCCCGTTCCTCTCCGTTCCTCCTCGCTTTTCGATATGCGATCCCTTGACTAGTCGCCTCTCTCTTTCTCTCTCTCTTTCTCTCTCTTCTTCTTCTTCGTCGTCGAAGTCGTCTTCTACTTACCACCCCTTACATTAAGTGTGTATATATGTGGGTGTGTATTCGTATTATGCAAAGCAAGTAGCCATAGGTGGCCTAGCAAACCGGACGCAAGAGTAGCACCGAGAGGAAAGAGAGAGAGAGAGAGGGAGGGAGTGCACATACGCCGTCCGTAATTAATACCGATGCTCTTGACTCTTTTCCTCTCGCACATTTCTCTCTCTCTCCCTCTCTCTCTTTTTCTTTCTCGATCTATCTATCTATCTTGCTCTTGCTTCATCCGCGTCCGCTTCCGTTGCACGTTCGGCGCGCGCTCTTTACGCCCTCGCCTTGCGTACTCCCACTCTCGCTCTGAGTTTAAAGACAAAGCGACGCCGCTTCAACGACACACACATACGTATACGCGTGCGTGTATATAAACGAATAGTAAATTAATGCGACGACGACCCTGAACCTATCCCGGTAATTAACCCTACAGGTCGTGCGTCCTTTCTCTCTTTCCCTTTCTCTCTACCTATGGGCTGCCACCACCGTCAGTTCGAGTGTGTGTAAATATACGCGATTACCTTCCGACCCTTTACTTCTTTGCTATCTCCCCAGCTTTTTCTTTCCAGCTTATGCAAACTTAAACTCGATCTGCGTACTTTTACACGTTTCTGGTATACGCTGCAGAAAACGCCTACACCTTGGTTATATATATATATATATATATATACGCTTTAAACTTTTTGCGTTTTCATAAACCAATAGGAGTAAGAAAATGTTTTTCTTTTTTCTCAAATCGAGCGCGCATCTAGTTTACAACGAAACTCTCAGGAGTACTCATTATATTTGCATAACACGTCCAAGTAATTCACTTTATTGCGAGAAAAATGTCTCGCATTACCGGGCGACAAACATATAAAAAAAAGGGCAAGAGAGAAAAAGAGCTTATTAAAACATGAAAAAGCAAAGCTGGTACTTTTTACTACGTTAAAAAGCGAGACTCCTACGTTTTCATATGTAACGGGGAAGCTACATGTTTAGATGTGTGTATGTGTATGTGTGTGAGAGAGAAAGAGAGAGAGTGGACTGTTTGCCGCGGGTGAAATAGTCTTATCGGAACTCCGTTGAATTATAACGAGACCGTTACGCGCGCTGCAGATATGACGTTGCCGTTTTCGTCGAAGATAAACAATAACGAAGACTGAAGATACGTTTCCACGAGGCAAAGAGTGACCCGCGTAAATACGTGCAAACGGTAGCTGAAAAAATGAAGGGATACGCGCGCTCGCGCCTGTCACAAGAGAGAAAAAGATAAAAAGATAGAAAGAGAGAGAGAGAGAGAGAGCAGATATTACCGATACGCAAACTTTATCTGATCCGTAAAATCAAAAGTGGTAGCGGTAAACAGCCCGACGATTAGCCGAGTTCACGGGCCTAAAGCACGCCAAAGGCTATATAGAAAAATGCACGCGATCATCCTCGGTATTCGTTTAGATACTTTTTAAATAATTTATAAACTCGCCTGTAATATCTACCTGACAACTATCAATCAAGAAAAAATTATCAGGAAGTTAACGTATAGAACTGGGTTTGCCTCTTTTTCATTGTTCGATTTTGTCGATTGCAAACAATTTCTGCCGCGATATCAATCATTCGAAATATTATATTTTGCTTTTTGAAAGAAACATTAAAATTAATTGTCGCAATGCGATGTAAATTAACAAATATTACACCAACGAAAGTAATAATAAACTATCGAGTTTGATTTATATACAACACGCGTAATTGTTCGAAAAACGCATAGAAAGTTACTGTTTCAAGCACATTATTGTTGCGCGCACACATATCCATTAAATCGTGAACTTTTCGTCAAATAAAGGTTTCGGCGGTATGTGCGGCTAGGAAAATTTGACTCGGCGAGCAGCTATATCGAATTTTCTAAAGTGGGCTTGAAATTTTAGCGAACGTACCGCAACGAATATAACCGAGTATAAATAATTTTCGAGCATTAAACGCGACGACGAACCGCTAGGAAAGGCGTGCGCGTTATGATTTATACCGAGAAACGGTTATTATATCATCCCAACATTGAAACCATATGAAACACAACTCGCGCGCGGTTAAATTCTCCGCGGAATCGCCGCGATCATAAAGCGCGGTTTTACGAGTATAACAACTTTTTTTGCGTAGGGAATATCTCTACGCTTTCGTAAGAAAGAAGAAAGGCCGCTTGCGCTCTTGAGAAAGAGAGAGATAGAGGAAAAGATAGACGTAAGGTTAAGCACACGTACAGCAGTTTTGTAACGTAGAAAAGTACGACCGAAAGGTAGAAGAAGACGGAAATTATCTTTGGAACCAGTCGGATACGATCGAGAGAAAGAAGAGGACTCGAAAAGAAAGCGATACAATAAGAAAACAATACTTTATATCTGTAAGGTCATTCGGCGCGCGCCGGTGTATACACACGCGATATACACGTAGAAACGTACATCTATATATCCAGGTAGATGTACTAACTTATTGCAGATTCTCGTATATAGGAACTCGGATAACGTAACGGTATATAACGGAGATCGAGGAGAGTCGTAAGTATATCTAAGCCAAGTCGTAGAAGAGGGGAGAGGAGGCGAATAGCTGGGAACTATTCGAGCATAACTCGCGAGGCTACTCGCACACATACATATATGCGGGTGGACTCGAATGCGTACACAAACCTGTACATACGTACATAAATCTCGAGCTACGGGAGCATCCCTGCGAAAATCGTGAATTTTCACCTTGTGTATACATATATATACATACAGACGTGTGTACATGTCTCTCATGAAAGTTGGTTGCTCGCAGTTGCGCTATTGCTGGAAAATTACTGTAATCTCGAGAAATCGAGAGAGAGAGAGAGAGATAGATACAGAAAAGGTTAGACGCTGAAAAATTTCTCTTCGCGGCTATTATTATACTTAACGTAATCATCTTCGCATTTTCAAAGTCTCATAGCGAGTGTACACTCGAATTATTGAAAGAATAAAACTTTTATGCCAAAGTACACACAAACGTGTATATTTGTTATTTTTTTTTCACAAGACGGTACAGATAATCTTTAATAAGCTCGTATATACATATATAAGGTTTCTTTTTATCGTCATTATGTGTATCGATGTTCGGTGTGTATTTTAATAAAATGGAAAAGCGTATAATTTAAGTATTCCGTTGAACTAATAAATAATTAATCTAATCTCGTGAATTCGATGTAGGGAGAATAAAATAAAGATAATAAAACGATCGAGCGAGCGAGCGAGCGAGCGCACATGCGCGCTTATATAAACCACAAATTGCGAAAAAAAAAGCAAAACAAACCTGTTCTACACCGACGCTGCAGAAGTTGCCTGGAAATTATTATAATACGCCAAAGATCGACTACTTCCACGCGAAGGAAATTTTTATCATCCGGTATTTCTCGCGGAAACGCCAATGGAAATAATTACGTGTCACATTAATAAAGAATTTTTTTTTTTTTTAAAGCGAATGCGCGCCCGGGTATACGTACGAAGCAATTTCTTTACGAGAAAATTAATTTACGATATACCTGTAAATCTCTTTTTCTATATATCTATATACGCGCGCGTTCATCCGCGAAGTAGGAAGAACAAAATTATGATTGACAAAGTGCACTCGGCAAAACTTATTAAAAGCGCTCTATCTTTCGATCGTAATCGCGATATGTGTACTTTTTCTCTCTCTCTCTCTCTTTCTCTCTCTCTTACTTAATTTCGCGGTGGAAATGAACGTTACGCACATAGATGGAGTATAAGAAAAAAGGATCAACGGACGCCGCATACCGTAGGAAAATGTATAATTGCTATACGGAGGATCACCGGGCGGTCGGTGAGAGAGAAAGAGAGAAGCATGTGACACTCGTTAGAGACCGGTTGTCGTATTGCGCTACCAGCGATTTGAGCCTCGTTTGCGCTACCGACGTCACCTAAATCGCTACCGATCTTTTTTTTTTTTTTTTTTTTTTTTACTCTTTTCTTTTTTCGAAAGGACGCGCGTTTCTTCGCGTAGGCGAACGACATATACAAGCAGTTTTCTTGTGCTTGTAGATCGATTTTTATTATTGTTAAGTTGTAAATCGAAGACTCGTCATTGCTTAATCGCTTACGCTTAGCGCTTAATCGCGGATATTTTATTTCTTTTATTTTAACAATTGTGAAGCGTAAAATTATTAAAATATAAACTTTAATTTCCATTTAAAATGAGCGCCATAGCCGTTGACAATCTTAGTGAGCTTACATACAAACATTTACGACTGCATCGATCGAACCGAACCGTTTAATATTTGCGATATGAATAGGAGCTTAAACGTTTTTTCCTGCAAGTCTATACTATGCTTGTAAGTTCTTAATCTATTTTTTATGTCTTCCCTACCTCGATTCGTACACCGAACTATTATATAGTCGAGCGATTATTATTATATACTGTACCTACATAAAGCTGCTGAGTAATAGAGAAAGAAAGAGAGAGAGAGAGAGAGGTACAAGACTTGGCTTACAAGAATATAATCAGCGCGCGCGTGGTAACGCGATAGGCTCTCTCGGGTCGATTTCAATTATCTACGTCACGGGGACACGGTTAACGAGACTTCCACATCAAATTCCATCTCTTCGATCACGCGAATTGCGCTTTTAATTCGTTATATACTCCCTTGCCAATGGAAACGATCATTACAATGCTTTATGAAACGACAATTTTTTTAAATTTCAATAGAGTTTAATGAATTACCGAGGTTATATATACTTTATGCACTGGAAATATAAAAAAAAAAAAAATTTTTCTCCGAATTATATTGCACTCTTGTGTAACAATTGTTTCATAAAGATTTATAAAATTGTCTATATAATTTTCATTATTAATACAATTAATTCATTTAAATATTAATTACTTAAATTTAACAGATGGGACAAAATTTTCTTTTTCTATTACAATAAAACTTTAATTAAATCGTCAAAAAAATTATTTCAAATAAACACAAATAAATGTTTTCCATACAGTACGAGTAAAACAAGCGTAATCACAACACGTTGAATCGCAAGGAGAGATTTTGATGATAGATTTCATCTTCAACACACGCACACACATTTACACACACACACACACTTACACACTTACACACACACCTTGTTTGACTGTTATTAAAGTAATTCCGCGCTCGCGTATATATAGTACAGATAACATACTTCTTATTATCAGCAATCACGTCCATCTGGGTGTGACGCTCACATTAACAGCTTATTTTACGCAGCTATGACATGCATTCGCTTTTGCATAGATAAATGCATCTCGTTGCCTTTGGCATAAAATTGCCCGTCTCCTTACCATCCTGCCGTGATCTTGATATAGAAATAATTGCGTGGGCATCGTCATTCAATTAAAATTGCGCGACCGTTTATAAAATACTCTGTTTTGCACACTGTTTGCGATGTCGTCTTTTTTCTTTTCTTTGATTTTGTTTTATTCGAGGTTGTTTTAATTTGCTCACCTCGCATCGTTCGAGCGATATGCCGCAATGTCATTTATTTAAAACTGCAATTACGTTTTGATTCTCTAATAAAAGTATTTTGCCTGTAACGATTTTGCTTGTAATCCTAATGGATTGGATCGAATCACTAGGAAGTGGAATAAGAATTTTCCGCGGTCATTTTAAAGGAGCTATTATACGCAGTAATATACTTTCAATTTAAATATTTTTTCGAAAAGGCTATATAATTTAAAAACTATTCGAACTCGAAGGATTGATCGCATCATATGCGAAAGGTATAATCGTAAAATTTTATCAAATTCCATTGAAATCTAATCTTCGGCAAATGCTATTCCGCATTTCAAATACAAAACAAGATGAAAAAAATCTTGAAGAATCCAATAAGCCATAATTTTGCTTACAGAAATAATTTTGGAAAAATGTCGGTTAATTATGTTTTATTTGGGACAAAGACTTTCAATAAGTCGTCTCGAAATTTCACGGTAATTTATGACGGCGCGAGATCGGTGCATAGAAAAAAAAAAAAATTACTACGAAACCATAAAAACGTGCAGGTATTTGAAAAACAAGATGTGATTATGGGAGTTTGTACATTGTGCAGTAGGTATTAAAAAAAAAATTCATGCAAATCGTCGTGGGTAAAGAAGTAAGGTCACGTAAAAGCCAAAAGATCAGGAGTAATAATAACGTGCACACGAGGGTGTAGATGCTATTTAAGATTATTATATTTCTATTTTTTTTTTTTTTTTTTTAAATAGAATCGGTCTCTCGAAACGAGAGAACGGTAGAAACAAGTGGTTCCGTTTGAAAAAAAGAAGAAATAGGAAAGAGAAAGAGACGTAAGCCCGCATTTTCGGACGAAAAACGCGGTCTTTTCACGTTTCGGTCACGTTTTTGTTTTCTAGCAAATGTATACCTGTAGCCCGCATTAGAATGCCACGCGAAGTGTGCGCGGGCGTCCCATCCGTCGTATTCCGTTTCAAGATGAAGATAGCGTGCGCCCCTTTTCCTTCCCTCTCTCTTTCTATCTCTTTCTCTTGCTCACACTCTCTCTCTCTCTATCTCTCTCTCTCCTTCTTGCGACGCGCGGAAAGAAAAGAGCGAGCGCGGCTCGAAGACTGGGGCGAAAGAAAGAGAGAAATAAAGATAGTCGAGTAAATCCAAGACTCTCGAGAGGGAGAGAAGGATTTCTTTTTCCACCGTTGCTGCCTCTTCTTCTTCTTCTTCTTCTTCTTCTTCTCCGAGTTCTGACGCGCACATTTATCACTCTCTATTGTTGCTCCGCTAAACATCCGGCCCTCTCATGCATGCACTCTTGGCCCTACCACTTACGCCAACAATTGAAATTTGCCCTCTAGACTTTTTCTTTCTGTCTGTCTGTCTGTCTCTCTCTCTCTCTCTCTCTCTCTCTCTCTTCACACACACATACATACATACACACATATATATATATAGCCGGTATAATGTTTGTGAAAAATTTAGTCTCTTGTTTCCTAAACTTATCAAAACTCATATTGAATTTAATTCGACTGCGACAAATACTTCATTAGTTATAGTAGTAGTAGTAGTTATTTTAATTAAATAATAAAATGTCTTAAAATAATTTATATTTCACATTTTTGTATATTAATTAAATTTAAAACTTTTTGAAATTAAAATTAGCACTAACTACTTAATGAAAAGAATGCCGTTCATTCAGCAATTTACGTGTCTATATATATAAAATTACTCTTCTGTAAAAACTAAAAATCGACTTTGAAGAAAAAGCAGTAAATAAAAGAAAGTCAGAATGTCGTCATCTTGTTACTTCATTTGCTGGTAAGACTCGCGGTGCGTTGACTCACCGTCAAGTGGCGAATCGGAAATTTCAATCTCGCAAGGGCATACACAAAATAACGAGGCAGAATTTAAAAGAGAAGACGAGAGAGAAAGAGAGAGTTGCAAGAGTTGAGAAAAAGAAGAAGAAAGAGAGAGAGAGAGAGGAATAGCTGTGCGCACTTCTCGAAACTCGCTAAATCGCGAAGAATCGCGAAGTTGTTGTTGCAGAGTGCGCGATTGTTGAGTCGCGCATAACTGAAGATCGAGCGAAAGAAGAACCTCTAGGAGAGAAGACTGACGAAGACGAAGAAGGCGCAGAAAGCGAGAGAAAGAGAGAGGAGAAGAGACTTTTTCGGGTGGAACGCCAAGATTTGCCTTATAAGTCGGTTGGTCATCGAGCTTGAAAAAAAGGCAAGTTGAGAAGGGAGAAATAAGAAGCGCAAAAGAAGTGGAGAAATGTGGAAGTGAAAGAAAGGAGAAAAGAAAGAAGAAGGGAATGAAAAAAGATTGTGCGCTTGGACAGAAAGCAAGAAAGAAAGAAAGAGAGAGAAAGAGCAAGAGGGAGAGAGAGAGAGAGGGATGCAATGTTTGCGATGTGCACGGTTCCAACTGTATATACGTGCGCCTTCGTTTCTCGTTACAGAGACTACAAGAGAGACGCAGAACCTGACAACGATAAATCTACTATAATGTTTTCTTAAAAAATCAAGATTCTATTTTAATTACCTCTGTACGAGTTCTTTGGTTCTTTTTTTTAATTTGTATCCTTATTCATTGGTAATATAACGTTTGACTGTTCACTTAGTCAATACACGTTACTAAATTTATAATACCTTTTAATTATCTCTTTTTATCAAGTTACATTTATAAACTTAAAGCGAATAATTTTATCTTACATTTATAGAATCGCATCTCTCGTTGTTAAAAAACAACTCAAACTTCCCAATTTTGTTAAAAAATTTCGCAATTATTTAAAGATACACCGATAACTTATATGGAGCATCAAACAAACGGTATAAACCAGACCGCAAGAACCAACCGGCAAGAATCACGGCGTTTCGCACATGCATTAATCTCGCTTCGCGTTCCGATGCAAAACTAGGTTTATTCGGATCGAAGATATCGGTTATCAATTAAAGGTGCGAGAGAAAGCCGCAAAGAGCGAGATATAGAAAGGCACGCGGGTATTCGTCTCGAAAAAAATAAGGGTCCCGAATAAAATACGCAGGGACGAAAGCGCGGCGGTAGTCAAGAGCGAGTCCGCGGTAATTTAGGGACACACGACGACGTTCTGCATCGAGAGAGCTCTATATAATGCGAACGCTCTCCATTACCTTCGTCAGTCTTTCTTTCTCACTCGTCGTTCTTTTCTGCGTCGAGTCCGTACATATATGTATATATATATATATATATACACACCCGGGTCCCCGGTTTCGTAACTCGCGAAACGAGTCGACCGCGAAGCAGACAGCTCAAAGAGCGCTCTCTCTCTCTCTCTCTACTACTCGTTGGAGAAGAGATCGGCGAAACGAATGCAAAGCGGCTCAAAGCTGCTGCTGTTGTTACTTTTTATTTTTTCCCTCTCTCTCTCTTTTTCTCGCTCGCTGGCTCGAGAGAGCTCACTACTCGAAAAGGGGAGAAAGAGAATGCGGGCGGGAAGCAAGAGAGATGGAAAGTGATCCCCCGAATTGTGCGTGTGCTCGCTTTCTTCGCCTCCCCCGTCGGAGTTGTTCTTTTGCTCATCGTCCTTTCTCTCGGTGCCGACGGCGGCGTGCTCGCGGCATCGTCTTAAAGTATTTACTGTCGCAGCGCACGAACGCGCAGAGAAAGAGAGAGACAGAGAGAGAGAGAGAAAGAGAAAGAGAGAACAGTTCCCTCGTTGCATCGTCAACCTGGCTGCAAATAATAGCCGATGCGCCGTCTGTCCGCGCTTCTTCTCGTTTGCACCGAACGAGAGATATGCAGAAAGAGAGCGAGGATAACGCCGCCGATGCAAAGTCCCTCCGCGCGGCTGCTTAGCTCACCCCGAGGGAAAGGACTTGCACTTGCTCTCGTGCGTTTCTCGTTAACTTACGAGTGTCGCCGGCCCAGTTAACCGAAAAGAGAAAAGAACGCACGACCTCTTGTCTTCTTTTTTTCTTCAAACTCTTTTATACTTTACTCACCTGAAACAGAAGAAGCAAAAAATAAAAGATTATAGAATCGCATCGAGCTTTGTGCATAAGTGTATATGTATGTGTATGCGTGTACGTGAATACGTGTATAAGTTAGCACAAAGACCCCCAAGAGGAGAGATTTCCGGAGGGCGATTACGCCCGCGACTTTTTCGCCCTTGATTTTTGCCTTGTCCCACACTGAAATTATAGGGATATAAAGAGAGACTCTTTGGATAAGAGAGTACGGAATCTTTTTTTCTTCCTTTTTCACTTTTATTTTACTTATACTTAAGCGAATACCTCATCGAGCTACGTACACACGCAAGATACTTTCAGTACTGCTTTATTGTGGCATATCACTCACGGGAAAAATCGTTCTAACACCGAAATCCTTTATATAATATTATAACGTCATTAAGAATATATTTTCTGCTCTTTTTCGCAATTTTGTAGTTATTAAGCAAATTACGTTGTTTGGTTAAAGTGAATTGAAATTTAAATATTTAGTTTACGCATTCATTAAATTCGTATAATTAATCGAATAAATCTTTGTTTATCGTATAATTATGTATTATGTAAGAAAACTTTTTTATTTTTGTGAACTCAAATCAGTAGAAAAAAATATAATAAAATATAAC
This sequence comes from Chalcis sispes, assembly GCA_949987625.1. Taxonomy (NCBI): domain Eukaryota; kingdom Metazoa; phylum Arthropoda; class Insecta; order Hymenoptera; family Chalcididae; genus Chalcis; species Chalcis sispes. The sequence goes on from OX465094.1 coordinate 68,180,161, forward strand.
ATCGCATGATAAAGCAATCAACATATATAATAATGTTTTATTTTAAAACCTGTAAGTAGAAAGAATCGAGTTCATTGAACTGCGGATGTATTATTTTTATAAGAATAAGCGTACGCAAAGGATACAGTGAATCATTATATGGCAGAACAAAAAGATGATTCCTAGAAAGACAGTTAGGACAGGTAAAAGAGAGACAGAGAGTTAAAGAGAAGTGCAAGTGGAAGAAGCGAACGCTATTCGCTCATGCGACGTGTAATAACTAACTTCGAAGCAGGAGACGGGATCGCGTATGAAACGCAATGAAGATAAGAGAAAACAAAAAAAGAAGGAAAAAAAGAAGTAAGCGCGTAAATGACGAGCAACTCGGCCAATAAATCTCGTTAAACAGAGTATATGAAAACGTTCTCACGAGAGAGAGAGAGAGAGAGAGAGAGAGAGAGAGAAAGCTCTTCACAAGTAAACCCACAACGCCCAGACTTTACCGATAGGCCGCAATGTGAATAAATATACGTATACGCGCTACACAAGCGGATGAACGACGCGATAATTAACGCGCGAGACATCGATTATTGTTCAGAGTCTCCTCTCCTCCAACATGCCACATGTGCATATAAATACTATATGTATGCATATATATACTATATATATAGTATATATATACATACATATAAATATACGCGCATCGAGTGCAGTACCGAACGGTAACCCCGACGACGAAGCATGTAATTATGATATAGAGCCGATAATCTCTCGGCGCGCGCGCGCGCGCGCTCGGACCGCGGCACGTTTATCGCGATCCCAAAAATTCCGGGCTGCTTATGGCTGCGGAGTTAATTCTTTCGGGATAAAGGAAAAGCGCGAACGTTTTGAAAAAAAGTTGCGCTGCAATGTAGTATTTCAGTTGATGGAAAATATGATAATAGCTTCTTTCTATGTCTCCTCGCTTTTGCCAAATTCTATCCTTGTAATCATCACTATTAATCGATTCTCATCGAGATTTTACAAATATTCATGTGTCGGTGCGCATCTCCAACCGTTCTTTCTCGGCTATGTATCTAAACGCACGAACCAGAGTATTCTTTTGTCCGCAATAACGAGATTTGGTTGTTCTGTAACGTGGTATACAAAGCGCGCATGTCTATAGTATGTATGGATACAGGTATATATATATATATATATATATATATAAGGAAAGGATATTCGTATAAGTATACGCGTATTCTTGAACGCGCGCTAAAATTCGACTCCTACCTCTACTTCTTTTCTTCGCTCGGTGTAGCTTTCTCTGTGATGGTGATATATACGGTCTGATAGAATCAGGCCCTTCGTCCGTAAGACGTCGACGGCGTGCGCACAGGGACGCGAGAGAGGAAGAACCGGACGAAGGAAAGAGAGGGAAGAACGGTTCGCATTGTGTACGTACGCGTGGGGTATGTGTGCGTGCCCTGTATCTCTCTCTCTCTCTCTCTCTTTCTCTCTCTTTCTCTCTGTGTTTCGGCCTTTTTTGCGGCTTCAATTTGAATCGAAAAAAACGCGGACGCAAGGACAATAGGTTGCGTCGCGCCACCGCCGACGTTCCTTCTTCCCCCCTCCTCTGCCTCCTTGTCGCGACTGTCGACGTACTGCTAGACCTCTCCCTCTTTCTTTATTCCCGGTTACTTCTCTTTTGCTCCGCTTTCGACCAAAATTTGTTTACTGCGCGTACTTTCGACTTTGTGTGTGTGTGTGTATATATATATATATATACATATATATTTCCTTCTTTTTACTCGACGTTCTTCGTGTGTGTTTATCTTTCTTATTAATCGCCGTAAGTTTTTGTGCAACGTGTTATTTTTTTCTTCTTTTTTTCTTTAACGAATGCGTGCACGCATCGCAATATGTGCATACCGATACATAACCAAAAAATTGCAGAAAAAGGGGAGTAAGAGGGAGCCTCAGCTGGTAATCGGGAGAAGAAAGAGAGAGAGAGAAACTTTAAGGGCTGTGAATTCAATACAGGCTCAAAGATCGTTAAAAGGAGGAAATTGCATTAGCACGCTCTCCGGTCCATCGAATTCCTATTAGCAATAAAATCGACGGAACAAGTGCTCTCTCTCTCTCTCTCTTGTTCCACCCTCTCTCAACTTTTGCCTTTTTACGCGCTATCTTAAATTAAAATTTCACGTGCCGTAAAATAAACTATTTTTTTTTCGCTTAAATATATTTCTTTTATAATTCAGTATCAATTCACATATATTTTCATCGATATTATCGTGAAGAAACCAGTGCAATTAAATCTATTACAAAGAAGGTCAAGCTGCCACTTTTGAATCTATCATCATTTGCACCTTCTCTCTTCTCGTCTCTTCCTCGATCTCTTATTCTCTCATGACTGTAGGAATGCTTGTTTCTTCCGTGTACCACTCGACGATTCAATTAAAAGTTTTACAGTTAACGCTCAAGGCTACTGTTACTATTTTACTGTCGCTACTGCATACATATATATTAATATATATATTCGCACGTATTATTGTTCTAAGGGATTCATGTTTTTCGCCGTCATCCGTAAACAGTTTAATATTTTGTTTGATTATTACAAGTGAACCGTGAAATTGATTAAATACATATTTTATAGCTAGAGTAAACTGTTTAATACTTTTCGTTTAAAACTAGCATTTAGTTATTAATTAAAATTTATTACTTTGCATTTATTAAAATCTATAATTTACTTATACAAGATTACGTATTTGATACAAAAAAAAGTTAATATTGTTAAATACTGTAAAATTTCGAAACGAAAAAAAAAAAAAAAAATTAATTCACATTATCACAAGCAAGAGCAGTCGTTGAACAAAAACGCCATAATTTATTAGCTGTCATAAAAATGAGTTTTAAAAAAAAGAGGTTCGAAAAACAAGGAACGTAAAAAAAATGAAAGGGTTATACGAGTATGCAACGGTTTCGAGGAACAAAAAAAACCTCGCCTATACCTTTCGGTATACACGCACTTAAACGCATACGTCACATGAAACATGTCTACCGAGAGTAGAGAACTCGCACCAAGAAAACGCTCCGCGCACCGCTACCAAAGTCCCTTGCGTTTTCTAAGGCTAATTTCATAAACGCCATGCACGAAAGCGGTTATATAGGTATACTCAGAGCGTTGGCCAGAGCAATTTCCCGTTTCTCGGTCGAAAAAACACGGAGAGAAAAAAAGGCCGAGAACGTGGAAAAAAATAAAGCACGTCGTGTTGGATCGGTGCGGGCGACGTACTGCTCGTTCTCGCTCTCTCTCTCTCTCTCTCTCTCTCTCGATGATTTACGAGCGAGTTATTAGAGATTCCAGCTTTGCCCCGCGAACGCGGCCAAGTAGATAAACGTAGCTAGCCACGTAATTACCCCGAGGGCTACTTCCGCCGGCGCATATGTATTCGTTATACAACCGCGAGCTTATAAAATTCCCTCGCTCGTTGCTCTTTCTCTCCTCAATTTTTCTTTTTTCTCGCTATTCTCATTTTTCATTTTCATGTATGCGTAAATATATATATATACATATATACACGCACGTTTTACTTTCTTATTCCTCGCATGTCTCTCTCATATTGCTTTATTCCGTTCCTTTCGCTTTTACCCGGGCATTGTTTGTACGAACGTTACATGAATTATTTAAAAAAAAAAAAAAAGAAAAAAAACAAAAAATGGATTAACTTTCACGATTTAACGACATCGTTGGTATTTTTAACGTAAATTTATTTTTATGATTGCAGAGATAAATATTCCATCAAAGTTTTTTTATTACCGAGATACATAATTTTATAGTATTTTTTGCGTGAACATAATTTTAAATCTTTTTTATACATATTTTAGAAATTGTTTCAACAGTTATCTTAATAAGACCATTTTCACAATAATAAAAATAAATTATCAACTTTCTGAATACGTATATACAGTCTGTAGACTTACAGTCTGTAAACGCTGTAGCGTTTTTTCGTGTACATTCTTGATCTTTTTTTCTCCTCGGTACGTTTCTAATTTTTAGCCAAGTTTGTTGCATAAAAGAAAAAAGAGAAGAATCGAGAGTTACTCGAGTGCAGAAGGGTCTAACGATATATACGTGCACTACCTCAGAATAAAACAGAGAGCAAGGGAGAGAAAGCGAGAGAACTCAGGCTCCAAGAGAGTCTATGCGATAACGGCGTGTCTCAGCGATCCTGTGGTCGATTCTCTCTCTCTCTCTCTCTCTCTCTCTCTCTCTCTCTCTCTCTCTCTCTCCGTGTCCTTGTGCGCATACGAATCGCTTCATTTAAGCGCGAACGTACCGCATTCTAATTCCGCTGGCTCGCTGACGGTCCTGGATCATGAAGTCTCATGCTTACTTCTGCGTGTATAAAGTAGGAAAAGCTATATATACACAAGGTTGCTGCTATACAGTGTTGCTTTGATTCCGTGTCTACCTAGCGCACCGAGAGAGAAAGAGAAATAGAGGAAGATTCTATCGGACCTCAGCATCGGATGCTTCTTTGTGTGCTGCAGATACGTGCACCGGTGCATTACGTGTGGGAGACTTAAAGCTTCAATCCCGGGCTCGGTATATGTATATTGAGAGTTCCCTTTGCCGCACGCCACCGAGGATATACATTTTATGATTCTTTTTTTATTTTTCTTCCTCTGTTTTCGGTGAGTTCACCATTAGAATAACAATTATCATTACAAGAGCCTTTGAACGAAATATGCCTTTTACGAGATTTTGTTTATTATCATCTTTTATTAAAAACAATATCATTCGCTTGCTTTTAAGGTTTACATTGCGATTGCTGTCGGTTGATGAGCTTCCGAATAAAAACTTGCTACGCGTTGTAGTGAATTAAATAATTTTCAAAGCGATTTTCTCGCTACATTTGCATAATTCAATAATTCAATAAATTAAAATTTTTTTAAAATTTAAATCACATCAGCGTTTTATGCACACTAGCTGTAAAATCGTAGAAGTTAACTTATTTTATTGTGATATCAAATTGAAAATTGCACGTCACGTTATAAGAGGCTCGAGAAAATAAACGAAAGTGTACGCTTATGTGTGTACGTATACGGTTACGAGTATTTGATTACGCGTCGGATTTTTTAAAAGTCCCGAATATCATAATTAAAGATTATTTTAATATGGCGAATAAAATTGTTTGGTATGCAGCCTTGATTCTCGCTTCTCTGTATTTCTCTTCAGCAAAGGATTATCTTCTGTATCGAAAGAGAGAGGGGAGAGAGAGAGAGAGAGAGAGAGAGAGAGACAGCGAAAGTTTAGGCAAACGGGATGAAACGCTATGGGGCCACAAGATTGGCTCGCTCCTCGTAAAAGGGTTCTCTCATCGTAAAAAAGAAGAGGGAAAAAAAGGAAAGGTCTAGAAACGCTCTTAATGCGAAACGAAAATACTCTTAAAAACAGCAGGACTACGAACCCAAACCCAAGAGAGGAGAGGTTAAAAGAGAGAGAGAGAGAGAGAGAGAGAGAGAGAGGGAGAGGGAGAGGGACTAAACGCGTCCGTTAGCGAGCGAACCTCTCGGAGAGAGAATTAGTAGCCGTCGTTGTGCGTCAAAAGCCAACGCCTGCGAGATTGCGTAATAACAATAAAGATCTTCTCTCCCACGTCTCCCACTCGCGCGCCCGTCCCCGGAGGAGGCAACAGCTGTGAGTCCAAACGGCCTTTGACGCTAATCGATCGGAAGAGTTCGCACCGATCGCTGCTCCTCTCGCCTCTTTTATTTGCAGGAATTCATACACACACGTCGTCTCTTCTACCTCTCGGCATATATTCGAGCTTCTCTGGCGACACGTTGGCTCATAGGTGTATAGTATAGCCGGTGATTTGACCGCCGAATTCATAGAGTGACACGCGTGTGTGATATTATTTTTTATTTATTTATTTTTCTTTTCGTCCCATAAATTTTCTTATTTTTACTCGGATATCGTTAAATTAGGATAAAGTGTGTGGATCGTTTGATTTTATCGGCGTCGTAAACAACATATGGATCGACTTGGAAATTTTTCCAAAAATTTATATTATTGGCCATATGCAAAGACCGGCAGTGTTATACCAATCGCCAATTAACGAGCTAGTTTAAACCAAAGTGACTTTAATAGAATGTTGATAAATGCTTACTGAATACTACTTATTAAAATTATCAGTTAATAAATACATGCTAATTTGACAGAATAATTTATTCACCATTTTTCTACCGTAATTAATTTTTTATTAGTTTATAGCATTTATCAAAATAATTTCTTTTTTCCATGCATTAAAATGTGTTGATTGCACTTGACAAAAATATTTATCAAAATAAAAAAAATAAATAAATAAATAAAAAAAAAAAAAATGACAAAAAAAATCTTGCGATGTTTGTAAAGATCTTCACCAAGACGTAATCAGGCTATTCACACATTAGCAAGCGCTTCGGTCGACAAGCCGATAATTTGCCAAACGACTCGGGCGATAATAGTGTACTGGAGATAGAAGGAGAGACTCGAAGCGAGATAAGTACAGCCCGGTGTAAAAGAGAGGATAATTCGCCGGCGATGACAATGGCAATGGGAAGGCGGAGGTTTGTTCGCTCGCTCGCGCTCAGGGATTTCCTCGGTTGCGAAACGAGGGCTTGCAAAGCGAGTAATCGCTCCCTTCCTGCGTCTCGTTGTTCCTCGCGCGAGTAACGCCAGCGTTGCTAGATATGATGCAAAGCGAAGAAGAGAGAAAGAGAGAAGAAAAAGGAGATATGAGAGGTGATCGAAAAAAAAATTATAGGATGGAAAACGGCTGGATGATAGAGCAAAGTATTTATAGTAACGCGACGTTCCCTATTGGATCCTGAAGCTCTGCTCGTGTGTCATTTGGAAGCTACTGTTGTGATGCTCGCAGGAAATAATATCGTGAGCTTTGGACAGGAAAACCAATCGTACACTACTGTGTTAAAGTAACTAGCTGGCGTCTTATTACCGTAAACCGAAAAAAAAAAAAAAAGAGAAAGGAACATCGACCGAACATATACATTGCGAAAGTGAGAAAAATTGTTTTACTTAAAGAAACGTGAAAGATAATTAATTTGCGGGAGAGCTGATGCACGTAACGGTGTAAATAAATTACTTAAGTAGCGTGATAAATTGCGTTAAATATGTGTTCGAATGCGAGCCGTTTTAAATTAACAGAGTTTGTAGAAAAATTCGTAAAAATAAGTAAGGGAACATAAATGAGAAAATAAAGACACGAAAAATGCATCAATAAAATAGGAGAAATGTGGAAAAGAAATGAGTGTAAAGGAAGAAGAGGAAAAAAAGGACACGGAGCGATCGAGGTAGAAGTTAAATATTTCGAATGTGGTAGAGTCTTCGCAAAACTCGAGGTGAAAAAGAGAAGGAAGAAGAAGAAGATGAGGAAGAGGAGAAGGAGGAATAAAGGTCGGCTGCATAGCATAAAAGACGAAGGCAGATTCAAGAATGCGAGAAGGGATAAGAAACGGACAACGCGGGAGAAAGAGAGAGAGAGAGAGAAAGGAAGAGAGAGACAGAGAGAGAGAGAGAGAGAGAGAGAGAGAGAGGGGGACTGCGTTGATGAGATACGCAGACCAAATACGAGAAAATGGTAGAGGAAGAAGAGAAGGAAGAGGAGGGTGATGAAGAAAGATGCAGCTAGAGATGCCTGAAGCTTCGCCTAATCAACGTCTGTCTAGAGATGTTCAACTGCTCCACCACAGCTATGCGTCCAGCTATATGTATAGAAGATGCTCTAATTGACTTGTAATCATCACAGGTGAATGACGAAAGTGGCAAAAACGAAAAATTAACCGCGCCGTTTGAGAACTCGTTAAGAACGCGTTATTTAGTAAATTTTAAACGCGTAAAATATAATTTTGCAACTTTTTATCGCACGATGATTTATTATCCATTTCTATTTCATAAGAATATCTGGAAATATTAAATTGTCCTTTTTTTTTTTTGATTAATTTAACAGTAAATAAATTATAAAAGAAAATATTTGATATTTTTCATCGTATAAAAATAAACAATCAAAAGTACAAGCTTTTTAAAGTGACATGTATCAATGACATACGCATGTACATTTATACACAATTTAAAGGTACACACGTACACGAAAATCACGTATACCAAAAGGAATAATGCATCGTCCAGCCGAATTGTGTTCGTCAAAATGAATTTTTGTCACGAGCTGTATTCCAGACATGCAAAACGATCAACCTCGTACATACACACACGCATCCTTCTCGGTATGATACAAACCCAGAGAAAAAGAGAGAAAAGAGAGATAGAGAGAGAAAGAGAGAGAGAGAGAAATAACGTAAGAAAACGATTATTGTAATAAAGCGCAAGAGAAGGCGGACGCGATGAACATACGCGCGCATATATGTACATCAGAGTGCGCGCGGCAATGAGAGTCGGATCGACGCCTCGCTGATGGATGGCCGAGAACGAGTCGCGCTTCCTCTCTCTCTCACTCGCTCTCGTCATCGTCGCGCATCAGGTCAAATCGTCGGCAAGGGGCGTGAGCGTGTCGCACCGTCGAGAAGGCGAACGCGTTGGTGCGTCAAAACGCCCATTCTCTCTTTCTGCCTGCAGCCTCTGTCTCTGTCTCTCTCTCTATCTCTCTTTTTCATTCGCTCTCTCTCTCTATCTCTCTCTTTCTGTCCGCTCTGTAAGTGTGCGTAAGAGTTTGCGACCGAGTCGCGTACACACGCGGTTCAAGCAACCCGATACCCGATAAATTTGATATCAACGGTCGTCCGCACCACCTTCTCTCCTCTCCTCTCCACTCTGCCCCTTTCCTTTTTTTTTCTTTCTTGCTCTTTCCTATCGCGTCTACCCCCCTCTCTCTCTTCCTCTCTCTCTTTCTCTCTCGCTTTCTCTTTTTCTCTCTTTCTGTGTCCCACAAGCTTGTCTCGGCACGGTGTTCGAACGCGTCCAAGTCGTACCTCGCTCGTGTCTCTTTTCGCAAAATTTTACTGAAATTTCAGCAGCCCGACGCGCGCTCCTCTTTCGCGTTACGTGCGTGAAGTGAAAATAAAAAAAAAAAATAAATAAATAAATAACTAGACGAAAGGGGTCTACAAGGTGTGCGTTGCTTGCTCCTTTCGAAACTCGCGCGAGCTTCGCGAAAGACAAAGTGAATAGGTGGTCCCTTGGCCACTCTCTCTCTACGTTTCTTGCGATGGATCCTCGTATCTCTCGAGGAAAAAAAAAAGAGAAACACCGTCATCCGACGAACGACCGCCTCGTCGGACGACGGTTGCGCGTAGCATCGAACGCGCGCTTGACGTCGGTGAGATTCAAAGCAGTCCGAGCAAGTGCGGGAAGTGCGCCTAATACACCGGCATACAAAACGAAACGGATAGTCCGCGTATAAATCCGAATCGAATTTCGGGGAACTTTTTTCCCTCTCTTGGCAGAGTATACGAGTTTCACGAGAGCGCTCTCGCTCATTTTTAAAGAGAGAGAGGCAGACGTTTGTCTTATACAAAAGTGGGGATGCAAAAATAACGAAGAAGCGATGGGAAATCGCGGCAATGGGTTTGTGTCGAGAAGAGAAGCAACGAGAAGGACGACTCCTCGTGGACTATCGGCGAACGGTGTTTCATTCTTTGTCAGTACCGGGCGTTTAGGTACTGCGGGACTGAGTATCAAGATCGGCTGTCCTCGGTAAATAATCAGATACGAGGACGACGACGACGACGTGGCTGTCCGAAAAATCCACTCTTGCGGACTTTCGGCGCTGCACCGTTCTTTTTTTCTCTGTCTCTCTCTCTCTCTCTCTCTCTTTCTCTCTCTCTCTCTCTTTCTCTGTCTCTTTCTCTTTTTCCTCGATACACGATGCATTGGACGCGAGTAAAGAAGAGATATAGAGAGGGAGAATCTTGGGCCCGCCTCTCCATATCCCTCAAGCGTCCCTTTTGCCCGTGAGTAAACACGCGTGTGCGACCATGGGAAGGACGGCTATATACGCGACATCCTCGAATATTTCGGAGGCCTTCATTAACATTGCTCGCATTGGACCGTGGAGGAGATAGCTCCGACGTACAAAATACCGAATTGTCCGGCATAAATTGCGCACGAACGAACGGTTCGCGCGGAAATTCAAGTGCCGAGTAAAGGGTTATATTTTATTTTATGCGCAAATGTTGTATATGCATAAAGATTTTTCTCTTGGCGCGCGCGATACGCCCGACCGATAATGCACGTAAGTCGCGTTACGGTGCACTTCGTGTCGCTTTCGCGCTTTTGAACCTTTTTTACCAGTTAAATACCCAGATGTTTGTTAAATACTGTTAAGGTTTGCGCGTCGTCCGGTAAGTGTGATTCGATGTGGATAACAAAGAAATATTTGGCGTTGGATATCGAGAAGACGAATTATGGAGCAACTAATTGCTTCTGATTAAATAATATGATATTCGGAAAAAAAAATATATTTACTTTTTATAGTTAATTCAAACCTTAAATAAAACAAGTTATTTTTTAAAATCTAAATAGTTGACCACTAAATTTAACATTAAAAAAAAAAAAAAAAAAACATCAATATTTGAAGTCGCAATTAACCGAATAATTTATTATTTCAAACCCCTTAGAAAAATTCTGAGCACATGGTAATGGCTGAATAAAATAAATCGATCGAGAAACGGCTCGTAGACTCAACTTTAGCAAGTTTCTCAATCTCCAAAGAATTATTAAAGTACACAGTTGACAGCAAAAATAAAATTTTATGAAGAAAACAATCTGCAAAGAGATTTAGTGCCGAGAGGAAAAAGTATGCGAGTAGTGAAATTTCGCGGGGGCGTATAAGCTCGAGATGTCGCTCTTCCATATTTTGCAAAGTATTACTCGCGTGTATATACATAGAAAGCGCTAAAGCAAACACAGAGTATATCCGGAAATGCATGTTCGCGCGGGATATAAATTTAAGAGACGAAGCTAAAAAAGAAGCGTGTGTGTGCATTCACGCAAGAGTTATTTCGCTCTCTATAAGCGAGAGTGTACGACTCTCTGAGAAATGACAACAGCACGGACTCCGACGCTTCACCCTTCACGCGTTCTCTGTATGTTTTTCTCTTTACAGGAGGAAGCCCATTCTTTAGCGTTAGTCTTCTCACTCTGAACTTGCTGTGTTTCAACGCTCGGCTTGTTCCTCTTCCTCATCAATTTCTCTTCCGAGAGAAAGAGAGAGAGAGAGAGAGAACGAGGGGGGAGGGGGAGAGAAAAAAGAGAAAGAGAGCGAGAGCACGTAAGTTTGAGCTCTTGTGGACTTGGAAGCTCATTACCAACTATAGAAAAGGTGTTCGGGAAGCCAAGCCACTTACCGAGATTGTTTAGCGGTGTTTACGCATCGATTGCTGACAAGGGGGTCGTTCCTTCGCGACTATATACGCGAGCATTATGCATCTTCGAGTAAATTTCCCCCTCTATCCTTCTCTCTCTCTCTCTCTCTTTCATTCGCTGCGTCTCATTCTGTTTTCTTCTCTCATACCCTCCTTCGCATTCCAGTTCACGAGCGAGCAGCAGACGCACGGCTCGCATTGACGTCGGCACATCAGCTTTGCGTGCGTGCGCGTATGTAACTCTTTTTCCCCCTCCTCCATCTCTCTCTCTCTCTCTCTCTCTCTCTTTCGCTCCTTCAATGAAGAACAGCCTGATGTCTGTGAGCCGTCAAGAGGAAATATACCGTTGGATACGAGAGTCATGCAAGATTAACAATTCTCATCTCGGAGAGACATGGATCCAACCTTAAGAAAATACTCTCGCCATTTAAATACATCTTTCTCTTTTGTAGATTTGATACCATGACAACAAAGACACGGCGACTACTTTGCAAAACCAACTTCGAGTTGTGCGTAAATACTTGTGAATTTTTTCAAGAGAAAATAATAATTATAAGTACATTTCATCTAATCAAACTCTTCGTGTGACGAAAACAAATTTAAAAAAGGAAAAGAGGATAAAATGTTTAAAATGCTTTTCCTTTGTACTAAAATCTTTCATTAACATACCGTTAACAGCCTCGAACTCTCGCATAAATTTATACATCGCAAAGTGGTCCATCGTATTTAAAGTCAGCGATTCTCCAACCGAAAAGCGGTACGCATTCGCTATCTTACTATGGACAATAGCACGTCTGCCGTTGTTGTTGTTACGTCGTAGATAGTCAAAGTATATATCAATCGCGAGTCGCGTGAGTGCACCGCTCGATGAGAATTCCCATAGAGAAAGCGAGAGATAGCTGCTGTTGGGCAAAGAGAGAGAGAGAGAGAGAGAGAAAGAGATAGATAACATAGCCGCGCGTCATTGATTCCCTTGCGTACCAATACTCAACGATGCTGAAACAATTAGCGTTTCTAAGCGATTTATTACGATTCGAGTTTATGTGATCATATACGAGTACCATTAGCTAAGGTAAAAACTCAATCGTTTCCTGCTCGTACCAAATCTCTTAAACAGCCGCGTAATCGCTTTTTAAAAACGTTTACTTTACGAACCTTAAAAAAAGAGGCAATAATAAAAATACACGATTAAATACGAGCTTTTTTATTATATATATTTTACATATAGTCGATTAAGAAATTTACAGCACGTTAATATTATTCATAACGGCGTATAAACACAGCAACGAAGTGTTAATTTCCGCAGAAAGCGCGCTTATAACCGTTGAATTTCTTTTTATTCGACTAACAAATGACGAAGTTAAAAAAAAAAAAATAAAAAAAAATAAAAAAAAATAAAAAAAAATAAAAAAAAAACATAAAGAAGAAAATAACGCGGAGTAATAAAAAGAAAGATAAGGGCTTACGTACACACGTTGCACTGTGAAATTATACGACTGATTTTTATTTCGCCTCTCCCGTTTGATCAAAGAAGTAATAAAGATTTCGAAAAACGCGTTGTCAGGTTATTAGTCGAGCGTCGCTATCGGTGGATGGCTCGCGGATGCGAGAGAGAGAGAGAGAGAGAGAGAGTCCGCAGGAACCAGGGAGAAAATTCAGACGATGAAAAGATGAAGATTCAGGTGGTGAGAAGAAGAGAGAGAGAGAGACTACGAAGCCTCGGCCTGCAAAGTAATATGCTCTCGCCGCATGAGGTCCTCTCTCTCTTTCTCTCTTTCTCTTATAAACGCTTGACTCGCCATTCCGATCGTTTTCTTCACTCCACCCTCGTTTTTTTTCCTTCTCTCTTCGACCTTCTCTTTTCTTGAGACTCGAATAAAAAATTGGAATTGCGTAAAGGGGTCTCTCTTTCTAAGTTAAAGAGTAAGGTCGTCAAACATGATAAAGTGCACGCGGTATTAAATTTATAGCAATTATTAAGATCGTATACCCTCGACGTACGAGTTTATTTAAGAAATTTTTCCGATGATTTATTCATAAACGAATGCAATTCTCTAATATGATATCCAATTTTAAAATTATTTAATTTATATTGGTACGATAAAAATTACCTCGTTAAGGCTGAATATTTATTATCTATTCAATATTTGTTGAAAAAAACGTTATTTTCATTAAAAAAATTCCCGTACAATATTAATGGTTATGTGTACAGCTGTGTAATAACGTCATTAAACTCGTATACAAACGAGTGATTTTGCAGTGAAAAATTCCTCTGACTCACCTGAAAAACAAAAAAAAGTATGATCCATTAGCTATGCAAAGATAAATAAAAATCATCAAATAGATATACAATATTCTTAATATTTTAGCAATAAATAAATGCTAAGCGTTTAATAAGTAAACAATACATTAACTAGAAACGATCATCGCTTCGATAAATCAGTCAGGACGCATTCGATCGCGGGTAATTTGTAATTTCCGTTATGTACAATGAATCCGATTCTCGGCCACTTACTTAAAGATCGCGACAAAGCGGAATAAGAAGAGGCTAATGCATCGAGAAAAGGTCGCGGAAAGCCGCGAGTTGAAACAGCGACTGTCAACGAGCGAATGCGCGCTCTCCACCCCCCCTTCCCGCGCCAACCGCGATATGGCACATTGTTGTATTAAAGTGCCAAGCAATTTGTTTCTCGACATTTGTCTCGCTCCCAGCCGCCCTCGTTGTGATCTACGACGAATACACGCGAGCTTCATGAGACTCACCGCGAGTTGTGCTACGTGAGTCGGAGTTTAACTCTACCGTGCTATTCTATCGATAACCTTTGTCTGTCCTTTGTTTTATTATTTTTTTGTTTTTTTAATCAATCTCGATCGGTTATTAAAGCTATGTGTGACTTTTTTTGTAAACCGATATTTAATGGTATCGATAGTCTTTGCCTTTTTAGGAAATCGATAAAGAAGTGTCGCGCAAATGATTAAATACTCGATTAGGTTTACTTGTCAAACAAAAGACGCAACACGTGAAAAAACATTTAATTTTCAACGGCAATCGAGTAACTTTATTACGTTGCTAAATTGAATCAAGCTCGGTAAAAAAAAAGAAAAAAAAAAACAATCGCACACACCTTAATCTTTACGCGCATTAAGCCGGCTATTAAAACATCGAAAAAATAAGTGAAAATTCAAAATGAGGGGCAAAAGCCTCGCGGGCACATTCGTCACAGCGATATATATATATATATATATATATATACACGCAACTTCGTAGCAAGAGTCCATCCCCGAAATTCTTTTCATTACCAAGCGCTTTTACCATCTAAAAAAAATACAAACACCAAACGATAACGCAACTAATGCAAGCTCTTAATGTAATAACCGGGGGCAAAAGTGCAAAAGGAACTTCTTTACCTTGCTACCGCTGCTGATTGCTTTTCCTAATTAATAAAGAGCGCATGCGCGAAGGGGAGGGAGGAGAAAGAAAGGGAGACGGGAAGGATTTCTTGCCGATTTCGTCTCGTGATGCTTTTGCCCGTCGCGCCGACATTCGTTCTTTCTTCCTCCGAGAACGGAGACTTGGCTAAAAGAAAGCGAGAGAGAGAGAGAGAGAGAGAGAGAGAGAGAGTGAAAGGGGGAGAGAAAGAAGGAGTGTGAGAGAATGAGAATCCGTGGAAGGTCCACCGGTACCGGGCGTAAATCTAAAGGGTCCGCGCGCGACTCATTAAGGGCCCCGCCGGCAAACGGGCGGAGGGGCGTACCGACGGCGGTGGGATGGACTCGAATGCCAGATGAGGCTAATTTTTATTCCGCGTCTTCCCTCTACGCTTCCTCTCCTCCTCCTCCACCCCTTTCTTCTTTTCTCATCTCGCTTTTCGAGCTAGCGCTATTGCGGAGAAGTAGCCGAGAGAGAACGCCAGGGGAAGGGGGGAGGGGAGAGAGAGAGAGAGAAAAAACAGACTCAGCGAGATCAAAAAACTTTTTGCGAAGGGAACTCGCGCGGGAAAGAATGGATTGCGGGCCGCGCATTAACTCGCGGGGGGATATAATGCGTTAAGTACGCAAGTGAGTGGGTACCTACGTGTGGGATTTTCTTGAGTGACGCTCATGAGTCTCGATCACCAGCTGGGCGAATCGTTCGCGACAATGTCTGCACTTGGAAATCCTACAACGTTACCCTTATAAGAATAACATTTAAAATTGTAGTATTTGATTTTATTACTTTTCAAGGCGAACAGCGTGTTGGCATTGGCTTCTGACTGTCGTCTTTATGCTAGGGCTTTTACGTGCCGCGCCTCATAAACCAATGGCTTCATATATATTTTGTTATGTAACATACTTTCAAATAAATTAAATTTATAAATAAAAATTGTATTATTTTGTCATTAATGACCCATTGGAATTTATAAAATAAAGAACCATTGTTAAATTTTTATTCTACCTACTTGGAAAACAATTACCGCAACGGGGAATTAAATTTATCAAATCATCTCTAATGGATTTTAAATATTTGCTAAGATAAAAAGGCTGCTCGATGCAGCAGAAAAAACTCCGCAAATTATCCATAGTCAGTATAACGTGTTTCTGAACTTCTAATCTTGATTTATCCCGGCGACGATCGGCGTGACAACAAGAAAGAGAGACCGCAACGCGGAGAAAAGATAGAGGGCTTCCGGAGCTCGAAAATTTGTCCTGCAGTATACGCAAACAATTATATTTCAGCAACTATATACGCCACCGCCGTTGCGGCACCAATTCGTTCTCAATCTTTCGACTAATTCTTTTCTTTCCTCCATCGTCCAGCAAAATACAATTCGTATAAGGCGTACGTTGTACTCGGTTTTACTACACCCGTCTCTTTTTTTATTTTCACAATCGGAATCGTCGAAAAGAGAAGCGACAAACGAGACAAGAAAGAGCAAGAGAGACGGAAAAGAATCTCGCAAACCGTGACCCATTACATTTCGGCAGCCCGGTAATGAGAAGGCAAAGGGTATAGAGAAAAAGGATAAAGAGGAGGAGCATACGGCAGGAGAAAGAGGAAGAGAGAAAGAGAGGGGAGAAAAGGATGTTCATACTCAGGGCGACGCGTGAGCGAGCAAATCTTGTTGCTCATTTCGGGTCTGACGCGAGAAAGAGAAAGAGTGAGAGAGAGAGACGAGTACTTTTCCCTCGGCAACAAAGACTTTTTCGAAGAGGAGGCTATCGCGTGACATAACGTCGGCCCGCTCTTCGTATATTATATGTACAGATGAATACGTATGTGCATAAATGGCTACACACCTCGTACAGAATTTACTGTACAAGAGAAGGCGACTAATTTAATGAACTAAAAAACAACGAAATCGATCCGCTGATTGTTTTTTTCTTTCGCTCAGTTTTCGCGCTCGCTCAGCATCTCTCACTTGCGATCAGAATAGGCACGTATATTCACTTTGCATCGTGTACTTTTTTCACTCAAGGACGTACATACTTGTATACAAGTATGACTTCTTAATTCAAGTATTGAAATCCACATAGTCGGCGACGAAATATATAACAACGCCTACATATACATTCTATTTGATAAATAGAATGAAAAAATTTATGATTACGTTAATTTCTATAATTTCGACGTATTTAAATGCTATTATATTCATTCAATGTTACGAAATGTATAGGTGTATATTATCGCTAATAGAATAAATCCTTTGGAGATTAGTTTCACCACTGTAAAAACTCATTTATCATTCTTAGCACTTAAGGAATGCTATATTTTACGTATAAAACTAAGTCTAATCTGTTGATGAATTTTGATCCTTAACTACTGGTAAATGCTTCTATAGCTATACAATTTTTCAATCATGTAATGATGAATGTAATCGGTATTATTTTAAAATAATATCATCTTGGATCACAAAATAATCCAATATAATAATAATAATAACAATAATAATAATAATAATAATAATATATAAGAAATTAAATGCTTTGCAGGCAAATTCTAACAAAACTGATTTACATAAAATTTTTAATTTATCGAACTCTCATCTAAAATGACAATTACAATAATTACAAATATTTGAAAGTACGTCGAATAAAAATGAAAGAATTGTTTCTATAATGAAATTTTCATAAGAAAGCGGGTAAACAAAATAAATCATTAGTCAAATATCGAAAGCTTTAAAATATTTATAAATATTCATAGAATCATTTTGAAACATCGTGGATCTTTTTTCGGCTAAGAGATCTCTTCTCCTTTCCTCTCTCTTTTTCTCTCTTTTGCTTTCTCTCTGTCTTTCTCTTTCTTTCTCTTTAAGTGAACAAGCTCGCAAGCATGCGAGTAAAGAACTGTCTGTATTCGGAACGCGGCGAAGAATAGTTTTTATCACCCGAGACTCGCGGCAATGACGTTCGGCCGTGGCGCGAGACTAACGGAATGAATTGACAAAACGAGATGGAGAAGAACACGCCGCGCCGGACCAACAGAATTTTTAATCGAATTAATTATTCCGAGAACGGCCTTGCATGAATATTGGGAAATTAAACTTGTGAGAAAAGGAATCGAAGGAAGGGTTGAAGAAGTTACGAAGAAAGGAGAATCAAAAAGAGAGAGAGAGAGAGAGAAGGAGAGAAGAAAAAAGAGAGTGCAAGAGCGCCATTGCGTGTTAAAACTGCTAATCTTTGACCGATAAGCCTGTGATTGCGATTAACAAATTTAGATTGCGCGTAACAACGGATACTGTGCGCGATGATTGAATCATGATGATTATTATAAAGCGCGAGGCGTAGTACTCATCCTTGACCCCTCTTAAAATTGCAATCGATCCAACGAAATCCCTTGAAGACTTTCTTTCTCTCTCGAATTCTCTCTTAGTCTTTCTCATCGGCGAGCTGTATACGTGTAGAGAAGACACAAGGCAGCAATAGCGACGAAAAACGAGACGAAAAAGAGAAAGAGAGGGAGTAGTTGATTGAATCCGGCGAACGAGAGAAGAGAGCTGTGGTCGCTCCTTGTTCTCTCTCTCTCTCTTTCTGTCTCTTTCTCTTTGGGGTGCGTCAACAATGAAGGTAACCGTATCCCAAAACGAAACAGATGAGAATGAGAGAGATAGAGAGAGACAGAGAGAGAGAGAGAGAGAGAGACAGAGAGAGACAGAGAGAGAGAGAGAAAGGTGACGTTGTAAGAACGTTCGAGTGACGTACGCGCGCGAGCCGCGTACAGCAAATTACTTGACCGAGGTGACTCGAAAGAATTTCGCCTTGTGTTCGTCTTTTTTATTCTACCCTTTCTCTCCCTCTCTCTCTCTCTCTCTCTCTCTCTCTCTTTTTCTCTCTCTTCGTTTTATTTTCCTTTTCAAATGGATACACTCACTTTGACCTTCTTTGACGAGTTGCCCGAAGGGTTAGCACTCTACGAGTCACACTCGGTCTTGCTCGTTTCCAATTGAAAATGGCCTCTTTCACAATACCTCATTGACAAATTGTCTTTCAATTTACATTTTTATCTTTACTTGTGATTGCTTCAACTTCTTTGACTTTTTTTTTTACATCAATGACTCGATGATTCCGTCTCTCCCGTTTCTACAGATAAATTAAAATTTATATTCCTCATTCGTTCTTCTACGTATTTTCTTGTAAAATAAGACAATAGTTAATATTACATATGAATTCATATCGATTCTTATTTAAATATTTTTAATGTTTACCAAATTTAACTTAACACGTGTTATAACCACATGTAAATTTAAAGTTACCAAGAAAAGAGACTCGAATAAAAAGAACGACAACGTCACCGGATTAAATAACACGAAAAAAAAAAAAAAAAAAACAACCAAGAAAGCTTTAGAGGCAATGGCCTTAAAGCCGATCTCGATTTTATTCATCCTTCATTTTGTTCGGCATAAGAGGACGGTGAGCCGATACTCGCTGTATACAAAACTCGGTATGCATGTATATATGCAAACGCACACACACGTTATATACGCGTAGTGTAAGTACCGTACGGAGCGACATAGTTCGTTCACCGTTAAGAACAGATAAACTATATATATATATATATATATATACTTGTGCTAAAGAGAAAAAGAACCGAGGGAGGAAAGTAAAGATTTCGAATCTATTATCTAACGCGGGGAAGACATTCGCCCGATGACTCGACGATTTTTGGCGACACGGTAGAGGCGTTTCGAGTACTGCGGGGGGTACGCGCGCACTCGCATTCACACGCGCGCACACACGTACACGTTTGTGTATGCATACGTACACATTTTTTTTACGCGTAGGTACGTAGTTGCCGATTGTAGAGAGAAGGTCTCTCCCTTCACCGAGAGGTGAGAATGCAACGATGCGCGACCCCTTATACGCTCGTTCTTATCCGCGCGAGTGTCCCTCTTTCCCGCATTCCATCCGCAATGGGGCTGTATGTGTACCGTGTGAGAATTGAACGGCTTCGTGGCGTTCAATTTTAGTTTATTAACCATTTCATGAGAGAGAGAGAGAGAGAGAGTGAGAGAGAGAGAGAGTAAAAAGGACGCTATAAAAAAGTTTTTTCAAAAAGTTAATTAAGACTTTACGGGGAAGCAAATTATTACGTTATCGCTTTCTTATTTTTATTGCGCCGTTGTTGAAATTAATTAGTTCATTATTGAAGAAGATAAAAATGTAATTATGAATATGTAATTCAGAAATATAATACGTAGTTATGTAAAAATGTATTATTAAAAAATTATGCAAGTTATTATTTGCTATTGACATAATTTATTCTTAAGATCTTATAGTGTTAAAATATATAAATCAAATTGCAATTAAATGGAATTATTTTATATTAAAATACAGAAGTAATCAACATATAAGAATATTATGTAAATCTTACTATTTAATATATATTTTATGTTTCAACTTGCAAAATTGTATTTATGTTGAGTATAAAACACTTTAAAACTGGATATTAAAAAGTTACATAAAATATAATCAAATTAGTCTAAGGTTGATTTAAAATGTAAATAAGTTTACTTTAGGTAGATAAATCAAGTTAATTTGTATAAATTCATTAATAATGGTACAAAAT
The DNA here is from genome assembly GCA_949987625.1 of Chalcis sispes. Taxonomy (NCBI): domain Eukaryota; kingdom Metazoa; phylum Arthropoda; class Insecta; order Hymenoptera; family Chalcididae; genus Chalcis; species Chalcis sispes. The sequence goes on from OX465094.1 coordinate 68,200,550, forward strand.
GACACGCATATTTTTTAATCTTATCGACCATATTTAACTTTGTCGACAGAAAAATTATAACTACCATAATTTCAGCTACTAATTCATGCGCTTGCACTCGCACATGTATAAGCACGCAATAACTTAATGTCTCTCCGTTAAATTGAAATTCTTGATCGGTAAGAGCGAGAAAAAAAACAGCCACAAAGTCAAAGTTGTTTCGCTTATTCAAGGCGCGCTGTTGCGTTAATACGCCGAGCGAGAACTCGAGCGTGACGAGAGAGGAGCGGAAGTCAAACGCGCGGCTCGACGACAATGCGCAAGCAATATAAGAGTGCGCGGCAATTTTAAAGCCGATTATCGCAAAACTAGGCGCGAAAAAGCTTATTGGCATTCGCTTACAAGGGCCCGCGGGGCAAATCGAGGGCGTGGAAAAGAAGTGTGCGCGAGCATGAAGGTATACGGTATACTCGTATGTGCGTGCGTGCGTTGCAGCTTGGTGAAAGAAACTCGAGGAACCGAACCGCCCTCGTAAAAAGAGAAAGAGAGGGAAAGGCTAATGGCCGTGACATTACGCTCAAAATTACGCGCGACGAAAAGTATATTCGTTTTAATGCCGCATCGGGTCATTCGCTCCTTCTCTCTCTCTTTCTCTCTCTCTCTCTCTCTTTCTCTCTCATCGATGCACACAACCTTTTAATGAACCGACGAAATTTCTTCAAGTCGGCGAAGCGTCGGAGTTCCTGCATGGAGGGATCTGCTGCAGCGGTTAAACTATTGGCTATCTCGGTTTGCGTATCTGGCATATTGTTAAGTTAATTTAAACAGGGTGATAAAATCGCAATGTTTTTGACATTAAGCGAGGTGTGTGCGTCGAACACGGAGTATAGGGAGATAGAAGGAGAACGGAAGAAAAGGCAGAGAAGCAGCCGAAGAAGAGAGCAAAACAGCAAGTGCCGAAAGATTTAGAGAAAAAGAAAGAGAGATGCAGAGCAGCTTAAGGAGTCCCTATGCTGTTTCTGCTGCCGCTACTGAAGAGAGAGAAAGAGAGAAGAAAGAGATGAAGGAAGAGCGAGAGAAAAAAAAGAGACACACAGCCACGATAGAGACCACCCGAATGTCGGCGAAGGTCTACTCGCCGCGCGACACTACATCCAAAAGCATAGCCGAGAAACGCAAGGCCGCATGGCGCCAACGTGTCTTTCTCTCTCTCTCTCTCTCTCTTACTCTTTTCCTCTCGTTCTCGCTCTGACGCACAAGAAGACAGAGACGGAGCGAGGCAGCGAGAAAGATCCTTAATTGCAGATAAATAATGAGAACGGGCGACTGGTTCTCACTTTTGAATGCTAAATCAGCCGCGCGCCGTATCCCTTATGCTTGCGGGCTTCGATAAGAGGTGTGGAAATTTACAAAAAAAAAGTTAACGACAAAGTGCGACCGCGCACGTTCGCTGATTATTGCTAAACGTCTCGTCCAATTATTCGAACGTAAACAATGCAGCTGCGATTACGTCGGCTCGATGTAGCAGCCGGTGTTACGAGGCTCAACTCGCGTAAGCTCGACACGTTTTCTTTCGATTCTCGCGCGATTATAATTTCGATGCTCGATGTCGCTTTTCACTTCTTAAAAAGCTTTTTTAATGCGGCTTACGAAAAATATACTTATAAATTTGAGACAAATTTATTTTAATGCGAAAATGAGCAGTTACGAAAGAATGTCGAAGCGAATGGTATAACAAAAATCGAAAGAATCTTACGGCCGTGCTATACACTCTTCGAGTTATGCGCTTGGTCTTAAGGTGAAAACAATACCTCGCAAACGCGAGGCTCGCTTTGGAAAAAAAAAAAAAAAAAAAAAAAAAAAAAAAAAAAAAAAAAAAAAAAAACTATTTTTGTCCTGGGTTGGCTGCAGTCCAACTAAACGGGATCTTCTCTCGCTCTGCTGAGAAGAAAGCGCGCAGAAAGAGAAAGAAAAACAAGGAGACTAAGAAGGAAGTACGCGGACCTTAGCTCGCGGTAGCCCCGGACACAGATAATTATCTGGGAAAACCATGGGATGCTTTACGTAGGAATGCATTTCTTATATATACGTATCTGTGTGTGAGTGTGAGTATGTATATGTGTATAAGCACACGTTCAAAAGCGGCAAGTGGCGCAACCGGAGCAGCGCAGTTGCTATTATCGGGTATTGGTAGAGCCGTGTTTCTGCGACTATTTACAACGTTTTACGATTTTGCATGCGAATGCCTTCGAAAAGCCGCCACTGCCATTGTCCTTCTTTCCTCTTTGCTCTCTCCATCTCATTATTTGTGTCTTCTTTGCCACGCCGCGCGGACATTGATACGTTCCGCTGAATTGCCACGCAGCGTCGAACGGCTTAACTTTCTCCAGAATATGCGGCTGCCTACCGGAATCCCGCGTCGTCAATTTTTCGTTCCTTTTGCTATTCGTATAATTCCTCGCGCTTTTCTTACGAGCCGCAAGGTGAACTCGATAATTGCCACTCGAACAGTTTGACGCTTTTCTGTTTTGCGATTGCTAATTTTAACCCTCGTATACGTAATGGTTAGTTTCGTACCATCGACAGGATATCCATAATAATTATTATTCACGCGCAAAAACAATTAAATAGTTTTTCAAGGTATAAGTGCAACTCTATAATCTCAAAATTTAGTTATATTTTATTTACAAATCATATAAATACTTAATAATTCATTCTCTATTTAGTAGCTGATTGGTGTAAGGTTTTTATTTAATAAATAATTTACATTATCAACAGATAATACATTTAATCTTGTGTGCTATTTAACATTATTTAAAAAATTAAAATAAAAAATATTACATAATAATTAATGTTGTTCAATATTTAAAAAAAATAAATGAAAGTAAAACACCAAGCTTATTAATCATTTTTACATTGTTCATGTATAAAACTCGTTACACGTTTAATAATATATAATGTCATGTAAGATACTTGATAGTTACGAGTGATAAAATTTATAAGTAAGTCTTGTTTTTTAATTTTATGTCCACTAATTTTCTCATTATCAAATCATGCATAACTTTAATTTAAGTCGGCATTCTTTGATCCTTCGCTATTGTTGAAATTCAACATTTTACTAATTGTACCTATGATACATGACTGAGATTAGATATAAATCTCGAGAATTTAAGTTCTTACAATGGAATAAGTATAACAATCGGTACAACAGATGCAAAATGCTTTTCCATCGAGGAAAAGAAGAGCCATAGTAACAAAGAAAGAAAAAATAATCGGGCTGAAAGAAGTATACGAAGAAGAGAAATGGGAGAGTGAGAAGAAGCGAGAAAGAGAAAGGAAGATAGCGAGCAAGAAGCTAAGATAGAAGCTTGAGAGTATACCAGAGGACCGATCGTATCTCTTTCTCTCCTCGAAGAACGCGCTAACGGGATCTATTCGAGTATTTTGAGTAGTGGTTCTTGCGTTGAGCCCATATACACGTACGCGTCAACCTTTACGTATATGCATACGCGTCTATAACCCGGAGAGGTGTGCGATCGAAAAGACGAAAAGATGAGACGACATTTATATACATACATACATAAACACGTGAATGATTGGAAAAGAAGAAGAGTTCGAGATATCCGATGTCCAGTTTTCGTCTTCCATCGCGTACACACCGGCGTACCAAATAACGAGACGCATTGGGCGCACAAGGCTTCTTTCTTCCTTTATTGTGTAACTTCAAATCTCTCATTCTCTCTCTCTCTCTCTCTCTCTCTCTCTTTCTTGATCTTGCTCTCTTTTGGAGAAGCGCGCAAAAGACGAGCCGCGAATTATCGAGTCTGTGCATCTTTGGCAGTTCGTTATTCCGGCCGAATTTCAGCGCGCATATATATCCCTCTCCTTTTCTTGCTTCGTGAATATTTTCGAAAAGAAGAGCGCACGCAAAGCCCGCCCGCGAACGAGAAACCCGCGCGCGCATCTCGCTCTCTCTCTCTCTCTCTCGTTAAGGTTTGCGCGCGCCTTCGACGCTTTCGAAGATTAGATCCCGAGGACGAGACGTGTACCGCCACCGACGTCGTGCTACCGTTTCCTCTGCGTTCGTTTCTTCTTCTTTTTCTTTATTTTTCTTTTTTTTTTATTTCCTTCAGTCGTGCGCAACGCGGCCTAAAATCACCGAGATGCCAATTAACTCACCCGTCGCTTCTTCCGATTCTCTCGTGTCCCCCTTTTACCTCCCACGATTTATGGCGCGACGAATGCGCGATATTGCACGCGGTTGAGCAATGCCATCGATGATCCACCTGCGCGATTTTTTATTTTTTTTTTTTTATTTTTATGTCGTGGATTCCGGAGAAATGAAACAGATGAAAAAATAACAATATTGTACAACAATATACGAACTTTATCATTGACTGGTTTAATTTTTTTGATTTTTTTTTTCTTTCATGTTTCTGTTTTTTAAAATACAATTAGATTTTTCACATCAAAACATAATCATTGTGTTTATGTTAACGTTAGCAACTCTCACGTTTTATTTCAATTAAATTTATTATTTTGTTAAGATCTCATTGTTTTGAGTTACCAACACTTTCGTTTACCAGCCAACCGCTGGTTATGATTCGAAACAATTATCCATACCTCAGAAATGACTGCGTAAAATCTTTGTAAAAGCAAAACTCGCGACTCTCCTTTATCTCGGATGTTTTACAAAAAGGAAATGGAACTTGTTACGCGAACATCGTCGTGGTAGACGGAGAAAAAGTGACATGTTTTCTAGTTGCGCGCTCGCGTACAAAGAACTCCGCGCGTATATAAATATATAAGCGTACCACAGGGGAGCGCGAGACGCTTGCGTACATTCGCATGTGTATATAGGATATAAGCGAGAAAAAGAGAGGCGCATCGCTGGTTGCTCGCTCTCACGGAGCCCGCCGAGTGTATAGCGTTACTTGGGAGTTAATAAAGCCAGAGGTCGAGAGCGAATGAGAGAGAGAGAGAGAGAGAGAAAGAGAGAGACGGAGAGAGAAAGAGAGAGAGGGAAACGACGTCGGACCGCAGCGGCGTTTGCCCGCGTGTGCGTATTCGTTCGTACTCGCTTTATCCACCGACTCGGGTCTCATCTGCGAGCACCCGACCACAGACCATCGCCTCCTTCTCCTCCTCCTCCTCCTCTTCCTCCTCCTCCATCTCCTCCTTCCTCGGCGTCACGCAGTGGGCCTTCCTCAACCGACCGCAGCCACGCACCGCACCGCACCGTGGACCGGACACCGGCAAATTATTTTCAGCCTCTCTATTTCTTTCCCTCTCTCTCCTCTATCTTCCTCCTCTTCGTCTTTCATTTTCTCGTTCTCGCACCATCGAGAATAAGGCAAAGTTGAAGATGAGGAGGAAGCCTCATTTCGGACTTAGATCTTCTTTCGAAGGCAGCTTTCTATCTCACTCTCTCACCCTTTCCACCGCGAACTTGTTTGTTCTTATTTTCAGAGTACAAATTACAGGGGTGTCTTTAAAGTCTTATCGCGATGCGTCGGTTTCGAATAATAGTATAATATACCAGCCCAAGAAAGAGAGAGAGAGAGAGAGAGAGAGAGAGAGAGAGAGAGAGGAACGGACGCGCGAAATCGAGTCTGCTGCACTTGGGATGAACCGCGTTAAGATAGGGATGAAAAATCAAGTTAAAAAGTAAATGGAGAAAGAGAAAGAGCTTCTCGTTTCTTCGACAGAGTCGTTACTCCTTTTTTCCACCCTCGCACTCACACTTCTCCATATATCTACGCTTATACGCGCCTTTCATGTAATTATTACTCGCAAAAGAGAGAGAGAGAGAGAGAGAGAGAGAAAGGAATACAAGAGTGAGTTAATTCGTTGGCACCTTGTTCATTGCCATTATGAAACTCGCACCTATAGGGAAAATTATACCGCGCGCTTGCGCGGTTGCATTACATACATTCATATACATAAAACAGCGGCCAAAGTGCATACCGCGATATACATATACACTATTCCATGGGCAATTAAAGTACACGGGCTTCTCATACTCTCAGCATATAAAGTGTACTACGAGAACCCACGTGACTATGATCAAAATACACGGAGATCGGTAGACATACGTATACCGCCGATAATTTGACAGCGAGTTCCGTCGACCGTTTAGCCAAGCGTATCACTCGAGCGCGCGACATAGTTATGTTTATCGTACGCGTTGTACGCATACATGTACTCGTATATATACACGCGCGACTGCGAATTAATAATCTCACACGCGCACGCGGACTCATGTCCTGTTACACGGGCGAGTTTGCTATGTGAAAAAATCACCCTATGAATATACATGCGCGTTAGAGCTATTAGTGATTTATATTTCATTCGTCGGTATATCGACCATCGCTTTATACGCTTCTATTTAACGCACGTCAGCGGGGAAAGAAAAAAATAACGCCGCGTGTATTGTCTGCGTCTATATCATTATTCATCGTTCTTCTTAAGCATTCTCAACGTTTCTTTGCAGCTGCATATGGAATGGATAATAGCTTTGGAAATTGATATCGAGTGGTAAAAATATTTCGCGGTATGATTAAGTGTATTTGTTTAATGATGATAAAACGCGAGAATTGTGTTGTTACATGACAAGAAACATCTCGCCAACTTTAAGGTTTTTACATAAAACTCCATAAAAGGTTGCGTTTCGAGATATCTAAGCAAATCTTAAAACATTCCACAATCGTATTAATTGAGTGAAACTATAGTTGAGCAATAAATAAAGTATGTTTAATTAAAATACATAATTGCTTTCACGGCGTACGCGTTTTAACTTGAGCTTAGTAGTAAAAGATTTTTATCAATTATCATTTACAAGATGACTTGTAATTACATTTTTTGCTAGTTTGACAGATAAAAGAAAATCAAGCCAACGTTACACAATATTATAAATCCAGCACATATACGTTACGCTCTTGATCTCGACATACTCGAACTGAGTAAACGTGCAACAAAATAAAAAAAAAGGACTACACGGTAGATATATTCTCCATAGCACAAACGTATAATCGATACAAAAAAAAGGACAATCCACAAAAAAAAAAAAAAAAAAAAAAAAAAAAAAAAAAAAAAAAATTATTATCGAGAAAAAAGCAAGCATTTCTTCACACCGCTTGGTTCGCGCAAATGAAAAAGTGGCATACTTAACGCCGTATAAAAATGCCCCGGTAGCGCGCGAGCGCACGAGTTATTAAAGATAATCCAAGCGCGATATCGCTCTCTCCCGGCGCATTACTCGCTCGAAATAATGAAACACAACGAGCGCTTTCTCGCTCACGAGAGAAATAACGCAAGATATATCCAGCTTGTATATATATATATATAAATATAATATACGAACAAGCTTAAACGGGGTTTTGTCGCGCGAGTGCACTTGCCGGCGCTCGAGGCCAAAAGCGGCGGCGATCGCTGGCGCGTAACCTCCGTAAGCGCGAGGATATATACTATATAGTATACATTATGTAGCCCGGCAGCGTGCCCGCGGTTTTACGCAACTTTTCCGCTAATCGAGAATCCGATCTAGAAGCCGATCGCGCCGCAGACGCCCGTTGAACGCTTTGCGCGCGCGTTACACGCTTGTGTACACTGCAAACTGCGCGCGCGCGTGTGTGTGTGTGTGTGTGAATATACGTGTAAACGTTGCATATGCATAACTGTGTATTGGCGGGATGTCGTGCGGCGTTGAAAACTCGGCTGGTTGTGCTCCGCTAATGGATCGCTAAGCTATTGCGCGCACGAGATGACCGACTTTTTAAAAGATGTACATGTGTACAGGCAACTCGATCGTTGTGAATAACGAGACGAGCAACAGAAACAACCAACAGACTACAACAGTCTTTGATACGCCGTTAAAGATATACTTTAAAAACGACGAGCCAGTTTATAAATATTTTTATGATTTTATTGTATACATGTATACTCCTTTCTATCGTCTTATAGGTTTAATTTGAATTTCAATTTATTCGCGAAGCGATGAACTTTTTGTTTTAAAATAGAATATATTCGATAAGTCGTGAGAATTTATTGCAAGTATTGATAAAATTTCGTAAAGTGTATAGAATATAATGGAGTACTAAAAATTATTTGAAGCTGCGCATATAAATAAGATTAAAAAGCAAAAACCTCGATAAACTGCAAATACTAAACGACGTACGAAAAACAACGCAGCTGACTTGTTATTATTACCTTTTCACAGAGAGGCACAGATCTTTCGAGATAAAAAAAAAAATGGATAAGACAAGCAACAACGAAGAAACGATTTTTTTAATTTCTCAGCTAGAACGCGAACGTTTTCTTTGTGGCTGTATGGGCTCAACGAACTCGGGAGCGCGCGAATTGCCAAGGCGATTAATTTGCGACAAATGAAGGCTATTAGGAGGCAAGCAACACGTGCGCCGATATTTTTTTTTTTCAAGCTTTGAACCCGGCGACATTTATTCGCCGTTAAAGAGGATTTATAGTTGTCTCACGGTTTCTCCCTCGGTTTTTTTCCATCTCTTATGTAAGCTCCTGTCGCATGCGTATGCGCGTGCGCGCTGTACACACACACACACACACACACACATAAACATATACGCGTATCTCTATATAAACGACGACAGATTTTACCGCAAGAATATCTCGGCGGGGTTTAGCCTCCCCCTCCCCTCTATGCCTTTCTTATTCTATCATTTTTATCCTCACGCGTATCTTTCCTTCGAACATTCTATCCCGGCGCTCGCGCGCGAATATTTTCCCCCGTGCGTAAACGTGCGTCCCGCCTCGTCATATTCACGCGGTGGTGTTATCCTCGCTCCTCCCTCTCGTTCGCACGAGGAATATCGCCATAAATTAAACGGCGCGTTTGCGACGCATTTTTCTAAATATTAATTGAATGAAAGTTACCTAGTCGCGTACTTCTATATCTATATACACGTATATGTATGCAGTGGGTATTCCGACACCTCGTATAAGCGCGTAATCATCACTCTCGAGAGAAACTCATTCGCTTTTACCTTACATCTCTCTCTCTCTCTCTCTTTCTCTCTCTCTCTCTCTCTCTCCTTTTTTTTCTTTCTTATAAGCAATATATGCACACGGGACACAAAGTTCCACGAGCGGGAAGAGGATTCAAGTCTTAAATGGAATTAGTAAACTTGGCATGCAGAAGTGCCGATGAACACTCGCGACACCCACATGTACGCGCGTATAATTGCACCGGCTTTCGCTATTTATCGCGTATTACATGAACACACCGCGGCTCGCGGCGTTTCCTTGAAAACTCGTAAAATATATACATTATTCGTTTTAAATCACACGACCGATCGCTCGTTTATTTAAGAAGCAAATAATTTTTAATTTTTTCGAACGAACTCAAACTTGTTATTTATCATATAGGCAATGCTATAAAGCCGTTGGGTGAAAAAAGAAATAAAAAGTGAAAGTGACACATGTATAGAAAAAAAAAAATAAAAAAAACAAGAACCAACAAATTAATATCTTTATCGTGCGTCATCACTGAAAAGTATATCATATCGACAGTGAGAAACAGTCATGCACACGTTCGGCTACACGTTATTGTTTCTTCCACGCGCGGTAGCCACGGTAAACAAAGCCATTTGAGTATTTAATTGTACGAGACAATCCTCAGATCGTAAATCACTTGATAAAACGATCTGGCCGTTAAGCTGCCTCTTCACCATAAGAAATGCATAATTCGAACAATAGAATTTTAATGGTCGCGCTCCTTTTGCTCGCACGTATATTGTTTGCTAACAGCGCTGTGGTGAATCGCTCCATGTATACATATATATGTATATGCGTATACTTGGATGAAAAGGTAAATGAGGCGAGGGGGAGGAATGAAACGAAAAAGGCAAAGACAGAGTTTGGCCTCACTTGGATATTGCCGGTGCCTTACCACTAAGACCTCGTAACTGAAATTTTTAGTAGACCGCACAAAAGGAATAAAAAGAGCCTCATTCGCGCGAAAAGAGAGGCAGAGAAAGAGAGAGAGAGAGAGAGAGAGAGAGAGAGAGGGAAACGCATAAATCACGTGGCTGTCGTTTTTGGTTTTCCGTACGTCGGGTCTCGCGGTTACACGTGCCTTCTTTTCTTCCTGCTCTTTATCACCGCGCGAACGTTCGCGCTAGCACGGAGGGACAAGTCGAATGACACTCATTGCCCGAGGTATGCGAATGCGTTGCGAACGACGAGTCGCAAGGAGTAGAGAGAGAAGAGCAAGAGAGGATGAAAAATTACGAGGAGGCGACTATGCGAATAAGAGAGTCAAAGAAGCGCCGGGGGTTTGCGGTGAAACTCCCCGCGGCGCGAGAAGGCGCGCGCGCGCGCAGCTATCGCTGTAACGCGCATTTTTCCTTGGTACTAACGCGTGTAACGCCTAGGAATAAGGAGGGAGGCGAAGAAGAAGGAGAAGATAAAGCGTCGAGGAAGAAAGAGTAGAGAATCGTTGCACCTTCTCTCTCTCTCTCTCTCTCTCTTTCTCTCTCTTGGACACAAGGAGCCGATTGATCGATCGCATAACATTTGATTTTCCCTGTAAGCGAACCGCTTGTTCACGCGCGTATACACGGGAGTTGCGCACGCATTTACACGTCCGTGCTACTCCTATACGTGTACAGATATACATATATACATATATACACCTAGTGTTCCCTCTGGCGCGGCGCGTAAATATTTGCGGCCTTCCGCGTGCGGGGTTCGCGCGATTATACAAATTTGTTTATTAAGCCGCGATCAATTTTGCGAGTTGCGAGTTTATAAGTTATAAGACTGCGAGGCTTATCCGCGTACGTATACGCCATACATATGCGAGGTACGCCTAGAATTTCTGTTTTCATTCCGAATGGAATTTATTTTATTGCGAAAACGCGGCTTTTAACTTTAATTAAATTGAGCCGAGCTATAGCGGAAAGAACGAGAGAAAGGAGTTTTTTTTTCTAGTAATGCTAACGTTCCTAAAAGATGGCTCTATAATTTATTTGCGGAAAAGCGCGATACTTCGCCGCCGATAAATATATTGCGAGCTTTAACGCTTAATTCCCCGTAATTGTCCTAATAGGAAAATATTCTTATTACACCGTCGAACGTTAAAATTCAGCGGTGTATTGAAATTAAATACGAAATACAAGCGTTAACTATCTCGCGATTTCGAAATTACCGATTAAATCCTCGTAAAACGTCGGATTAGTCCAATAACGCGTATAGGTAATGAATCCTTATAAAGAAGAGTGCCGAGCGTATAAGTTTTTGCGCGGTGCGCAACAAAAAAAAAAAAAAAAAAAAAAAAAAAACAAGGAAAAAAAAGAAAAAGGACGAGTGCGCAATGCAAATGCGAGGACGGCGACAGAGACTAGGATCGGGATCGTTTACCCCGAGTGCTCGATCGACTTGCGGTCTATTCGTAATCGCACACGGCGAATGTACACATATATACACGGGCTCGGAGAGCGCGACTAAGCCATATACGAGAGCGAGGTCGGCTCTCTAGGTAAGAAAAGTTGATTGGCATCCGGATACCTACTGCAGAGCTGCGCCCGAGAAGGCCAGTGGGGGATCTAACTTAGATCCATATTAAGAGGCGATTGCGAGCCACCGGTGAGTCTTCGGGGGGCCAGTTCGCGCTGGGCTCGCCAAAGAGCTTCCAACTGGCGACGTTTCCCCCAGCTGATTATCGCTCGCAAAGCTCCGGCTAGACGGAACAAGAGAGAGAAAGAGATAGAGAGGACTCGAATAGAAGAGGGGAGGGGGGGGGGATGAAAAAAATGAGTAAGTCTAGTACGCCGAGAGGACGATAGCAACGGAGCCTTGAATGGATCTCGACGACGGTGGTAAGAGAGAAAGAGAGAGGGAAGAGAAAGAGCAGGTTCTGCGTAATTGCACCGCTTTTTCTCGCATCTTTCCAGTAGGGAGGCCTTTGTGTAAACACAAACTTGCTCTAATTAAAGCAAATCAAAACATAGTCAAACTCGTTCGATCGTGCGTTACTTCGATCCTTATACCTACACGTATGTATAAGCTTGCACGTGTGCAAGGTTGACTATCGAAGAGTAAATATATATATATATATATACAACGCACACGCATGCGGATACAAGCGGTAATACAACCGTAAGCTCGATCGAGAACAAACGCGCAATGCAACAAATGCCCAATCGAACGCGCGTTTTCCTGCGTCGACGATAGAGACTAACAGAGAGAAAGAGAGAGAGAGAGAGAGAGAGAGAGTCTGAGCAGCCTAGTATACACCGAGCCGCAACCTACATGACAGACACGCTTCGTTGGCACACATTAATAACGTGTATAAGCGATATACATATATACATATCCACATGCATATATAAACTCATACGCACGTACGAGCTACAGCGATACGTATGCGATATGCGCGCGATACTGCGCAATGCGCGCGTCTTGCCGAGATAGCGCGGACAGGATAGACGCGGGAGCCTATATTGTACTAATTGCATCAGCATACCAGTTTAAAACGCGCGCAGATATGTATACACGTACGGGGCCGCGTGTCAAACTGCACCTGCACACCTAAGAGATCGCCGACGTATATCGAGAGAATATTAACCGCGTTTCTATACATACGTATACAGATTATATGTGCACGCGTGAGCGCCTTTGTCTATCCGTGACGAAAGAGAGCGGCGATTTTTCCTTTTAATTAGGTGCGCGCGAAAGTAATTGCGCCGAGCGATTTGCCGAACGATTATTTCCCGATGGTAATTGAGGTGCAATAGCATAACTCCCCGCGACGAAACCATTTTTTAACGGTTTCTCGATGGAGTCGTTCGATTTCACTTCTGGAAATCTATATGCTTTAGTAGAAGAGGGCATGTATACGTACACGCTTTTTAATGAAGTTTCTTTTTCGAGCTCTCGTAGAGCGTCTCGACGATCGATACACGACGCGGTGTTCTTTTTCCTTTACGTATACGTTTCCCCCCCCCCCTTTTTTTTTTAACGTTTATATAGACACAGTACGATTGATTAATTGTCGTGAATTGCAGGATGCATGATAAGTTGTTTGTAAGAAATTATTGGCCATAAAAACTTTATGTAAGTAGGACAAAGAACATGGAAAACGGGCCAATAATTCAACACTCCGCTGGATTTCTTTTTAAGAAAAGAAATTACAGGTAGTAAATAACAAGATAAAAATTAAAAAAGAAAAAGAAAACGAATGTTTTATTTTTTATATCTCTTAGTCGAAACCATGTCAATAGTTGCCAGCAACATAAATACTTTTTATTCGTTTGCGAATATACGTATACTTGCATAGTAAAATTGAGCAATATAAAATACATTTAATTAATCCGTGTAATGCGTATCGAGTTAAATGTAAAACTTGTTGATTACTTGTTAAAAAGGATACACCAAAAAATTATTAATTTTTTAAATTCTGAACATTAGTACTTTATGTATTATATTGATTCCGATATAATTAACGCATATTCTTAAAGAAATAAAAATAAAATATCTCGCGTTGCAATACTTGTCTCACAACTCGTGACGACAATGTTATATTCGTCCACAGTTAAACTCAAAGGGAAAGAGTTTGCGGGCTCGGAATCAGGTCTCACATTCTCGCGCAATTATCGATACGATCGGCAAGTAGTGCAAGAGAGAGAAAGAGAGAGAGAGAGAGAGAGAGTGAGAGTGAGAAAGAGAAAGAGAGAGAGGGAAAACAAGTCAGTGCGAGGGGTTGATATCGTTTCGTAAAATCGCGACACGACGAGTCTCCAGAAAGCTCGACATACCAACGCGTGTATCGTACACACGTCCTCCCGCGTGCTCGCGTTTTATACGTACAACGTTCGAGCGTGAATCAGGGCGCCGTCCAATTTGAAATACGTATACGAACGTCGAGGATCCATCCTTTGCTTCGTACACTCCGGCAAATCTGATTCTAATTCGCGTTACACGCGAAGGAGAAAACAAGGGAGATTCGCGCGCTTTCGCCGATTGAATTCCCGAGGTAACGCGTGACGAGGCGCGCGTTGTACCGTGGATTGTAAAAGCGCGAAGGAGAAAAATGAAAAGAAAAGCCGCGTCTCTACTCTCATCGGAGACCGGTTTATACCACGAGCGTTCGAGCTCGTCGAGGCTGCGCGTATCGCTGACACGGTTTGTTTATCCCGCCCTAAGCGCGAGCCTCGATGCGCCCAAGAATTTTCATTTCTGACAGGTGACTAAGACCGATCGCGAGCGATGCTCCTTGGAGATGCCTCGGCTCGATAGCGTTGCGTCGAGAGACCTAGACGCGCGCATCTTTCTCTCTCGTTTAAAACTCGATTTTCCTTACCTATATAATGCCACTACCATCTTTTAAACGAATAACGTAAAACCGAACATGTGTTTTATGTTCAAGCGTTGCGTGTAAGGGAAAGTGGAGAAAAATAATACGGAGAGTATAATTAAAAACGGTAGCACTCGTATCGAACGACTCGATCTGGTTATAGACTGTATATCTACCTGTAAATATCAGCCTTTGTGAACATTTTTATTTCCACTGAAGTGGATGCTTTTTCATAATGACATTCTTCGTAAGAACAATATATCACCTCGCGGTGCTCGAAGAATTTCAATGTGTGTCAATTAAACACCATTGATTTATCGCTTTTCAATCAAATATTATAATCATTTTTTCGAATGCGAATTATTTACTTCGCGCTTTAAAATTGTAATACGTACGATATGGTTTTGTATAACGAGTGATATAAACGTCGTACGTGTGTGTTTTATCAAATTGTATATCATATTGATTTAGATAAACACATTACTGGTGGATATAATACCGATATTTAATAAAGTGACCAACCCAGATTTACAACTAGACTATTACCTTTTTTGTAGCGATCGTTTTTTAGTATTTTATATCTCGGTAAAGTAACGGTACATAATTAAATGTATATCTAAATATGCATAAAAACAGCAACTACACCGTCGGTGCAAAATAAAAATTTCCGTTTCTCGGCGTAATCAAAGCACGAAATTCAAATAAGACGAGGATACAAACCATACGCGTGTTTTGATTCTCTCGCACCTAACACTTACTTGCATTGCGCGTGAAACCGCGTCGTTAGTTTTTTTTTTTTTTTTTTTTTTCTTTAGTTACGGAGCTGCTTCCGTAGGCAGCTACACACACTCGCACACACGGCTATAATGTATAGGTAAAGGCTGGCATCATCAAGCTGCAGTTCTTCGCTTGCTCGTGAAGAAGTGACGCGTTTTTAAGGTCGGTAGCCTTGGGGGGTTTGCGCTCTCGAAATCGACGCGGGGAAATTGCAGGGTCGATGCATGTGCACGCGCCGCGGCGGCATCGTTGCACGCCACGTAGACGCGCATGCATACACGTGTATGCATGCATATATGTGTATGTATATGTATATATGTAACGCACGTAGTCTTTCTCCGCAGTCGCCGCGTCTTAGAATAAGGACGACGAGGTCTCACCCGAGGGGATTCTCGCTCGGGTCTCCTTATAGCGCGGCTGAACGCGCTCGATATTTAGCGACGGAAGGCGCTCACTCTCTCGCTCTCTCTCTCTCTCGCTCTCGCTCTCTCGTTCCATCCAGCGCTCAGGTGCATAGGAGGGCTAGCTCACTTTTCTCTCTCCCTCTTCCCCCACCCCGCATCACTCTGCTCGCGCCTTCGCTAAACCGGAATGCAGATAACTGCCGAGCGCCCGAGTCTCGTGGGGCACTTTCGTTTGTACTATTTTTCCATCGGACGTTGCCGCGTGTTGCGGCTCTTCGTGTGCATATTGCTTGCGTACATCCGCGCGTCTGTGTTTATAAAATGATGCGCGTGTATACGTGTAAGTGTGCGCATGTGCTATGCGTGAGACGCTAGCATCGTGGAATGATTGCGCTCGGAAAGAAGAAGGAAATAATATCGCCGATTCCGTCTCGGTTAGCCTTTTTTGGTTTTTGAAAGAAATAAAAAAAAGATTCGGAATACCGGATCGTCTCATTTATTTTGCTTTATAAACTAAAATTAAAATAATTGTTCTTGTTTGCATTCGAGAAACTCGTACACTTTATTAGTTGCTTTAATTTGTTTGTTTTGCCGATATTTTATTTGTATGTACCACTACCGTTGCAAAATTCAACGTTTATTTTGAATTTTAAATTGACTATTTGTCATGCAATTTACAATTGAATTTAATAGTTGCATAGTATTAAATGAAATTGGAAAATAATTTAAATTTCTTTTTATAATATAAATCATAGGAACGTCGATCAAAAAATCAAACGGATAAAGATTAAAAAATAAGATTATTTTCAAAACAAACCATTGACAAGCTATAAATTAAACGAATTCACAAGCCGTATACCAATATTTTTAATTAATCTTACTTGGTATTTCTTAAACTATAAATCGCTCAAGAATCGACGGGGGAATATACGAATCAAAACTACTGCATACAATGC
Organism: Chalcis sispes; assembly: GCA_949987625.1. Classification (NCBI taxonomy): domain Eukaryota; kingdom Metazoa; phylum Arthropoda; class Insecta; order Hymenoptera; family Chalcididae; genus Chalcis; species Chalcis sispes. Next base: position 68,216,995 of record OX465094.1, read on the forward strand.
ATTTTACGATGAAATCGCACCGCGGCATATCTACATACCGCAGCTATATCTACAAAACAGTATTCCGGTGTAGATATGGGAGCTCGGACAGCCTTAACGTATCGAGCGAGTATTTCGCGCTCCTCGCGTAGCCTTGTAATATAAACGCCACATGGCGCCGAGAGAATAGTCGCTGAGAGAGCGCTGCTCTCGGGGGTCAGAGGCTCGTTATCGCTCATTACCTCAAGCGCGCGCAAACGCGTTAACACTCGAGTACGTAACTGAGAATACTTCGATACATCTATATATTATGTGCGTCATTAACGCGAGCTAGAAAGAGAAAGAGAGATGAAGGGTTAACATCATCGCTGCGCGGCTCTAATCTCGGCGCGGTGCGCGCGTACACGTGAAACGCCCGCGTAATGATAGTATTTATGGAGGGAGATTTTCATACGCGCGCCCTTTCGCGACCGCTGGGATTACTATATTTTGTTTTTGCTAACGACGCACAATGCGCGTCCATTTTTCTATGTATACCTGTGTATATACCTGTTGTCTCTCGCTGCGCTACGCGTTATCGCATTTTGGTGGGTAATGCGTACACATCTGCAGGCTCTCCTTTCGTCTTCGTTCGCAAGATGCCAAGTATGCGCATGTACGCGCGAATCGTTAATTATGAGCGGCTAGTATGGGTAGTATAAAACAGCCGAAAATCGGCGTCGAACGATCGGGAGCGAACGTTCTTGTCTCGAGTCGTTCCTTCTCTCCCTCTGTCGCTCTTTTTCTCTCTCATTCTCATGGTTTCTTGGGCACGTAAAATTCGGTATCAGTGTAATTGAATCTCCTCCTCTCGGCGTTCCACCTTCGTCTTGGCGTCCTTTCTTTTTTAATCTCTTCCTCTCCTCTTCACTCCTCTGTTCCTTTATTATCTTCTCTGCCTCTCCCTGTTGGCTCTTTTCCTCTGTCACATTTTAACATCGTTGCCGCGGTGGTGGCAGCGGCGACGGCGGAAAGGATAAACTGAGAGGACAGAGAGAAAGAGAAAGAGAGAGAGAGAGAGAGAGAGAGAGAGAAAGAAAGAAGAGACTCGGGGCTCCAAAACGAAGGAATAAGTGACAAAGAAGAGGAGAAAGAGGGAGAAAAGAAGCGAAAAAAATGGTTGCGCGAAAAAGGGGAGAAAATAAATTGCGCGCGAGTCAGAGCTTATTTACGCAAACAAACGACGAGGCCCCTCGCGTTGTTTTTCGGGCAAAGGGAACTCTTTACACATGCGTACGCACGTATATGTAGATAAATTCGAATATATATGTACATAGGTACGCGTGCACGTGCACGTTTTCTTTACCGCCTGCACACGGTGCACCGTACATACATGTACGCGCACTGTACGCGCGGCGCACCTTCTGGCGATTCTTTCCCTCAAAGTGCGCGCGCCAAAGTGAAAGAGAAAGAGAGAGATAGAGAGAGAGAGAGAGAGAGAGAGAGAGAGAGAGAGAGAGAGAGAGAGAGAGAAAGAGAGGGCCTTCCGATATCGGCTTGTCAGATCAGAGTCCTTTAGACGAGCTTTTTTTTCGCAAACTTCCCGTCAATTAGGGAAGCTTCGGATGTTTTATTTGTGTGCGAAAAAAAAGATTCTGCATACTCATTTGCATTAGTCGAGATAAATAGCCGTTCGGTATAACAATTGTGTTAAGCCGCCCAGTTTTAAACGATAGAACGATTTATAAGATACATTGAAGGCTTGTAATTTTGTTATTTTTTTTAATTACAAAAAATGTATATATTATATATTTTTAATATCTCTAAGGAACTTTAATAAAAAGGTTGAATTGCGCAAATTTTATTCTAATTACGTAAATATAAAACGGTAAATTTTAGACTTAGAAGTGATAATATTAAAGTAAACAAATAACTAAACTAAACTAAAATAGCAATTTAAAAGCAAGTTATATTATTTATTTGTTTTTTTTTTTTATAGCAAGAACAAACAAACATGCCAACGAATAGCATTAAAAACAGCGAAAGTAAAATTAGCGTCTTATGCGACAGTAATAATAATAATAATAAATATAATAATAAAAAAAGGCAAACCGAAAGGAATAAACGCGTAGCGTAAAACGATATAGTTATTACGTCCGGGTATATTTCCCACTTCATTAAAATGAAAACGTTAGCCATAATTGAGGTGGAACGCTTCAAGTATCGGATGACCAAATATACTCGCGAGGCAGCGACGGCAACTAACGGCTTATAAGTGAGTGCTCATACGTAAAGAGACGCAAATGAGGCGAGTGAGAGAGGGAGAGAGAGAGAGAGAGAGAAAGAGAGAGAGAGAAAGCGCAGAACCGAAGCGTACGCGTCCTCGTTAAAAGGGACTCTCTTTCTCCTTCTCGCGCGTATCCGGTCAGGGTTGAGAGTAGAAAGAGAGAATGCCGATAAACAAGAGAGAGGGGTGAAAGAGTATATGTACAAGCCTATTCGATCTCGGAGAAGAATCGTCGCGATCCCACGTGCGAGAGGACGGTGTGCGATCGCGTGAGCCGCTGCCGCCGCCGCCGCCGCGCGAGCGCAAGAATCGAACCTGGCATAACGCGCGGTGATTTATATTCGCGCCTCTCTGCGCTCTGTGAGGCCAGCGTACATTCGCGAAAGGCGTGCTCGATCTCTCTCTCTCTCTCTCTCTCACTCCCCCTATCTTTCTTTCTCCCTTAACTCCTTCTTTTCTCCTCCGCCCCTTTATTTTTGACTCAATCATCTCTTGGTATATGTACGTATAGGTGTACCTCAGCGTGTTGTGACGTCACGTTCGGCATTATACTTCGAAAACACTTCCGTCATCTTTCTTGTAAGAAACAGTGAGTGAGAGAGGGAAAAGGTGGAGGGGAACGAGAGAGTGTGAGGACTCGTGTAATATTTTTTCCATCTCTCTCTTTTTCTCTCTTCCTCTTGTGATGGTTTTTCGCCTCGGGATACTACGGGAACGTATGAATACGCGCGTGTGTATTCGCGCGAAGCAAAAAATTAAGGAGGGGCCCGCGAGACATTTTTGCTCAAATTTCTTGTGTTTTTTATGCACCAGGACTTCCTTGACGAATGAACGCGAAAATTCGTGACGATATGCGCGGGGCAACACATCGAGCCGACGTTAAAATAAGTCTCTCGTGTGTGCGGCGAAAAAGGAGCTGCGAAGTATGTCTACGTATTCGCATACGTGCACGCACACGTGTCGTCTTTAGTCACACTTTTAAACGGAGAAGGAAAGACGTTGAAGAAACTTACATGATCTTGAAATGTACTCGATTGCTCGGTAAACAATAAAACAATTAATTCGGCGCAGCACTTTTGTACTTGTCATACACATTCATTTTTAAGGAGTACGCTCGGCTGCTCGACGCTAAGTTGTTTGAAAAGTTAACTCACCTGAAACAAAAAACGAAAATCTCATGAGTATATAAATATGCGTATATATAAATACATTTAGATATACATATATATATATATATATATGTATATATATGTGTGTGTGTGTGTGTGTGTGTAAGTAAATGCGATTATAATTAAAAGATAAAAATGAAATCTTGCAAGGTATAATAAAGTAATTATGTTCTCTTAAGCAGCTCTACATTTTAATTAAGCGTTTTAAAAATTAAAATCTTTTATCTCTTTCCACCATACTGAAAATTTACTGGTATTTCTATTAACATAAAATTAAAGCTTCGAGATGCCAGTTTAATTCGAACCAATCTCAATGCTACCTCGCATTTCAGTAATTTAGCTATGGCTGCGCTTATTATTTGCCGGTTGTCTGCAACTTATCTCGTTTCATAAATTTAATTAAGAAACCGCCGCACGAAAAATAGAAGGAGAGAAAAAGTATCTTCTCTCGCTAATGATACGGCTCTACTCGTACATACGCGAAACACGCGATCGAGCAATTTTTCCGACGATAGAGAAGCTGAAAAATTGATATCGGAAATCAGCGGAGCCACGGTAGAAAGACAGACGCGTAGTGAGAGATCCCGAAAAGGATATCAAGGTTAGAGAGGCTTCTCTGTCTCCATATATATATATATATATATATATATATATATATCTGATTGATTTCAATAACAATCAGTTGGGTGCATACTATTAAGAAACGACAGATCGTTACAACATTCCGCGAGCCCCGGGGGCACCGGGGGATGACATACTTTCGACCGTTAATTGAAGAAAAAGTACGTCAAGCTCCCTACAAACGGACAAATAAGGAAAGCTGCGCTCGCTCTTCTTTCTCTCTTTCTCCGACGATGAATAGGCAGATAGCCAACCTAGAGCAATTCTCCATAGGCTGCTGCTACCGAGTCGCGACGTCGCCGAGACCTTGGCACGACTTTCCTCCCTCTCTCCTCTCTCGGGTGCATACACAGATACTCAGGACTTCCTTCGTCGGTTGTTTGATTTTTCCCTTTTTCGTCAGCATGTTTCGGATACATTGTTTTTTTTTATACGTATTCGCGAGTCAATTTATTCGAATTTTCTTTAATTTTTTTTTTTTTTTTTTTTTTCTTCAATATTATTGTAAAAATATACAAAACGTGTTTTGACAGTGCGTATACGTTAATTTTATTATATATATATATATATATATATATATATATATATATATATATATATATAATCCTATGCAATTAAAATATCGTATTAAAAATTTTATGAATTGAATATTAAGTCTCGGATAAAAATGTACATATACATATTTTCGAAAGGCAAAAAGTAATTGCATTTAACATATTACCTAACCGGTATTAGCCAAACTGTAGTATATTTAAATATTCGTTATTAACGATATAAATCTATTCAATACATCGGAATTTTATTGTTTGTATTTAAAATTACACGACTCCAAGGTTCATTGTCGTTTATCACTAACGCAGCATATATGGACTCCAATTTGCATGGTCTATTCAGGACTCAAAAGTGTCTAAATAATCTGGGTTAAAAAATTCACCCTTTATCCTTTCATTCCCAATATATCCAACTTAATGGCCATAGGCAAATTTTCTCGCATTTCGGGAGACACGCTCTATATGCATGCCCAATATAATAATCCCTATAATGAGCGCGCGTGCTCTCACGTGAATTTTTTTTAAAGAAGCAGGTATACGAAATAGCAGCTGCCATCGAAGTATACTCGTATATACGCGAAGGAGAAACTTGTAAATAAAATGGTAGGAACTACCGTCGTTCGGCATAATTGTCGCACGGGAGAATAAAGAAGATCGTCTTCCCTGGCGGAGAAACGATCGCATGACGAAGAATGTCGTTGCATGTTTTTAAAAGCGTATATAGTAGAGTCAGTCGCTCAGAGAATTATTGCCGAACACGCGGACGCCCACGTTTCTAGGATAAAAAAATGGAAGAAAGAGATGCCTACCGGCTCTCAAAAACTCAACTCGGTAACGTCCACCTACTTAGCCTCTCTCTCTCTCTCTCTCTCTCTCTCTCTCTCTCTCTCGCTCTCTAGTTCTGCTCCACTATACCCACCTCTTATCATTTTTTTCTTCGCCCTTTTCCTCTCGCTTTTTTCCCCTCGCAAATTATACTCGAGCGGCGATTCTTCGCAAATGAGTCTACGGAGCCTAATTAGAACGCTGTTAGCCCAAGGGGACCATCGAAGCGCGCGAAAGAGGGAAAGGGCGAGAGAGAGAGAAAGGAAGAGAGAGAAAGAGAGACAAAGAGAGTCGAAAGAGCCGCGAGAAATACGAAGGGCTTGCGCGCAATACTCCGAATATTTCGCAAATCACCGGTTGTTGTCCTCACCTCTCGCTCCTATCCATCGGAAAAAAGAGAGACACTCACGCGAAGCTTCTCCTATAATAGAAGAGAGAGAGAGAGAGAGAGAGAGAGAGAAAGATCGCGAGCACGTATGCGAAAAGTACGGAGGAGCGAGATAAAAATGAAGCAGAAACAGAGGGAAATTTGCGGCGTCGCGCGCAAGCAACCGGGATTGCTTCGGTCGAAATGACACAGCCGAAAATTACAGAGGGCTTCCACCTTTCTCTTTCTTCTTGCCCCTTGCCTAGGATAAATGCGATGTAGGTGCCCGAGCAGACGTCTTTCGCCAACCTGATCATTTCGCTCGTCCTCTCCTCTTCTCAATGCCATATTATATTCTTTCTTTCTCTCTGTCTCTGCATATATACATATATATATATATATATATATATATATACACATATATATAGATATACACATTTATACTAATTTCATCTGGCTTTAATGCTGCATAATTTGCACTCGGACCAATAAAATCTTCCCGAATTTTATTTCGCTTTAACGAGCAACGCGCGTCTTTTTATTTTTGGCACTCACTCGTAGACTGCCACACAGCTGCGACCGCTTCGCTGTGTCGTGTCCGTTTCTCTTTATTTCGAAACGATTTTTGCTTTAAAAAATTTCTGGTTTATACTCTTACACGAGAGCAGAGATGATCGCGATATGCGTTCGAGTAAATTTTTATTATTCCCAGCACAATGTTTTCTCGAAACAATAAAGTTTTATCGATTTATATAATAAAGAAAGAAAGAAAAAAAAAAAAAAAATATATTGAAAGTATGTGGAAGTTGAAGACGTTAGTGAACGGTGACGAAAAAGGCGAAAAATATATAATGAAAATTAATTAGGAGCGGTGAGCGCGGATTTTCGAAAGCGAATTAAAATGTAAATAGCAAAAATGCTAATGCAATTTGAATAGTATATATAGTAAAGAAGAAACGTAAAAAAGAATGCAAGATAATTAGACCGGCTCTTAATGTTATCAGATCGGAGGCGATTATTTATTTAAAGAAATCATATAAAATAAAAAAAAAACGGCGCGAGCGAGCGAACGTTCACAATTATCGAGCGAGCCTTTCTTACAGTGATCTCCACTTAGGCGCGACGATTTTTCTTTCGTTTCTTTCGACTCTCTCGCTACACGCTCGCTTTCTTCTGTCTCTCGTTCTTTTCGCCTTTATCGGCCCGCTCTCTTTCTCTCTTTTTCTCACTGTCCGCCGGACTTCCTTCGTATATAGCTGCCGCGATACGCATCCGCCTCTCTTCGTCTTTCTTTCATTCTCTCGTTGCAGCTTTATCGACTTCTTTCATCTGCGTCTCTTTTTTTTCCTCTCCTTTCTCCACCAAGTCCTCTATCTCGCGCAATCCTTTTCTCTTCGACTCCCGGTCCCTTCGCGCGTCTATCTCGTCTGTCGTATACGCGCAACTTGTTCGCGTTCTCAGTGTGAATATATATATATATATATATATATATATATATATACCGCAGCATCTATACAGTTTTGTGGGCAATTCGAAACACGTATATATATATATATATATATATATATATATATATATATATATATGCATACCATCGTGCCATAGGACCGCCGCGCTCATTTTCAAAAATACCCGGCAAAACGATTCGGCTGCGCTATTACACTGAGGGACGAGCCTACCCTACCTTCTCTCGCCGGCAACCTTTGCGCCATTATTTTTTATTTTCTCCCCGCGTTTTCGTTCTAGGCTTCTCGAAGGAGGCGATGAAATTTATTCTGTGTGTGTCTGTATCTCTCTCACTTTCTGTCTTCTTTCCTCCTTTCTTTCTTTACCGGCTGATAAACTTGATGGGAAAGCAACGTTCGCAATTTCAAAAATTTTATTAAACTTTTTATTTTATTTTATTTTTATACTGACCAAAGGAGTGCGGCCGAAAAGATTGTTGTCGGAGAAATTCAGTTGGATGTACGCGGTGAGTATAATTTTGGAGTTTTTAATAATTTGTTTTGGAAATTTAAATCAATTTCACTCCAAGGTGCTCGGTGCAATTCAAAAAATATTTTGATCAAAGATTTGCAGAAGAAAATTATTTTGTAATAAGTTGATCGACTGGTTTTAATTCTTGGTCCTTCGTTCGATAACAAAGAATGTTTCTGTAAATACGGTTTTAAAACAATATTTGATACGAGAGACAAAGAACACAAACAAAGTACGGAGGAGTGTAGCAGCATTAATGGAAAATAAAGTTTGAATAAAATACACCAGCGAGTATATACTTCTGCGAAAGAAAAAAAGTAATAAAAACAAAAGAGAGCATAAAAAAAAGAAGAGTGCGTAAAGAATAGAGACGACGAGAAGGAGGATCGCGGAGGGATGAAAGGACAAAGGAAAAAGGCACCGAAACGTTTACCCCGGCTGCGCATCGAGAAAGAGAGCGGGGTAGAGAAAGAAAAAGAGATCGAGAGAGAAGGAGGGGAGGCGGAGAGTTAGCGCAGGGACAAGCAACGGACAGATACAGATATGCTAATACCCAAGTCGTTTACACGTGATATATAGCCGGACTGACGGACGCACCGCGGGGTTCGGTCCCACTCTCGCGCCCGCGCTTTTCGGCTTTCTCTCTCTCTCTCTCTCTCTCTCTCTCTCTCTCTCTCTTGTTCGCGTTCCCTCGTCTGCTCTCGTTTTATGCATTCTATGCCTTTGCATTGCCGCGCGGCTGCTGTGGCGGCGGCAACAGTTGTACGTATATACGAGCACCGAAGAAGCACCAGCCGAGTAAGAAAAGAAGAGAAAGAGAGAGAGAGAGAAAGCCACCCTGGTGAAATCGCGGGAGAAGCAATGCAGGAGAGAGAGAGAGAGAGAGAGAGGAGTTCGATCTGGGACCTGATTCAATTTGCTTCTCGCTGCTTCGTTAATTCCCGCGTGCATCGGCCGTTGGACCCACCAACGGGGAGATAGAAAAAGACCGGTAGACTCCTCAAGAGCCCGAGAAAGAGAGAAAGACTCGATGCAAGAGTAACAGAGAGAGGGGAAGAGGGAAGCAAAGAGAAAGAGACAGAGTTGGAGTGAGCCGATTGTAAGTCGTGCCGAAGCCTCGTTATGCGCCGCTCGATTCGCTCGTCTTCCCTCTTTACCCATGCACAAAGCCGCGCGTAAGCGCGAAACTCAGCCTCGCTGGACTCTGTCTCTCTCTGCTATATCCGCTGATTTTTATCGAGGTCTCTTTCCCTCCTGCTTTACCTCCCCCGATGTCTCCTCCACGGTTCCCCTTATTTATATATATTGTCTCTCTCCATATGCATAGTCGATGAGTGACGGAAATAGCTCGCGTTGCTGCCACGCTGATTCTCCGCTCCTGTCTCCCTCTCGCTCTCTCTCTCTCTCTCTCCTTCTATCCTCTTTGTCTTGCGCGCAAGAAATGTGTGCTCGTGTATGTATCCTACAATGCAACTGCACCCCGAGTACGACGACGACAGCCGGCCTCGGGAATTCACTGTTTATAACGTGAGCACAGGCGCGCGCGCGGCTCGATCGAGGCCGCGGACATTCGTTTGCAGAGAGTTTGCAAGGGAGAGAGAGAGAAAGAGAGAGAGAGAGAGAGAGAGAGAGAGAGAGAGGAACGAAAGAAGGACGGAGCCCCCCGCTAACGAGCCGGAATTTTCAGCGGATGCAAATGAAGCCGAGGACGATCGGGAGAGATCTTACTTTGCTGCGGGTCTCCAGCGCTTTAACTCCGCTCAGCTGTACTGCGCAGCTTGCGATAAAGCTTCCGCGATTCGAAGATCTAGATAGCTCCGCCGTTCTCCGACGACTCATCTTCTTCTTTCTCGTTTCTTCGTCTTTCTCTCTTAACTCGACGGATGTATATAGTTGGTAAAAAAACAAAAAATAATAATAATAATAAAAAAAGAAAAAAAAAAAATAAACGAACGAACGCGTGGGCATTGCTTTAATGACCGAAGTTAGTAAATAGAAATAATGATTGATTTCGCAAGCCGTAGCTCATCGAGTCCCCGATGATACCTGTTCTCCTGGAAGTCCGAGCGGATTTGTAGGCAAAAAGAGGCGTAGCTTTACCTCCAAGACAAATACAACCTTGAAAACAAAAAATATTTATATTGGAGGCGTTGATGACAAAAGTCGAGCCGTTGGCGCCGAACCGCGAACGATTTTTCGAAATTTGAAGAAGAATAAACTTGCCGAGTAACTCTCGAAAGAAAGAGAGAGAGAGAGAGAAAGAGATAAAGAAATAGGCACCGAGTAGAGTGCTGCATAATCACTACAATTACCTTCCCGCCACGGAATCACTTCCGAGAAGACAGCGAGAAAGAGAGAAAGAGAGGACAGAAAGTCCAATCGGTGGAAGGTATGAAACGTGCGCGAATATACATTTCTCTATACACAAGCGCACGAAGAAAGTGAGGGAAGCCGAACGACGAGATGAAAGGAGAGAAGAGCAAAGTGATTCTCTCCGCAAAGTATATCGACGAGAAGAGCCTTCGCTGAAATAAGAGAAAAGAATAGAATAAAAAATTGAAAAAAATATAAGGGAAAGAAGGTGATTTTTTACCTGGGTATTCCATTTTGTGATTAACGCACTCACGAAAACGGCAGCGCCGGCAACACACTCGAAAGCAAGTGCGGATGACGGGAATCTCTTCGATTAAAACGAGTACTCGAGCTCGGCACGCACTAAGAAAAAGAGAGAGAGAGAGAGAGAGAGAGAGAGAGAGAGAGAGAGAAAGAAAGATGGGGAAAATATGTATCTATACAATGAGTACGAGTTTTTCGAAACGATATAACATGGATCGAGTGGCGCAAACTGTTATTTTTTTTTTTATTTTTTATATTCATTCATTTCGTGCCTAATATCTACATACACATTGAACTTAAATATTACAAACTACAGTATAAATTTATTTTTTGACCTGAAATTTTTTCATACTTTTTTATTTTAATTTTATATTCTTATTTGCTAACAGCAATATTAATTTAGGAATAATCTATTCTTAGGTAGCACAAGCAACTTTGGAATAAAATATATTCTTTAATAAAATAATAATAAAATATTAAAATATTTTCAAATTTAAAATTACATTTAAATTTTTTTTCCGCTAGTAGAAAATATAACTTCAAATAAAATATACTTGCAATTGATCTTATAAGACGGGATGTGTTATTATTGTGTTGGTCATCAACTAGAATTTTTCTATCTCGTACTTTTTGCAAATGTATATATGTATATATAGAGTAAAGTCATAAACAGAAAAAACAAAGCGAATGGTCACAAAGAAAGAGAAATTTCCAAGAGAGTATTAAGGAGGAAGGAAAAAAGTTTCAGGCTGCAAAAATGTATTTATGATAAAAGTATTCTCTCTACTCATTGCGGCGAGCCGAGGAGAGAGTAGGGCTGGATCGCACAAGGACTAATGACGAGTTGCGGCTCGCGGCTATTACCACTCGACCGCTCCTTTCCCCTCGGCGTTACAGCACGCGTTCTCTCTCTCTCTCTCTCTCTCTCTCTCTTTCAGCGGTGCCGCTGGTGGTAGCGTGTGCCCCTTTTTTATCCCTTTCTCGCGGCGCGCACTTTTTCGAAATACTCCGCGGAAATTATACTCGGTTCCTCAGCAGAAACCGATCCTTCCGATGCCTCTTGAATACTTCGCGCAAAGCGGAGCAAAGTGAGTTTATATATATATATATATATATATATATATATATATATATATATATATATATATATACTCCTCGTTGGAGTAGTAGGTGCGGATGCGACCGAACGTAAAAGAAAGAGAGAGAAGTTTGCCAGCGGTATCGCGGCGGCGACTCGTAAGTAGGTAGGTTTTACGATGATCTCGCGGCGAGGCATCGTTCGCATAAACCCGTGCAGTCCGATAAAAGGCCACTGTATGAGTAAGCTCCAGAGAGAGACAGAGAGAGAGAGAGAGAGAGAAGGACAGACAGAAAGAGAGGGAGAGAGTTTACCGCGTTATCGTTCGAATACTAACTCTCCAGAGTATACCAGCAGTGGGAATACGAGTACTCGTATATATACCTCGCGCTCTATAGTTTCGCGCTAGATATGCTACCATACTTGCTCCATTCAGCTTGCGTGCATGCACACCCATACCTAAATATATATACGAGGGTATGGCAATCTTGTTTATATATATATATATATATATATATATATATATATATATATATATATATATATACATATCAACAGGTGTTGGAGAAAAACTTTAAATACACAATGCCTCAACGAGTTAGCTAAATGTATAGAATTTTGAGATAGTTTTAAACGTTACGTGGTTGTAGAATGAATAAAAAAACTTATATTTTTTTTAACAACTTGGAACGTAAATGTTTGATCGATCGATAAAATTATCGGTTACTTTGGTAAAAGTTTTGCCAGATATGTCATTATTATCGCTTGTAGTAACAAGTAATTCAACCTTTTTTTCTTTATCCTGGACACTTTTAAAAATTGAAACATTTTAAACAGAATTTAATTTCTAACTGGCTTAAAAAATTTTTTTTAATTTCAATATACTTTTAATATCTTCGAATAAATAAGATTCTTTAATAAAACGAAATATTCCAGTTAAATGAGTTTCAATTGGCAGTTAAAATGATTGAGAATCATTACAGTAATTCCCTCCACGAGATAACAAATCGTTCGATCCGAATGGCTCGCTAATTAACTTTGAAACGTTCGCATTGGATTGTATACCTTGCACTTACTTACTTCGAATGACGCTGCTGCAGCGAGTGTGAAAAAGAAGAAATTAAAGAGTATACATCTCAAGCGACCAAAAAGGAAAATGGAAATGGGAGCTGAAAAAATTAAAGAAGCGGTCGAAAGACGATTTAGGGTTAGAAACTTTTAGAATTCTCTCTCTCTCTTTCTCTATTTTTTTACTACATCTAAGTATAGAAGAAAGTATACGTGGCGCACAGATTGGCAAAGAAAAGAGAGGATTAGAGAGAAATAGAGAAGAAGAAAATGCTCGGTATGGAACTGATCCCTAGCGAATACTGAACAAACTCGTAAAGCCTCTTAACGGTCCATAATTTTGCAACATTCTATAATAACCGCGAACTCGTTTTGCCGCGCGCTCGCGAAAAGAAAGATAGAGGAAGAAAATTCTAATTGTGTATAGTTGAACAGTACAAGAAGGGGAGAGAGAAAGAGTAAAAGAGAAGAGGAAGAGAGAGAGAGAAAGAAAGAGAGAGAAAGAGAGAGAGAGAGAGAGAGCAAGTATCTCAAGTAGAGAAAGCGTAATAATGCGGCACGGCTCAGCGAACAAGAAATAGTTTGAGAAATTCTTACAAATAACTGGAGGCTTACCCGTGCATCTTTGCATGTTCGTCACTTACACCCTTGCGAACCAGGCGACTATATTTACAACCACTCAAAGTTTTCTACACCTTGTTCACTTTCGTCTTCTTTCTCGTTGGATTTACCTTGTCGCTCGAGCTCAAGAAGAATAGAGGAAGAGCGTGACGTTCGAAGGAAAAGAGATAGAAAGAGAGAGAAGGGAAGATTCTAAAGCACGAGGTTTACTTTTACGCGTACGCTGGAGCTACACGTCCGCGCGATGCAGCAGTAGGAAGTGAAAAGTGAGTTTGTCGAACCCGACGTCCTCGACGGCTGCAATCGAGAGCCATGCAACTACGTACGCGGGCACACGTAAAGAGTCTGCGCGGTCGCTGCCTGCATTCTTATGTACTATTAAGCCGCTCGCGGCTAATCTACGCTTTTTACTAAAATCATCGTAAAGCTTAAATCTTTTCCTACAATTTCAAAAGCGTTCTTTCTCTCTCTCTCTCTCTCTCTCTCTCTCTCTCTCTCTCTTTCTCTCTCTCTCTCTCTCTCTCGTGTAATAGCGGCCTCGCTTTCTAATTCATTACACATTATAACGCGATGAGAAAGCACTCGTATGCGATTTATGGTGGAAATGTATGATAGAGTAGATAATAATGTTGCCTTATAACCATTAATCAGAAAACAATGTAAATATTTGAACAGAATTATTGATGTTGCAATCTATATAAGAAAAAATTCAAACTGCCGAAGACTGCTGCGTATTCGATATTAAAATATCTGCGATACACGATTTTTTTTCTTTTTTTTTTTTTTTTTTTTTTATATAAAATTGAACGTTAATTGTGAAACAAAACTTCTGAGATAAAATAAAATTTAATCATATTTAATTAGAGGTACGTGAAATTTTAAAATTATTATTTTTATGCCAATCACTTTTACAATACTTGAAAATTTTACACAAAAAATTAAAGAAATTTTAAACCGGAATATTTTCATCATCGTTTAATGCCATAACTAATATATATTAGTTATTTATGTACCTTGTGCGAGCCTCGCGTCATTACAGCTTGAGGCAAAATATGTTGTGGATGGATAGTAGGGCCGCAGTCGCGAGCGCAGCGAGCGACTAAGGCGCCTCTATCCATCCACAAAATATGAGCCGAAAGCTTTAATGACGCGAGGTTCACTCATGGTGCTTAAAAAATTTTTCAGCCTTGTAACCCGTACGAAGACTCTTACTTAGTTAACAGAATAATTAATTTTATTTTGTTGCATATCAATTAAATGCAATTTCGAACCCATACTGACAGTTCGTAAACTACAGATATCGTCTGCTAACGCATGCGCATTTTGTACACACACGCGTACATGTACATGTGTGTCAAAAAGTGACAGACAACATAATGTAAATATAAATATAAATTATGAAATTAAAAAAAATAGTATATGGATTAATATTTAAAAATAAAATTAATTCTTGAACAATTATTATTTATTAAAAAATATAAATTTCTTGAGTATATTTATTAAATATTTATACAGAATAATATTTTTAACAAAAGTTTTTTTTATAAGATTTGAAGGCTTATTAATAATATTAATACTATTATAATTAATATAAATACTTTCTTATGTTATTTTTATCATAACAATACTATATTTGTTTAACACATTTTTTGTATAATCAATGAATTTTAGTCTCTTATTTAACATGAAAAAACAGTAACTTATTTAAATATTTTAAATTTAATTTCTTCACACAAAAAACTTTTAAATCATTTATCTAAATCACAAACAAAATTATAAACTAAAAAATTATCACTTTAAAATCACTTATTATTAAATTTTTTAATTTTGCGGGATTATATTAGATTTTGCTTTTTCTATTAGTTTATTTAATTCACGTTTGCATTCTTCATCACTGTCACTATCACTCGTCTTATTTTCATTATTTAATAAATTGTCCATTTTTATTCTTCTTCTCACATATTAAGAACGAATATTACCGACCAACGATACACTATACTGAAAGAAAACAAAAGAAAAGCAGAGCCCCGTGGTCGCTTGAATGTACATACTGAGCGAAGGAGAGAGCGAGACAGAGATAGGGTGGTCACGTGGGAGCAATGGTGCGCGCGCTCTTATCGCTATCTCGTTCTCTCTCCTTCGCTCAACATACATAAGTCTTATTACGCGTTTCGAAAATATAAGTTTCGATGAAGACTCACATGCTAGGCTATATGAAGCGACAAATACATAGCAGTGGCGCTGTTAACTTTTTTTTCTCCTGGCACATATACAGCCTAAAAGGACGTATAGAATGTCTATACAGCCTAGAAGGACGTATAGAAAAATGTTAATACGATCGAGAAGGCGCTTGCGCGTATGGAAACCATTTACACGCTGACGATGCTCCGTAGGTAAGAGTCGCCGTACGGGTTAGTAGGCTGAAAATATATATATACACCAACGGTCGAATGGACGAGTCGAGCCGTCTCGAACAGAATAAGAATAACCGAAGTCGATGAGGTGAGCTCGACACGATAGCGGGTGGCTAAACGGAAAAACGATCGCATAACACGAGCGAGGCAGAACGCGTTATTATAATCGTACGCGTACCAATTGATAAAACAAAGAGATGTCTCGCTTCTATTTCTTCCGATGCTCCGTGAATATCGGGACTTGTTCCTTTGGCTCTGTATGCAAATTTTTAAGTATTTTAAGGCGCTCCTCTCGTTTGCCCTCCCCCCCCCTCTCGCTCTCTCGAAAATAATCGGAATATCAACTTTCACGCCCGAGCGAGTATAAAATAAAGAGTAAGGTTACAGGTTTGTATTATACGTTTGTCGAACCTTCTTCCTTCTTACTTTTTCAAGAAAAAAAAAAAAAAAAAAAAAAAAAGAAAAAAAAAAAGAAAAAAAATATGAAAAAAGAAAATATTTCCGGCGCGCATTCCGTAAAAATTTAACGATGCTGAATAAATCTCGTTAAAAAGCGTTAATATTATTCGGGATCGAAGAAAACACAGCCTTCGATAAAACACAGAAAAAGAATAATTAATAGACAATAGCTCATTTAAAATACTGTACGCTTTAGAAATCGTTAATGAGAACTACAACTGCGATTAGCTAATTCGATCTTTTTGCAAAAGAATTCCTTTGAAAACCGAAAAAAAAAACTTGTACGAGAATCATTAAACATTAAAAAACCCGTTCAATTCGATTATGGTTTTTAAAAGACATTTCTCTCTCTCTCTCTCTCTCTTTCTCCTTCTCCTCGCATGCTTTCAGTTCATCCAGATGGCGTATTCGTTTCCGATACGTCGATTTTACATTTTCTTCGTGAGACACCAGACACGAAGGAGAAGAAAAAGAAAGAGGAGAAGAAGCGGCGGGAGTAACAGCATTGGCAACAGCAGCAGCAACGAAGCAAGAGAGAGAGAGAGAGAGATAGAACTCATGAAGCGACTGTATATACTCAATGCGGCGTATAAGGAGAGAAGTAGTCTCAGGATTGAACCGTAAAATGAGAAACAATTAAGCTTTTATAGAGTTACAATCCGCGAGGCAGCAAGGGGTCTTGCGATCTTTTTTCTTTCTTCCTCTTTTCTCCTCTGTTACATGTTGTTGCAACCCTCAAGGTTAAGAATGCGCGAGCCGTTCTGCAGACGCGCCGATAGACATTAAGAGAAAGAGAGAACGTGCTAGCGAGCTGCAGGGATATCCAATAGCTCTATAGATTCTTAGAGCCATCCTACGTGTGTACATACACACGAGTACACGTATATATGTGCGCATACTCGGACAATATCCCAGCTGTTGTCGCACCGTCTCAAGCTCAACGGCGCTTTTCGTCCCTTTTCTCGCCCATATACCCACATACCCAGTGTCCGGCGAGGTAGCTCCATCGGCGTTTCTCGTATCTCTTTTCTTCTTCTTATTCTTCTTTCTCACGAGGTACACCTCTTTGCGCTTTGCTAGCCGCGCGTGCGCGCATATGAAGCACTTCGTCTTAGCGAAATAAATGCATATGCTTACGTTTCGCTATCTCGCCGCATGTAAAATTGGTGTCGATGCTCGGTTAGTTTGCAAGATCTTATCTTGCGAAGATTATATAGCATAAGAAGCGGCATTGTTATGTATGTAGTTCATCTTTGTGATTAATGCAAGATGCACGATAACGAAACCTGTTTATCGAAGAAGATATAGATCATTGTTTTTGATACGGATAATGTAAATCAATAGCGCAAAGTGTAAAAAACGAAATAGCAAATTCAGATTCACAGGACACTTTTTTACGTGCATTCCAAATAAAATAATTAAAATGTTAAATTAATCAATGCTTATCAATTTTTCAGCCAAAATGCGACGATTAAATCGAGTAGAACGCAAGCTGAAATAAGAGAAAGATTCGTCGTAGACGCGCGCGTGTGGCTTACTGAGTCGACACTTTCGAGAGACACTCGCGCACGTTCTTTTTCATTTTCCTTGCAGTAAATTTCTCTCGGTTACTTCTTTTTCATCGCGAGCCCTCGATACTCGTGTGTGCCGCGCCTCGTTTATTTGCACCGTATACTCGAAAAAAGAGAAAGATCGAAAAATCATCGAACGCATGAATGCATATGTATACATATACATGTATATAACAACAGAGAGATAGAGAGATAGACAGAAAGAAAGAGAGAGAAAGAAAGAGAGAGAGAGAGAGCACGATTTTTTAATGTATAGCACGCGGCGTTTAATTCCCGCGTGCCATGTGGACACGCTTTGTCAACAATTATCGGAGCGGACACACGGAGGATGCGAGTCTTCCGAGAGTTTGTATACGCGTATTTGAACTCAGAACGTCAAGCGTGTCACTGCGATTTCTACCTTCTTCAATATACGGGAAAGACTGTTCGCTTATATTCCTTTTCTTCGCGGCAATAATCTCCACCGTCATTTCGATGGACTCTCACTATCTCTCTCTCTCTCTCTCTCTCTCTCTCTTTTTCGCTCAGTTTCAGTGCCGAAAATTTCTTGAGAGGTTGCTACCGTTGTTAGATATAATGCTTCCTTTTTTATTCTATATATATATATATATATATAAGCTAATTAAAGCCATGTCATTTGCATCCTTCGATTTCACCGCGTGGTTGTCGTCGTCGGGTCTCGAGCGTTTCACGTTTATTTTTCCTTATTTCTTTCATTCTTCGTTTAATTCCGATGGGCGATAACGATCGCGCGCGATCGCGCTTGCGCACGCGTTACAAAAAACTTTTATAAACGCTCGCGCGCACAAATCTTCAAAGGGAAAGAATAAGAAAGAAAAAAAGAGAGAAAGAGAGAGAGAGTGAGAGAGAAGTCACTTTGGAGAGCTGATAAATACATCGAACGCAAATTGCCAAGCCCGAGCGATCTTTCTTTTTTTTCTATACGCTTATTCCTTCCAACGTCGCTAAAAGAAAAAAAAAAAATACAGAATAATATGACGGCCGACGACTTTCCGAAATTAAAAATACCGCTTGCACGCTCGTAATTTATAGATTTGCCTCGAAGGTTAGCTTCGCTAATTCAAACCGATAACCTTTCTTTTATTTAAACTGTAGCTACTTAACGAAGAACTTACTCAGATCTTGATTTTTCCTTTACTCTCCATATTAGCCGATCGTCGCTGCACGCGTGCTCACGTCTTCTTTATATTTATTCGTTTAGTTATCCACGTCTTTATAGAGTTGCTCCATTTACCGGGAGCTTTTTCGTCGCGTTTCTCCATCTCCGTTGGACACGCACGCGCTGCTCGAGGAGTAAGAAGAGCCGAGTTTCCTTTTGGCTCTCTTGGGAGCCGAGAAAAGAGCGAGGGAACGCACTTGCGCGCGCGCGCGCGTAATAAAGATCGCTCGGACTTGCCGGCACTATAAGGCCTTGAAGTCAAACGATTCCGCCAAACAAAATTTTACTTCTCTCTCTTTCTCTCTCTTTCTCTCTTTTTCTCACTCAGCGCCATTTCTTTCTCTCTCTCTCTTTCTCTTTTTAAAGTTTTTCATGTTTCTTTGGCTTTGGATAGGTTTTAATGAGTACCGGTAATATTATTCTGCGGCCGTCATCCTTTTTCAATCGACACGTTTTACGAGGGGAACGCTATCAAATTTAATAAACCTTCATGAGAGAGGAAGGTTACTTTATAGATATTTATAACTCGTAGAATTTTAATGAAATTGCGCGAGCTTTATAGTATCGTGTAAGAACTTCTATAGAAATGGAAGTTTATAAAAACATTGAGAACGTTTAATAATCAAGAATCGCTGAGTTTAATTCGCTTATAATTATACAGTGTAGCCTCGATCGAGTTTGTAAGGACCAAGAAAGGATAAATTTATTACCACAGAGCGTGCTCGCGAGAGAGAGGGAGAGAGAGAGAGAGAAAGAGAGACAGAGAGACAGAGAAAAAAAAGATATTGCACACGATATCGCACTATTAATACTTTAATAACGAAAAATATTGATTATATTTATCATTTTTTTCATCGGTTATTTTTAAGTTCTCGAGTTTTTTTTTCAGATATATATACCAATAAGTTTCTCTAAAGTCATAAAATAGGTTTCTTATCAAAACAAGGAAAAGATTTTCTAAAGTTAATTAAACGACTAAGATTGCCGTTACCCGATTGTATAAATTTAGAATTAAACTTTGCGTTAATTCGATATACCTCGCGGTCCCATTCTTTGCATAACATATACAATGTGAAATCGCGAGAAGAATGCACTTTTATCGTATACATATATACAAGCTCATGCAATATTTTACGTACGCGGTGGCTTGAGAAGAAAGATCTCTTTATCTCCCTCCTTACATAAAGTAATTAAAAGTCGAATATTTTTTTCGGTAATTATCGAAGCTCCCGCGAACTTTTACTATATATCAGAGGCCGCGAGAAGATCGCGCAAAAGTGTGCGAGTAACTTCCTGGTTTTCGGGTGAAAGTGCAGTATGCGTGTATTGCATTTAAACGCGAAGATTATACGTCGAGTTAGGCATATCGCTAAGCGTTTGCGTAGCGTTTGCACGATCGCACCTCGCGGCGCGTGTGCCTACTTTGTATACAGTCCTGAATGCATCGGAGTCCATCCCGGAAGCGACTCCCAAACAAGAAAGGGAGAAAGAGAGAAAGAGAGAGAGAGAGAGTAAAAGAGAGATGCGTGCAGCGATGGGTATAGAAGAGAAAGTGCAGTGCCTTGTCCATGACTGCATTTTACCAAGACGCACGCAAATGTGTGCCACATTCGAGGGAGCCGACTCTCTCTCTCCCTCTTTTTCTCTCTCTTTCTCTCCCTCGTTCTCGGCCCATAAAAAAGCTTCGGCGTCTCTTCGTCCGATAAGATAAGACGCCGCTCGCTCGCGCGAATAAATTATCGAATTTTTACCCGACGCGAAATCTCTCCTCTTCTCTTCCTTCTCTCTTTTCACCTTCGTCGTGATCAAGCAAGCGAATTATCGGATGTGCTAAAAATGTATCTCTCTCTCTCTATCTCTCTCACGCGACCGAGAGCGAGAGACTCGCGCGCGAGTTTATACATGTATTTGTAAGCGCACGCGCGAACGTGTATGTGTAAGCTCACGCGCCGAGCGCGATACGAGCACTCGTTATATAGACGCCGAGAAGAAGAGAAAGAGGGAGAAAGAAAGATCGACTTAAAACCAAACCGATTGATAGTATAAAGCGCGCACGCGCACACACGAGTCCACGTGGGCGTAAGTCGATTCGATAGCCACTTCTTTCTCTCTTTCTCTCTCTTTCTCTCTCTCTATCTTCCTCTTTCTCTTACTCGAAACGTTATTTCTCTTCTTCCCGCACATGAACATCCGTTACATACCTTTCATCTCGTCTCGCTTACCTATATATGTATTCATCTCGGCAAAACGCTTTCCGGTTGATGTTTTATAGACGAACGAATTATAATGGAAATAAGTTTTGGCTGATGGGCGTCACGCGTATTTTGATGTATTCAGATGTGAAACGATGTTTTCGTTTAATTAAAATATTTTTTTTTTTATTTTTTTTTTTTCAATACGAATAAGAATGTTACTTTCTTTTTTTTTGTTTCTTCTAACATTAACATATATATTCAATTACGAATTTCGTGTTGTTTGAAAAAATTTCTCCGATTATAAATAATTGCATTTTCACGCTTGACATATTAAATTTTCAATTTCGAATATTTTTCTTGGTAATATTCGTTAGAACGATCGCTTGTATTGTTCTTTTACACAACTTTACTTTCACATTTTTATAAATTAAATTAAAAAAAAAAAAAAAAAAATTACGTTCTTCATATCTATTATGCTAAATTTATAGCTTATCATTTTTTTCATTTTCAATTATTAGTGCATAATAAAATATGTTGTGTAATCGAATTCTCTAATAAATTATCAACGTTGACGTAATGTGAATAACGTTTTACTTTGAATTAAAAGTATTGTTATAATTACATACTTAATTAAGCGCCTAAAAATTATCCGCGTAAATTAAATTTTGGTTTATAGTCTAAATGAATAATTTAAAAGAAAATAAATTGTTTTGCGCTCGTAAACAATTCGTGCCATAAAATGAAAATTAAATGTAAAACTCAAAGAACGTGCATTCGATAATTTTATAACAATAATCAATGTTCAATTAAGTTAAATTTTTACATATATATCTAATAAATCCAATAAAAATTTTAAAGTCAATAAGATTATTTTGTAAAACAAGTTATAGATCACAAACCGAGAACGTAAGCTTGCGCTCGGGATGCGCGTTACTCGCAAAAACTAAAGTACAGAGAATGCAAGAGGTTCGATATAGTTATGAGAAAAAGAAGAATCGAAGAACGAGATCAGAAAATACTCGATCGAAAAGGTTAAGAAGTAGAGAACATTGAGAGTTTGTAATGCTACAGATGTCGATAGCACAAAGCTATATGAAATCTCCCTCTCTCCCTCTCTCTCTTTCTCTTTCTTCACTCACTTCCACACACGTTGAAAAGGATTCGAATCAGCGATCCTGTGTCTCTATATATAAATCTACCATTCTACCATATATACCTCTGCAATACGTGTATTAGTGTATGAATATACATATACATATACATATACATATACATATACATATATATTAGTTACACGTGAAAGTTCCGCTATACATCCGCTCCTCAGTGCACGAATCGCAAATCTTGACCTACGGCTCTTCCTCGGTGGCAGGCCGAGTATTCGCGCATAACTTGCCGTCTTACCTATACCCACATATTCGTGCACACATGCACGTAGCAGTACACACAATCAAACGTACGCGGGCGCATAGATTTACGGATCTGCTGTCGGATTAAAAATCGGTGCCCTTATAACAAGCCATAAATTAAGTAGAAAATTATCGAACGCGGAGGTGACTGTGTGTACAAATATATGTATGTATAATATATTTGTGAAAGAGTATACGTGAGCTATAGTCGAAGCTCGTTTACTCGTCTTAAATATATATATATATATATATATAAACAATGTGCTTCGAGCATTTAATAGTGCCGTTAACACAAACATTAAGATCAATCGGGTTGGCTATACCCTTACTTATTTTTAACTATAATTATGGAGATATGTAGAGAATACCTACTATAGATATCGACACTATGCATAATGAAAAGAATGAAAGAAAAAAATTATTAATTTTAGTTTGGAAAAATTCAATTGAACGACACTTTTGTGTGTAATTTTAGATGACAAGAAATTTTTAAGTTCGATGGCCTTAATTGATTGCTTGGAATATTAAAAACATTCGAATGTAATGTGAGCTATTTTACCGAAATAAAAACAATTGAATTTGAATAAAAAATATATTTAATTAAAAATATAATATTTTGTTAAAATAACATTAAAATTAAAATTTATTTCACGAGTACAAATATTCATAACGTAATGTTATAAACTAGTTTAAAGTAATAACGAAGCACATACAGCCTAACGAACGTCAACCATCGCCGGACTGCACTTGCGTATATTCGATATTGTTCGTAAAACGAAGCGAGCTTCTAATAATAGACATTTTATTGAGGCAACGAATGCAGTCGGACGAGTTGTCGTCGTCGCCGTCGCTACGGGAAGAACTCGTACTTTCTTCTCGAGTAATACGTATGTGAGAAAGGTAGCTTAGTGTTCGCGACTGCCACAGGACACGTGTTGCGGTGTGCTCGCTTGTTGCGTATACGATTCGAGCGAGGAATTTTTCTCGCATCTCGCGGATCATCTTGGAGGATTTGTTAGACTTTGAAATTTTCCGGTGGAAAAGTACGACCGCGTATTTTTGCATAGTTTAGTCAGCAAAACATGCTTATGCGAAAATAGACGGACCATAGCGAATTTTTCACCGAAAGACTTTGGCAAATATATGTGGATCAATGTTGCTTTTCTCTTTGCTTTTCTTCGTTTCGGCCTCGAGCCTTGGACCTTTGGACTTTTGCGTATACGTGTAGAATTTGCTCTCTCTTTATTTTTGCCAGTTGTTGAACCGCCACGCCGGTCCTTTTCAAAAAGCGTCGTATACGAGTATACTCGTGCCAAGTCACCCGTGCAAGTACTCGGGCCGTTTTCCTCGTTACAAATTTATCTGGTATACAAATTATAAGTTAATTTATACACCTTGTCAAAATATAAATTTTGACTCGATCGCTTAAATTACGTAAGCCCATCGGCATTGTAAGAGTTTACCGTAAAATTGTTTTATAAGCAAACATTACATAATTAATATTTATGCAATATTAAAATATAAAGCGTAAATTTTCCAAACGTTTTGAAGAAAATAATAAAAGCGGTGTAAAGCGGTGCAAATTCTCCTGTAAAGGCGATTCCCCCGATAAAAAGAAACGCCTCGTTAAAGTCGACATAATAAAAGAAAACAATCCGTCGCATGTAGACGAAATACGCATAAATTGCTAATTACAACGCGCAATGTTACGAGTATGTAATCACCTCGGAGAAAAAAAAAGGTACCACAAAAACCGCCAATTATCGCTTATATAGTAAGTAAAATTTTCAGTGTAAAAATATTCATCGCACCGATAGCCCTCGCGGGTTTTATCGCGTCTCGGTATCGTTAGCGCCCACTTAAGGCAGCTATACACATGTATATATATATATATATATATATACGAATCATTCGTTGCGCTTCTCTCCAAGAGGTCGCGGCGTTGCTTCTAGTGTACATGTATATACATATATATACACAACGAACGGTGGAATGATTTAGCTCGCGTGCACGTGTGGGCCTCGGGTATATACATATATATAGTATACAAGCCGCGTGCTCAAATTCTCCGCGGGGGGAACTAGTTTATAAATCAGCGATTCTTGTACGAAAAATTTCTCGGAGAGCTCTTCGCTCGGTGGTAATTGAGATATTTAGGACGGGAAAACGAGCATCGAGAAATAAAAAGAAAAAAAAAAATTAAAATAATACTTAAGCGTCGAAGAAAATGGCGCACGTGAAAGGTATGAGGCGCGTTTTGAAATATCGCTATTACTTTGGGATCGACGTGGCGCGCATATTTCATGCCGAATAGTTTGAGTAATAGTTTTGAGAAATCGGATTTGAATTCGCGTTTAAATACCTATGACTAAGTGTGGGCATTTTCTTTTATTTTGAAAGTTGAGGTTATATACGTTCAGCGAGCGAAAAATAAAGACTCACACGCTCGCGTATTTTAAAGAATTCGTTGTAACGTTAATGTTGCATTTAATCTCAAAATTAATGGAGTTTCAACGAAGGTCCACAATGTCAAAGTAATAGCACATTGAATGGTGAAAATAAATCTGGAATATAATGTTTCTAATCTGGAAAAATCCTGGGCTCCTCTACGAAAACCTACGCAATCCATGGATCCCCTATTTCTTCTTCTCATTCTTTCGCCGGCTCTCGGACTGTCAGCCGTGTGCGGCTGTAGGCTTATAAGTTGCGCTCTTCGAGAATACAAACGCCGGACACGAAGTCGCTGGAAGAAAGAAGGAGAAAGAATCGAGCGGCATGAACCTGTCCGCGGCATAAATAAGTCTCTTAAGTTAGGGCAAAGTCAGCTTTATGGGATAAATGCCGTAAGTTATGCGGAAAGAGGACGAGGTAGGAATGAAGGGTCTAATTCAACGACTTAACGTGATTTGCTGAACCACGTGCACGCACATATATATATATATATATGTGTGTGTATATATACGTACATATATTTGTGTACGTACACCCGCGCACGCGGTCAGAACGCATAACGCGCGAGGAAAGAATGAATCGCGCGCGCGAAAAAATAAGTGAGAAGGAAGAGACAAACCTTCGCGCATTCGACCGTTTCTTTTACTTTCTCTCTCTCTCTCTCTCTCTCTCTCTCTCTCTCTCTCTCTCTTTCTCTCTTTCTCTCTCTCTCTCTCTTTCTCTCTCTCTTTTTCTGACTTTTTCCTCTCCATTTTTTTCTCTCAAAATCGACATTTTCTACCTGAACGCCCGCGAGAGAGAAGCTATTGGCTTCGGTCATCACGTGAACGATTCGAAATTGAGCTTTTTTTTTCTTTATAATTATACGTACTGCCGTTCAAAGTGATTTATTTCAATGCCGGCCTCTCCGCACTCGGAAGGTTTTTTAAACCAACAAAGAAAGTTATTACACAAGGCAGGTTCTTTTTTTTTTCTTCAACTTTTTTTTTAACGTACACGTAAAACATTTTTGAATAATATCAATCATTGTTTATGTGTAGAAAATCGCTACAGGATCGGATTGATTGCACGAAATCGTGTATATACTTTGCTACCTGATAAATTAAAGTTAATAAATCATCGACGTTGCATTATCATCGAGACGTATAATCCGCCGATGAATTTTTACGACGAAGAAAAAATGCCGAAATAATCTTTGCCTGATTAAAGGTACGTGCATTTTTTAAGCAATCATCGTTTGGCTCTCGATCTTTCTCTTCTCTCTCAATAAACATTACGAGAAAGTTTAAAAAAAACTGAGATAAATGAAAACTTTGTATGAACCTTGTACGATTAAAAGAGATTACACCTTTCGTATCATTCGCTATAATTTTTTATAGAAAAACAAAAGTTTTTATCAACGTCCGATCAATCGCATGAAATGGTGTAGATTCGGAAATACCTTGAGACACTCGTCGTTCTCTTTTACTCTCTCTTTCTCTCTCTCTCTCTCTCTCTTTTGCTCGCGCTCAGGACTCTCGGAGGAACGAGTTTTGAGGGAGCCGCATCAGCTACTACTACCGAATCACGCAGTGAAATTTATTGTCAAGACCGCGCGCTCGCCAGCGAATGCATTTACACAAAGAGAAAGAGAAGAAGAAACGCACGCGGCGGCCGAAAGAGAGAAACATTGAGAGAAGGAGAAAGATTTCGGTACCCGAAAGGAGGACGAGATGCAAGAATTGACGTTTGCTGGAGAAGGAAGAGAAGATTCTCTAGCTCGCTTTCTCTACCTTTCTCCGTCTTTCTCATTCTCTCTCTTTCTCTCTCTCTCTCTCTCTCTCTCTCTCTCTCTCTTCTCGGTCAGAAAAGAAAAAGCCTTAAAGCCGAAAGAGCACGGAGCAGGTCGCGTCCGCTGAAGGCGTGGACGATTTTTTGTGTCGAGATTCTCTCCTTCGACTTCCACGCGCAGGATGAGAAAAAGCCGGGGAAGTGAAAGAGAGAGAGAGCAAGGGAGGCAAAGAGAGCGAGGGAAAGAGAAATGAAAAGGGAGAGGGAGTCTCGAAAGGAGCATTGTGCGGCAACAAAGCTACACTTTTCTACCAGAACCTCGACCTAATGGATAATTAATTTTTGATAAATCGTCTCGGCATGACTGGCATCCCCGCGCCCGGCCTAATTTGTATTTCGATTTCGCATAGAATAGACGAGGTTTAGGTATTTATATATATATATATATATATATACGCCTCTCTCTCTCTTTTTCTATCTCTCTCTTGCTCTTTTCAACGGCCCTTTTCTCATGCCCGGCATCTTTCCACCGCGGCACTGTGACTTTAGCACTGTCAGCTAATGCTTGAGATTATTTTGTCAAAGTCATGCTTTTGTGCGGCGTTCTTATTGTAAAAATTTTAATCTACTACACTTTACAGCGAAGGAAAAGAAAATTCTTCGTTGAATTTCTTGATGCAAATTTTCGAATTTTAAAATTTCAAATGTCTGCATTATCCCATTTACCCATACTTTGACATATTTAACTATAATTTTTCAAATTAATTTATTGTTCGAAGAATAAATGAGGAAAAAAGTGTTTCGAATATGATCTCAAAAGTCGCATGTACGTCAAAATAATGAAAGAATAACAGCAACGATAATTTTTACGAACGTTCAACTCGTAACTCCAACAATAAAAGAGAATTTTCTCTCTAAAAATAAGAAAAAATAATTGAAAAAAAAATAGAACAAGAAGAAGCATTTGCACATACTTTCATAAATGTATATAAGAATGCGGTGCGCGGCAGAGCATTAAGGAGACACATCAAAAGAGCTTAGAGCGCGCTGCACCTCGCGTATACTCCGCTCGTTCTTTCTCTCTCGCGACATAGCGAGAGCACACGCGCTCACATAACGCACACGCGCGCGTACATCCACGGCTTAACCGTACCGTAGGAGCACACATCGGCAACTTGGCATAAAGCAAGGTCGCTTATGGTGCGAGGGAGGAGCGACAGTAAAATGCCGAGCGGTAAAGGACGCGAGAGTTCGTTTAAAGCTGTGCCGAGAAAAAAAGGTATAGATATACACACCTTTTTTCCTCTTTTATATATATATATAAATGTATTTAAAGAGAAGAAGAGAATAGAGTAACAGGCTCGCTTACACGGCCTCCACTTATCTCCTTGACTCCTCGCAACGTCTCACGTATCTTCTTTATATAAACGAGCGGCTTTTTTCTATATGAATCAGCTCAGATTGTCGGCACGCGAGCCTACCCGCGTTACACGAGGATCTTTATGAATCTTTAATGAACTCTTCATACACGAAACTTCACGAAACGCGATCGAAGCTTTGCGATCTTTAAGATGAGAAGTGCCTACAGTTTCGGCAAAAAAAAAAAAAAAAAAAAAAAAAACAAACGAAAATGATAAACGCACGAACGCTTAAAACTTATAAAAATCGAGAATTAAAAGACTGAGAATGAAAGAAAAAAGAAAGAGTGCGGAAAGAGAGAGAGAGAGAGAGAGAGAGAGAAACGAAGATGGGATGTTAGCAAAAAAGCGTTAATACATATAGAGCCATGAAAGATAGCTTCCCGAGTTAAAGTGCCAGGGAGAGAAAGCGCGGGTTAAACTAGTTCCCGAGCTGAGAGCGCGCGCTACTCTATGAAACGAGCAACGGCGTTCGGGTAATGATAGCGGCATACCGGGCGATCGCCTTTGCTACGGGGACGGTCGCGTAATCCAATGTAATTAGACGTAACAACCTTTCCGTTACTCTCTGACCATATTTCGCTCTTTCTTCCCTTCTCTCTCCCTCTCTCTATTTCTCTCTTTCTTCCTGGCAAACTCTGGAACTCGGGAGCGCTGTGTGACGTCACTTCGTCTTCGCGTTTCAAGTGCTTTTTCGTTACATATATCAAAACGAGTTGTTGTTGCGGCACGTCGTTGTAAATGTACACATTCGTCGGAAGCTGTACAATTATCTAAAAATAGAACAATAACTGACTCCGTATACACACCGAACTGGAATAACAACGCGCGATTTACCGCTAAATGAAATATAAATAATACACGCTTACTTAAATTTAACATGCTTCATTGAACATGTATTTAACATATATGCAAAATTATTAATTAGATATAATATTCCGAGACAAAAAAAAAATTCTTTAATTGTATTGCGTAACGCCGATAATTTAATCGATAGTTTACAGTAACAAATATTATTAAGCTTTGTTGCAAAAAAAGTTGAGCTGAATTTATTAATGATGAAATCGTGTATTCTAATTATCCAATGAAATTTTTTTTTTTTTTTTTATTAGATATATATATATATAGGAAAACTATTAAATACGTTTATTCGAGTTTAAAATTATCTAGCCGATGTAACAGTAAGAAATATGTTGCTAATACACGGAATGTACAGTTAACCACGATACCACACATTCTCGAAGCAATTATTTATAAGGTTAATACATTTGTGGATAAACGTAAAAGTAAATATTTATTTTAAGCTCACTGTATGGAAATAATTCAATCTGCAGGTAGCGAACTTTAGTAACTCACCTGTAACACAGAAAATAAAAAATACGATTAGATATATATTATATATGTATATATATATTGTAATAAAAATTAATAATTTTAAATTTATCTTATCGTATTTTTATTGTTATATGCAGACCGTAGCCATATTTAAATTGAGTACAGTTATAATTTTCAATTATAAACATAAAGTTAAGCTAAGAAAAAACATATATTTATATGTACATATGAGTTATAATAGAAATAGGGATTTAAAATTATTTTCAAAAAATCTCAATGTGGTAAATTAACTCTCACAAAATCGCTTGAAATTTAACCGAAGACATGATAATTTCTAAAGGGTCGCGCATGAAAAGGAAAAAAAAAAAAAAATAAAAAAAGAGGATAAGATGTAGAAAGACGAGGAGGCACATAACGCTCCATTGCTTCACGAAATGTACAATATATATACATATATATATATATATATATATATATATATATATATATATATATATATAAGGTGCAACGAGATTTTTAGCATAGTATAATTTCGTTTTCTTCTCTAGCCCCGTGCGTACACACACACACACACACACACACACACACACACACACACGTCGAGAGCTAATGCCGTCTATGAGAAGATGCTCGCTCGGGAGGCTCGCGCACAGACACTCGTCGGCAGCAAAGTCTCTCGAGCCTACGCACTCGGCGCGCGAACTGCCTTATCCCATCGGGAGTCCTAGAGGTAATTTACTCGGCATCCTCGTCGCTCCGCCGAGGCCGATCGACTCTTCTCGTCCTTTTTCTTTCTCTCTCTTTCTCTCTCCTTCGTCTCTTTTTTTCCTTCTTCGCTTCTTTGCGTCTCCTCCTCCTCCTTCTTCTCCTCCACCTCCTCGAGTTGATGCGTCCGACGAGGTTCTATATATATACCTGACAAGCGCTAACTCACTTCGTTCTATCTTCCCTCTAAAGGATTCGCCTGCTTCACTTGCTGCCTTCGAATTTATTATGTATATGTATATCTGTATATCTCTACACATACGTGCACCGTGGCTCCCATTCTTTTTTTCTTCTTATCCTCTGTTCTTGTACCGAAAGGAAACGCGATTTTTTTATTCAAATTATTTGTTTAATTTAGAAAGTGATTTATAAGAGGAGCCGAACGAAACAACGATCGGTAACATCACAATTTATTGTTTTCTCTCTCTCTCTCTCTCTCTCTCTCTCTCTCTCTCTCTTTCTCTTTCGAACGTTTGTATTTTAATACTTCCTACTAAGAGTAACAGGGACACACGGACGCTCAATTTGAACTTTGGATTAAATTTCTTTGAAAATTTACCGGATGGTAAAACTTGATGTACATATAAAGAAGTATTACGATGACAATTTTAAGTTGAAAAAAGAAAAATATTAACAAATAATAGTAATTAATGAATATTAATAAATTATATTAATAACGTCTTTTAAACATATTTTAATTATAAAAAGTTGTAATAAGCTTTATTTTTATTTGTAATATAAACGATAAGCAAAGATATTATACCGACATATTAATCACCGGACGTTATCACAGCTAGTTTTTCAAGTACACCTTTTTATTTTCATAAACGAGAATTTTCAGTCTTTAATAAAGTACTAAAATGGATTTGATTTTCTTTTTCGAATAAAATTCATATTCAGTGCACTAATTATGTGCATAATAAAAATAACGAAATTGTGAATATGCAATATTTGCGAGCTAGATCTTTAATTTTGTATTTTTCATTGTAATAATAACGCCGCTGAGGATTAACTTTTTATTTTAGAAAAATATGTGCAATGTGAATTGCGCAAAAATAAAAACGTAAACCAAACGATGCGGTTGATAAAACAAAAAAAGGATCGCATTACTCGTAAGTATCAGGGATTTTCTCGAAAGTACAATAAAATTTATTCGCGCGTTTATGAATAACAAATAAAATTTATCTAATGAAAAATTAAATCGAAATTTTAATGTGATATATAATTCTCATAAAAAGTAATAACGAACATTAAATTATTAACGAATAAAAATAATGAAAAACGAAACAAATAACAATTGTAAAGTATGTTAATTTTATTTATTATCAGTAGTTATCATTTTTAATAGTAATTAAAAATTTTCCGTTTATTAAAATTGAGAATTTTTCTTTTCAATAAATTTATGGAGAAAAAAAACGTTGATAGTAAAGTAATTGACGTCTTAAATTAAAAAAGAACAAAAACTAAGAAGAAATCTGTTATATTTGTTAGATTTGCATTCTCACCTACTCTATATTCGAATAAAAGGCGTAACTGTGAAGAAAAAAATAAAAGCAATTTTTTATTTTTATTTAAACGAAATAAAAGATTGTTGTTAACGCCAGAGTAATAGTTCCATGGGGGATGCAAGTAAGGAATTTCAATTGCGGCAATGCCTCTCCCGACGATCAAATGTGAATTTTCTCCTTCTAGTGCTGATTTCTATTCGACTCAGAGAAAAAGAGAGGGAAAGGTAGAGAGAGAGAAGGAGATAGAGCAAAGTCGTCCCAAGTGCATTAATGCCGTCTACGGTGCGACGGGATCGAGTGCAAAGGCTAGTTTGACAAATGGTGACTATTCGCTTAGGAGATTGCTTTGCTTTATGTCATTAAACATTACTGTCATTAAAGATTAAGCACTTTGTCGAATTGGAAAAGAAACTATTCCTCAATTTTCACATTTAGAAAGCATTTTATATCCCATAGACACACAATCGTTGATAAAAACTGGCCTCTCGTTTATCTATTTTTCCTTCACGTTTATATATATATATATATATATATATATATATTTTTTTTTTTTTAAATAGCTTTACGGCACGCGCACGAATAAAATCGTCAACATCTCCTTTTGAGAATGTATACGATTATTTTCGATCGATTTCAACGATTTGTACATTAGTAAAGTATATAATAAGCGAAATTTTATTACGCATTAGAATAAGTGAGTGATACTCTAACGAAAAAAAACCCGTACATGTAACGTGAAATTACAAAAAAAAAAAAAAAAGTAAGGTACGCACATCGCTCATTGTAAAACGTGAAATAGATTTGGAGCGAAGGATTCGTCGTATAGTTCGAGCGGTTATATAACGGTGTACTAGAGGGAGTGCGAGAGAATGAAAAGTGACACCCGGTATGTGCAAACGAGAGGAATCCCCATTCACGATGCGGCAGCGATGAAGGAACAAGAAAGAAAGAGCAGCTTCACGGCCCCGTACCTATACAGCCATACAGCTTCCACTCGGAAGACATAGGAACTTCTCACTCTACTTCGAATGAAGTCGAACGGTGAGAGCGCATATACGTGTGCAGTGTACGTGTGCAGTTACGTATATATATATATAGGTATGTTTGCACGATTCCGTCGGTGAGATTTTTGCCCTCGCGGAGCACGAGGAACAAACGGCACCAGTCTCGACACAACCCAGGATTCCTTCCATTTCGCGCGGCCCGTCAAAATATTTCCGAAACGAGTTGCGATTAACGTCGCCGCCTTTATTTTCTCGCCGCGCGCCCGAGAAAAGGATTGTGTATCTATAGGATGTATATATATATATATATATATATATACAAGATTCGTATTTTTTTTGGATGGCGATAGCGTTTGCGCTCGTATCGGTACTGCTGTATTCTTCATTGTTCAATTTACGTAAAGAATTACTGATGTGAGTAATAATGTAGGTATTCTTTTATTTATTTTATCTTAATATTAATGTCAAATAATTTTAAATAGAAATTAATGTTTTTAAACTAGATTTGTATTAATCTTTGTAATAAAAATATTTAGAACTATCGCGTTTACAATTTTAGGTATTTTTAAAAAATAATCGATGTGCGAGAACGAATTAAAAAATATGATTGTCATCGAATAAAAAAAAAAATAAATAAATAAATAAATAAATAAAAATAAAAAAAAAAATCACAGTTGAATTCAAACTCATTAAAATATATTCTAATATGCAAAGAATGAGGGAGGAAGAGAAAAAGAGGAAGTGAGAGAGAAATAAAAGAGCCTTCTTAATGCTCAAGCTTCAATTAGCACGTTCCTATCGTCGAATCTAGACAAGTCCAATAAAAAAGGCACAACGAAGCGAGCTGAGCAGCAGAAGCAGCAGCAACAGAAGCAGCCTTGGCTGCGGGGAGTTTGGAAGGAGAGAAAGCGCGAGAGTGCTTGCGGGCTTCGGCAACGGAACAAGATGGAAAGAGAGAGAGAGAGAGAGAAAGAGAGAAAGAGCAGCGAAGAAAGAGACAAGAGAACGCTTCTTCGCTCTAGCCTTCTTTTTCTCTTTTGCTTCGAGTTTTCGCCGGTGTATGTGTGTACATGTCCGCGCGCGCGCGCACGTGTGTGTGTGTCTGTATGTGTGTGCTTGCGCTCGCGTGGCATCGCAGGACCTGGTATAATTAATACGGACCCCGTGGAATGCCGGTCGTCTCACTCTCAGCGAGGCTGTAGCTCTCCTCGCTCGAATGTTCTCTCGCTCCCTCTCTCTCTCTCTTTCTCTCTCTTTCTCTCTCTTTCGCTGGACTTCTCTCATCCTGCTCATAGCCGAGCTGCTGCTATAGCCGCCACGCAGCCCTGACCAGTTTCCATACCGGCCTCCTCTTCCCTTATATACTCGGGGCCGAGCGCCGATGGTTGCGGCTACCTGCGTCCGCGCACGACCAGCACACAAGAGAGGTAAAGAGAGAATAAGAGAGAAAGAGACAGAAAAAGCAGCAACAGCAGCAGCCGGAATAGCTCGAACCGCGAGAAAGAAAATAGGAAGGGAACCCGAACGTGGCGAAGACGGAGGAGAAGAAGAGGGAGAAAGTTATTGAGAGAGAAGGAGGAGAAAGGGACCGAGAGATCGAACATGCCCGGGCTTTGCACATACTGAAATAGATGAGAAAAAGAAAAAGCCAAGAAATTTAGATGAAAAAGATAGGGACCCGGGCAGAGAGGGAGAAAGTGAGAAAGAGAAAAAGGAAGATGCGCGCGAGCGGACGGGTCTCGAACGATATAACCGTGGGCGAGCATAGAAAATAGACGAAGGATGAAGCACGTTTAAGGCGCTATTTTGTATTCTTTTTACTCGCTGTTTTCGAGCTAACCCCTGTATGCATATATTTATATGAATCTAGTTTCGTTAAACCGAGATTGCCATGTTTAGCTATTCATTTGATTTTGACAAAATCGTTTATAAAAATTTCAAAGCTACTTTTAAATCGATTAAATAAAATTGAAGCTACGAAATTAAAATTTAAAATTCAAGTTTCGCTTTCGTGGCTCCTTTTGAAGATCTCATTCCGTTCACCTCTCAAGTATTTTAATAAAAAAAAATTGTCGAAATAAAAAAAAAAAAAAAAACAAAAAAAAAATTACATCATAATAGATTTTTTGCGTAACGTCTATGTAAAGAGTGCAGAGTTTTTTAAACATT
Organism: Chalcis sispes; assembly: GCA_949987625.1. Classification (NCBI taxonomy): domain Eukaryota; kingdom Metazoa; phylum Arthropoda; class Insecta; order Hymenoptera; family Chalcididae; genus Chalcis; species Chalcis sispes. The sequence continues at coordinate 68,251,781 of OX465094.1, forward strand.
TTCTCGATTTCAGTTTTTGTGTTTATTGTTTTTTTTTTTTTTTTTTTTTTTATTTCTTCGTTCTATTCACTTCATTGTAAACAAGACAGCTGCTCCCATCCACACGAACGCTATAGATTATACGTATATATCCAGCTCTCTGCTCCGCTCTCGGAGAGCAAAAAAGTAGGCATAAAAAGCCGAATGGTATATACATATAAAGAGTGGGGTTCCGGTTTACGAGCGTAGCTCGAGCGAACGAGAAAGAGAGAGAGAGAGAGAGAGAGAGAGAGAGAGAGAGAGAGCGTGCCGCTTCAAATCCTAAAATCTACCTTTCTACCTTCTCGTTCTCTTTTGACAAGCAGTTTTCAAAACACTCGCGAGCTCGTCATTGTTCGAACCCATTGTTCGCTGCCGCCATTGCCGTACAACCCACTGCGAAGTACGTGTACACGTAGCGCAGCCGCACCGTTTCTGCACGCATATATATATATATATACCTATAATACACACATACTTGCGTGCCTAATGTGTGCACACACGTACATAAATGGACTCACGTAGTAAGCGAGTATGTGGTACCGAGTGCTCTTTGTAGGAGAGAACGAGGTAGCCGGTGCGTGCGCACCTGTAATCGGCCGCGCGCGCTCACCCATACCGAGCCCTGTGTACATATACGCGTACACGTCCTATTTGTCACCGCGGTTTATTGTCATTCCGAGGGCAGACGAGACCATTCGTAGGAGTAATGCGAGCTTGCTCGACGTATACGTACCGATGTTCTAGCAAGTCGTGTTCGATACTAACACTAACCTGACTCAATCTCCTCCTATCTCTTTCTCTCCTCCTCTTGGTAAAAAGTCACGCTTTCTTTTTACCTCTCTCTTCCTCTCTCTCTCTCTCTTCTATTCTGTCTTCCTCAGATCTCTCTTGGTGGAGCGCGTATATATATATATATATATATATATATATATGTACGCGCGTATATAATACATATACGTGCGAAGCGCGACACAAAAGCGCCAGCGTCGATGACTTACGGGCTGTGATGCGCGCGTCGAAAGACCCGCTGACGCGTCTATTATTGAATTTTGCCATAAATTATGCAAATAAGCGCGGCAACTCGATAACTCGACGTGCTGCGAGTCGACTCCTTGATTTTACGGCGAGATATATATCAGCTGCTTCAATTTTCGTTCGACTCCGTGTATTATGCGCTCGCTTAAATATGTATATGTGTATATATATATATATATGTATATACATGAGCCGAAGGTCGCACTTGTGTAACGCGAAATCATAGCTAATTTAATAGTTCGGTTTTCCGGCCAGTTTATATTTATGCGATTCGATATCTCGAGATATACATAACGAAAACTTTCGCGCTAACCGGGCTATTAATTATTATTTCGTTTTCTTTCTCTCACTCTCGTAAAAGTTCATACACAAACCGTTTTCTCGATATGCGATTGCAAAGTTGGTTCGGTGCACTCGATAATGATTATCGGGGAGAGCGAGAGAGAGAGAGAGAGAGAGAGAGAGAGAGCTTAAAATTTGCGATTTTGCAAGAGAAAGGCAACTGGCTGGCGTGAGCGTCAATTTAATTGAATTCATCTTTCATTAGACTCGTTTAAAGGCACCGTTCGATTCGGCTTAATTAAATCTATTAGTCACTCGCGTCGTGCATAATATATACCGCACCCTAAACGGGAGAGACGTGCAAGCACTCGATACACATATCTGTACTTGATACTTGGTACGGTTAAGCGAGAGAGAAACCTGGAGCAGATCTTTAATGATAGATTAAACGTCGAGTTCGACGTTTCTTCGGGCATGTGAAATTTTAAATACCGTAACTTCATTAAACTCTTCCTCCTTCTCTCTCGCTCTTATTACATCTGACGCGTTGCCGAACGATAAAGAAAAGTTAACGTATAATATCCTTATTTTATATATCCTCGCAGGTGCGTTTTCCCGCTGAGAATATTTACGAGGGCCCCCTTTTATTTTCGATCATTAGACAATCCGAGTTCGTGCGCCTTCATTTTGAGTGTCAAATTTATTAACACGCCGCAAAACTTTTAACGCAAATAACAAACATATCTACATGCGCAAATAAAACCAAGCGATAGTTCTAAAAAATAAAGAGAAAAATATTGCAGATCAAAGATAAAAACTTCTCATGCTCGCAAGCTGAAAATAGTTCGCTTATACAAAAATTTCTCATCGCACTTAGTTGAAGATCTGGAATCCGCGCGCGGCGCCGATGAGAAAATGCAGATGCACCGAAAAGCTCGCTCTCGTGCCCACGCACTTTCTCGTTCGAGGGATTACTTTTACTCGGGGCTAAGAGAGTAAATAACATATCACTCGAGTCTTTTAAATACGCCGCGCGTTCGCTTTTACTTTCTCCGAACGAAGCGAAGGACCGCCCAGGCGCGATAAATTTGTTAAAGAAATCGCGGTTAACTTATCTACACTGGTACAACGCTCTCCGAGCGCGATCAGCTGTGTTGCGCATATAAGCGTCGTTTGTCGATGATGTAAAAAAATTCGCACGCATTCGTGCTAATAAGCATCGATAATCTCGGAAAAATATTCGCGGCGTTTTTATACGTAAGATCGCGCGCCGCGATCGCGCAAAGCGCAATATGTATAAGCGTTGGGAGAAATTTTCGCAGCCGCGAAGAATATATTGAGCAATATCTATGATGTTTTCTCACTGGTGTACGTGTGTGTATACATATACATGTGCATGTATGTATAACCTCGAGTCGAACATTCTATAAGAGGCAATAATTTTATGATTCATGCCGGATCATTTAATTTCTTTGTAAGTTTTTGAAATAAGAGAATAAGATTCAATATTAAAAAGAGCGATTTCCCATCTATTTCGAAGGCTTAACTACGATTAAAGTTTCGAAAGATATAGCCAGTTTATGTGTGTATGTGTTATACCTCCATTCAAGTTGAAAATCATGCTCTTGTGCAATCTAGTTGATTTTGACTATACTCTCGGCATATCTCTCTAAGAAAATTTCTCTTCTTTGACTTTCCATGGTATATGTGCACCTCGAACATTTTTTTTATTTTTCTTAACGATGCAGGATTTTGCAGAATTTAAACTTTCTACACATACGCCGCAACGTTAAATTATTCTGTCTTTTATCTTTCTTAATCTAAAGTTATTGAGGAAATTATCAAAGTAAGTACTGGAGTTTTACTACAAAACAAAGTGATCAACAGGTATTTAAAGTTGTATATTTAATTAAACAATCACCGTTTACATATTTACGATCATTACGTAATAATGGCATTTTTCTGTGGCGGAAAAAAAAGAAATTGCGAGAATTTTCGATTCGCGAGTGTGTAATTAAAAAGATAATTTATTTAACTAAAATGTAATCTTTCTTTACGAGGAGAAAAAAAAAATTTGTTACGTGAACGTTTAAAAACAATTGAACAAATTACATTGTGTAATAAAATAGATAAAATAATTCGTTTTCAATTTTAATGCCGATACTTTGAAATTGACTATTCTGATTTTACACACGATTAATACTCAATATTCAATCTCACTTGGGCATTTAATTCCATCTTTCATCGTTTGTAAAACTGAGAAATTAATCAGATTAAATATTTTACAATACTTATATTTATATTTATAGTATTAATACACTATATAATTATGTACCGCGCTCAAATAATCGTGCGAATTAAAATGAAAAAAAAAAAAAAAAAAAAAAAAAATTAAATATTAAATATCAAAAAAGATCCGGCTGCGAAATAACGTTCAGAATCTGTCCGGTAATTCGCAATACATGTAAACGATACCGATGCAATGGAATTGAAACATCAACGCGTCAGAATTCGCGTCAAATCGCAAAATTCCGCGATGCACATTATCATTCCAACGTAACCAGCGAGCGAGGAAAAATTACCTCGAACAAGTGGCGCGCGAATTCCGCCATCCGTGCATCTCTCAAAGCGCCCGCAGATGGTAAGCATAAAGTTATGCGCTCGCTCTTTTTAAACGTGTATGTATATACTCACGCGTGCACTCCTCGTGTATATATACATATATAGTATAAGTACAACGCCTCTTCACGTCGGCGAATCTCTCGTCGACTCGGGTTACACCGTGACACATTCACGCGCGGAATGGCCACCGTGTCGTATAAAACCCTCTCTCTCTCTCTCTCACTCTCTCTCTTTTTAGGGATTTACTTTTGAATGAAGAGACCCCGACAAGGCCTTCGATACGCTAAACATATTTCGTTGAAAAAACATCCTTCTATTATTAAAAACTAGAACGCGGAGAAGCTTTGTGAAGACGATACTTTATTCGAGTACTCTGCATGTCGAAATTTTTTTTTTTTTTTTTTTTTTTTTCTTCAAGGAAAAGAAGGAAAGAATCAACGGAGAACACAAGAGAACACAACGGTGCTGTTGTTCATCCGTGTACCCCATTCTCTGATGTCGGTGCTTTTTTCCTTCTTACTCGATTTAGATGGATTCTTAGGATTTTTCGCATAATTTTGTTAAAGAGAAACTTTTTATTACCGTGGAATGTCACTTTTTTACGATACATTTTAATGGAGAAACTCGCGTTATCGGAAAAAAATATGTATGTAAATTAGTTTTAAGGATTACGGCATACTTAATAGCACGAGCACTTTACTCTAACAGCATTAGAAGATAGTTTTTGAATATAAAAAACTTTACAATCACGTTTTTATATATAGATTTAAATTTAAGACGCGAAATACTGGCAAAGCATAAGCGATTTGAATTTTCATAGAGCTGCAGGGCTGCTTTAAAAGGCTGAAAAAAATTTGGAAATATATATGCCGGTAAACCATATCGACGGATAACGATCGACATAAATAAACCTATAAAATACTCTTAAAAAAAATATTACGACTTAAATCAAATTCACAGTAACGCGCTACCGGCATGTGTTGCATTATAAGCGCGAAAAAACCGCGGCGTGAAATTACAACTCACTCTATCTGTCTCTCTATCCCTCTTGCACTCTTTCTAAATGCATCGAAAGAAAAATTCCGCTTCCTTCTCCTTTACGCTCCCGCTGTACTTTCCGCGAAAGTGAAATCGTTCGGAGTTGCGAGACGGGCGAAAAACCAACGAAGTCGGAGCCCCGGCGCTCTCTCTCTCTCTCTCTCTCTCTCTTTCTCTCTCTTTCACGGCGCTCGAGTCTCGGTGAACCGTCTTATGGTACATTGCCATAAAGTATACGTACACATGTAGACATAGGCGCGCGGACAAGTGTACAAGTCTCTCGTGTTGCTTTACGAGGGGACAGAAAGAAAAGGAGGGAGAAAGATAGATAGAGACTCGCCGGCGTCGACGGAATCGCTGCGAGAGAGGTTATCCTGCGTGTATATATATATATATATATATATACACGCAAGTGCCTATACGTATATAGATATATATGTATATACAAACCCGTAAGATATAAGCGGGCCAACCTACATTCTATCGAGAGCCGAGGCGAGCCTACAACTCGCCGGTATCTCTCACGAGCGAATGGCGCGAGAACGAGAGAAAGAGAGAAAGAGAGAGAGAGAGAGAGAGAGAGAGGAAAGGAGCGTATATAATACACCGGACGAGGACGGCGACGACGAGAGAGCGACAGGTGGCCAAAGGAGCGAGAGCGAGCGAGTGTGCCGACGTTGCCGGCGTGCCTTCATAAACCATATCGGCGAGGTTGTGCTGTTCTCTCCGGATCTTCTCTCCTTCTCTTTTCGCTCTGATTTTCCTCTCCATTTCATTCCCTCCCCCTCTCACCCTCTCTCTGCCTACCTTCTCTCTCTACATCGTCGAAGAGCCGTTTAATGGGAAACATTATTCCTGCGCGAAAAGTGAAATTTTATACACTTTCGCAAGATATGAATAATGTTTTTCCTTTTTTTTTTTTGGATGTATTTTTTATGGTTCGCCGTTATATTACGATTTACTTGTAACGTATAGTTTTGATGTTGATAATTTTTCAGAAAGTTTATCTCGATTGGTAATACGTACCGTAATAAAATATATATAGACTAACGATTTTTTATAATTTTTTACTCAGATTTACTAATATTCTCCATAAAAGTAGATTGCTAAATATTTCTAAGGAACATGTAAACTATGAAAAGAAAAAATAAAAACTAGAAAGATCTATTTAACCTAACATGTAAATACTCAATTTCTTTTTTTTTTTTTCTACTATTTTTGCAATTCAACGTCGTTGCAATGGCGCTGGTTCAACGTTACGAACTAATTGATTGGTCGTAGAGAATCTTTTCTTGAAAGACGAAAAACTCGAAAAATTTCGCTAGACATTGGCTGTTGCTGGTAAGAAATCTTTATTAGATTAACGAGCGCGAGGCTGCGTCGTGACGTTGCTTCGGTATGTACTTCGGTATTGCGCAAATCATGAATAAAAAAATTAGCGATTTGATTAGGGTTACATCGACTTATTTTCCGATCGAAGGTAAAATTTTGCAATGTTTGTGTTCTCAAAATTGAAGTTTGTTTTTTTTTTTTTTTTTTTTTTATCGAAATCGCTGGATAATAACTTCCTACCATGGAGTATAATCAAACGAATTGAATTATTTATCAATTTGGCAATTAAAGTTCTCAAATCGTATTTTAACAATCTCTTATCCTATTTATTCCAATTTTGAGTAATTTTCAGTGCATGAAAAATAATGCTTGACTTACAACTTTTACAATACGAAAATTGTTACAAATCAGTTGTACACAATTGCATCAGGCATTATATAACGCACTCTATCGAGTTAATTATTTAAAAATATCAAATAGCATTTTTATAGTATATACATGATTATATAAAAAAAAAATTTTATATTAAACTCGACTTTTATATTCCAAATACCTAAAGGTAAGCGAATCCGAGTCTAGGCAACACGATATGCATGTGTATATATATAAAGAGAGAGAGAGAGAGAGAGAAGCAAGGACTTCGCGCGCGCGACTGTGAATTTTAAAAAACGTATCTTATATCTCTCGTCATAAAATATTATCGCACCCTTTCGTAGTGAAACCCAGTATATTCGTCAACTCATTACAAAACGCTCGCCCAACTGGTTTTCTCAACCAAGACCGAACATCATAATAAGGATAGACTAATATCGCGTCGTTCGCGTGGACTGCGCTTTCGCGTGTTTACTCTGTCTTTCTCTCTTTCACAAAATTTCACACACGCGCAGATATTATATACGTGTATAAGTATGCACACACTCACAACATATTCCAGAGCGAAGCGAGAGAATGGGAAAGAGAGAAAAAGAGAGCGTTAAACCGATTCCAGAGAAGGCATTTGACCCAAGCGCAGCCACCTGCTGTTAGTCCGATGCTCAGCACAACCTGCCCGTGTATATATATATATATATATATATATATATATATATATACACATACGTATATGCGTGTATGTGTACATATATACGCGTGGTCTTTCTCGCGCGCTAAGCTATCTCCATCTCGGTCAGTCGTTCCCCTTGGGCCCCCTCGTTATGTGCTGAGATGCTCACGCACAACTCGTAGCGCCCTTCCTTCGCGTTTCGAGCTTCTTCGTCGATGCAGGGCCTTATGGCACTGTCTCTCTCTCTCTCTCTCTCTCTCTCTCTAGCTCGTTACCCCGTATTCTTATACGGTTATGCAAGATTCTCGCGTCCAAGGGTCGTCGTCAAACGCGCGAAGGTCACCAAACGCAATATATGTGTATGTGTGTGTGCATATACCATCACCCGTCACGATATCTTTTTTGGGCGTCTAATTCGTTGTGCCAGTTGACCTGATAAACACCCAAGTGTTTTGGTTATGGTAGAACTTGACTCTAACCTATTTCTCCGCTTCGCGTTCGTGTTTTACTTTTCTTTATTTCGTCGTGATTGATATAGAAGGCTAAATGACCTTTGAAATTTCTTCCTGCAGAGAAGACATCGTAAATCACTAGCAACTCACTTGGATTCCCTTTCTCTCTCACTGACTCAAGTCAAGCCTACGGGAAATTGGATAACGATTCCTCTTTTATTTATTTATTTATTTTTTTTTTCAACGTTTCGAGAATCTTATGGAAATTGCCATTTTACCGGAGTATACGAACGTGATCGAGAAGCGACGGTTGAGTTATATCGGTACAATTTTTCATCTACAAGAGATTAAAGAATTTTAAGAATATTTGTATGCGTCCTATAATTTATTTGATATTTCATTTAGTACATTAAAAAATTAAATCCGATACATAAGTATATTCCCTTATCCTAACCGGTAATTACGCGTGTATGTAAAATAGCTTTCAACGATTTTTATTCACAAGTAAACCTCCGCACGAGCAAAATTGATTGGTCTTAATCATGTACGACGTATCTTAATTCAATCCGGAATTTCTTCAATCATAATTAAGAATTTGTAAGATGACGGAATTGAAAAAATTACCAAAGATTATCGCCGCTCAGATGCATCGTTCGCGAAAGTTCATCGATTGCGAAAAAAAAAAATTCTAATTAAATTTGAAGAAGCTTAGAAATACGTACCCGAAGAAGCCACGTAAACGCATTTCTGCATCGCCCGTAAAAAAGATAATTAGAATTGGGAAAAGAGAGAGAGAGAGATAGAGAGAGAGAGAGAGAAAGAAAGAGAGAGTTTTACCGCGCAATGCGAGTTTGTAATCGCTCGCGCGAGTCAATATTGCAAGTGATGCGGGGAAAATAATGAAATCGATTACGGCATCGGAAACTATATATACACGTATATAGAAAGAAAGAAGAGGAGGAGAAAGAAAGATAGAGGGAGAAGGAACGCGGAAACGCGCTCATAGCAGATGATTGGCTCGCGCCTCAGCGCGGGCTTAATTAAAACTTAAGCTCACTCGCGTTCGCCGATCAACCATATATGCAAGCGCTTCTTTACCGATATAGCATTAACAGCGGCGCGCGCGCGGCATCGACGCGTCGATTCAGCCACCTCGAGTTAAAAGGAGACATAGAGAGTAAGAGAGAGAGAGAGAGAGACAGAGAAAGAGAGGGAGAGAAGGCAATCGAAGTGTCACGTCGCGAAAGACGGAGGAGAGCAGGCTAAGACCAAGAAGCTCCGTATCATGCGCGTGCGCTAATGGCACCGGCTCGACTCGTAAATTAGCCGAGCACTGTCCTATCGCTTTTTGATGCTTTAATCGTCTCGTCTATGAGACTCGTTCTCTTTCCCTCTTTATAAACATATATACATCTTTTGCTTGCCAGTCTGTGAGCAAACACGTGTACGTGTATAAAAAACGCGCGAACGCCGTGCGCGAAACTTGCCGATATATACGTATACTCGCCGATCGCTGCTTTATGTTTTATACATGTCGAGAGCCTCTATTTTCCTCTCTCGCAAGAGCAATCTTGATACAACGCCGCGTCGTCGAGAGGAGAGAATGAGTTAGAGAACGGGACGATATCTACGAGAAAAGCCGGGCGCGCGCGTTCGAAAAATTAGCCGCGGATGCAATTTCACGCGAGAAAGAAGTTATATACGCTCCGTAACAAATCGTAACGTTATAATCGGCCGCGAACCGTAGTAAACAACATTGTTTAATGAACCTTTTTTGCGATGAGCAACGCGATGAGCTTTTCTTTTCTCAATTTTCGCACTCGAGATAGCCCCGAGATTTATTTTATAAATCTGACCGCGTTCTCGATGATTCTCGCGACGAACAAATTCTTTTCGTCGCAAAGTTCTTACGTCGATGTTTTGCAAATTGGTCAACGAGTTTCGGTTGTTAATTACTTTTCTCGAGTAAACATTGCGCCAATCGATAATGTTACATTTCATAACGAAAAATATTTCATTAATCGCGAGATATTTTGAAAAGCGCCGGTTGTACAACAACGAAAAGTGGAGGAACCTGATGTCACTCTGTATATATACCGGCTTCGAGTCGTTCTACAAATTCGTAGTTACGAGTAAGAAGTGATTCTCGCTTAATTGCTGGGAAACTCGCGCAAGAAGTCGACCAATAATTACTGCATTTAGAGCTAAGAGATCTTCTTAATGGTACAGTCTACTACAGTCTTTTAGAAATTTTTAACCCGAATGGTATTGATACGGTTGCTGTAAGAAAACACGTTCTCTTCTCCGGTGCTATTATCGACGGTTTAAGTAGTTGACCATAGTGGTTAAGTAGAAGACAATTTGCAAGTTATTTTTACGTTCTTACATTTCAACACTGTAAAAAAACCGATTCGAAAAAAAAAACTTTAAATACTCTGAGGATTCAGCTTCTACAACAGTATAATTGTTCGCCATGAATTTCGCAACTCTTAAAATCAGGTAAATTAAAAAAATATATATATACAAGTAAATAATAATCTTTTGAAAAATGATAATTTATAAATAAAGTTGCATAAATACATTCGTAAATACGAAAAAAAAAAAAAAAAGGTTGCCAGTTCTCAACAATCAATGCAAATTGAAATAACGCGCATAAAGAAATGCAGATTGGCTCGACTAAAATGTGCACTTAAGACAAAGTGCGAAAGTAATTATTTCACGACCTAACAAGCCACGCAGTGGCGGTGGCGCTCAATATTCGCATGCACGCGTGCGCACGCATAAGTAAGCCGCGCCGCTATGCAACGTCTCGCAATAACGAAGCACGGAGGTAATTTGCAAAAGCGATAGACATTTTCAGTTTTCTCTCTCTCAGTCTCTCTCTCTCTCTCTCTCGGTGCGAGCGAGAAATTTTTTATTTCCCTGCGCATGCATGAGCGCCTCGATGAGATAGAGGAAAAGTGCAAGCGAGAGGTGAGCGCCCGCTTGTATACGTGAAGAGATACGAGTACTATCGGAAAGTAATTATGCTCCGGTGCCGGTTGGTTGCATGGGTGTGCGCGCGCGCGCCTGGGTCTGTATGTACGAGTACGCGCGGACACGCACGCACACGCCGATGTAAGCCCTTATAATTAATCAAATTCCGCGGGAATGACGCGACGAAAACAACTTTTCGCGCGCGGGCTGCTTCGCGAGTCGAGGAATCCATTAGCGAAACGCGTGTCCCACCGAAGTAACCCGCAAACTTTGCATTAGTCCATCGTGAGAGCGAGAGAGAGAGAGAGAGAGAGAAGGTGAAAAAGAGAAGAAGGTCCAACATTTTTCTCTTTCTTTTGCATCACGTCACAGCCAAAGACCCTTCGATATCCAGAGCAAACGCGCGCGTGCGCGCTATACGTCCCCTAGCTAATTACCACGGCGTACATCGCGCCAACTCTCAAAGCTAAGAGAGAGATATGTATACACGCGTACGTGCGTATATGTATAAAACACGCACGCGCGTGTCCGCGGAATATCGTCGGAGAATTATAACAAGTTCGAGCTCTTCCACTCTTTCTCTCTCTCAATTTCTTTTTCGAAATCATCCTCAGATCCCATATGCATTCCATCATTTGGATAAACGCATTTTGCGCTGCGAATGCGCAACTTGTTCAATCACGCGAGAAAAATTCACGTCCGACTACTTCTTCGATTTATCGCCGAGTTATAATCCGATGCGCGACACCGCAACGACTATGTGCCTCCTATAGTCGCCGCGTAATTACTGCGCGTATTTTGCGCTCTAATTGTAACTCCAGATTAGTAACTCAATGATATTACCTGAGCTACTTTGTACATATATATCAAGTATGTACTATCTGGATTTAACGTTTTAATGCCACGAGTTTTTACTTTATTGTCATGAACGAACGGTTAATGGCCGATTTCTTATATTTTTATACGTCTGTTAAAACAGGCTTTTATGTACCCTTAAAAAACCTTGCGAATATAAAATCTAAATCTATATTACACAAACGTAATAGCGAATTAGCAGCAGCTATATTGGCTTGGTTAAAAACTTTAGCAAGAGAGGGCAATAGCGTTTAATTTAATATCCAGTTTGAGAGCAATTATATAACTATATAACTTGTTAAACACCAACCTTGAATTTACAGTTACATTGTAAGTTCATTAAAAACAGATGCTATATAATTTTTCAAAAAAGCGCTCGATATTTTTTATAATTTTGAAATAATTTGATTTTATTATTGTTATCGCGGTTGATTAATAAAATTTTATCGGCGGCAACTTGTTAATTTATGCAGTGACTCGATAAGATTAAATTTTTTAACGGCTAATAAAATATATCAAATTGACCTCGTAATTTTTAAACGAGACAAAATTAAAAAATATGCGTATCCATGAGCGCAAATAACGAGCGTTCGATATAAAATATATGTCTCTTTAAATTTTCGATAAAGCGTGAAACATTATAAAACGGGGTCGCAAACACTTTCACGATTAATAAAACACGCGCGATTGAAAATAATATAATATATTTTAACAAATATTTACCGTACGGTTTAAACGGCGCGAAGCAACGTGCACACGTAAACGTGGGTAAACGCGATGGAGGGAAAAAAGCGAAAGTAAAACGTACATGTGCAGCAATCGAAGAACGAACGAAATTATTTCTTCCACTAATGAATTTATACGTACAAAGAAAAATCGGGAGATATAGACGTTGGGCCTCGCTGTGAGCGAAGACATAAATACGCGTTGAAAAACCGTCGCGAAAATAAATATAAATCGAACGTCGAGAAGTATGCGCGCGAGGAGTACAAAAAAAAAAAAAAAAAAAAAAAAAAAAAAAAGAAATCAAGAAAAAAGAAACGTTCAGCGTATACCCAAGACCGATATATACACAGAAGAAACAAGAATTTCGTCGTACACGTGCAGCGCGCCATATCGTGAGATTAACGGTCATTTCGCTCGGCCGTGGATTTTCTCGCTTTGGGTGAGCGCATTACGTGTCACCTGAGGTGTGTGCGCGCGCACGCACACACACACACACACACACACACAGCGGGGAAATCTCGCGCTGAACGCGGGAATATAAGCGCATGAGCTCGGCACTTTCGCTCGCATAATCGCGCATATACATATATATATATATATATAGTATAAGACGTAGCTTCATTACCGATCAGGCGCGTTCAAAAGTGCGACTTATTGCCTTTTCCCTCCCCTTCTTCTCGGCGGCCAACTTGTTCGCCGTGCGTCTTCGTTGCGCGGGAGTACAGTAGCTTTTCGTTCTTCTCTACCTCTCTGGGATTTTCGTCGCGCGCACGTGCACCGGTGAGGCTTCTACTTCAATCATCCGACCGATCGAAATTGATTTTCTGAGTGGCTTTCTCCTTAGCCTCGTTGCCTTTTACATATAGCTCTTCCTGATAAACTTTTTCCGAATCGTAATCGATACGCGCGTGAGTGCATATATAGTTTACATTTTGCGTCTTTAAGAACGTCGTTGTGTTCGAGAGAGTTTTATTTCACAGGCCTGATTGTTTATAGCGTGTTTATATTATAAATATTATAAACATCTGTTGCATCGCCATGTATTAAGCGTACTTTGTATTTTAAACGCACGTATTTAACGCATTCATTGTTCTCAAAGTATTCAAAAGTGATTGACATAATAAAGATTCCATTCATCGATTTTAAATAGTTTTATATCTTTCAATTAATAATTTTTGTACGTGCATTAAATTTACACGACTTGCGTAGGTGTTTATTCATTGCGTAAATATATCGTTTAAAAATTCATTTTAAAGCATATAATACTATTACATTTCTAATCTACATGATTTTTTTCAAACCAACCGCGTAGATTAAAATGAGCAAAATTAAAAAATGTCGAACGAAACGATAAGTATCTATTAAATACACATTAAATTATATTTATCATATCTGAATACGTTAGCGAAATAATAAATCTTTCGGCTAAGATTTATTTGCGAATTAAAATATCTTATAAAAATCAAATTTCATCGCTTTTCGTATATAAGAATTTTTTAAAATTATTTATCGCTAAACGCCCACATCGACACCATATTAAAAACTCTATTTTCTGAATTCAATTACCATTCTAATTATCGCGATTCGCTGCAATACAAAAAGAAATTTAATTGCATGGAGCATTAGTGAAATAAAAGAACGCATAGTCTTAAATCTTAAAATCATCTGCGCGTACCATGCAACCTATTTGGAAGATAAGTGTAAAGCTTTATAGAGGGAGAGAGAGAGCAAGAGAGGGCACAACGAAGGAAAATATAAGCGAAAAACGAAGCAAGGATAATGAATTGGAAAAGCTAACGAGTTCAGTATGCCGCATTACCGTTATCAGGGTAGGAGCAGGAGGAGGAATGGAGTCGTGCACGGCTCACGACAAACGCGAGTTAGCCGTGTCTATACATCTATATATATATATATATACATACGAAGATAGATGCTACAAGCCTACATAATCTCTTTCCCCCTCGACCTTTCTCTTTATCTTCTCATGGGAGAGAGCAGCGAATATAGGATAGAAAATGTCTTTTGTTAGAAAGAATGGTATATATCCCCCGCTGATCCCGCGCGCCTAATAAAAACTAGGCTCTCCGCGTTGGCACGTGTTTAAACCTAATGACACGGCATAACTTCTCCCGGACGCCGACTTTAAAGGAGAAATACGTTGAGCCCACGTATCGTTCGTTTCATCTCTAGATTACGACATTCATGAGTCTCGCCCTCTTTCTCTCTCTCTCTCTCTCTCTGTCTCTCTCTTCTAATAGATAAAAAAAAAATAGATAGAGAGATAACAACGCTTTTTAACCGCGTTTTTGTATATCACGTATACACAATATTTCGTACGCGCAAGTAGTTATACATACTCGTATAGGTACATCGCGAAACCATCGCTCGTCGGATTTTAATTGACGCGGTGAGGAATTTTATGGAGGAAGAATACAGCCTACCGTACGGAGTAAAAATTCGAAAGCATCGTGAAATTCCGATGATTTATTTATAACCGTATGGTTGTATTAACGCGAGTTCGGTGTGAATCAACCCGATGTTTTTACTGCCTCAGCCTCCCGCCGACGCGTGCGTATACTTACATACCTACACTCACACATATGTACATATCCCTTTACGTAAAAGCTTTCTCGCAAAACTTTCTCAGTCCAAACGTGTATATGTATACATATACACATACACACACACACACACACACACAGACTGAAACGCGCGATCGACTACGCGTCATTACGGGAAAGCCCGCGTCTTACGGCGGCTTTTTTTCGGACGGTTTATTCATCAACGGAAAAAGCACGATCTCCTTTTCTTCCAACCTCGTCGTCCCGTTCTCGCGATCTCGTGCGCCATCGAGACTGTACCTTTGCTCTTGGCGCGTCCGTAATCATAGCCCCGGGGTAAGAATCGAAACGATCGCGTATAAGGCGCGCCGGATTTTTCCACACCGCGTTTTACGAGGAGGCCCTTCTTAACGGCGTTGTATGCATCGTTGCCTTCTTCCGTGCGATAGAGAAAGATAGAGGATGATCAAAGGAGAGAAAGAGAGGGAAAGAGAGAGAGAGAGAGAGAGAGAGAAGCAGAGAAAGAGCTTCCATTGATATATATGTATACGTATGTAGGCTCCTTCGGCGCCGCACGTTTCTTCCTCTTGGCTTTCGTTGATTCCACTGCTTCTTCTTCATCTTGGCACGTTCAGCTCGCGGCTGCAATCGTGTGCATATGTATACATATACGAGTAAATATACATCTATACGTTAGCAATACACCGGAATGCGCCCGCGCGCGCGCGCGAGTATTCCGTTTTTTACTCGCACTTTTTCTTATGCTCTTCTGTAACTTTCTTTCTTTTTACCTTGGTCATGCGTGCGGCCTCGCGAGAGATCGAGTTTCTATACTCAGCTGTAATAAAATATCGACGAACAGTGATTGAGAGAGAGAGAGAGAGAGAGAGAGAGAGAGAGAAAGAAAGAGAGAAGCATATACATGTGCATCATGTACGTTTGATATATAGATATACATAAAAGTTGAAGCGTACGTGTGCACGGAGACACATCAAAAGAGAAACGATGATTGCTAACTTTAAGCTGGAGAGAAAATTACGTAAAGCGCGACGCCGCAAAAGAAAGATAGTAATGACTTTTGATCTAATGCAACGACGGCAAAAAGATAATAATTGTGATAGGTGCATTATCAACTCGTTGACTACTATATACACGTTATACTGCAGTTGTTGCTGATGCTGACAATTGCTTTCAAAAATTGCTGCTTAGTTAATTGCGCGTACGATGTGTGGATTAGCTGATTGTGAAAAAATATACCGTTGATGAGATCGTCTCCTTTTTAAGAGATTGAGTTGATTAAAAGATTTTCTTTTTTTTAAATTGACATGTTTTTCTCGAATCATTCTTTAAAGTTATTATTGAGGAATGCTTTTAATACTCAATTTTTGTGAAAACTTGATTTAATTATGTAATAGTTTTTATTTCGCAAAAAAAAAAAGGATTTGTTGTATTATTAACAAAAATTATGATAAAATAATTACTCAATAACAATAATTTTGATTTCTATATTTGGTATTCTTTTGACATTATTTATTAATATTTAAATATACTCATTAAAAAAAAAGAAGCTAAACTGTTCAAAACAAATAAAAATGGTTAATCACAAACCACTTAATTTCGTATCTAAAACTGAGTTCTCAGTAAAATTATCATTAAAATCGAGGCAATCGTTATTTCTAATAAGTATGAGAGCTTCCCGCGTTCGCTTATAAATAATTATCGTCAAAGTGACAGAAAGTCGCTGTAAAAGTGCGCTCATTGTATGTATTATGTCGGTTACCCAACCAACGTATGTATTTATATACATGTACACGGTGTAAAATCGCGCAGAAGAAATTGAAGAGCACGCAGTCAAAAGGACGACTAGTTATAAAGGGGCGGGGTGAAAGGAACGCGTTCTTATATGTACGCGTACGCTATACGAGTGCGCGCAGACGAGATAGAGATAGAGAGAGAGAGAGAGAGAGGGAGGAGGCGACTCGTCTTGCGGAGATCGGGGGAATAGGATAGTAAACGCGATATTATACGTGGGACTCGTCGGGTCGTTCGCACCGAGCGAGAAAAGCTTCGAGTGTCGCTTACGTGTGCGTAAGGTAGAGCAAAGTGTTCATACGTATAAATATGCATGCGCGTCGGCAGCAGGTATATATGTATAAATATATATATATATATATATATATATATATATATATATATATATATATATATATATATATATATATATATATATATATATATATATACATACGCTGCGATTCTGTGTATGACTACTTATTACTCTAGCGCGCAGCGTGACTGGAATACAAGCTGAAAACCATAGCGAGAATATCACCGGCGGGTACTTACGCGACGTAGTCGCAAACATTTAATGCTTCGTAAGATCGTACTAAACTATTTGATAAATCCTTCA
The DNA here is from genome assembly GCA_949987625.1 of Chalcis sispes. Taxonomy (NCBI): domain Eukaryota; kingdom Metazoa; phylum Arthropoda; class Insecta; order Hymenoptera; family Chalcididae; genus Chalcis; species Chalcis sispes. The sequence continues at coordinate 68,269,133 of OX465094.1, forward strand.
ACGTATATATACATAGATGCGGCTCGCTCATTTTTCAACTCCTCACGTCTGTGTATTCTTCCATTTATAAGCAAACATTATCGTTTCACTCGCGAGCTCTTACAAGTTAATACGAAATTATCGAGATTTATTTTTACCGATTGTTTGTACATGTATCTTCTTACTTTATACGCATAGAGATATAATTGGAAAAATATATACAATCTACTAGCAATTATTGTAAATTTTTATTTACGCATAAAACGTTTAAACGTTTAAATAAGATATTTAGAAACTTGATATTGCGTTAAATTCCTCGAATAATCCGCGCTAAACAAAAACTTCAATTATATCAAACGCGTTGCGTAAATACACGTGTAAGGAAATACCGTTGTATAAAAACAGCGAGAAGAATCGCATTGATTATTTCGAAAGACTTTAATTTCGCGCGAAAGCGTAAAAAAACGAAGGTCATGTACTTTTTCAAAGGACAATAGACTGAATACGAGGTGCAAAAAGGTACAAGCCTATGCAATTACCTTCGAAGTACAAGTATATACACACACGCACGCACGCGTGATTATATGTATATATGTGTGTGTGTGTGTGTGCGTGCGCGCGCGCGTGTGTGTGTGTGTGTGTGTGTGTGTGTATTCAAGTGTACCTTAAAAGCACACTGCAATAAACACAATAAATGAAACGTTGTCATTAGATTCACTTCACTTTTACAGAGAGAGAGAGAGTGGAGTTCTATACACACAAGCGCTCAAGCTTGCAGAGGTCATATTTTATTGTGGACTTATTCCAAGACGTGTATAAGGAAATATACAAGAAGTAACTCGTTACTCATTTTTCCCTCGATCCTCGCTCTCCTTTCTCGAAGCGACGACGCCGACGCGGACGAGGAGCGTATGTACAAAAAACACAAAACTAAAAACTAACCGATTGAAAGGAGAAAAGAAAGAGTGAAAAAGGGTAGGCATAATGGCGTGCACACAAACGAAATTGCAGCGGTCATTTCCTCCGCACAAAAGCAAATACGTCTAGTATACACTTATACAGATGCACACGTACGCGGACGAAATGTCAGGTTGTATAGTTAAAGTTTCTACGGTGCATTACCGGAACCGAGTAATTCTTTGTAGTAACAAGTAGTAATACATAATGTAGAAGTTCCTTCTCGGTCTGTTAGAACTGTGCGCTAAATCGTAACTGAAGGTGATAAGGAACCTCTTTGATTATTAAAACTTGAAACGAAATCTACAGCGCTTATTTTATTTTTCCTTTGCTCGATTTTGTTTTTGGAGCCAAAGTTGCATGTGCGTTACCGAGTATCTGCACGCGCGTGTATACGTGCATAAATACATATAGATATATATATATGTGGAGTCAAGCACGAGAGGTGAAAGTACTGATTCACCTGCTCCGCTCTTTCTGTTCTTTCTCTTCTCTCTTTCTCTATCTCCCTTCACTCGTTTCTTTGCTCTTTTAGCGGCCGTTCGCGCGACTGTATACGCCGCTGCTGTTGCCGCTGCATGCCACTACGGTAGCAACGCGCCCCCGGAGATAATAGTCGAGATAACGGGTTCGGTCGATTAGCTTACGGGAGATATCGACGCTCGGTGAGACCCGAGGCGTGTGTTGTTACGCGCGGGATGTATAGATGCATATACTCACGTACGTGCAGGTATATATACGCACGCGAATTATGTCGGCCGAAGATATTGCCATAAGAGAGTATTATAAGCGCGAAGACGCATAGCGGAGCGGACGTTTTAATTTTTTTTTTCTCTTTTACCTTTATTTTTAATTTAATTCCGCGCAAGCAAGCAAGCAAGCAACAGCGGCTCAGTGAGCATGAAACGGTTTAATTGAACGAATGAGCGAGGAAAATTTATAATCCTGGAATTTTAATGTTCCATTCATAAGATTCTCTCCCTCTTTCCTTTCTCTTTCTTTTATTTTTCTCGCGAGAGCGTTTACAAAGCAACGCGCGAGAGAGTTACGCATCTAAATACCATTGTGGCCGTTTCTTGCCGTTTTCAGGATAATTCTCGCTAAGTTCTAAGTCAATCGTTCCGTGCTATAAATTCGCGAATAAACGCGCTTCTTAATGACGCAACTAAAACGCTCCATACGAGGCTACGCTATACAGCAGAGTCATCCCATCTCGCTCGAGTTTAAAAAGAATTTTCCAGTGGCAAAAGAATCTCAATAAAAGGCGCACGTATCCCCTTCCGCGAAAGTTGCGCAGACATGTGGATGTAACATTGTTCGCGCATGCGTCGACACAGCTCAACTATACTAATTAATATCCATGACAAGTCGTATATTGCGTATATACTATGTAGTATGATCTAACTCGTGCGCGCGCTGGTATCGTGATTATTCCTGATTAATTACGCCGAGGAAGATCATTAATTTACCAGTGATCGTCTCTAAACCAAACGGAATAATGCCGGCAGTCGCGACGCCGGATTCATTTCAGGAAGAATGGCAAACTCGGTAATGGAAAAATCACAAGCGGACAGCCGCGAGACTCAAGAAATGATCCGGAAGGCAAAGTGGAAAAGAATTTATCGTGTAAGAGGCAAAGAGGAGAAAGGGAGATAGAGAGTCGCGCGGCGAATGTCACGGACGACTTTTTCCAAGAATCATTGCCATACCGATCTTTCTTTTATTTTTTTTCTTCTCGCATGCATATAAGCGCACCGCGAAAAGAAACAGAAGAAGAAGAAGAAGAAGAAGGTGAAACGGCTCGATGCACGCAGAGCGTTTAGATTCCGCGCGAGGTTGGCGCGGGAAACAATGGAAGGATTTTTCGCGGAGAATAAGAGGCTGGAAGTATATATACACACAGAAAGAGCCAGAGAACTGCCGAGAAAGAAGATCGAGTTAGGTGAGCGCACGCGCACGAGTAAAGAGTAATGTGGCAATTTCACGCGGCAGATTCGACGACTGGCAGAAACTCGTTTTCGCGAGGGGGAAGCAACAGAAGCACAAGACGCGGCTTCGTATAGATTTGACTTACGAGAGAAGATGAGGAGGTCGAGGCCGATATATATATATATATATATATATATGTCTGTATCTACACATATATGTGCACACATTCACACACACACACACACACACACACACACATATATACACACATATATATGCATGAGAACGGTAGGAGGAGACGAGAGAAAAAAAAATGGTCGAGGGAGGTGCAGATAAGACGAAACGAGAGAGAGAGAGAGAGAGAAGGAAGAAGGGAAGAGGGACAGAGAGCCGAAAGAGGCGCGCAAAAAAGGAGATAGGCAAGTTCGGCCAAACGAGAAAGAGATGCGAAGAGACGAGAGAGAATCGAAAACGAAGGGGTGGAGCAGCGGCAGCGGCCTGCGCTGCACACACGGGGTAAAATGAGAATCATACGCGCGCGGTCAGCCGGCGCTCATTCAGAGCTCAACACAAAAAGTACGAAATTAACGTGATTATAGTCATTACAATAATAATTATAAATCAGTCTTCAATTAGGCAGGCGAAATTACTAAGCCTCGCGCTTATTTTTGGCGGAGTGAGAGAGAGAGGGAGAGTGAGAGAGAGAGGGAGAGAGAGAGAGAGAGAGAAAGAGAGAGAGAGAGAGAGAGAAAGCGCGCGGCTCGTTGTAAAATATCAAACTATTGAAATAACTTTTAACGAATGAGCGATATGAAAAAACTTTTTGAGTCAGCGTACTTCTTTTATTATTATGAGTTAAGTAATTACCACGAGAGCAATTAATATCGTACACGTGTTGTATAATTAGTAATTAGATATTTTTGCATTTAAAAACGCATCGATGAGTAATGAAATCTGAAGTTTAGTTTAACAATATTTATTCGTACAACAACAAAACCGTGTTCTCAAATATAAATAATAAAAAATATTAATAACAAATAATTTTACGTAATTATTTAGGTGGAAATGCGTCATTTTGATTAAAAAATTTTCTTCAATTATAAATTAGAATGTACAAAAGTTGGGTGATAAAATTATAACTAGCGCATAGTTCACTTTTAACAAGAAGTAATAGAGGTACCATTGGAAATCGAGCACAAAAGCGGAAAACAATGGGTATAAAGCAGCGGCATAAGTCAAAGAGAGTTAGAGCAAGGCAGCCGGATCGAGAGAAATAAACGTATGCAGCGGTGCTGGGAGGGAGAGAGAGAGAGAGAGAGAGAGAGAGAGAGAGAACTATAGCGAAATACTATAAGGGAGAAGAGGCAGGTAAGAGGAGATGAAAAGTACAGAGCGCGAAGCAAGATTTAACGAAGACCTGTCGACGTCAACGATAATGGCAACGACGAGCTTTTTACCGAGCACTGCTACCCTTCTCCGGTCTCTTTCTCTCTCTCTCTCTCTCTCTCTCTCCTTCTCTCTCTCTCTCTCTCTCTCTTTATTCCTCGCTCCCACTCGAAAAGGACTATCGAACCTCGAGATCTCTTACAGGTTCAATGTATATTCGTCCTTCGATAACTTTGAGCTCTATCTGTAGTATGTACAGTGTGCTCCCTCTTATAACTTCGGCGCAGCAGCGGACGGCGACGACGCTACCAACGTGTGACACTTCGCGACGCCTATCGTAATGTTACTATTCGCTCGCTACTGGAAAACAAGAAACTTGCGGGTGAACGTAAGCCCCTGCGAGGAAACAAGATGGCGACGTATTTGCGTGCCACGGGATTACAAAATCTCGAGAGCGTATAGCTAGTCGCGCGCAAGGTTTTATTAAACCAAAGATGCGGACTTGATGTTGATGCTACCGTTACTATTAATACTCGATGAGATATACGGTGTTGAGGATAATAAAAACTTGCTTGAACTTGGATTACACGAGAATTAACATTTCCAAAAGTCAGTAAAAGGAAAAAAAGAATACGCGGTTTCCTTGTATATTTACGCGGCGGCCTATCACAAGTCGAGAATCTCATCCGAGCTACGTTGGGACGCACATTTTTTAAGCAGCCGCTATACGCGACAGACTCGCAGAAGACGTAAAACTCGTTACTTATCGGACGATCTCGAACGCACGCGCACGGAAGAGAGATAGAGAGATAGAGAGAGAGAGAGAGAGAGAGAGAGGAAAAAGAATCACGCTTATGCTTCTGGAGCATTTGTCGCGGCGAACAAACGTCAGACAATGTTTATTGTTAATAAGCCAAAACGAAAGACTGCGCTCGTATACACAGAATATGTACTCGCATCTCCGAAGTATCTTTCATCGATGAGTTTTTTTTTTTACTTTTTATTTTCTACGACATCGCTTTTTTACGAACCGCGCGCGGTAAATGTAAATTGCGCGAACTCGTATTCCGCCCACACAAAACTCGCGTGCTTACAAGAGGGAGAGAGAAAGAGAGAGAGAGAACCAACGTTGCCTGAACCAAGGAGAAATATAAATCGAAGCGAGATCTAATGCGCATTCTTTGAGAACAGCACGAATAGTTTCCAGTGACCCTTTCCCTTCTCACATTAGCATTTATTTATTTGCCTTCATTATTCTTTATTATTGACAGAATAATGCAAACTCGAGTACTCGTGTGCTACTCGTCGATGAATATTCTTTTATTTAAGAAGTATACTTAAAAGTACTTTTAAAAAAAAAATAGCTTTTTTAATGGTGAGACCAGTAACAATTGTATGCGCATACCGAGTTTGTGTTTATACAGCTGCCTTTGTCAATATTTATCGTTAAAGCAATACTTTCCTACTGTCAATAAATACGACTCTTTAATGTTGAATTAAATTGTCAGTTATCTTTTTTTTTATGAAATGCTTAAAACAGAAAAATCTGTAAATTTCGCATTTTAATTCATTTTTATTACATTTGGCAACATTAGCAAAAATGTATTCAATAATCAAATTTCTTGTAAAGTTTCTCAATAAACTATTTTAATTTAAACGATTTTACTTGTTTATTTGACAATGAATTTGTAAAATAATAAGAACTTTATTAATAGTTCATTTTAATCATTATAAAATTTTTTACAGATGTAAAATAATATCTATTACCATTTTCCATAAACGTTATTGAAAAATTTTAAATGTTAGTCTTTAAATTAAAAACAAATTACACGACTGTTTTAAAAAAAAATATATGTAAGGAGTCGACATGTTTCAACATTGCTTATAACATTGAAACAATGTAAAGTAATTACTCGTTGAAAGATTTACTCTGATTATGTGGACAGTTGGAAATTCCTGGTCAGTTGACAAAATAGCCAATTATCGCCTTCGGTGGCGTAACTATCGATCACCGTGACAACCGAGGAGTTGCAATTGAATCCACGCGACGAGTTCACGATACGTTAAGTAACAATTACTGAACTTTTAGTTCAAGTGCTTGCTCATTCAATTCGCTAATAACTTCGATGAAAAGGACAAAAGCTTCTCTCGACTTGACATTTAAATTACTTTTGAAAATCGACTCCTCAAGCAATATATTCAAATAAGTGGTATTTTTATACAGACATTAATTAAACAGAATTACTTTTGATTTACGCTCTAGGCATCGATTTTAATACAGTCTCTATACATAAATTTGCAACTGTGATATCATTCGATATTAAATATTTCAAAATATGCGGATTATTAAATTTATTCGATAAAATGTTTTTTTATAATAAAAAGAAATAAACTTAAAGTAACTAAATATTTTCTTCCCGAGTAAAAAATGAAGCACGATGGAAAATTTCACTCCGAAACATCAATTGCAGTAAAACTAGCGGAAATAATAAAGAGTAACGCTGCGTTCATGAATTACAAAATTGTCAGTCATCATTACCTTAATAAAGCAGCGTCCTAGGGGCAGATCCTCCGGAACGGTGACGTTGTACAATGGTTTCTCGAATATTGGCTCGTTGTCGTTAACATCATGCACTGTCACTCGAACTGTTGCACTACTGCTGAGGGCCGGCCGGCCCGAATCACTAGCCACGACGACAAGAATCGGCGCCGGGTCGGCTTCGCAATCGACGTGCGTAGCCGTCGTTATCAATCCCGTGTCCTCGTCGATCGCGAACCACGTTGTATTCTGAATCGAGTACTTGATTTGAGCATTCGGCCCGTCGTCCACGTCCTCGGCGCTTACTCTCAACACAGACGTTCCTGGTTCCGAAGCTTCCAGCAGATGAGCCTCGTAGTGCTCCTTAAGAAATCTGGGCGCGTTATCGTTTACATCCGTAACCAGCAACCGAAACGTCCTTGTAGCCCTGAGAGGTGGAGTGCCCGCGTCCGTTGCTTCCACCGACAGCTCGTACACGGGCTTCTCTTCGCGGTCCAGCGGTCGCTCTACCACTACTAAATAGATGATATTGTCACGAGTCGCGAGTCCAAAATGACCCTCTCCACCACTTAAGGTCACCGTCGCGTTTGAATATTCCGTTCTGGAGTCAGGATCGCTCACCGAGATTCGAGCAACGAACTCACCGGGTTGGGCACTCTCGCTGATTTTCGGCGTGGCGTCATCTGAGAGAAATATGACCGTGATCGCGGGCTGATTGTCATTGACGTCGGTTACGTGAACTGAAAGGAATGCACTAGCTTCGAGAGGTTGGGCGCCACGGTCCCGTGCCACGATTACAAGCTCGTGCCGTTCCTTCGACTCGAAGTCGAGCGCCTTGTTCACGTAGACCATCCCGGTCTCCGAATCTATGCGGAACATCTCCTCGCGATCCGACTGACGCCGGTTTATCGAATACTCGATGCGGCCGTTATCCCCGGCATCGGCGTCCGTAGCGTTCACCGCTAGCACAGCGGTGCCGACGGTTGCGTTTTCCGGCACGCTCGCCTCGTATCGACTCTGGTTGAAGATAGGTGGATTGTCGTTAACATCCTGAATAGTAACGTTGACGCGCAACCTGGAGCGCAGAGGAGGCGAGCCTCCGTCCAGAGCTTCTATAACTAATTGGTAGCTAGCTCGGGCTTCTCGGTCTAGAGCAACGCTGTTTTGCAAGTCGAGGTAAAGAACGCCATCGCGTCCTCGATGGGGCGCCAGTCGAAACGCGTCCCTGAGATTGCCGGATACTATCTCATAACGCTGGGTGGTGTACTGGCCGAGGTCCGGATCCTTGGCGGGGGGTAACGCGCGTTTGGAGTCGCGCGGCGAATTCTCCGGAAATTCGAGATCCACGTGATCGATGGCAAAATTGGGCGCGTTGTCATTCTCGTCGAGCACCTTGACGACCACTCGTACATTCTGAGGCAGAGCGACGAGGCTGTAGGAGGGCCGGGTTTCGCGATCCAGCGGAACTCGAGTACGAATCTCACCGGTGGCCTGGTCGACAACGAGATCGGAATCCACCGCAGAACCGGGTACCGGAACTATGAGATAGGGCGGGCTATCGGCGTCGATGAAGCCCACCCGCGTACCCGGCGGCGCGTTCTCCGAGACCTCGAGGTAGCGCACGTTCTCGCTGCTCGTACCCGGGAGGAGCCGGGCCAGGCCCAGCACGAGGAACAGGAGGCTCCAGCTAGACCAGCGCATCCTGGACTCGCCCTCCCTCCACCTAACACCTGGGGGGCTACTATTATCTCGATCCTGGCATCGCCGACTCGCGGCGTTCGCGCTTACTTCTAACGTTTCTTAATTAAAAATTTGTTAAGCTTGGCCGATCGCTTTTCCACTTTTCGCCACTTTCACACTGTCCGTTAATCGTCAACGGTTGATTAATAGAATCGATTATCAAGCATCATCGCGTCTCACACTGCACCAACATATCACACTATCACACTCATGAGGCACGGGTTGTAGTTTCGTATTTAGCTTGGCAATTTTTGTCCGACAGCTTTTATTCCGGACCGACGAATCAACTTATTCGATCGGCGTGTCAGGTTGAATGGTCGCGTGTCTTGGCGAGTTTCCCAACAAGAAGCCAGATGACATTCCACCACTACACAGACACGCCGTGGGGAAAGGAGAGACAGCAGCAGCGGCGGCGGCGAGCGCGCGTACGAGGACGATCACTCCGCTTTATACGCTATACTATCTGCTGCGTTCTCTTCTGCTGCTGCTGCTGATGCTCAACTGTTGCTGCTTTTGATGCTGCTTCGTTGCTTTCTTCCTTCTTTCCATTTAGTTTTTAAGCTTTTCGAATTTGCCCTTAACTTTTTAGATCGACATTCATTGTTGTTTTTTTACAGACATACAAAACATTTTTTCTAAATGTCTTGGTGACAAACTATTAGTTTTCTAAAAGTAAAAATAAACAGTTGTCATATAAGCTTGTTACTTCGTAAAAAGAAAACTTGATTTTATTTTACTTTATTTATTGTTGCTATAGAATTTAAATAATGTTTTTCACATATGAACTGTAATATGAATTTCAAAATGTCACATAACACCGATGAACTTTTCAGAAAGATAAGTAATTGACAACATCACGAATAATACCGCGAATAATTCGACGAATAAATAAATGTACATACGATACGTATATGAAAGCACGAATCGCGTACTAGCACGGCGTAAGGCCCGAAGTAGTAGCAGCACGAAGCAGATACTGTTCCACCGATAAATAAGTAGCTTCTTGATTCGACTTCACGCGAATAATCGTCGAAACATTGCCAAAGGATTCAGGAGCAATGGTCACTATCGCGTAATATTGCAAGGAAGCGGTACCTCTCAACACGATAATTACCAGTATCGAGCAACTACGAATGTAGCAAAGGTGGCAAGCGGGCCCAGCGCGTCCGTTCCGCGCGGCTTCGAGGTTAGGCATGCACTGACATGGCGGCACCTGCGCTGCCTACCCTTCCCCTCTGAAGTCGCTCGGTCAGGGGGGCCGCTGGACCCAACGGCAGCCATCTTGGAGAGGGGATTCTGGGTCCGCAATCGCTCGCTCGTTCGCTCGCTCCTTCGCCGGCTCACTTGCTCGCGAGCCCTGGCTCGAGCTCGGGCTCTGGCATTCGACAGAAAGAGAGAACGAAAGAGAAAGGGAGAGAGAGAAAGAGAGAGAGAGAGAGAGAGAGAGAGAGAAACGAGCCCTGACTATACCAAAGTCTCTCGTCGTTCGAGCTGCGCGCGACCGCACGCTCGTTCTCGCTCTTCCTACATACCTACCTACCTAAGTGTAGCCTTGCTATGCGAGAACTGACTTACCATCGGTACTTGTACAATCAAATTTTATAATAAAATATTCTTATAAGTATACACATTTTTTGCAACATTTTAAAGGCAACATATAATCTTAAAAATTGTTGTTTTTAATAATGTAAAATGTGTTGAGTACTTATTTAAAATTAATGTTTTATTTCACATTTTACTAAACGTATATGAAGCAGAGTAGTTTATCAACTACTCTTATTCGGAAACATAATTCATAAATAAAATGTTCGCTTTAATTTAAGAAGTCAATATTGCCAAGAAAAATAATTCTTAACTTTTCTAACTTTCAAAATTGTTTCATAAAAATAAAATTTATAAGTATATATACTGTCGAATTTTTTCATTCTAATAAAAATAACTATTTAGAATTTAATGTTATTAAATTAAATACATTTTTTAAATAAATTATTAATGAAAATATTAGAAATCGAATAATATAATTGTACGTTAATAATTAGCTACAACTGTATAAAATTAAATAAGAATCCTGCATGCTAAATATGCATTATTTAACTTTATAGTTATTAAATTATTTTATAAAATTATTTAATAATATGCATTATTTACGTTTAATATTTAAAATAATCTAAAATAATTAAAAAATAATTTTTTTGCAATATTATTTGTTATGCATTAATTTTATATATACATACTTTTTAGTTAGTTATTTTAAACAATTTAATATCAAGTTATAATATACCTTTTCGCACAAGCACTAATGGCTATTAGACAAAGTTATTTTAATTTCTTTTATACATTACAATGTAATTTCTGAAAATACTTATCATAATTAATCTTTATTGAATATTGCTTTCATAGATAATTATTAGATTATTATATAGATAAATAAATTATTATATAGATCAACAAATAATCGATTTTGAAATAATCGTAAAACCGAGAATTATCGTATTTAAATTTTTAATAGCGACATCTGCTAAAAGCCATTGTCTTTTTAAAACTTTATAGATAACAATTTTTACTAAAAATTACTAAGAAAACAAAAGACCAACTTGTTTCACCATTTAATTAAAGAAAGATGAAAGTTTATGTTACGGCAGAAATAATATTTTTTTTTTTTTTTTTTTTTTTTTTCATAAAGCAAAATTTTATATCATTTTAATGTGTAAAAAAATGTTCAAAATTTTCTTTGTGTAAGATAATAACGAATACATTTTCTACAATTTATGTAAAATACATATAGTACTTTTATAGACTCTAAACTTTTAAAAATCGTTTATCTATCAGTCGATAAATTTTGATGCTTAGATAGTAAAACAACTTTCACTTTCTATTAATTAATCTTGAATCGAAGAAACGCTTTTTAGTATAAACTATACACAAATGTCTATCTAAAATTGATACAATGTATTTTAGAAAGTTTCCATTTTTAAGTTTTATAATTTTGCAATGTAACTTTATTAGTCTCAAAATTTTGGCGTTACTAAAATTCAAAGTAATCATGTTTAAGTATTATTATTTTTATAAAGTTGATTCATCAATATTCAGTTATACAACACCTACTACCGTACAAGCAAGTACATATTAAACCAAAATTAAAAAGAAATAGTTTTAAAGTGAAAAAATTATCTTTGTTTTATAAAAATTCAAATAATAATTTTAATTCTTCAAAAATATCAAATTTAACAAAAAAAATTTTTTGTAATGCTCTTATTTTATAAAATATATTATATAATATATCATTTTCTGCCATTTGACAGAATTGTACAATGAAAGATTGAATTGCAAAATTTTAATTTAATAAACTTATTACTTTTAAACATTTGTTTACTTAAAATAAAATTAAACTTTTTAAGTTTAAAAAATTCACTTATTTATTTAAATTAAATATGAAGATGTTAGTGCGAAGAAAAAGCATTCAATGCAATGAAATTTAAATATTAGGTTGGTTATCTCTTTTTTTGAAATTGCAATTACGACACATAACGTAGACAAAGCTAAGCTTGTTTAAGTGGTTTTTATTTTAATTTATTCCCGATCTTTCTCATAGTCAATAATGGTTCACTGCCCACTAAAGCCCTCAGAACGTCGTCATTAAGTTCTTTTGGTCTTCGGGTGCGGGGGGTTCATTTTGAAGCTTCGTCTCACTTGATCTGAATTTTCGAAACCATCTTTGTTTCAAATACATTTTAACTTTAGATTGTCCAAAGATGAAACACAATTTTTTAGAAGTTTCATCAACATATTATAAAACATAGAACGCCTTAACTCATTCGCTACAACGGTTCGGTTCTCCATAGCGCCACCCCTGAACGAAATCCTCCGACAAAAGTGTACACATTGTGCGTAGACAGTGTATTTTGAAAGAAAAAGGATTTTTCTTCAAAACAATATACTTATAATTTTTACATAAGATATATTATTTATATACTTATTTAATAAGTATAAAAAGTCTCATTAACAATCTCCAGAGGTCCATAATGTGGATACGTCCAGTGCCCGAATCTGAGAGTTATTTTGTGGATACCGGATATATGCGACGTTCGGAACGAAAAGATTAAATGAAGTTTTTCTATCTATCACATATCCGTATTTATAAAAATTCAATGATTTAAAAACACCTATACTCAATATCGAATATCAAAACATGAAAATATTAGCTTTTGATTAATACCAAAATTGTCTAAATTGCGCAAAGAACAACGAAATAGTGAATATTTCAGTTGAAGTAGCATAAAAACAACCAAGCTAATGTTAAACTTAAAGTCTAAAATTGTTTTCGAATTTCGCTACTTTTCTTTTATCTGGGGTTCTGGACATCCAATGACAACGAAACCCTTCTAGGATTACTCATGTGTCGATCCGTCCGACTATAACAGACAACATTTTCCGAATCTACTGGACTGGTGAAGTTTTATAATTTGGTACGATTAGGGTAGAGTTATGTGACCTAAATACGGTCGTTTAACACGAATAAATGAATTTTGATTTTCGAAATTAATATTGGAGGCAAATTTAAAAAGTTTTAACGCTTTTAATGCAATATTTTAATTTTGCATAGTAATGTACTAATATGATTCAACATGTTCATAGTCTAATACAATTATATGAGAAAAAATATATAAAATTATATATAAATATAAAAAAAACATATTTTAAAAATTAGTTATATTCTTCAGCGATTTGAAATCATAAATGCAATGCCGATGTTTGAAACTGTAATAAAAGATTCTCTAGAAAATTATATTTGTTAATGTTTTTAATAATATTTAAAATCGTAAGAAAAGAATATATAATACTTTTTGTATGAAAAGGATGAAGCTCCCAACGGATCATTTTACTGGTAATATTCCGTACCGAAACGTTTTTTTCTGCAAAAAAAGACGTTTATTTTTGAGAGAGCTAATCACGAACCCCAAATTAATATTTCAAACTTTACAATGTTAAAAATAAATTAAAATACTTAGTTTTGATAGACCAGTTTTAAAGTCTATTTTAAAATTTTTATGAAAATGGAGAATGAGAGATTAATAGTGGACAAATTCTTTAAAATTTTAAAAAACTCATTATATGAAATTATTTAAACTGACATATTTTTGGAAAAAAACTGTTAAAAGAAAAAAAAAAGCAAAATTATTTTTTCTTTTATTATTTTTCTTTTTTAATAATTATGTCATATAATCGAGTTAAAAATGATAATTGTGAAATTATTGACTTTGATTTGGGATGAACCGTTTTTACAACAATTCCTCACATCTGCACATGAGGTTAAAAAAATGGTTAGTAATCTCTTGATAAAATTTTTTTAATATTATAAACGTAATTCAATAAAATACTCCTCATCTCTATATAAAAATAGTCGATAAGTAATTATCCGATTTAAAATAAAATGCGGTCCCTATAATTAAAATCCTATAGGAAAAGTTCTAGCTGATAATCTTTAAATCTTTTAATTCTGCAAATAATAACCAAATACAGCTAAGAATCATCCTGATTAAACTTGCTTTAAAAAAAAATATCACATCGAAATCGGTCTACCCATTTCATAGCTACAGAAAGACAAAAGCATTAAGCTTTTAACAGCCCTTTATTTCATCGAGGGTTAAAAAAGTAAATTTTGCATTTAAAAAGGTTAGTTAACAAGAAAATTAGCAGCATATACGAGGTCTGTCCGAGAAGTATCCGACCTACCTTCATATCTCAGCGATGATGTTATTTTTCGTCATCGGGCGAGTGGCATTCTTCAAAGTAGTCCCCATTTGATTGAATAACGCGCTCCTAGCGGTGTTTTTACTTTCCGAAGCAGTCCTGAAAGTCAGTTTTTGGGATAGCCTTCAGTGTCCTCGTCACATTATCTACAATCGTCTTTTTGTCGTCGAACCGATGTCTTTTAAGCAGTTTTTTCAAATTCGGGAACAACCATAAGTCACAAGGGGTTATGTCGAGACTTTACGGAAGATTGGCGAAGCAGTAGGATATTGTGTTTCGTTAAAATCTGCTACACAAGATTCGATTAATGCACTGGCGCATTATCGTGATGGAGAAGCCAGTCCCCGCTTGACCAAAAATGCGCTCGATTTCTTCTCACCGCATCACGCAATCGTTTCAGAATTTTAACTTAATATTCCTTATTAATCGTCTGAGCTGTCGATGCATATTTGTGGTGCACAACACCTTCATAATAAAAAAAAAACAATCAGCATTGACTTGATATTGCTCCGACTTTGTTGTGCTTTTTTCGGCTGTAATTCGGACGAGAGCTTCCACTGTGAAGATTTTTGTTTTGTTTCGGGATCATAATCATAAACCCACGATTCATCACCAGCAATAACCTTTTTAAGCCGAGTTTGAAGCAAAGTTTGATGCAAATTCGTTGATCAGATCTTTCAGTCATTTTTAACAATAGCTAAATCCGACGAACGCAAAAAAGGTATTGTAAACAAATACACGTTGCGCATAAAATATACGTCCTGTAGGTACCGGTGAGCAACCGATAAGTTCGTGAGGCTTTACTGTTGACGTTAAGGCTTCGGAGAGGTCACTCGAACACTCTGGCGCAAAGATATAAAAGCAGGTCGGATACTTTTCGGACAGACCTCGTATAATTTGAAATATTGATGATCGCCAGGATCTTTACAAAGGCCACCTAAAGATTAATGTTAAGTATCCTCGCTACATAATAACATGCAGGTGCATAAGTTTACTATAAATTAAAGCTATATTTGGATTACAAAAATATTTAAATTTAAATTAGACAATATAGAAATGGATAAGATAAAGTCTCCAAATTTTACCCCCTTCCGTTTTTTTTTTTTTTTTTTTCACAAAACTAACACCATTTTTTTTTTTTATATGTGGAATAAAAAATCAGCTACTTTAATCGGCCATTGTAAAAAGAATTTCAGGTGAAAAATCAGTTCTACGATAAGATATTTTAAAAATAAAAAAATTGTTCAGGGTGAGCTTTTTTTAAATGTTTGTTCATTTATCAAAATACTTGCACGCTTTACTTATCAAAACAAAAGTTTGGTCCAAATGAACGTTATTTACATATGATGAAAAACGACACAAAATATTTTAGATTAAGTCATCTAAAAGATGGCTGTATAATATAACAAAAAGCAAATTCTTAATATTTATACTTCTACTGACGAAAAAGATAGCGACAATGATGAAGTTGAAGGCCCAAATAATGAATAATTGTTATATACATTTAACAGTAATATAATGAATCGACACAAATACTTTATAACATTCAATAGGCAATAAAAGTTTACAGGTCAAGAAGTTTAAAATATATTATAATAAGTTTCAAGAAATTTTATAGTAGAATATTTTTAATAAAGAGAATTTTTCTAAATAGATGTTATAATAAAATTATGCAAAAGAAATATTTTACACATAAAATCTAGCAATATTAAAAATACTATTATTATAAAGGAATGTAAAATACTTCATAAATGCTTTTAACGAACCTGAATTTAAAGTTTCAAAACTTTATATTTTTAAATTTGTAAAATGTTTAAAATATTATTCTAAATATACGATCTTAATAAAATCTGTTAAGAAAATGTTTATAATATACAAATAAACTCTGAGAGTAATATATTAAGAGTAAATATTCAAAATTACATACATGAAGTACATGTTTTGGAGTTTTACAAATGTAAATATGTAAAACAGTGAAATCATTATTAAAATGCATCACTAATTTTTAACAATTTCGCATATTTATTTTTTATATAAAATAAAAGTATTTTTTAATAATTAATTTAATAAATTTTTAATTAAAATTGGAATGGTAAATGACAAATTTCGATTCTGTAATTCACTGTACTATGTTACGAGTTAATGCTATTTATAAAGTCTATGCTAGCGCCATCGTGTGATTTTGTCATGAAGTAACTGCATCAAAAATAAGATTTTTACCGACAGTTCATAACTTGCTATTTACAATTAAATAATTGAAATTCTATTATACTCTCTTAAAAATTGTAGCATCTAAGAAAACTAATAAAGTAAAAAATGTGAAATAAATATATTTTAAAAAAATAATATAATTCAAATAATAATTTTCATATAAAATTATAAATTTTTTTTTATAAACACTTATATTTAACAAATAAAATATCTACTAAATTATCTACTGAATTCAATTTAATAAGCTATACACTAAACTATAAAGACACTTTTACACTTAAATACTATATTTAATATTATGTAGGTATGTTACGAATAATAAATTTTATTTGTTAATATCAATAATTTTAATCTACAATGAAAGTTAACCTAATATTTAAATATATGATTCTTTATATAGAAATAAAGTATTTATGCATTTTATAAATTATGAGTGTAATATATTATATGCAACTTACCAAATAATTTTTAAAATAAAAAACGTAAATATAAGCACTTTTACATAATTTTATGAGTGTAATTTTTTAAAACGAAATAGATATAATTTTGTCGTACATTTATATTATTAATGGAAAAGTAAAAAATATTCTATAAAAATATATACAAGTAGAACAATTGAAAATTAATTATTAAAATAAAAATAATAACTATCAGAAACGCCACTTATTCGAAATAAAAAATGAAAAGTACTGCAGTTATTATTTTTCGTTACTAGGGAATTTCAATCAGAGATTTTTTTACTTTATTATATTATGAACGGAGTATTGATTTCATATGATAATTTTAATTAATTTTGTAATCGATTAGTATTGAAGAATAGTTAATTAATTATTAATTACAATGAAATAAATAAGATACATCAGTAAGTTATATATATAATAAAATTTTTTTAATCCTTTATTTATATTTAGTATTTAACGCTAAAGTTTTAAATATTAAATTTGAAAAACTATTTTATAATTCTCTCAGCAAGTAGTACTTTTATAACTTGTAATTTAATATTCATTTAAAAGAAAAATTCTAATATATTACATTATAGGATTGTACAGATCACCAATAATTTATAAATAGTGCAAATTCCGTAACAAAATTATGAAAATCTTATTTTAAAAAAATTTTTATTTTAAAATTTTGAAGTGCTATGGTGTATAATACTCTAGGATCAACTTGATGTATGATACATGTAGTAATTACGTACTTCATAGATATTTCTAACTAGATACATATATATATATATATATGACATATGATCTTCCATGCGCCTTAAATTTTTTCCAACGGATTATATTTTATAGAATAAAAATAAAAATCTGAAACCAATTTTGTCGGCTTTGTTACACAATTCTACAGATGGCTATGCTTCATTATAATGATTTATTTATCATTATTAATGACAAAATAAGTTTTTCAATTGAAACTCCGAGTTGAATTGTATCTAGCAGACGACATTATAAGGCTAATTTTCTTTCTTTTTTTAAGTTAATTTACGAAATTATTTCTAGTCTAATATGAGAGTTTATCCACCTGTAAAATTGTTCAAGCTTTTATTTACAATCATTTGTAATTAAATAAAACGTTAAATAAACGCGTAATCCGTCGAAAAAAAATCGTTTCCTTTTTGGAAGTTCTAAATTCGCCACAGGTGGCGGTCCGAATGGGGTACAGAGCACACTTAAATCATCCGATTTGAACTGATTGCATTTGTCTTTTTAACCGACTAGACCCTGGCACGAAAATGATAAAAAATTACGATAAAAACAATGTCAATAGTTGTCCTTCAATTTGCCCCACCCAAAATATAACATATTTATAATTTGCCCCGCCACGAAAATCAAAAAGAATAAGAAAATATCAAAGTACCGAAAAACGCATACCCTAGCACGCAAAACTTGCATATTCGACTATTAAAATATGTTAATAGCATCATTTTAATTTGCCCCATTCAAATAAAACATTTTTTTAATTTACCTCGCTATTAAAAAAGAATTATAGAGAAAAGGGCAAGACTGTATGCCAGGTAACCGCCAGATCTTGCATATGCATTAAACGCTTATAAAACCCGACCATGACCGAAATTTTTGTAAGTTACTAGTCCTAAATGTAAGCTCAAAGACTGTTTTGTAATGATAAAATGTTTTTGTTATTTGCTCCGGTATTAAAAAAGAATTATAAGGGAAAAAGCAAACAGCCTTTCAGCTGTAATTTAAGACGTAAAAAATTTATCCATAGTCAACTTTTATGAGCGTTTAATGCAGGCTGCAAGATCTGGCGGTTATCTGGGATACAGTCTTGTCCTTTTCCCTATAATTCTTTTTTAATAGCGGGGCAAATTAAAAAAATGTTATATTTGAGTGAGGCAAATTGAAAGACGTCTATTGATATTGTTTTTATCGCAATTTATTATTTTCGTGCCAAGGTCTAGTCGACGTATGTTTATTTTAAAATGAAAATGGCGATTAGTTAATAAAGATTAATTTTGTAGAATAACAGTTAAGATTCATTTTATATGAAGTAATGGAATTTGTTGGAATAAGAAGAGGTAGAAAACGAAAACGAAAAAATCGACGTATTACTAATAATAAACGGCGAGATAAAATAAAATTTGAGGTTATAAGTGAAAAAAAGGTGAAGCAAAAGCGGTTTATCTTTGTTAAAAAGGAAAAAGTAATGGATTATACAAAAGGAGCAAATGCTTTTTGGGAAAATTATAAAGCAGCTCACGAATGGCAAAAAAAGTAATAATTATTTTAACTTATATTTGTATTGATAACATTTTTTCAACTTTTAAAAATAAATTAAATTATTTTTCATATTTTTGTTTTCCAGGCATAATATAATGTGGTGGCAAACTCGGTGTTCTGCTTTAGAACATGAAAATTATGTACTTAAAGAAACTATAAGAAATTTAGCTCAGACCCAAAATTGTAACAAAAGTTTTCTCAGAACAACTCAAAATAATGAATTTAATATGACTAATGTAGAGTATAGTAATGAAGATGATGATAATACCGATGATAACTTAGAATTCCATTTAAATGATGATATGATGGATTTTTTAGCTCAAAGTATTCGACATAAAATAGAATTGAAGAACAAAAAAGATTCTGAGAAAGCAGCCGAAGTTTCAGAAGAAAATAAGAAGGAGTTAGTTGAAAATCAACTTACACTTATTAAAAAAAAAAGTGAAGATGCTAAACTATTGTATGGTGAAGCAAGTTCAAGAGTTTTAGCAATGGAAACTGCTCTTCAAACCACAGTTAATAGGCATATTGATAAAGCAAAGCCACAATATTGGCCACACTTACCTTTAAAGTTGTAAAGATTCTATATATTCATATAAAATAAGTTCTTTTTATAAATATTTTTTTAATAAAAATTTTAAATATTCATTGTTCATTGGTACTTTTTATTATATTAATAACAAACAATACTGTATAATTTGTACAAAATAAAAAGTATTTTGATTATTGTGTTAAAAATTTTGAAATGAAAAAATCAAGCTAAATCAAATAAAATATTAGAAAAAAACAATTCATAGCATTAAGCTAAATATAAGAAAAATTTAAGTTTCTTTCAAGATATTTAAAAAAAAAAAAGATTTTATAAATTATATTTTCTAATTATTTTACAAATAAGTTACAAATCCTTTTAATCTAGTCTAGTTTCTTGGGTTATGAAAGTATTTAAAAACATGGAAAGCTCACTTTTCCATTCTTGTAGAAATATTTTAGAAATTCTTTAGATATTAATAATAATTTTATAAATAAGTTATAAATCCTTTTAATATTGTCTAGTTTCTTGGATTATGATAGTATTTAAAAACATGGCAAGCTCATTTTTCCAATTTTGTAGAAATATTTTAGAAATTCTTTAGATATTTATAATAGATATTTAGATATTTTTTTAAATTTTATCAAAAGTAAAAATTCTAAGAAATAAAAAATAAAATCAGTTTATTATAATAAATCTTTATGGTATAATTTATTTTCATTTAAGTCATCAACAATATGTGAATTTTGAAAATTATTAAAAAATTGTTACAAATGCTTTTAATCTCTTATGTATCAATGATTTGGTTATTTTAATTTTATGATAATTAAACAATGTAATTAACATAATAATACTTTTATAACTCTGAAATTAATTTATTATAATAATTTCGCGGGCATTTTATATGTTTATTAAATGATATGATAAAAATTAATGCATTTCTAAATATGTATTTATGAATTCACACTGCTAATGAATCATTTATACTAAAAAGTACTATATTTGCATTATATCATAACTCTTTGTTATGAGAGTTAAATCTTCTTGGCTTAGAAACACTTATACTGAAAAAAAAAAATTTATATAAATCAAAATCAAAGAAAATTTTATTGAACACAATTTAAATATTACTTACATAATTTTAGCAAAGTATTTTAATTAGTTTAATTTGAATCACAAAAAATTCAAATAACATGTAAATAAATTAGAAGATATGATAAGTTAAAAAAGTATATTAATTTAAAATGTATTTATTAATAAATATTTACAGGAATTAATTTATTTTTTAATTGAAATAATAAAAATAATTGTTTGATTGAAACCAAATCTATTAAAATTAATTATTATTTTGTTAAATATATTTATAAGTTTTAATTTTTTTTTTTAATTATGCTCAATAAAAATTTTTTTGATCAAAATAAATATTATTAAAAACAGGTAAATATGTATTAGATAATAAAATTTATAATTAATTTTATTAGTTTCATTACAACAATTTTGATAAAATATTATTTTTAATAAATATAACCTGATTCAATATAATTATAAAATGAGTATAATTAATTATCGATTATTGCTGATCATTAATTTTTAAAATTTGCTTTTTGTTAATATATTAAATTGCATTTTTTTAATTATTTAACATTCTTAAATTAAATATTTAGTTTAAAAAAAAACTTTTAGGAATAAAATTAAAAAATAAACTAAAACTATTTACATTAAATAGGTAACTTTTATTAGAAATATACATTATATTAAGATTCTTTATACAAATCTAAAAATTACTCTCAACGCAAATCGGTCGGCGTGTAACATTTGAGTAAACTTTTAAAATTATTTTGACTCAATTCGTTAGAGGCACCCTCATACCAATTCACAATCTGTTCTTTTTAATTACATTAATTCACCGTTTGTCAAAATCATTACTTTTATTAATACTTTCAAATGAAAGCGCAGTAAATTTTCCAATAAACAATTGAAACGCCTATGAGTGATTACTGCATTATGCAGATGTACATGAATCATTGCTTTTATTGAGCCAATTGTACATTTTTCTTATTCATTGTAAACAAGGTTAAAAAGTTAGTTTTAATTTGAACAAACTTTACTATAAAATTTCTTAATTAGATTTTACTTTTATAACATGAATATTTTAAAAATTATATATAATATTAAATCAAAATACAAATACTGTCCTTAATAGCAACTGATATACCGAGCAAGAATAATTTATAATTTTAATATTTTTTATACATAATTATACTTAAAACTGTACAAATATTTCATAAATTGTAAAAAATATAACTGAAAATATATAAATTTCTGTCATTAAAGCTCGAATTTTGTAATTATAATTATATCATAAATGTGAGATGAGTTTTGTGATGAAAAAAATTTTCAATGCTTCACATTAAAAAAAAAATTTTTGCCTAATATTTACTAGATATGAGCAATGATGAAATGTAAAATAAGAAGTTTAACCTACAAGAGTATCTCTCAAATATACGACAAGTTTAAACTACGCTCAAACGATACTTCGCTATTTCCAAACTTTATATTTCCATCTTCATCTGTATTACTTGATGAAGAATTGCTTTCTCCATTGACATTTGTAATTCCGTTACTTGAATCTTCATCTTCTTGATCACTTATCTCTGATGGTTTATTTATTGGCTTAAGTCCTATAACAACTCTCACATTGTCAGGAAGTTGTGGTGCTACTCCCATCAATTGGTGATATATACCTTCAGCTTTAGACAGTGTCCACGGTAATTCGATATGCAGCGATAAATCATTTATATGCTACAAGTTAAACATTGAATTTTAATTATATTTTAAGTTACACATGTACAATATTTACAAATTCAAAATTACCTTCAAAATTTCAGTAAAACCATAACGATTTTCCATAAGTATGGATTTTTCAGTATCTAAAATTGCAGCACAAAATAGTAAATGAAAATTTTTGCACGGTAAGTCAGTCCAAAGTATTTCCCAAAGTTTCATAATATCTACAGTATTGAATTCTCTTTTAAATAGTACTAATAACCATCGAAAACAGAAAAACATGTTGCCTGAATCATGCTTATCTAAATATTGAGCTAACTGAGGTTCAGTAACCAACAAAATATTGTGGAGTTGACAAAGTTGTGCTTTCATGCCTGCCTGATCCATGTCAAAGTTTGTACTCTAAAATTAAAAAAAGAAATATTTACTTGAACTATGAATTAAGTTTTTCTACAACTATATATATTTAGATAAAAACATACAACTTTATCCATAAAACCAACAAAACACCAGAAAGCATCAACCTCATTATCCATAAGACATAGTATTGGACTAAGCAGATCACTCATACCCTGCACATATCCCAAATCAAAATTATACATCACATATGTCATTAAAATATCATAAAGCTGAGCCAAGTGAGGATTATTATCTCCAGAATAATAAGCATGAGTTCTATCAGTCCTATTCACGTCTTTTTCTAAGAATGTATTTATTTAATTTAATTAATTTTATTTAATTTAAAATTATAGGTGAAGTGATGAATTATTACCTATTAAACTTTTTCTATCACGATAATCTGAAAATCTGTTTTCTTGAGCAGGTGTCATCGATTTCCACTGCAATTTCATTGAAAAATATTCATCAGTCTTCTTTTTTCTTAATTCTATCCTTTCTATATTTGTAGAATTCCATGGATAATAATTTAGTAAAAATTTCCAAACTTCATAACGCAATGAAGGGGAAATTCCCTGTCAAAGGAACATTATTTTTTCAAATTTTTTATTATGATTTATGTTTTTAAAATAATAAAAGTAATATAATATACTAACTCCTCTAAATATTATTTCCCGTACTGTTTCATGATTTTTAATTCGACCTTCAGGATCTTTACACTTGTCCCACTGTTCTTGTGTTAAAGGAGCACCTAATATGTTTACATTTAAATTAGTTAATATTGCAATGAAATTAATCAAGTATTAAATATAATACCTCTAGGACATGGAGGTCTAGGTGGTAATAATATTCCCAATCCTGGCTCACCAATTACTTCATATTCTTCACCAGAACCTACAGATACTGGCAGTTGAGGAACATTTACTGTAAGGGATCGATTTAAAAGATCAGCTACTGCTTCTTCAACTGGATGTTTTACTGGTTCTTTGTATACTGTTTGATATAAAATTTATTAAATATCAGTGTATACAATAAATATTAAAAATGCATTCACTTATGAAAGACTTACACCACACATCAGCTAATTTACTAAAAGCTTCCATTGTCGTTTCATAAGGATGATTTTGTAAGTTTTTTACAAATTTCCATACATAGTCAGATGTATTTTCTTGAAAAATATCTAGTTCAGCAAAAGATTTATTTAAAACTGAACTAACTTCATGGATAACAAGGTATAAATATTTATCTTTTTTAGATTTCATAAATTTTATAAAACCTTTAAGAGAATTTAAAAAGCTTTCGGCATTTAACAATTGAAAAAAAGCTACATAAGTTGTTCCATCTTTTTGCATAAATATTAATTGCTGTCCACCTTGATGGACACGAATTGACATTAATTCTGAAAACATTATTCTAACTGTTTTGCGTCCTAAGGAATCTGGGCCTTCGGATGACGATCTTGTTCTACTCGTGTGTGTATCAACTAATGACCATTCTGGATCATTTTGATCTTGATTCTCTAATACAACTGATATTTCAATTGGTCTCCATTCAATGCACTTACCAAAACTCTAAAATAATTACATAATAATTAAAATAAAAAGTAAAAATACAATTTTATAGTATAAACAAAAATTTCTCACATATTCAACAATATTCAAAGTTCCAGAACTGTGAACTTCATCTTCTCGTGTGTTTGCTCCACGAAATACAACCCCAGTATGGATGCAGAGATCCTATAATATAATTTACAATTACATAAATGTTTAAATAATTATATTTTCATTGTAAAATATTTTTAATTTTTAATAATTATATTAACAATTTTAAACTTTTTTTGATTATAAGTATCTACGTTACTTTGTGAAAGTGCAAAGTATTACAAAGAAATAAATTGATTCAGTAAAAAATTTAGGAAAAGGTTAATTTTACGTTGAGATTATACAAAACATAACCTCAAAATTTATTATGTAGATTTAAAGCAGCAAAAATTTGTTAGTAATATAAGGAGAATTATATTTCATTGATGAAAAAAACAGTAGCCATTGTTTTCCAATAGTGCACTTATAACGACGCAAATCTCGGTTCTGGGTTAACAAGCAATACAGTGGGCGGGTATTTAGTGTGCATGACTCGTTAACAAGATTTGTTGATTCTCATAGTAAAAATTTGTAATGCTTTATGAATTACGAAAACTCATATCAGATTTACCTTTCCCTGCTCCGTGGGTTCAAACATTTTGACGTTTGAACTGGACCTTATTTATTTTCACTATTTATTGCATTCCTATATAATTCTCAATTGATGACTTGACTCACTTGACAGCAGCGCTGTGATTATTTGTCTTTCTCTTTCTTATTACTAGATTGTTCTTATTTCTCTTCATCTCGTACACAAAACAAACAGCGCACACCAAATAATACGTATCTATCTCACTTTAGCGTACGCATGCAATACGTAACAAGTATTTGATTATCTTTTCAATTTATTTTTTTATAAACTAAAAATATATAATTTAAAGAAAAAAAAATATTATCAGATAATTAAAAGCATCACACAAAAAATATCAGTTGAATAAAATAGTTAATAATATAATATAGTTATAAATTGAATTTAATATTTACTTATTAAATATTTATTTATTAAATAATTATATAATTTTATGAAATTTTATAAGATAATACACTATTTTTATATTTTGAATAAATTATATTAAAAATTCTAACTTTTCCATTACAGTGTTTTATAAACACATGCGATTAAGAAAATGTTATTAATATTTTAAGTTCAATATAAAGATTTATAATATAAACGCGATTCATCGTTTAAAGTTTTAATTTATTTTATTCATAATTTTTTTTTTGATTGTTAGAAAAACTAAATGTGAATGAATTATTTTCTATTCACCAATGATTATACTTTTAAATAAACTTAAAATTCATAAAGTAAAGAACAAACAGTATTACGTGAGCAGCTACATGTCAATATATTCATGATAGAAAACCAAGAAATACAATTATTTAAAATTTCTAATATGATTTAGATTTTATAAATCTATGTTTTACTCACTAGTAATGTATTGTTTTAAATTAAAACTACTATAAATTTTAATACCTTAGATTATAACAACATATGTTAATAAAATACTTAAATAATTATTCAAATATTCAAATATTTTCATAGTTTTTAACAAAAATAAAAATTAAAACTTTTAACACTTTAAAATATTATAAAACTAATGATTGGCACCAAGTTCAAAAGATATCTCTATTCATAAAGATATATTAATAAAAAAAAAAAGATCGATAGTAATAATATCAAAAGGATATTGAAAATTCATCGAAAAACGATTGAATAGACTAATTAATTCGATCTCTAGAGAAAAAAGTTTATAATAAGACCAAAAAGAATTTTCTCCCTATAAAACGCTGCTTGATTTATCTAAATTAAACAATCCATCCGCAGGGTAATCGGTGGTATATATATGCACAGAAAATATGAATATGAATAAATTTATAAAAAGATTTTACGCTTCGCTGTTCAAATCGCTGAAATCGGACAATCCGTTGCAGACTAATCTTGTATATTATAATTTGACCAATTTCGCACACTTATTATAATCAAAATCTATGTCGTTAATATTTATTTTGTTATAATTTTGTTTTTATTAAAAATAAAAAAAATATATCTACCAATGAAGACAATCAAATTTTTAATTTTTAAAGTTAAAAGTAATTAATAATTTGATTTTCTTAAATTTTATTCAACACGTGAAGTATTTTTATGTTTTAAAGATAATTTTTATAAATATTTTATCATATTAAAACAATTCGTAATAAATAATTATTGTTTTCCTTACACTACCTCCAAGAATTTTATCTCAAAATAATGGTACATGATGCACTTGTATATGTAAACTTGTATAATTATGTATAAAATACTAAATTAATAGCGATAACTATATTATTAATGTACTTTCAGTAATTTATTACTTTTATTATTTATAACAAATATTTTTAAAATAACTTACGTATTTAATTCAAAACAATATAAGTATCATTTTCACGAACTCGATTTGGCGACTTTTCTAGGACTATGTAATAAGTTAAGATACTTACACTATTTATTCGAATATACAGAAGTAATTATTGATTGTTAATACAATCACATAAAGGAAAAGTTGAAGTTGATTATTTTTCGCATACTGTAAACATTTTCGATAACACATTAACATTACTACAATAGTGCTTTTAATAATCTAAAATTCAGGTAACTATATTTGTTGCTTATTTAAAAAAATTATGAGTTACATAAATATTTAACTGAACCTGTTTTTATGCAGTAACTAATTAACTATTTTTGCTAAACTTATGCAAAATTTTTTTATTAATACGTTTTTTATTTTATTTACACAGTATTATGATAAATAAACATGTATTGTTTAAATGTAATTATCGATTTTCAAATTATAAAAAATCACAAACTAATATAATAAAATGAAATAATTTTTATCTTCGGTAAAATAATTTATCAAATTTTATATTTCTCTTGATTTGTAAAAACAGACTTTCAACAGCTTGATCAATGATATCTTTATATTATTCGAATTTTTTGAAAAAATTTCAATATATTTTCATTAAACATAATAAAACTTATTAGTTAAAATTAAATTAATATAATAGAATTAAATTTTTCACATAATATATTTACTGATCATTATTACAGATAAATCAAGTGTTTGGCGGCTAAAAAATTTAAATTTTATTTTTATTTATATATAAAACGAAAATAAAGGATATTTTCATATTGCAAAGGTGGTAAATTTTATAAAAAATTAATAAAAGTAAAAGAAAATGCTAATTTGCTTCAGACAAAATTTAAATGCTCGCCAGAGACTTCTGTAAACAAATTTACGTAAGTGAAATTATGGCGTTCACTAACGAGCAAACGCAAGATACCAACAATGGATTCTCAATTAGATTGGCATACGATATCGGATAATATTTTAGACATAAATAATAACAAGGTAATCAAAAGATCGCCAAGTAAAACTTTATAATTTTCCTTTTCAGAATCTTTAACTACCCAAAATGATGAAGCAAGAGTATATGATAATATACAGTACAATTTGATAGAATATTGTGGCGATAGTGATAAAAGTGCATCAAACAAATCACATAGTCAAGAGGATTTTTCTTGATTAAAGTCAAAATCTCAAATTGCTGAAAGTAAAGAAAATATGCAAGAACAAAATATATTTTTATTTTTGCCAGAAGCATTAGCTGCTTCTATAAAACTCGTAAACATACCAATAGGAACTACAAATGAAAATTTAACAAATTTTTTTGAAACATTTAAAACGAAATCATCAACGGCTACAGATTTTTCATCGGAATTTGAGGAAAAATCAAGTTCTATTGGTCCAATTAGAAATACATTTAAAAAAAATACGAAAAATCGACAAATTCCGTACAATCCCCCTTACAGGAACAATGCTTGGAAAAGGAAAAATAATAATCGATTCGAATTCAATGGAATCCAACCTGCGAGAAAACCAATAAACAATAATTATACTTCCAACAAATATGCATCAAATAATTACGATAATTCGAATTTGATTGGACTAATAAAAATTGAAAACAATGATAAAATACACAAGCCATCGACGACATCTTATTCGTTTAAAAAATTAATGCACGAAACGCCAATATTTTATTACAATAAATATTTTAAAAGATCAGGTGATGTTAAAGATTCTCAAAACACAAATACCAAGTACGCTAATAAAAGATTTCAAAATGAAAATTATTGGAAAGATTATAAAAATTTTGAATACATTAGAGAGCGCAGGTGTTGGAATTGTAATTGTAATACACATTTAATTAGAAATTGTCCAGTACCATTACCAAAAAACTTTTAAAAATTTTGCGACTATCTTATAGAGTAGACACCGGAAATTGTTTTAAATGTTCATGTCGATAAATAATACTTACGTTGAAAATGTGTCCAATTAAGCACATATAGTGTGTTGAAATTACAGTTAAAAAACTAATAATTCATTGTGATTAACTGTTTTCTTGCAATTATATTGCAGATTGACATTTTAAAAGGCATGAATTGAATTGAATGAATTAAAATTATAAAATTATATTATAAAACATATCTTATCTTCTATAATTATTATGTTCAAGAACATAAATAATTTTAATTAATAATCAAAATTAAAAATTTGACTCTTATAGTGCCAAAGCAAACGGTGACTTTAAAAGAAAAATAAAATTTTTAAATTAATTATTTATTGTTGTATTATTATTTATTGTTGTATTTAAAAATATGTATAGATATTTTTTAAAATTTATATTAAAGGCTTGCATAATATAGCTTCCACAATCGGTAGAATAATAAAATATTGAATTTAACATGCGACTTTAAAAGAAAATATGTACTTAGCGGCGTTAATTAAAAAATAAAATAATTTGTGATATTATATTATATGATACTTGTTACAATGATAAATAAATAAAATTATTATAAATTTTTATTAAATATATTTTTTTATTTGGCATAATAGTTTATTAAAAAAATATTGCTTACGATATGCAATTTTTGCATAATCAGCATAAAGATAAAAAAGTTATATTACAAGACATTGGATGTGTATATGTATACCTATGAAAATAAAACTATTAATTACAATATAATTAATATTAAGCTACGATATAACTTTTTATTTCAATATAAGTTACGCTCGATTTCATTGATATATTATGTTAGTCTATTGTAAATGCTTATACATTCACATGCCACTTCGTCGATTTTCTTTTTTATTGTACTTAGTTATTATTATTATTGTCGGCTTTGCGCTTAATAATACGAGCACTTGTTTCGTTATTACTTCGAAAATACTACAATTTTAATTGTAGGGGCTCGTGCGTAAAGAGCGATACATTGTTAATAATGCGAATCCGTGCAAGGACCGACTGCGTTATCCGCACAGACACATGATCTTCCTCCTTGGCCGTCCGGAAGACACAGTTGCTCTTCTGTACACCTACCGTTCTCATACTGACAAATGTTTGAAACTGAAATAAAGGTAATGTTACTTTATGGTTTTAGAAGTAGATTATTTATGAAATTATTGTTATGCAAAAGTATTAAAAATTTTAAACTATTTATTGCTGTTTCAAGTCTTAAATTTGTGAATACTTCGACTTTTTTGTTGGCGATTTAATCAATTCTTTTATTTAAGTTTTATTGATTGGTTAAATAGTGAAATAAATATTCAAAAATAATTTGTAAAAAGTTATTTAAGTAAATTTAAATATGGTTTTTGAATTGACAACTATTTCTAAAAAAAAAAAAAACATGTAATTGGAATTTTACCTCTTGGACAAGTTTCGGGAACAGCAACAATATCATATGGTTTACCACTGCCAACAGGAGGAAGCGATATTGACGGTTCCTTTTCACCGGTATTCTTTACAGCGACTTCAATTTTGTAACTGGAAAATGAAAAAGAAAAAAAAAAAAAACGAAAGAAAATTCATTTCAATTTTTTGAATAAAAACGACTGTATGCATATATTTTTCAATAAACAAAATGAAAAAATCTTTGATAAAAATGTAGTGAAAACGTATTGGCAAATTTTAATTAAAACCATTAATTTTTTACTTACGTTTTCCAATCAGTCCAATAATAATGATTTGGTGAAATGGTTAAACCGAATGGATGCGTTAAATTTTTGACAACGATTCGTACAGATTTGTTATCAATGTTTGCACAATCTAGAAATTAAATATGAAATTATGTTTAAATTACGTCAAATCAAATTTATCACGATATTTCTTATTAAACAAATTAAATTTTACTTTTAAATTCTTTGTAACATTTAATAAAAAAAATATAGGTATGTGTAAATTAAAGTTTTTATCACACAATTAAATATTTACAATTATCGTCGATGAAAGAAATATTATATTTTATTTTTTATTCAGCAATAACAACAATTGTCGATAAAGACGCAATTAATTATAAAAAACTTTTTTGATTTTATAAAAAAATAGCATATTTTAAGAAGCGTTATTAAAAAAATACTTTTTGCAATTCTACTTTTATTTACTAAATTGATGCTTTTACAAAATATGAAATATATCAGAAATAAACGATTGATTAAAATATTTCATTTTTTAAAACTTATAATTTAAAAAAAAAAAAAAAAAAAAAATTAATGAAAAACTTAAATTTACAATTAAAAAACGATAAAATTTATGAATTTTTACAATAACTTACTGATTGAGAAAGTTCCAGCGTCTGCCCAACACAATTCATCGTTACTCCAATCAATAGCCAATGAGTTTGGTAATTTTACATTTTCTCCTTTCAAAAACGTTTCCCTTGCCGTACCATCTTCGTTGGCCCATTCCAATTTTGGCGACGCTCTGTTCCAGTCGGACCAGAAGATTTTTCTAGAATCAAGAATGTTATAGTTATTGTTTACGAGTATGTAATGCAACATTTTGCGAATAAAGAAAACGAAAACAACGTCGTACCCTCGATAAGGATGAACGGCTATTCCTCTCGGATGGACAAGACCTTCGGAGAAAAGAATCTTCCTCTTTTTCGTATCCAAATGAGCAACTTCGATTGTTCCGTTTGACGTATCCGTCCAGAAAATTGCTCTGGATACCCAATCGATGGCTATACCTTCCGGACTTGAAACTTGTTTGATAAAAATGTCGGATTTTGATCCGTTGTATGACATGCTCCTTATTTTATTACCTATAATTATTACATAAAAGCATATTGTCATCAATTTTTCGTTCGTTGTTTAAAAAAATAACAATATAAGATGAAAATTCAACGTGTAATTACATAAAGATAATAAATTTCAACAATTCATTTTTATAGAAAAAAAAAAAAAAAAAAAAAAAACGACAATATATACTTTTTTATTTTTTTATCAATAAAATAAATTAATTTTTATATTATTTATTCAAGGATTAAAATTAAAGTATATACACACCGATTATATCGCTAACATATACCATTCCTTTAGGACAATCGATGTCCAAAGCAATAACCATCTGGGAGTAAACAAGATCAATTGGATTTCCAGGATTATCCGAAGTAGGGAAGAATGGTATCCTGTGCACAGCCGTGCCCTGATTGACTAGAAGGAAATTCGCCTCGTGCTTCGGACGCGGACGACAATCCGTTCCATCCCCGATGAAACCCTCGTTGCAGACACATGTAAATTCATTACCGCCGAGCGGTACGCAAGACGCCGCTCGCGAACAAAGACTTGGATTTTGTTTGCAGGACGTTTGCTGGACGCAATTGAAACCGTCGCCGTAATATCCCTGTGCAAACGTTATCGCTCAATTACAAACAAGCGTTTACGACTATTTCACATTTGTTTATTTAATTTTTTTTCTTTTTTCTTTTTTCACCTCGTTTTTGTTTTTCGTTTTCATAATTTTAGCTGCTCAAAATACCGCCATTATGATTATTTGAATATAATTTGCGCCAGTCAATAATCCAAAGTGTATTATTAATCAAATTTATGGATTTAATACACATAAATAAATAATATTTACTCCCCGATACAGTAATGTGATAAATGTAAAATTTTGAATTTGAACACTCGATATTTTATAAAATAAAAATAATTGAATAAATTTTCGTTTTAATAAATATCAATTCAATTAAAACTCTTAAAAATTAAAAGTACTTTGTGATTTTTTAAAATTTTTGTATATTTTATAATAAAGTAAAGATTGATTGTAAAATATGGCGTAGATTTAAATTCTGTAATAAAAATTTTAATGAAATGCCTCAATAAGTGAACATAACTAAAAACTCGATAAAACGCGGTAAGCGCTTACAAAGATAACTCAGAGTCAAGGAAAGCAGAGAGAAAGAGAAAGAAGAAAAGCGGATGGCTCGCTGCGCGCTGATGTATATATATATATGTATATATATATATATATATATATATATATATATATATATTTATATATATATATAATATAGACTCACGGGTAAGCAAACGCAGGCGTAATTAGTGGAGGTCTGATTGTATCCGCAAACGGCGTTTCTCCCGCAGTTGTTGACGTCGTTGCAGCTTATGTGCTCCTCGACGCACTGGCGTATACCGTCCCCGTGATAGCCGGCGATGCAGGCGCAACGATAGCCGTCCATACCGTCGGAGACGCACTGGGCGTTCACGTGACACTGGGATGGATTCGTCGAGCAGTCGGCGATTACGCATTGCCTGTCCACCATGCTGTAACCCGGCTGACACGTGCACTCGTATCGCGAATTCGCGGCAACGTAGCTGCAACGCTCGTTCTCGTCGCACTCCTTGTGGTCCCGACACTCGTCTGCGAATATCCGACGTACTTTTGTATTTTTAATCCGTGCTAGATATCTTTATTTTATTTTATTTATTTATTTATTTATTCAACGATCGGTTGCTTTCCTGTATCGTTTATTTACAGAACCTGTTTAAGTTAACTAAGACTACTCGTACTTGAAGTATATTTTACAAAAGTTGCGATACAATTGTACTACTTAAAAATGCGTTGTAACTCACAAATTTATACAAAAAACTTTAAGTGCATGCTCACTGTTTTTTTTTTGTTTTTTTTTTTTTTTTTCAAATACTCTAATTTTAATTTGCTAAAAATAAAAATAAAACGAATTTTATCCACATTACAACAATATGTACTTTTTAAATACATAAAAAAATAAAAATCAATTTTAATCTTTAAAATAAAAAAATAAAAAAACCGTTTAATTTCTACTCGTGTATAAAAAGTGGATGTAATAATTATAAAACAAACGAAGCACCATATGGTGTGCAGGTAGTTCCATCTCCTTTGTATCCAGGGTTGCAGACACACTTGGCAATTGGTTCGTCCTGGCGACAGGATGCATTAGGATCGCATATATCGACGTCCAAGCAGGATATCTCTGTTCAATGGCAATTAACGAATATGATAGAAAAAAACATTTCCATACGTTACTTACGAATAGCCGTTGCGTAGTCGATTTGTCATCGAAGGTAAAATATTATGTAACAAATAAACAAAAAGCAGTCGACCTACCGGTTTTCGAACATTCCATACCGTCACCTTCGTACCCTCTCATACATTGACACATGTACTGGTCGGTGTTGGAATCGTGGACGCACTGTGCGTAAGGATGGCATCTGTTTAACACGTTGCACGGCGCTGGACATAAGCGATTAGAATTATCATTCCGATGAGAGAGGCATTATTTAATTGTTTTTTATTTTTTTATGGAGATATAACTATGCGTTCCATGTGAACGATGAGTCGTTATCACTTATGAATGTAATTTTAATCGGTATAGAAGAAATATTACGTACAATAGTTAAATATGTGTAAGTATAAAAAAATTTGGCTTATGCAGATTGAAACAAAAATATTAACTTTCGTTCATCATATTTTTTCCATTTTATGATTTTTTCCTCTCTTGAAAAAAATTTTTTGATTTAATCAGATTTAATTAGACGACTGCTCTACCACATGAATTTTTTTTTTTTTTTTTTTTTTTTTTTTTGTTTCAAAAGATCTACACAGAGTTGTATAAATCTACGGAAATCAGCATAAACCGAATATTAAGATCTCTGTAGATATAAATCAATCTTTATAGATATTTTGTAGATCTTCGTAGATCTACGTGTGAATCTATCGTTTGATAAATTAGATCTATTAAGATATAATTAAACCTGATTAGAACAAAATT
The DNA here is from genome assembly GCA_949987625.1 of Chalcis sispes. Classification (NCBI taxonomy): domain Eukaryota; kingdom Metazoa; phylum Arthropoda; class Insecta; order Hymenoptera; family Chalcididae; genus Chalcis; species Chalcis sispes. The sequence continues at coordinate 68,303,850 of OX465094.1, forward strand.
ATTTCTATTTTTTATTAAACTGTAATAATATTGTTTTATAAATAAATATCATAATATATTTAATAAATATCATAATCATGTATAAAAATAAGTTCCAAAAGCATTTTATAACTTTGGAAATATCATAAAGTTTGAAATGAACTTCGATCAAAACTGATAAAAAATGAGATTAAAACAACAACTTAAAACTTTTCTGCTTTGTTTTGTAAATGTAATTGTACCTTTGAAAAACTTGTATCATTCTATGCAATATCTTTAAAAAAACATTATACTTTGATATAAGGTTTTTGAATTTTGAAAAAATAAACAATTACTGCATGAATTTTGATTTTTTAGCCAAGAAAAAAAAATTTTTTTTTTTTAAAAGTAAAGAAAACTTTTTATTAAATAATTTTACTTGAATTGTGTATTTTTAATTTAATTGTTATAAGATTCAAAATGCAATTGAATATTTTTATCGCTAGCATCTGACTACAATAATATTAATAACTTGTATGTTATATGCTTTAAAAATAAAAAATAAATTCATTTAACTATTAACAAATTTTTAATTTAACTAATATAATTATAATAATAATAGAAAAAAAAAAAATAATAATAAATAAATTCATAACAGTTTTTGATTATATGAAACAATGATAATGTAGACAAATCCTATAAATGGAAATAGCGTGGGGCGCAAGCGAACCGCGTTTGTGAGCTCAAATATAAAAGCGTTAAAGCAACTTATAAAAGCCAAGCAGGAATATGTTAGCTCGTACAATTGGATCCAGAAGGACCCATCGTCTCCTGGATTATTCCTGGACGTGGTACACAAAGTTCTTGCGGATGACGATAATCGTATCCCCACGGACATATGCAGTTGTCTTCCGCGCATTGGGGCTGTGGTAGTGCCAGTACTAAAATCCACGTTGCAGCATCCAAATTTTAAATTTTTGGATTTAACTAATTTATAAATTCAAGTTTCTCATTATATAAAATATACGCGATATTAAAAAAAAAAAAAAAAAAATAATTATAAAATTAATTATTTATATATTTTAAATAATTATTAACATATATTTCGTTTTAACATTGTAACGATATTACAATTTTACAATGCTTTTATGTAAATTGCCAAGAATCTGTGATTTTATTTAAACAAACTAATTAAAATTAAGAAAAAAAAGTAAAAAAATTTAAGGAAAATATTTCCATTACCGTAAATTATAAAAACCAATACTTCGACATTGCTCGGACATGCTCTCAATTACGTGCACATGCATATAGGTTTAATTTGTTGCACAATACATTTTTACTCTCGTACAATAATTAGATATATATGGATAAACATTATTATCATTTAATGCAATATTGCATGCATATTAAATATTAAAATACCTTTTCTACATCTAAAAATCTACTTCCAATTCTAAGACCCATTTGCCGATGACTCTCTTACATCAACAATAATCAGCGTATACATATGATAAATGCATAATAATTAAAAAAAAAAAAAAAAAAAAAAAAACTAAACTTACGATCGGTCATAATCTCGCCGGAGCCATGATCCGGTGAGCCGTCGTCCTCCTTTATGCACATGCTGTTTTGGAATTCCCATCCCAACGGGCACCAGCACATTTCAACGTGGCACTGTGGAATCGGGTTTTCGGTTACCAAAGCCGCGTCTTCGTCGGGGAAACATTCGTATCCGTTTCCTGAAGTTAATCGTTAAAATTTTATTTGTTTTATTCGTTAGTGAGTTATTTAAATGAATAATTTATTATTTGTGTCTCTATCTTTTTAATATTCCTTTTTTCATTTTGTTGTAAAAATTTTTATAAAGTTTTAGAATACATAATCATTGAAAAACTATGACTTTAAAATTGTATTAAAATTAATTTATAAAAATTATTACAACAAAATCGAAGGACAATAAAGATGAGAATCAACTGTTTTTTTTTTTTTTTTTTTTTTTTTTTTTTGTTTCGAGTAAACTTGTTAGCTCAAGTTCATAGCAATCGACATAATGAAGAATAAGAATAAATACACCATACCTAGATATCCCGCGGCGCAATTACACACGTACGCTTGACGGTCCTCGCTGTAATCGCAAGTAGCGACGGGCGCACAGTCGTTGGCCTGATCGCACGGAGCTGTTAAAATGTTGAATTTTAATTAAATCCTAAATAATTTTTGTGTATTAATGATAAATAAAGTTTATAAATAAATTTACGTCGCTGAATGGGGTAACAGCCGCTTTCCGTGTTTTCGAAGCCGGGAACGCAGGTACAAACTGGCGCGCCGTTCATCATTATGCATTGCTCGTAATCGCCGCAACGAGTATCATCGCAGGATGCAAGCTCTAGGGATTATGTTTAATTATTAGATCGATTAATTTTCTTATGTTTATTAATTTTACGATATTGCGTTATATTCATATGATTTTACAATTTTTTTCATCAACGTTGATAATAAAGTAGTATTACATTTTTTACTCATTGAAGTAAAATGTCTTATAAATTCAATAAAGTTCGTTTATTGAACAACTTATAATTATCAAATTTGTTTTTATGTCTTATTTATGTATTTTTCAAAGTAGACTTAAAATTTACTCCATTCAAAAAATATTCTTTTTCAATCATAATCAAAAGATGTTGACTTTTCTCAATTGAAAATAAAATTTTTAAATTAACCATATATTTTTGACTAAAATTTAACTCTTTGATAATTTAAAATACAATTCTCCAATATGAAAATTTATCTCAAATAATAATTCACTAATTAACAGATCAATTATTTATCGTTTAATACCGAATAATTAATAACCGTTATAAAAATAAAATATCAATCTAGTAAGTGAAATCTTAGCAATATACATAAATATATGAATCCTTACTGTCGCAAACGCGACCATCTCCGGTAAATCCTGGCCTACAATGGCACATGTGACTGCCCTCGGTATTGACACAATATGCGTCGGGCGAGCAAACGTGACTGCCGTCGCTGCATTCGTTAACGTCCACGCAGTTTGAGCCGTTGTCTTCGTTGTACAGCTGTCGGTAACTTTTGACGCGATGTTTTTTTTTTTTTTTTTTTATTAAAATACAAATTTTTATACATAATTAATGAATTATTTTTAAATATTTGTTATTACTTTGTTTGTTTTAATATTTTTTTGTAATAAGAAATAATGAAAAAATTTAATATTCTCGGTTTGTTAATTTAAAAATAAATTAGAATTTTAAAGAATTGAAAAGTTTAATCGATAAATTGTTTATCCTTAAAATTTAAATATTACTCTTGATTTGAATTAACAGTCGATTCGATGATTAAACATATAATAAAGTTGGTATATGATACGATGAGTATACGAAAAACGTATAAGTGTTATGGGAATTAAATCATACCCGGGATCGCAAACGCATCTGAAGCTGTCACCGTCGGCGACGCAGGAGCTGTGGTAACCGCAAGTGGCTCTACCCTGGACGCATGGGTCCTCCTCCTCAAGGGGCGCTATTTTGGCATTCATGGCGAATCTTATGATACCCTCGCGGCTCTCGTAAGTCGTGATGCCCCTGGAGAACTTGAGTCTGGTGGTGTCCTCGTCGTCGGGCTCGGCCGGGGCGTAGCTGCACTCTTTGTAGTAGATTATTTGATCCTCGGTGAATGGGTACTCGTGGGATGGCGCGGAGGAGAGCTTGTAGCTCCGCTCCTTATTCGAGCGGATGGTGCCGGGCTGGACGCGCGTCAAAAGGACCTCGTGGTCGCCGTAATCGATACGCGCGCCCTCCTCGACCGGAGGCAAATTCCCTTTGATCTCCGATTCCATCTTCAGCTGGCCGAATACGTCCAGCCCGAGATAGCTGCTTCGTACCGTCACCTTATCGCCCGTCGACTTGAACATCAGCTCGATCGTGTGATTGAATACGCCGCCTGCGTATCAACGGCACGCGTGTGTCGTTACGTGTTTTTATAATGGTTTTGCATTATTTGGTACATTGATACATTCGAAAGGACGGCTTTACTTTTTGATGTTTTGTTATACGAAAGTTTTTAATCAAGACGGATAGTATAATAAGATGGAAATGATGCGCGATAAAATAAACTTTGAATTTTATGCAATTAAAATTTGATTGACAAAAAAAAAAAACGATTTTCCATTGATTAAATATGTAACGAAACTATATTTCTTGTGTAAATAAAATTTTATAATTAATATAGTAATGGATTTGAATAATTTATATCAAAGTCTTATTAATTAGTTACTCGCTTTATTAAAAATTAATTTCAATCTTTGCATTTTTATTTTCTCAAATACGTCGAATTTAATGTATAAAAACAACGAAAGTTTTACTTTTAACAATGTTTGCAATAATATTCACCTTAAATTTCAAAAATCATATTAAAAAAACATAAGAATAAGCGATTTTTTGATAAATATTTTTATAAAATTTACGTCAAATGCTCGAAACACGATGATATTTTTATTACAAAATTTTCATGCAAAAACTGAAATTCATTAAAATTTCATAAGTGTACATTTTAATTTCATTACGCGTGTTGTAAATTTGCTATTATCGTTTATTTTTTATTTAAATCATTTTTTAGTATAATATACATATATTATACTAAAAATATTATAAACTACGATATTATACATGTGCGGATTAATACATTTTATTGTTAATTAAATTAGCTATAATATATATATATATATATATATATATATATATATATATATATATATATATATATATATATATCAAATGAAATACAATAAAATTAACTCCAACGTAAAAATTTAAATGGTAATCAATTTTACTATTGTTCATTGGCAAAAATCAGCAGTACTAATAATTTTTAATCATTTTTCATAATAATTTTTGTAAAACAATGGACAAAACCATTTCAATCAATAACAGATTTTTGAAATTAGAAAAAAAAGGAGTACAAGTTAATGAAAGATTAAGTTTACCTGTCAGTTGATAACCATTTTTCGTGTTACCGGTGGTCTTAGCGAAAAGCCATCCAATAACGCCGCTCATAGGATTGAGGAGCTGGAAGCGATTACCAATGCCCTCGGGTATACGCGCGAGAGCCGTGTACGTCCTTCCGTCCTTCGTTTGCACGTAGCATTGTAAATCCCTGTCGTTGAACTCTTGATCGTTTATCTTGCCGGACACTTTGCCGATGACGCGCAGCGGTACATCTGTAAATTTATGTATACGAACACAAATCGTCATTCCCTTTTCCAAGCGCTCAGAATTTGCTCATCTCTTCGCGTATGTACGAAAGCGCGCGACACACATTGAGCTCAAAGCTCCATTGTATTCGAGCTCTTTTATCACGCGCGCGAGCTTAGCACCGAGAGAGAAAGAGAAAGAGAGAGAAAGAGAGAGAGAGAGATAGAGTGAGAGACATTCGCTCGAATCCAAAGAGCGTACAGGTTTAGAGAAAGAGATAGACACCGACGGAATTCCGAGAACGATGTACGCTAGCTCTTCTGTTCTTGTTGACGTACCGCAAACGCTCGTTTGGTGTTGACCAAACGATTTTAAATGCGTCGCGTACCATTTTTGTTATTCTCTCAAGCTTCGCGATAAGCTAATTTATTTTTATCTTTGATGTGCAATTTAAATATATAACAACGGTAAAATTTATTAAAAATATAAAATATAAAACATTTTATAATAGCGAAATTTAACCAATCGTTAAAATAAACCCTCAAGTTACTTTAGCGTTTAAAGTATTTCGACAAGAATTTAAGAGAGAAAAGATGCAATGAAACAAATAAAAGAAACAAGGTTTACCATTCGGCTGACAAGATTTTCCATTTCCAAAGTATTTTTGATTGCATACACAACAGAATCCCTGCTCGTAATCGATACACGTCGCCTTGCTGTGGCATTGAGTTGAGCCTCCGCTCCTGCAACTTTGCACCTGATCCTTTCCTCGGTTATCTGAAAATAATATATACGCCCTGTTGATTATATTCTGGGCACGAAACCGCGACTAATCGGTTTCGCTTGATTACGTCGAGCCGTGTACGATCGACTGCCGTATACGCGGAGTCGCGACGCGCGACCTCGAGAATGAAGAGAGAGAGAGAGAGATAGAGAGAGAGGGAGAGAGTAGAGGGATATATTATAGGGAGAAAGCAATTCTTGGAGCCAGGATACGAAATTAATGCGGAATGAATTCCATTGCCTATTTAAAGAAAGAGAAACGTGACGGGAAAAGTTCGAGGGCATTATTCGATTTCTTTGACTATACTGCTGGTCTTCTTTTTTCTTTTTTTTTTTTTTTTTTTTACCTTCTACGTTGTCAGGGAGTATGATGTTTCGACCTTCTTGAATCGGACCGATTTGGAAGATCCATTGGCCGGGACGATGGATGTTAGACAATCTGCAGTCATGCAATATTTATAATTTTTCAGTTATTTGAAATCAAATGTTATTTTTAGCCTACACTGAAATAACTAAGGATTTACTATACAATCATTTTCAAATATACTGATAAAATTATTGCGGTAGCCGAGTCTTGTAATAATTTTCACTGAGTAAAAGTATATAATTAAGTAAATAAATTATATAGGATAATTTAACTTGATTTTCATAAAACAAATACACAAATACAAATGTCCAACGTACTTGTCAATATTCTGTATCTGATCGGTACCGGAACCCATCAGAATGTACATTTTATCTTCGCCCATAATACCAGCCTGAGCTTTGGCGTCTGGTAATCCATTTGGATGGGTTTCACCTTGAATCCATTGAATACCACCATCGGGATACAACATCTCTACGAAAGAATGCGTTCCATTGGAAGAAATTGCGACTTGATAAGTGTTTACCTAAAAAGAAAAAAAAAAGCATGCAAACAATTTGCCGTAGAATAATATTTTTTCCATGCTCTTAATCAAAATCATATCGCGCAAATATTACTTTATCCTTTTTCTCATGGAAGTATCCAACGTCGAGCCAGGTCGCCAAGAAGACGTGAGTCGGCGCGAAATCGGTATCGTTTTTGAAAGCGCTTCTCACCAAGCCACCGGCTCGCGACAGAATCTCGGGTGCGCTGGTTTCCATGTAGTATATAGTTCCCGAAGCTCGTAGATCGACGTGAGTGTAGAGAGGTGCTATCACGGGATCGTCGAGAGGAAACGGAATGTTGAAGAACCTGCTCATCGGTCTTAGAAATGATATCACCCCGTTTCCGTTAACCTAGAAATTAACGTTGGAACAAAAATTTTGATGAATTATTATTCATATTTTTATTTAAAAATTTTAATCATTAAAATTTTTAACATAAAATAGTTAAAATCAAGAAAATTTGATGTTCCCGATGAATTACATCAGCACAAATTTTAATCTTTTTATCGATAAAGTTTTTTATGTGACAAAAAATTTTTTACTGTAAAAATTTTTTATGTTTATTGTAATTTATTCTTTTGATTTATCTTGATTGTTTGATAGCGGTTATCAAATTTTGTAAATAATTTTCTAGAATTGATTGACAAATGTAACTTCAAATTAATTAATTTTTATCTTAAAATTATAATTTTTAATTCAAAATATAATATCAATCGAATTAACAAAATTATAATCCACGTTTGAATTGATATAAATTAGATATACACACATAAATTGATAGTAGTTATTAAAAAAAAAAAAAAAAATACCAAAAGTATGAGGTAAAGGGGCGGTGAAACAAACGGTCTTTTCATATGTACTTAAGAGTTAACGAGACAACCTTCGTCAAGTGTAGATCTAAGTAACGACAAAAAGATGAGTCGGTTTTATTAAGTAAAACCGCGAGGGGTTAATAAAGTCGGAACAATTAGGCTTACAATACCGAGATATAAAAGCTGGGTCCTCGTTTGACAAAAGTGCCAAAGCTCGCGCGCGCTCAACACGTGCAGCTGAACGTCGTCGCTGAAATTCAAAAATGACGCAACAGACGCGCCAATTATGTATACGCGGCTTTACGAGAGCTTACGCACGTGTACACGTATACGCGTAGGAAGTCATTCACCCGTAAGCCGATCGTTGTGCGTATATACACATATGTACATATGCGCAGACACGCGTGCGGAGTTTCGGGGGATCCGCGGAGAGACCACCCGGCTCGAGGCTTACGCAGTTTTCGAGCGTCGGCACGCGAGTCCGTGTGTACAGATACACGCGCGTCTCCTTCAATTTCGTCAATTGCTTTGGATTAAATACAACGCACCCACGCGTTTACCGTACAAACGCGCCGCTCCACATTCGAGGCGCGCATTATACTTGCCCGGCCGACAGCTGTTTCTCCCGATGTTTGTCGTTGCGTTATTGTCGTCGGTGTATACATGTGTGTGTGTATATATATGCGCGATGCAAGAGCATGAGGGATATAATTCTTTGAGTAACCGAGAGTTTAACGATTGATCCGGTCATGTTTTTGGGACTGTCTAAAGCTATTCTTTCCAATTGCCTCTTATGGACGCGGTCTGCGAACTTTCGTAATTCGGGCTTTACTGCCGAGACATCTGGGGATACTCTCTGCGTGAGAAGATTAGCTAATAGGGATTAAAAGAGTGCAGCTTTGGAAATAAAAATAGTTTTCCTTCGTTCTTTTAGTTTGATCGATTAATGGATGTTTATTATGTTGTTTTTATACACATAATATATATAGCAAAATACCAAATCATTAAATATATTTTATCTATCAATTACTGTTCAATTCTCGATAATAAAGTTATTACTAATGGACTTTCAGTGTCAAATTAATTTGTTTAAATGGCTAATTTTAATTAAATTAATTTAAAATTAAAAAAAAGAAATCATTTGGACTTTAGACTAATTTTATGACAATTTAATATCAAATTAAATGTAATAATAACAATAAATTCAATCAATTAATTTGCGTAACTGTGACAATGATTTCTGTCAACAATTAAATCAAATTCTCAATGGTTGTGCAAAGTTAAGGGAATATTAGTCTAAATATATGATTTCAAAACTGGAGCGTACATTGAGAACAAGGCTAATAATAAGTTAACAACGTCATTACAAAATTGTAGACTACTTTTAGTACTTATCCTTCCACAAATCTATAATTTTTAACTTTTACAATGTAATTTATTTAATAAAATTTATAGACGAAATCTAAAAAAAAAAGATTCATAATTTGAAGTTATTTAAAAAAAGATAAGAAACAATAGTTTTTTAAAACACTTCTTCCTACTAAACAATTACAATAGATAAGCCAAAATAATTGTTGGCGAGTTATTTTCATTTTCATTAAGGAAACTAAATTATGTCCAGTGTTAATTTAATCAAAGTGTTGACCTGCATTGTATTCATACCAAATAAAGGTTAACATTTCGACATTGTAAACTTTACCTAAATCAATTCTCTCTCGATGGAATATTCATAGTATACGCGTTTTGTTTTAAATTAACTTAATTATTTCAATTTTCCACAATGCGGATGGTAAAAATAAAGCAATGTCAAGTGCACTTTGTTGAGAATCAAAGTTTGGGTAAATTTTAACTGATTGCTATCATATAATTAATTTACATATATATATATATATATATATATATATATATATATATATATATATATATATATATATATATATATATATATAATTGCAATTAATAAATCGCCAAAATTTATATCAAATAAAAAATTTATTTTCATATTATTTGTTTCCAAGAAAATTAAAAAGTTGTCTCATTTACTATCATTCGATATTTTAATTGTACATTATATCAATTAAAAAATATTAAACATAAACAGTTGGTAGATGCACCATCGAATAAATCTAATATAATCATTTAATAAAACGTCGGTGAAACGATAAAATTAACTTCATCGAGCTCTACGACTACGCGATGCAATTGATCGTTTTATTTTTTGACAGACTCGTTACGATGGGACTCAACATATCTTACCGGGGCTATCATCGCAAGGCCAGAGGTCGTGAAGCGCCGATTCGAACATAAATACTTACACACGAGTGCACGCACATACGTATAAACACACGTATGTAGACTACGAATCTGCGAGTACAAGAGCTACGAATAAAGAGTAACGTGTTTGGACTAGGCCTATACTTGTACGGCTAAAAACATTCTCGTATCTTCGTAACATTGAAAAAAAAATGAAAGGAAAAAAAATATCTTGTGTCGTAATAGAACTGTGATACTGTGAATTACGTCAATATCATTTTTAAAAAATTTTCTATTACCTTTCTTTCGTTAAAAAAAAATTTCTATTGTACTGTAATTTCTATATAATCTGTAAACAAAATTTTAGTAAATTTAGTCATTTAAAATTGAATTTACTGATCAGAAAATCTTAAATCTTGCTAAAATCTTAAATGTTTATATTGTTTTTGACAATTTAATTATAAAAATTACAATTGTTTTAAAATATATTATCAAATTTTGTTATTATTTAATTGAATTATTGACGATTAAAAATTCTTCAATCATTCCATTAAATATAAAATTTAATTATTATTATAACATAATCTAATTATCTAAAAAATCCTGGATATTAAATAACTTAAATATTGGCATTGATAAATGATTAGTTGAAATAAATATAATTATAAAAAATTAACTTACAATTAAATTACAGTTGAAACATTATTACACTTATAAATTTTCTATGTAGAATTTTATTGCTTTTAGATTACATTTCATAAATAACGACATTACAGTGTCGAGAATTATGAATTTTGTAAGTGATAAATAAACATAGCTTAATCTCCATGTTATACAATGTTTATTTTTCAATTAATCTTTTAGTTATGAATTGAAAATAACTATAATTAACTTTTACAACTGATTGTAATCGATGTATTTGACTTAAAAGTTTTCCCCGTTTGAAAACTATTTAATAGAATTTAATATTATGATTAATTAATATTTATCATTACGATTATTAATAATTTTTTTTTTTAAGCTTAACCTTGTTTTTTAACTAAAATTTATTGAAACTTTCATTATCCATTTAATTGATGTTGATAAAAATAGAAACTATCGTTTAAACTAAAATGAAATAAGAATTGAAATGAAATTGCATATTTTAATCGTATAATATAATGTTTTGAATTTATATAAATATTTGTAAAAATTTATGAAATAAAAAATATTCGATTTTCAAGATAAAAAGCTCGCTCTCAATGAAAATTTTGAGCGATAAAAGTGATCGTGTGACCTTCCAATAGATACTATCTTAGAATAGATATTATCATTAGCCAAAACGAATCATCAATTGGCTGAGTCTGGGGGTAGGGAAAATGAGCGAAACCGAGATACAACTCGGTAAGAAAAGTAACGGAAACATGAGGGCTTGTCGAGATATACGCGTACAGTCAGAAAGAGAAAGATAGACACGTCGATGGAGAAGCCTCCCGTTAATGACGGAGAATGCGCGGCTCTAACGCAATCGTGTAATCAGTAGCAATCATTTTGATAAAGAGAATCGTCGACGATAACCGGGAATGGAGATGATTGTCGTGTAGGCAGGTCTTTCCATCCTCTGGTGTATATGAAACTAGAGAGAGAGAGAGAGAGAGGGAAAAACCATCGTACGGCTTAGCCCGATACATATATGCATCCACACACACACACACACGCGCACATATATATTTATGTATATGTATATGTCTACACGTATATGTAGTGCAGACGTATCTGTGTCAATCGGTTCGTTCGCCATTCGCGAGCTTTGCAAGCCCATTGTATCCCGCGCTGGCGACGACCGACATCGCAGAGCGTAACCCTGAATTGAAAACCTACTTCTGCGTACATAAACGTATATATGCAAGTGCGTAGAAGTTGTTGAAGCGCATGGGGCAGGGCTTTCTGTCATTGTCAATGCTTCTTTTATATACCTACTTATGCGCTGCGCGCTTATTGCCTACATTGCAAAGTTCCTCTTTAACCTCATCGAATCGGCTCGGCTTATAGTTTTGTCAATGAGCTCGTGCAGCACGCGACTCATCAATGGAATCATCATTTATTAAAAATTCCGTTGGATTGAAAAAGAAAAAGTCTTTTCTTAGGTGTTGATTTTTTTTTTTTTTTTTATTTTTCATTTATTTTTGAAAATTCTATAAATTATACATCAAACGTTATATTAATAATTAAATAATATTGTATTGGTAATTAATATAAAGATAAAATTGTAAACTTTTTCTGTTTTTATGCTGAAGTATTTATAATAATTATCAATACATAATTTCATTACAAATCGTAAAAATATTCAACGTAAACAATCTAATCTAATATTCTATTTTACGTTGAAAAAAATGTTATGACTTTTGATAGCCGTTCGTGTTACAAAATAAGAATTTTATAACAATATTACAATTATGTGCATTCTTTACTGCTATCTTTTTCTAAAAACTCCAAGTTTGAATTCTGAAAAGTTTTCTATTATTATTCTGTATATATTTATAATAATCTCTAACGTTGTTTTTAAAATAATGCAAATTTTATTTATTACAGTCTAAATAAAATAATGTTTAAAAGTATGTGAGAAGCATTTTAAATTTATTGCTTGTTTTTCATCTTTCCTTAAACGTTCGAAGGTCTTTTCAGAAAATGTACATCTTTTACTTAATTTTAATAAATTAACTTTATTTAAAAATGTTACACAGTAAACTATAATTATTTGTAAAAGAAAATATCATATTTTTAAAAATTATCTGTAATCTGTATACTCGATATTGAATAATGAAATAAACTTATAAAAAAGGCGTTTATTAAATGATGTTATTACATAATTTATCAATGATATAAATACAATAAAATATTTCGAGTCATTATAATAAAAAGTATCTGGTTACTCGATATTTTTATCATTTTAAATATATAAAAAATAATAAACTTAAATGAATTGCTAGTTATTTAATATTTTTTAAATAATGTAATAAAATAAATTAATTTTCTTTAGATTTATAATAAAAAAATAGTATATTATTGAATTAAAAATAAAACAAAATATTTTAAAATATGTATTTCAAAGCATATACTTTAATTATATGTTAAATTTATTTATTAAATTAACCTCCGAAAATGAATATGAAGATTGTAAGTTTTAAAGAATAGTTTAGAAATATAAATAAACTTTACATTATACTAAATATAAAAAATATATTTGCATACGATTTAAAATAAAATTATGCGTTAAATTTATATACAAAAGCAATAGAAAAAAAAAAAAAAATAGTTAAAAACAATTAAAGTTACTCTCCGGAATGCTAGCTAGAAACGTGAGCCGAATTTCTCATTGTAGTAACTACAATAGTTTAATCAGCTATAGAATCTTCCTCGACTAATTGAAATCCAGTGATATTCGACAAGTAAAATAGAGATACCGAGCAGAATTTCGTATCTGATCAACGCACCGAGAGCTAACATAAGAGCATCAAAATGGACATGGGAATAGATATTCAGAAGAGGGGTTAATTAATGTGAGAACACATAAAGTCTAATTTGAATTTATATGTTTCTACGGTTACTCAATCAAATTAACTAGACGCTATTCTAAATACTCAATAGAATGCCTGAAAACTTAATGAAGTGTTTATTCGAAACTTTTATTAAATATCATATTTACATCTGCTCGACATTTAAGTGCTTTTATTTTATAAACGTAGTGACCCAATTGAGTCATCTTGAGCAATACTTTGTAAATTAACTATTTGTTAAAAATGAATATTAATACATAAGATGAACGACAATGAAACGTAAAATTCTTTCTACAATTAAGACGAATGAAAAATTCTTTATACAGTCAACGCTGATGCTTTGACACCAAATAATTGATCTGATACACGATCTGTTCAATGAAGATAAAAGATACTATTCTCTTAATTTTGAATAATGAAAATTATTAATAAATTTGAATCGTGAAAGTTTTATGAGATAAATTATTAAAAATTTTATAATCTATTTTATAAAATTTTTTGAAAAAGTTCTCTAATGCAACCGTAGTCATACGTACGAGTATAAACAAAAGAATGTAAACGTTTCACCTATTTTGCCACACAAGGAGATTGATAATCTTTCGCAATAAATTAATCGTTAAGAATTTAAAATACACTTCATCCTGATTAATGAAATCGATTAATAATTCGAAAGTTTGCAAGTAAAGCAAATTATTTCATTAAAAGGGAATTTGCGTACTGCGCTTTGTTGTATACCGGCGGGTTCCTGTCAAGTGACGGGGAATTCGTCATATCGATGCAACGCAACTTTATTGATGACTAAATCATTGACCGTGGAGAGCAACGAGATATATATAACGCGTATGAATTAAGCGATTACGATGATTGTGTATGCTTATATAGCTGCATAGAAGGGGATAAGCGCTTACCCGTGAAATGCAATTTATATACAAACACATATCTACGCGTGTGTATTTGTAATATTATTATGTTATTTTTTACCGCCTCTAGCATATAAGTACAATTTTCATTCTCGATTTGTGTTATTATTTTTATTTAAACATCTTTAAGTGCCGTGGTAAACAAAGTGAATCATGCATGCATTTTTTTTTTTTTTTTTTTTTTTTTTTTTTTATTTTACCGAGCGTTGTTAATTTTTGTAATTAGCAACATAACGTACAACGTTTTTAAAATATCTTAGGTAATATAATATAGTCAAATTTCATACTCGCGTATATTAGCAATAGAATAGCAATTGAAAATTTCCAGAGCAGAGCACCGTTATAAACAATCATGATAAAGTTTTCTTGAAAAAATTATTTATTTCTTTGAGTATAAAATAATTGCAAGTAACTCATTGATAAGATGTGCTTTAATAGACTTCGATTCATATATGAATAATGTATGAGCTCATTGTACCAGCGTCTCGAAGCATAAATTAATTAATCTTATAGTTCATTTGGTTCCGTAAACACCTCTGATTTGGCATTGTCGCATTTTTTTCTCAATTCTACGAAATCTCGTGAAATGACAAACGCGAATTCATTATTTTAACAATTCGTTAAATTTTCTAGAAAAACAAACGGATTTGTATTGTATATTGTTAAGGAACGAAAACTATGCAGATATGTCATGAATATTTCTGGCAAATGAAGATAAACTGATGTCAGTGATGATTCAAATAATGGCATCTCTGGGAAAGAGGTAAATAAGCGTTTTAACGATATTGCAAAAAATAATATCACCTACGAATCGGTCGGAAATTTTGATAATGTGAGTAATCGTATGTTTATATACATATATTTACATTAACGACGTCAAAGATCAAACGTGACTCGTCGTTTTACAATTACGTGAATTTAGATTATTTTTGAGAAATCGAGCCATTAATACATATTTAAATGAAGATTTTGGTTAACAATGAAAAATAATACACATACTGGATATATAAAAAAAACAAAAAAAAAAAAAAAAAACGCAACGAAAAGGGTTGTAAATAGAGAGAGAGAGAGGTCGCGTGTACGATTACCGAGCGACACGAGCGCCTTTAAATAATTCAATAATGCTCTTTCGTAAGAGATCATCAAAAATAGGGCGACGACAACGACGTTAAATGAAAAAGAAGCGCGTTAAACGCTCTTCGCTTCGTTATCATTCTCACGATAAATTTGTGTCACGCTTGATGCAGCGTTGGGACGATGACGACAGCCAGAAAATAGTACCCCGAATTAAGCGGATGACCGAATGTCCGCATCTTTTCATAATCTCGTCTCAGACAGGGACGAATTAGCGCATTACGATGGAATTAGAACTTTATGGATATTACGGAAACTCCGAGTGGACCTTTTATTTATTTTTTTTTTTTTTTTTTTTTTTTACGATAAATTTTTGAGATTTCGGGAGGGAGAAGAACCAATTTCAAACTTCATCCATTATTTTTCGAGAAAATTAAACCAAGTAAATTATTCTCGACAATATTAACTGATTCATTTCTTAAACTGGAATTTTCCATTGAACTTTTTCGAATTATTACTTTGAAATCGCGGCATCTAATAAAACTTGACAAAGTCCTTATCGACATTCCGTTCGACGAATCCATGGGTACTTTTGGAAAATGAACAAAATTTTAATTCGATTACAAAGTAAACCAACGATGTCGTAATTACATGTAATATTATATTATTTGAATATTTAAAAGTTTTTTCATAATTATATATGAAAAATTGCTATTTACTCGGAAATCCTACAAATTATCGCGCCACCAATGTAAATGATAAAACCGATAAGGTATCGATATCATATTTAATATTCTATTAATCTATGTTTTTTACATTTTCTATGAGCTTTGTAAATTCGTTTCAACGTAAACTTATTCATGACATATTTTAAAATTCTCTTACACGTGAAAAAATGTTTTATAATTATATTCAAAATATATATATATTTAATTGATTAATTCTTAAATTCGTGATATTGGGGAATTAACTTTGAATCACATGTTTTATAATTGACGTGATGAAATATATTGCTTCGGTATAAGTAGCTAAGATAGCAGTTTTTTTATAATTTAACAGTTTCACTAAGATACTGCACACTGATGATAAAAGTGTCTTAATAAAATAATCACAGTACGTGAGTTTTCGTACTTTCTTTACGAACTTTTTAAAATCCATTTCCAAAAGTTAACAAGATTTTCTTTTAAATTTTAATCAGCTATTTGGACTATGAAACGTAATAAATATTAATGTCAAATGACTGAGAGATAAAGTTAGATCTCAATTGCGATAAAAAGAAAAAAAAATAAATAAATAAATAAATAAAAAAAAATAAATCGTTAAATGCGTGAAATCGTTAAATATATAATAGGTATAAGATAAGACTTACAAAGACGTTTTTGTATTCCCTGTTGAAGAGGACGATCGGCGTTTCCAGTTCCAGTTCACCAGAGGTTATCATGCCATTCGGATCGGATCTAAGGGTTGCGGCGCCAGGTAGCGCGTAAGGATAAAGATCGTTTCTGCCAATGGCGGTAACTTGGCTTGTCGCGAGGACGAGGAGTAGGGCCCCGAGGGTCCCGAGACTCGGTCGAAAACAAAGCGCGCCACGTGCCATCCTTGCGGACTGTTTGAGCGCGACTGTCGAGCAGCGGTCGTCGTCGAGGTCTCTTCAACTCGCTTCTCTTTCTCTCTCTCGCACTATCGCTTTCTTTTTCGTTTTTTGTTATTTTTTGTTTTTTCTTTCTTTCTTTCTTTTTTTCTTTTTTTTTTTTTTGTCTCGTGTTATTCTTTTTCCCTCGATCTTGCTCTCGCACGCGTGTCGTCGTCTCCTTCCCCGATGCGCGGGTTTCTCTCCTATACGGCGCACACACGGGCGAGTTGCCCGAGAACGGCTGCACGGGAATGTGACAGCTCCGTCCGATTCGTTAGAAGAGCAGCGGTGACGGCGGTGGAAGCGACGGCGGCGGCGACGGCGGCGGCGACGGCAGAGCGCGCTATAAATTCGAGAGAAACGACGGCTATGACGACGTCAGCCCCACCCCTGCGGACACATACGTATGTTACATACTCTCTCGTAAGCTGCGTTCGCGCCTCCGCGCCCCAGCATTATATATACACGCGCTCACACGTACGTCGCAGTCTTCATCTTTCTCTGTGTATTATGCTTGTCAACCGAAAAGAGAGAGAGAGAGAGAGAGAGACGAAGCGGAATACGACCTCTTTCCACGCACGTTTTAACGTCAGATGCTTATTTTATTTATTTATTTTTTTTTTTTTTTTCGAACGCGTGAAGTATGGATACTTTGACGCTCTCAGTTTAAGTTTGGATCCCCTTAAATATATTTTGTTTTACTTCCAATCAATTGCTTCGTTAAAGCCCTTTCCGGTTAATTGGTACTAAAAAAAGGCTTGATTTTTACGATGTTTGAGCAACACTCGGTCGTGCAATTAATTGAATTGTTTTAGACTCATAAATAGATTTTAACGAAGATGAGTAAAATTAAGACGGTTGGTATATTCGACTTATTCTGTTTTTTATCTAAATTGTTAATTCTTTAAATTGAGAACGATTTTCTCTTGCCATTACTATAATGATAAATAGTTTATGAAGTAAACGCGTTAAAAAAATTTAATTTCTTAGTTTAAAATATTGTCAAGCAAAAAACTAAATATATACAATTTTATACTCAATAAAAATATTTTTTCAAACTTACTTCTTAAAAAAAAATAAGTTGAGTAAAAAACAAAATATTTTCAAAAACCAAAAAAACAAATATTTGTGTAAAGCAACTATTGTCTTATTATTAAAACAGGTTCAACACACACGCGCGCACACACACACACACACACACACACACACACACACATATTTATAATCTAAATCTTTAAATTGGTAAGCGTAAGCTTAAGATTTACTAACTTTTTAAAACATAAAAATATTTAAGGGAGTAGTTGTCAGGACTGTTGGAATAGTTGATTTTATTCTATTTAAAAACTTATGTGGAAGGAAACGCTGTGTTTGTTTTAACTTCCGTGTTAGAGCTAACGGTTGTATACTATTGCAACTACAACACAGCAGATGCACTGTATAACTTGGTTATAATAAGAAACTAAAATGTGCTACTTAAAATTGTTTAATTATTTTAAAAAAATATAATTAAATGATTACTCTTAAATAAAAAATATTCGAATAATTTAAATCTATACAATATCGAATCTTTTCTATATTATGTAAATTGAAAATTTAAAATTATTATCAGTATATGTTAACGTAAACGTGAAATATTTAATTGTTTAAGCGTATTGTCATTAAAACGTATCATTAATTTTATTATCAAAATTTTATGCAGACTTTAAAAATTATTTCAATTATTTTACTAACTTTACTTACATTGGTTAAATTTTATATCGTAATAAAGTAAGATATTTTATGTAAAATAAAGCAATATGTAAAATAAATGTCTTAATATGTAAAATAAAGCAATTATTCTTTAAAATAGGACATTTATTAAAAAATATTTTTTCAAAATTAAGTATAATAATATTTACTTAAGTTTTTAGAGTAAGCAGGTTCTTTGAAGTCTTCCTATCAATCATTTATGTTTATTATGCATTATCGGTCTGAAAATATTTCTTTAAATTTCATAATTAACTGAAAGTATTTTGGTTAAAAGTAGCATTAGCATATTAGCATTTGATTATTATATTTTTATTAAAACCATTAATATTCTTTAAATTTGAAAAATTATATCAACAAATTCAATACGTGAATAATATATATATGTATAACTTGCAACGCGCTAAAGAAATGCAACAATTTCATTTTAATTTAATAATATTAATTGTTTTCAAACTCTTATTAATAATTTGAATATATAAAATATTTTTTTTAATAAAAATTTCAACCACGCGTAAGTTAAAATAAAACAAATTTTATGTAATACAACACATAGTAATAATATTTTAAGTCGTCAATCAAAATTAATTTATTTGACGTTTAAAAGAACAACTGTATATTAATAGATAAAAAATAGACAAAAAATGAATTTTATATAAGTTTATTTTTCTCATTTGTTTGATAAATAAAATTCTTGCCAATCAAATGCTTTGAATTTTTTAGAAATAAATTGAACAATATTTCGACGAATTCCTTTTATAAAAATCAATAATTACCAATTTTAACGTTTAATTGAGACATTTTTGTCTTAATATGAAATTTCTCGATAATATTTAGCGAATGTAAAGATGAACATTTCAATTAAAGGAATATTGTTCGTAAAAACTGTATTCCATTATTTATTAAAATTTTAACAAATTTTAGTGAATGTATAATGTGTAACTTTGTAAAATAACTCGTATACTGTGTTTGGGAAAAAAATAAAACTGAGGATTACCCAGTTTTTCATTCCAATGGATTAATTCTACGTACCTGCTTCAGACGTTCAAGCGCGTATACGCAATAAGTATACGATATACGAGTACTAGCTGGAGTTAGCTTCGGGAGAACGGCAATATGACATCATCGCGATTCTCACTGTTCGCGACGAATATACCTACACATATTTATGTGTAGCGCGTATGTACGCGTAGCGTGCGCTTCCCTTATTAAAATTATACACTTCGACGATACAAACATTTCGCATAATTTATTTTTACGAGAAACGGCGCGTCTGAATTATTATATTCGCACCGTAGTTGAACGAACCACCGCTCGTTTGTTAAAGCTCGTTAACCGCGTTATTAGATCAACAGACTCGCGGCTGACGCATTCAATCGTCCTTGGTTATGTGTACTATACGCGTTAGTTGAAAAAATATCGTTTTATCGATACACGATTTTTTTATCTACATTTTTTTGTATTTATTCATTTTTCTTTCAAGGGATACAAAAAAAAAAAAAAAAAAAAATGAAAAAGAAGACGAGTATATTCATTGCATCGCCGTTTAGCGTCGAATTGTGAAATTCTTCTGCACTTTTGCTCAATTCTCTTAACCCGCTTCTTTTGGCGCTTCCGTTTCTCATATACACACATCTCATGAGAGAGATAGGAGAAATAGGCGAGATATAAGAGAGAAAGAGATAGAGAGACCGACAAAGTGAGCATCGCGCACGTACGTACGATCGGCGGACGAATGGAGGTGGACCTACTTTAGAAGAAAATGCTGAAGAAGCAGTAGAAGTTTGGATTTTTTCGTAACCGATAGAGAGAGAGAGAGAGAGAGAGAGAGACAGACAGACAGAGAGGAAGATACGAGATCAACGAGCCCTTTAGTCTCTTATCGCGAAAGCGAGTAACAGTCTAATGTCGAACTAACGTCATCTTTCTCAAAGGAAGAAGAATTTCAGCTGATTGTCGGGTTTATCTGCGTCAGACATCGGAAATGCCGCTCGCGTTCGCGACAAAATACCGCTGCGGCACGCGCCAATTGTATACTATATACCATACATTTACGTGCGTATTCTACGCCGGGAGGGAGTTTTTTTTTCGGTATTCAACCCAATCAAGCGCGACGAACAAAACTTTTTCTTGTTTTTTCTTTTGATCGTTTTTTCTTTTTCGTTGATCCTTGCGGTGTCGTCGCGTTATGAATGCAATTTACAAAATTTCACAAAAATGCAGACGAATGTTTCGGTACTTTAAAGTCTCTTTGGCTTTTCCGCGAAATCTTCAAGAGTTGACTACTTTCAACAACTTTGGCTTTAATTTATTTTAATTTACAACTAATTTAAATCTAGATAAGTATTATTTTATGACGTAATTGTTAATTTTACCAAAGCTTCTTATTTCATACATACATTTTTAAATATTGCTAATATTTTTTATAATAATAATGTTTGATATCGGCTTTTACATTAATAAACAAAAAATAATAGTGAGTAAAACTTTCACTTAAGCAGTTTTATATAGAATTAAATTCAAAATTTTTAATAAATCCATTGATAATAAAAATAATAGCGTTGGCAATAATTGTTATTCATTCATGATTTGTGTAAAGCAATGTAAAAAGTAGTAAAATAACACTAATAGAAGTTTTTAAAGTTCATATTTATAATTTGTTTTCTATATCTATGCATACAATTTCGTGCCTTAAATATGTATTTATTTATGAACATCGTTAAATCATATCATTTATTTTTAAAGCTATAAAATTTAAAACTTATATCGGATCGTAAATTTACATCAATCAAATTTACCAAATTATAAATTAATCGAAAGCGCATGACTTCACATGATTTCAATTTAATATTAACAAGGATGGAAAGTTTGCTTCACGTGCTTCGTAATTTCAATTGTTCTCATACACAATAGCTTTAAAGCTGGAATAACACGTGCAAAATTAATGAGCATATTCCTTCGTAATTTGTTAAAACTTTTTCGTGAAATTATTAAGTAACATTATCCTATGGATAAATATTAAAATAAATTATTATTTATATTTGAGTGTTAGAAGTTCATTTTTAATAAGATTATGTTTTCGTTATATTGATTAATTTCTAATGATTATTATCCATAATGATTATTTATCCAGAAATCATGCATTAATTTTCGCTTATTTTAAAAAATTAAATTAAATACATTTATGATCATTCGGATAATCTGAATTTTAGAAATTAATAACTGAAATACTTAAACAATACACTTACTGTTTTCAATACTATGTAATACTATTTAAAATATTAAAAGTGTACTTACTTTTAATTCAGAGCTTTCATCAATGACGACGGTTAGTACATACATTTATAAAAATATATCACATTAATATTAATAAAGAATCCATACAATTATTTAGCTTTATTAATGCCTCATTAAAGTTTATTATTTTTATTTTTTCAATTGCCTTTAACGAGTATAAAATTACTATAATTTATTAAATAAAGTATTCTTTAAAGATTTATTAATTCATACGTTACGAATAACATTACTTTACCTATTTGAATAATAATATAAATATAAAAAATAAAAAATCTATTTGAAGATTATACTATTCAATTGATTAAAAAAATTACGTTTTAAAATTTTCTTTTTTTTTTACTATATGATAATAAAATAAAAAGAAGAGCAGGAGAAATGGTGTTAAAAAATAAATTATTAATGTTTTCTTACATGTTGTAAATCGATCTTTATTACAAGAAATTACATCACTAGTTTGTACATATAAAATATAATATAAATATAATACAAGACCTATGATACAGAAGTGTTTAAGTTGGATGTTTACCTGTTTACGATACTTGGTTTAGTGCCAAGAAACTTTTTGAGATCTTAACTTTTAAGGATGGTGAACGAAACAAGGAATAAACAGCACCATCGTTCAAAGTGTCGCGAAATCCACAAGTTCTTTTTTTTTCTTTTTGTTTTTTGTTTTTTGTTTTTTTTTTTTTTTTTTCATTTGACATTTTCAATTACGTACTATGAAGATGAACGATTTTAACACGATGAAACAAAAAGGTGTAAAATCCAAAAATTTTATTTGGAAGAATACAAATGAAGAATCGTTTTCTTTTACAAGAGATATATTCATATATATATATATATATATATATATATATTTATTTATTTGACTCTATATCGATCGTAAAATCGAATTTCAACCGAGATATAAAACCATTGCCCGCAACGATGACGGTCCAAGAGTCCCTCTGCATATTTATATATATAAACGCTGCGTTTCACATATTTTTTTTTTTTTTGTATTACTGTAACGTCGGTACACGACCTCCGTTTTTTTTTCCTGTGTCAGCCGATAAGTTTTCTCCCTGCTTTTCCTGCCCTCGCTCATCAACGGGAAAGATGCGCATCGATCGTATCGACCGCCCGCATAGATCTATACCCAAGCGCTCCACCATGAAAAAGTCTCCCTCCACAACCTACGGGACGCACTCTCCACTGACCCAGACCGTTGTGAAACTTAGCCTAAGCGTGGGCCAAGAGTTTACGAATACAAAAACAATGGTACACGCGCTTGACTCTAGTAAAGAAATGCCAGGCCGAACACGTGCACGTCAACTCGGCGCTCAAAACTATAAAAATGTCCCATAAATACTCTTTTTTCTACACGTAGTTTTCCTGTTTAAAATGTATCTTTTCTTACTCAAACTTTCCTTTCGTAATACACCCCAAAGTTATGCAAAGTATAACGAATATTCGGTAAATTATTTTATAGCAATAACTATCGTGTAATGTAACGGCAACCTTCACTAACCGATACACCGTACAGGTAGCGTCATAAAACAATAAATAGGTCACTAGGATGACCTCGGTAAATAAATTGTGTAACTATTTTTAAACTAACGATATACTAAATAATATTTGAACAATATAAGAAGTGCAATATTAACGAAAATAATAGAAGCTGGCATATTTAACGAACACAGGAGGCACCTATGAAATTTATTTAAAACGAAAAATCGAAATAATCTATTCTATTGCTAGATGCCTCAAAATAATTACTGAGGTTTTAAAGCTCCCCAAAGCAGCACTTACAAACATCAATGCGATGGACGCTGTGATGAACATATTGTTCACATCACATCATTTTCTCCGTCAAAGAGCAAACAACAATGGAGTAGCCATACAAAAAGGGCAAAACACTGATTATAAAGTGCACTTCATTGCAGATTACTCAGCTCCAAGAAACAATGTAGACAGCGTTTTTGTAAGTATATTCAAAAGCTTTAATTTTATTTACAGCCGACAAGCAGATTGGATAGGCGTGGCAAATCCCTTGATGTCACTTCTATATGCACACAAAATCAGGCGTGATTAGTTAAGGATGGGACATTCAAGACTGATAGTGAAGAAAGAAGATGGCATAAACCTTACTGTGCCATTCACTAGATATGGATTGAATGGCGCACATACACCATTGTTAGAAGACTGCACATTTCCACCTGAAAAGAGAAGCGCAATGGTTCAGTCCATAGGCCCATTAACATCATTGATATGGCTGAGCAAGACTACCGGGAAATTTGCCAATAAATGGAAATCTGCAGTAAAAAGAAACTTCGCACATTTTTCTGAAATAGACACAGTCATTCAACATGTGACAGGCTTTAACTCGACCGCTGTATCTACCTTAATCAACTGCATAGCTGATCTTGCATTGGAAGTTGGTACTAGGGCTTCCAATAAAGTCTACATCCCTCCTGCGGCCTTATATAAGATAGTATTAGGAGACTGTACTGTTGAAAAACAATAAGATGGATTAGAAATAATAAGATACGGCCCTATAACAGCTGGTCTTGATTTTTCTGGAGTAAGAGATTTTAGGTTCTATAAAAAGTTTATAGAAATGGAATGAACTTTATTGGGTGGAACCGCTATGACATCATAAATTGCTAAGCAGATTGTTTATCATTCAATGTTTGGAAGATATAAAGAGGATTTTGGAATATTAGCAACAATAACTGATAATGGGATGTGGTACAAGAGAAGCCAAATGTCGGAAGCCTTTGTAAAAGCAAGCTCTGAAGGAAAACCCATATCATTTATGCCTGTGAAACAAAAATTATGTGCGAAATTGGTCCAAGCCAATCAATCAGACTTTTTCGTCAACACACAAACACAGTGTACTAGTGCTCCAGTGTTCAGTGGGATGACCATCAGGCCCATAGATGAGAAGCTCGGATCACTTTTGGCATGCAATAGAGAGGTTGTTGGTGTTTCATCTTCACTAAACGACTTGGTAAACAACTATAGAAAACACAGAAGCAATTTGAAAAAAGATTGTCGAGAACAACTATAGGATTAATATGGGCAAAGTGCCTTGGTATAGGATCGAATGAATTAAGGATGCTAGCAATAAAATTGATGTCTTTGAGGATCTTAGAGTTGTGGGTACTGGAGAGTTCTTTATGGAAATTGAGGAGTAACTGTTGTATTTTCTCGGTTTATTCTTTAAAATTAGTGATTTAGTATTTGTATTCTTTTAGTTTCGTGTTAATAGGTTATTGTAAAAAAAAAAAAAAACAAAAAAAAACAAAAAAAAAAAAAAAAAAAAACGGAGATCGTGTACCGACGTTGCATTACCACATTACATTTCAAATACTGGGCCAATATGGAAAGCGGCGATGGCCCCAGTATAAGTCGTTGTGTATGTGTGTTTATTTAGCTTCGCGTCAATGCTCTTCGTAAGAGCACCATTGAGCGCAATGACTATTAACTAAGTGAAACTTTTTATCCTTCACACACGTATGTCTTCGCGCGACAAATGAGTATCGACCGATTGTCCTTCAAAAGACCGAAGGCATATTATATATATGGAAAAAGCATCGTACAAAAGATTCAAGTAAGACAAATGACTCACTCTCTTGCTTTTACTCGATCGACTTTCAGAGCTGTAAAGCGCGTTAGATTTTCTATGCTTTATATCAAAAAGTCGAATTTTCAATTTTGTTGGTGTTTATTAAAAATTAATTTTAGCTATGATGGGTATTAAATTTTTATTTATAGCGATGAATTACTGTAGATGCTAACATAAACATTAATCGATGCGATACGAATGACAACAATTTTCTCTTATTAATGTATTTTTTAATCAAATATGTAATCAAATCGTTTTTTTTTTTTTTTTTTTTTTTTTTTTTATATTTGCGATGCTATAAATTTGAGAACGCGATCGCTTTCAGAATCTAAAGAGACCATCGCATCGCTATCGTGTTAAATAATGAACCGAAAAAGTTTTATTTATTCTCCTAATAACTTACTTACTTGTCATTCTAAGTGAGTTTATTAGAGACAGCTACGAGGTGCGGTAACTGCGTTAACGATTAAAGCTACGATAATACCATGAATTAACGTGCGTGCATTAATATATTGTTCTCAAGACATTTACCGACTTTAATGAATTACGATTTCGGCAGTGTTCTATGAGCTCTGTCACGATGTTTCGTTTCTTTTATACGTCCTTACATAATACATGCATGTTTATTATAAAACGCTCGCGAAAATTTTGCGAGCAAAATTGTGTCACTGCAAGTCTATCGGATACTGAGCTGATATTAGTTCGTGCGTGTTAAATGTGTCAATTTACAAAAAATGGCGCTCCTATCGACGCAGGTTGATAAACACGGTGCATTAAATGCAGAGCATTTTCGATAAAATATCTCAATACTTTCAACATTAACATTTATTTTAATAGTAAAAGCCGACCGAACGTTAATACATAAATTTCGGTCACCTCCCCCTAACAATCCTCTCGAATTATAAATTAATCCTAAAAATCGCTATTACACTAGCATATTCATATGTAATCTTAAAAAATGCGCGTGTGAGTGTGTGTGTGTGTGTGTGTGTGTGTGTGTGTGTGTGTATAAGTGTATACAATCTTCTCTCCCAAAAGAGAAAGATAGACCGAGCAAGACGATTTATGATGAAGATTCAAACGAATGACATTGTTTACAAACGATTATCGTTTGAGGTAACTAACAATTGATCTTACACGTTGCTGCAGTCGAACTGATTTTCTTATAATCGCTTGATCGAGGCCTTTCCTGTATATTATAGCCCGTTTGAAATCTTCAATTTCGTGATACTTTAGAACCAAAAAACTTTTATTATAAATATATATACATATATATTAATTCTAAAATTGGTAAACTAAAAATTATTAATTAACGATAAATTACAACTGACTAGTATTTTAACGTAATTCGAAGACGTACTTAATAATAATTATTGTTTATACATAAATGCAAGTAAATGTTCGTTTCTTTATATCTCTATAATAAATTAATAAACAAGATGTCAATGATGCTGTAATTGTCATTTTTCTTTTTAAGAATTTTAAAATTACAACAATTGCAACGAAATTTGAAAAATATAAAATATAAATCATCGACGCATTATTTATATTATAAACTTCATAAAAAAAAATCATTAATAATATTTACAAAAAACGTTACAAAAATTATATTTAAAAAACGCAATATATTTGTTTATATACCTATAAAAACAAGAACTGCGATAATTTTTAATCGAAATTTAATCGAGCGTTAACGGCACGAGCCGACATTCGGAAAGGGTTTATTTGTCCTTTTAAAAACTTTCGTCGTCCGTGCTGGTCGTAAGCTTTGTTAAAAGCACAGAAGTCGATCGCGTAAGTCGTTTTTATCAAATACGTTAACTAGTATGTCGTGTATAAACTATACCGCGCATTATCACGGGTAAGCTCTCGACTTCTTTTGTTTCTCTCTTTCTCTCTCTCTCTTTCTCCCGTGTTATCTATATATAAGTATATAGAAAAAAGTGCGGCGGTGGCGGCGCATTGGCCAACAGTCTTTATCGGAAGTAATCGTCTTTTCATTCTCTCGTTCGTACATATATAACGTGACTCGAGTTCCCTTAGGAAGAGCTCAGTCTTTGAAGGGCGCGAGTAGATTATTGCGCTTGCGCACGCGTGAGATGATTATTACGGCATACATGATTATCAGTCATGTCATCAGACATGGACGCGTCGTTTAAGAAAAAAACAAATAAATGACCGAGTAAAAATTTGTACAAAATTCTTGTAAAAATGGGGGTGAAAGATTATTATTGCGCGATAGGCGCTTTATCTTTTAACGAATCTACTTTTTCAGGGATCATCGGTAGATTTGAAATTCGTTTCAATGCTCGTGCTCTAAATGAAATGTTTGAAAAATTTATTAAATTGACATTTTTTTTCTTAATTTTGTAAAAGTTTTCTAAATATAAGGCAATTATTGAACTTTGAACTTTTCAGTATACATCCGATGATATTCTTGTTTAATACATTACCTTATATGGTAATTCTTCTGAATATAAAAATTACTTTTATTATCAAAATGGTTTTATAATAATTATTATTTCATTATATGGATTAATCGATCATTTATTCATTATTTACAAGAGCTTGTCCATGACTGCAACGATTAGTGATTGACAATGGCGATGATTGGCGAATGCGTATTTTTATTATTTATTTATAATTAATTATATATAATCGATTGGACGGGATTAAAAGAAAGTCTCGTCCGGCAGTTTCAATTTTCTTTTTTTTTTATCTAAGATACAGCCATCGAACTTTATTTAACTACACATAAATAATATGCGCTTATAAGTCTCTTTCTCGTCGTTTTCTTTATCTATTTTATTATAATTTAAAGCGTTTTTATATTCTCCTTTTATCTTTAATTTTTAATTTTTTAAAATTTCGTTATCGTTACTTGTTCGTTGAACAGAATCTGCGCTGCATTAAGTACCTCAGGCCAAGCGACAGCTTTGGTGACTCGGCAACCGGAGGCGCGAAATATCGACGAGGACGGGAGTCAAAGCAAGTTATTAGCATCACGTGACTTTTACAGGCCTCCACTCGCTTTTCCAGAATCTTTGTTTCCGCCTCGAGTGCCTCGACGAATGCCGGATTTCTCCATTCCATGCAGTCTTCGAAGTGCACTGTTTTAAATAAGAAAAGACAATTTTTTGGATAAGGATTTTATATATAGGGTTTTTTTTTTTAAAAACTCTTTTATACAATTATTTAACATGTTATATAAAAAATAAAGAAAAAATGACAGCGATTTTGGATAAGTTAATATTTTGTATTCAGAAAGTACACAAATCTTAATATCTTTTACTTAATGCGAGTTTGTTCGTTCACAGGAGTATGTTCGGGGACTAGGTTCGTCACCCTACATATAAGTCACTATATTTTAATGCTTTCTTTCTTCAAAGTTTCTATTTGAAAGTAATAATATCATTGTTAATCCTTAATGGTTCAAATTTTTTGCTCCTTGATCGACTTTAAGGCTCAAATTTTTTTTTCAAACCGAAATGACGTTGTTGAGTATTACCTTTTTTGATGAAAAAAATTTCAATAAAGTACTTTTGTTACAGTAGCGATGGGCGTGATTTTTTATTGCATTTATTGTTCACGTGCCTTAGAGGAATACTTGAATCGTTAAGGGTTAATCTTTTAATTTTCCACGCTTAAAAAATTTTTATAACGGATTAATATTTCATTGTATTTTTTGAGTTTTTAATATTTACTGAATTGAAAAAAAAAAAGTGTTATAAAATAATTACATGGTATTAAATAAAGTGCAGAAATTGTAACGCGAAGGAAAATCCACGCTTAAAGCCACATCCCCTAGGAGATCCATATAAAATGCAACCCGACGGAAAGTCACGTCGCAACGAACGTGTTAAATTGTAATGTTTATATAATTATGGTGTAAAAACTCTACGTTCCGTATTTTATAAATTTTTTTGTAGACAATTAAAATGTAAAAAAAATCTAATGTAATAAATTTTATTACAAACAAATGCAACATAATTTAAAAAGATTTTAAAAAGATGAAAAATTGAAACTCAACCATAAAACGGTGTTGAGATTAGAGGAGATTTTAAATTTTTTATACAACAAAATTGCATTTAAAATATAAATTAATTAAAATCATATTGTAAAAATAATTTCATAAAATTAATTTATTAAAATCATCGTATATTAAAATTTATAAGTACCGACAATTAACCGATTAATTACAAATTAACTTATATAAAGTGTAAACGATTATAGTTTGCATTTTCCGAGTATAAATAGTAATGTATAATAAAATACAAGTGAAAAATAATAAAGCATAAAAATAAAAGAATCAAAAATAAAAAAGAATTAAAAACGACGACAATAAATAGAAGATAAAAAATAAAAAAATTAGAACGAACATTCGTAACTCCATCGATGATCGGGTATCATGAGCCTCCTCTTGGCCTCGCGTAGCTCCCGTTTAAGAAGGCGCTGGCGCAGGCGAAGGCTGCGTATCCTGGACGCCGTGCCAGGGGGCAGGATGCGGACCCGGGCGTGTCTGTCCAGCATCGCCACGTCCGCGGCGCTGTAGACGAGAATGGCCGCGGCTCGTGCCGGTGCCGGTCGCCCTAACCCGACCGGTCGTCCCACCGCTGAAACAGCCGCACAACGTCGACGTTAGAACACCCAGCGCGCCACCTAGATCGAGAGACACACAACCAGCCAATTTTTAACTTTAAAACGTTCAACCATTTCTAATTTATAACAACCTCATACTTCTTATCTATTTTATTTATTTATTTATTTATTTATTTATTTACTTTTTTTTTCGATCGACAATCTACGATACCTTACCTTTAACTTTCGCATGCTTTTGTTAAATTTTGCTTTCCAACAATCTACTTTCTTACTTGAGATTAAATTACATTAAAACAACAGGTTGCGAATACTTTTTTACCGAGAGTTTATCATTCATATTACAATCATGCATGCAATGATATTTATAATAATATACTTATATTTTAAAACACTAACATTTTACCGTTGTGTAATGCTTGCATTATTTGCAAATTAAAAATGCATTTCATTTGAAAAATCAAAGAAAGTATAGTCATATCGGTTAAGTAGCAGTTAGTAATCTACACAATAATATATCTACTTGTATGTAGTTAAACCGTTCAACGTTTGCAAAAAAGTATAAATCAGTTTAAAGTACGCACGTACCCTTAAAGTTTAGAAAACGTGCGTACTCGTATAATCTACATATTCATATCGGCAACATTAAAGAAGCCGAGTTCTCTTGAAGTAATCGATGAGTAAACGCGCGTATACATGTATATACAATATGTACATAGCAAGAGCAAAAGAGCGAGCGGTACACGACTGTACAGCTTTTAAACTTGATTAATGAAGTTTCATATCGTGTATAAGGTGAAAGATCGTGAAAAATTATGCCAGTCCACGACTGACGTCTGTGCCTTACGTATTCTTGAGTGAGCTATGGCGTAAAAGTCAATAAATTTGTGGGGCTCGTTATTAATGGATTTACGAAAGGTAGTTAAAAACAAAAAAAAAAAAAAAAAAAAAAAGTAAGAATGAGAAGCAGGTTCATTTTTCGAAAACACGATCGTTACAAATATTTTTGCGATATTTAAATACTTTAATGAAATTTTACCAAGTATCGTGCAACATTTTACATATATTATTTTTTCAATAAAACAATTATCTATAAAACAAACATGACTTCTAAGAATGTCAACGTTCAACTAGATTTTTTATCAATCTTTGGCTATGAAATTAATATTTTTATATATTATCTGGTAGTAAAAAATCTACAGCTATCTTAAATTTGTATAAAATTGCAAAACAACGATTATTAAAAAAGTTAAGCAAGCGTCAGTTTAAAATTGAACAACTAGCTACATTTATGATGTATGAGCAAATAAAAGAAACAAAAAAAAAAAAAAAAGCAAAAAATAATCCTTACTGTGATGTTCTTGAAGAGCGCTGGTTTGTCTCGAGGAGTCGCTGGCTATGCTGCTGGTCTCGCTATCCCTGACAACGCTATCGTATCCCGAACTTTCGGCGCGATGTCTCGAGAGGGTAGCCGGCGAGAGTTTGGCAGCGCGGGAAGTTGAATCGGCCCCGGAATCGTAATCGTCCTTGTTAAGTCCTAGGGACGAGCCGAGGCTCAGGATTTTCCTTTGCATTCTACCGGATGACGGTATGGAGGATGGTATGGAGGACGGAATTATTAGCGGTATCGGTGTTGGTACGTTGAAACCTTTTGAAAAAGTTTGAAAAAGAATTCATTTTTACAGCTTTTATTGCATAGAAAATATCGACATTTTTAATAAAAAGATGAGTGGAAAATTGCATTTTATAATCATTAAAATTCAAATTTTTT
The DNA here is from genome assembly GCA_949987625.1 of Chalcis sispes. Lineage (NCBI taxonomy): Eukaryota > Metazoa > Arthropoda > Insecta > Hymenoptera > Chalcididae > Chalcis > Chalcis sispes. The sequence goes on from OX465094.1 coordinate 68,335,955, forward strand.
ACTTCGTCGTACTCTTCTATTAATATATAATATTTTTAGAAACTATTTTATTTATAAAAATTGAAATCTTTCTGTATTAAGTAAAAAAAAAAAAAAAAAAAAAAATAATCGAACAATTCTAAATAACAGTAAATTCTTTAAAGATCAGAACATAAGTAAAGTGATTAAAGAAAGAAAATACTTACTGGGAAATTTAATTTCCTCCTCGATGTCGGATTTGCCGGTGACAGTTCTTTCGTTAGTTCTCTGCAGGAAGGTCATGGTGGTGCTGGTAGCCGTGGAGGCAAAGAGCTTCTTCGCCTCGATGTATTCCTCCTCGGGATCGGAGCCCGAGGCGCCGTTGCCCGGTATCCTTTCGATCTCCTCCTTGAGATTAGGATTCGAGGCGCCGTCCGGATGCCTCAGGCTCGAGATGTTGCACTCGCCGAGACGGCCGCAGTAGCGACGCGGACTCGCGAGGTGAGAAACGCTGCCGGGATACCAGAAGGATGCGGTCGCCGGTCGCGTCATGCTCTGTCGGCAGTTGTCGCAAATTTTGTCCTGCTCGCTTTTACCAGCGACGTAAGCGGGCTCGCTGTAAATGCTGCCGTGATTGCTCGCCGCGTCGTTAAACAACACGTCCGATAGCGAGAGCGATTGACATCGCGATGGCGGCCGAAAGACCCCTGATGCCGACGCTGAAATTTATTTATTTACGGTAATATTATCAATTGTATCGCTTGCTTTTATAACAACTGCATTAAAAGTTTATTTTCTTTATATTGCGTTCGTATTTAATATGTTTATGAGAATCTTACAAGTTGAACTTCTATGGGTCTGAAGTTTGCAACGTTAGAGTACAGCAAAATAATTTTTCACATTTAAATAAAGCTGCTAAAAATGTACAAATTATATTTGAATCCATATCTGAATATTAGGTTATGCTATAAAATACCAAGCTTAAAAAAATATAAATATAAATTTTAAATAAAAACAGTTTTTAAAAAATTTCGTTGAACTTCAACGTTGGAAACTTTAAACCCATGAACTTCTATACGATAAAATTTCGACTCATAGCATTAACTGAAGTAGTAAACATTTTAAATAAAGAATATAAACAACAATTTTAAATATAAACAAAATTTTTCATCACAAACTTTACTTTAAAACTACAATCACATCAAAATTTAATTATTGCTGCAAAAACAATTAAAATTTTCAGTAAATTAATCGTTAACGTAAACAGCGCGTGCACGGAATATTAATGTCAAAGTGCGCATAATCAAGAGAGAATTCGCGCGCATAATAAAGGTAGCAGTGTGCTTTTCAGCAAACTAACGAAAGGAAGTTTTCATTAAGAAGAGCGCGCAGACATTGACGAAGCGCAAACTATTAGGCAAGTTGGCGGCTTGCCGAGCTCGCATGAAAGCACCGAGAGGTCAAGGTCAGGAATTTCCGAGGGTAGGCTCCCTTTGAACTTGGACGGGCGTGGTAGAATTTTGCAATTCACAAGATCCGCGCGAGAAAGTCCGATGGAGAAACTTACATGTCGGCGGCTCTCGGACGCTCGCCGCGCAAGACTTTTCTCTCTGGTAAGTCAGGGAATTAGTGACGTTGGCGAGGGCGAGTTTGCTTTGGTAGAGTTCGTGGAGCCGAGCCAGCTGGTCGAACTTGTGTCGGTTTTCTTGCTCGAGGAAGTCTTCGTGGTCAAAGTAAGGCCGTGGCAACATTCCCATGCCCACGGGAGGCGGAAAATGTGACCTGTAACGCTCTGTTTCCGACAGCACCGACAATGAATCTACAACATCAAAGATAAAAGTAACGTTTTTTTTTTCTCAAATTTTTTTTTTTATCTTTTCCTTTTTTTTAATATACAGTAAACTTTTAAGTGTATTTTTACTGGAGTAAAAGTAAAATTACATATTTTTATTGATGAAAATTTAATAAATGAACTTATTAAAAAATAAGTTTTCCTTAATTTTTTATATTAGAAATATTTTGTATAATAACACAATTATCAATTATTAATTATTATTTCTATAAATTTCTTTTGAAAATCAATTATAAAATAAAATTGTTTTGACAATAATACTCACCGGTAAATGTAGAGACAACAGTGAGATTCTCTTGGCTTAGTATCCTCAAAGGATGTTCATCTTGACCATTTTCGGATATCGGATTGTCACCCATACAAAGTGCAATATCTTCCTCCGTAACTTGCAAACAAGAGTCTTGCATCGGCACTTGCTCTTGATCGTCCATTTCGACGATCTCAAGAATTTCATCTTCCGATGAAAGGGAATGTCTGGAAGGCTGCAAAGATATGATATCCTTGTGGGACAAATTCAAACTTTCCATCGAAACTTCTCTGCTGACTCCATTGCTCAACGGTTCGATAAGAGGTAAAGGCGGCGGAACAACGATTTCCTCGTCATCGTCGTCGTCTTCTAACATGTCTAATGTCCTACTAAGCCGTTCTAGACTATCCATCAGTGGACTGCCAGTCAGATCCAAACCCGAGTCGGTGTTTGATTTTATGTTCAAAAGATTGAGTTTCGCTCCAATTCTCTCCGTTATGTCTTCGATCTCGTTGACTTTCAGGCTGTCGCTCTCGGTCGTCGATAGAGACGTATCGTCATCGTCACCACCGGCGCTGCTGCTGCTGCAGGTCTTGAAAGTCGTAAGTTCTTTAAATTGTGCCAAACCGCTGGATACTTTAACGTCCGAATTCTGGCGCGATGTAGAGGATGAAGAAAATCCGTGTTTGCTGCGCTGGATTTGCGAAGATTGGTTTTCCACCCATTTTCTAATCATGCTCTTCTTGTGACTGTCCATAAAACCATAACCGCTCGAGTGTTGTTGAGTGTGCAAAACTGGCGGAGTGGGTCCGGTCAACTGCATGGGTCCGTCTATCCAGGTCTCCTTTTTGTGCGTAGGATCTTTGAGCATGTGACGAGCTTCGGCTACCTTTGATTTGGAAATTCTTGGACCGTCGATCCATTGCTCATCGGAGGCACCACCAGCTGTTGGCACCGGGATTTTACTCGTCGGTGAATCGGTGACTTTGGACGTTGGGATTTTCGATGACGTTTTACGAGCTGGACTTGCTTTTGGCGTTGCGCTATGCGCCGGCGACGTTTGCTTCGAGGCTGTTTGCGACATAGCTTTTACTGTTTTGGTAGTTTTGTGAGCAGGGCTTCTTTCTTCGATGATTTTACTAGGCTTCTCGGCTCCCGAACCACGTAACGCTCTACCCATTGCACACCTATTATAATAAAAAATAAAATTATGAATTGTATCATATATATATATATATCTTATAAAATATACTATTTTTAATAAATTATTTACAATATTATTTAATTTCGAAAAAAAATATTTTTTAATTAGCGAAAAAAACTTATTGTTTCGTAATTAACAATTTTTTTTAATCATGTTTTAAAGCATATTATGTATGATTGAATGTATTAACTTTAAGAAATATATGAATTTTTTTTTAATTATATCAGTTTAACATCGATAATATGTTTTATTATATTAAAAAATGTCCACAGTTTTTTCACGTTTGAAGATAATATCTTTCAATTTGTTAGTTCATATTGCATTAAGAAAAAAAAAAAAAAAAAACGCAAATCAACAAACCTATTATCACCAGAGTTGAGGCTAGGAATGTACACAGGTGGATGTTCGCCATCGGTAGCATCATCGGTGCTGGGTCCAACGTAGATAACGGTATCGGCCGAGAGGTCGCTCGAGCTGGGATCGCATTCGCTGTTTTGCCTAGCCGCCTCTTCGCCGGAGCTACCCCCGCTCCCGTTGTTTTGGGTGCCGCCGCTAACGAACCGTATCTTCCGGCGACGCATACGGTGGATGCGCGAGGCGAGCTGACACGTCGTCAGGGTCTCGCTGTAATGCTGGGCGTTCGGTGAGATGTGGGCAATCATCGTCGCGTGACAGGTCAGCGAGCCTAAGCACTCCTTAAGCAGTTGAGCGAGCTTGTGCTCCTTGTACGGGAGGTGCTTCTGCCCGTTAAAGATGGCCAGGAGAATGTTACCCAGGCCCGATAGAGGTATACCGCCGGATGATTTTCCCCGCTCCGAGTTTCCGAGATCGATCAAGTGCAATCTACTTCTTCCGCCGGCAACTGTGGATGACAAAAATGTACATTTATTTGTTTAGATTTATTTTAACAGCACACTATAGAGTTAGTTAAATTGTTATGGAATTTAATAAAAAAAAAAAAAAAAAAAAATGCAATATTTTAAAAATAAACTTGAAAATCAGCAATCCATTTTATTAAAAATTAATTTAAGAAAATTAACTCAAAATCATATTCATGTCCTCGATAAAATTTAAACGTCAAAAGTTTGAGACTGTGATAAGAAAGAGCAAGTCACCGAATTTCACATTGCAAAAAAGGAATTTTCTCGTTGTAAGCTTGTGTAAGTAGAAATATAATATGAAACGGAGCACACATATTTATGGGTATTAAATGAACATATACACATAAGTATGCACGTATAAGTATACGAACCCCCGCCTTTGCCGGCTACGCTGTACTGATACACATGGAGGGTGTAAAGCATGTGCGTGTCGGCGTCCTCGCGTTGTCGGGCGGCCGCCGCAGCGTCGAGGTAGAAGGCCGCGCGTTCGGCCGTCGGTGCGCGCAGCTCGCTGTGTTGTTGTAGTTGCACGGTACCGAAGAACGGATCGTCCCTTAAGTAAACCGACGGCGACTGCTCCGAGTCTGAAAGAATAAGAAAGGGCACGTCCCTGCATAACTTTTATAAATTTTATAGATTCTTGCCGGAAATAAACGTTGCTCCTTCAATTTCGAAACTCTCGTTAAATTTTAACGATAAATTTAATGAATAGAAAACATTAGCCGTTTATTCCATTTACGATGTTGTCACAGTTTTAAAACCTATACTTGGATACTGGATATTTTGTTTGTCCTTTGAAATAATACAACAGTTCTGTGTTGACGGAAGAATATATTATACTTGTAAGATGAAAAATAAATCGATGATTTATGAGATTTACTCTTTTTAAAATTACATTTATTATTTGTCGGGTACTTAACCATCGTTGCTTAAAAACTTTAAACGTTAAATATGGTACATTAACGTTATTAATGTTTACTTAATGAAAGCTGATGAAAATAAAACTCGTTGATAAATTATATCGTTCATCATTTATTCAAGACATGCGATAAACCTATTATGATTTTTTATTCTGATAGCTGTGAATGAAAATTCTTGTTGTACTTATCTGATAAAGATAATACATTCTTTAACTGTTATCCTTACGGCTCTTATCAAATATTTAATCAAAGGAATTTAAAATTTTGCAATATCGAGAAAATACAATAATATAAGAAAAATTATTGTTTATAAAAAAGTGTATTATTTTTGTAGTATTTATAGAATATATATATATTGAAATTAATGTTAACAAAAAATATTTAAAAATTACATTTTTAATTTATAATAATTGTTTTAATTAAGAAACTTTTTTTGCTTTCTAAGAAAAAAAAGATATTGAATTCGTTCTATATATTTAATTAAATGTAAGATAAATTTATCTGAAAAAGAAAGACAATTTTATTTTTCCGTAATATACAGGGATTCAACTACCGAAGAATTTCTAATATATAAAGAAATATTGTAATATAATGCGTTACATAAATTTAATAACGATATCTCGCAACATCGAAATTAAAAGCGTAAGATAAAAAAAAAGAAGTCGAGAGATACGCGGAGGAGAGCATAAAATAAGTAAGGAAAATAAAGAAAAAGTAATAGAATCATAAAAAAGCTCGTAGCTCGCGCTTCTGTATCCAGGGGAAAAACTGACAAGCACCACCCGTAAATCGTCGGACGTCTCCCGCGAGCGTCGTCGTCGTCGTCGTACTTCTTTCACGCATATAGTTATATATATATATATATATATATATATATATATACACCTTTAATACCTCGGTTTCGTTGTAATATACGACCCAAAGGCAATAAAAGTTTCACATACATACATATGTATCGCGTACGAAAAAAGCTCGAATCGATGATAAAGACTCGAGGGGCAATGTTGTAAAAGACGATCAACGTGAGAGCGGTTAATGAAGCGGTAAATTGGAAGATAAAAGAGAGAGAGAGAGAGAGAGTTGTGAAAGGTTATACGTACGCGTTTGGCAAACAGGTGATCGGACCGTAAAATTTCCGCGCTGTTTATGTTAGTTTCTAGTCGCGCGCGAAATACTGCTTATGTACGGTCTCGCAAACGTTTGCATTTAAGCGTTTATGTATCGATTATTGCGAGGATCGAATCACTTGTTATATAAACATAGATCATTTCATTGCGAGCTATTATTGCCATCGACTTTAATTCATTCAAATTGTTCGAATGAACAGCGTGCTTGTTTTAAATTGTACTTTTGAGAAATCATTAATCTTGCATTAAATAGTCGTTTTAACGTGACGCGGTAACAGCGCATAACCGCGATAAATTCATTAAAAAGCGTTTTAGTTTCATTTGTAAAATAGATTGAGAAGTGTGCAAATTTTTTATAATAGTTTTATTGTAGTTATTGTAAAACGAACTTTCGTAAAATAAATAAAAAATATATTTTTGTTTGAACGATAAACGACACATAAGCAAAAATATACAATGTGCGTTAAAATTAATGAATTGTATAATAAAATATATTTCTCGAGTGCGTTCGGTATTGATGCTAGGCAATGAGAGACAGAGAGAGAAAGAGAGAGAGAGAGAGAGAGGGATCTTCGGAATAACAAAATGACTTGTAAACAACGGCCCTTTCCATTATGTTGCTTTTATGCACTAGACACCAGCGGTATATCGCATTGGCTTAATCCAATAAGAAACAAAGAATATAAGAAAGAAGAGAAAAGGGAAAGAGAGGTCGGTGTGTAACGTTGGAAGAAAGCAAGAGAACGCAGGAGGTGGTATAGACACGCGCGAGATAAGCTAATATTTTGGCGAGTAGCTCTTAGCAGCGGCGTGTGTGGAATCTTCGCTGCGCAACGGGGGGACAATATCCATAAAAGGAGGAAGACCAGGGAAAGTAATATCCTCGGCATCTGTGCGCCGTATCTTAAGCTCAACAGTGCACGAGAGAAAAAGAAAGAGAAAGAGTGAGGAAACAACACAAGGATTCTCTCTCTTTTCTAAGAAATAAAAAGGCCGAGCAGAAATCATATTCTTCCTCTTTTCTTCTCATTCTCTCTCTTTGTCTCTCGTTCTCTCTCTCTCTCTCTTTGGTGCGTGCCGTTTCCGCTTTATCTTACGACGGTATAATGGATGTGTGACGCGCCTCGTTTAGAGGCAACCCGTCGCGCATCGAGTGCACACGGGTCAAATGCTTGTAAGGGACTGCATATATATATATGTATATATGTATATATATGGTATGTATATACGTACATACCGAAACTCGGATGGTTGACTGGCTGGCTTGTTACATAAATCTCGGATTCGACATGGCGCACGTGCTCGTGGGATTCAACGTTTTTTATGGCTTCGCGATCGCTTTTCGAGAATGTCAATAAAATTTTTGTTTGTAAGTTTGATTGTACGTTTAATGTTTTCTTTTGGTTTTAATTTTTTCTTCACACCGAAATGTTGATTATTAATTTGAATAGTTTCTTTTTATTGAGCTAATATTGTGATAAATTGAACTATCGTATACCTTTCGATAGTAAAATTATATGAAAATTTATAATAAAAATACACAAAAGTATTTAACTCGTAGAATTTTATAAAGTTCTATAATAAGTTGTAATACATTTTGATTGTTAACTCAGATGATACAGAAAACTCTTACAAATATCATATTTTTCATAAATATTTTAGCAGTTGGTTTAACAAAATAAATTTATGCGTAAATTGATATTTCCCTATTGACTTTAAATGTTCATTCATTTATACGCGGATTTTACAGCTTGAATGGATATCTCTAAACGATTCCCAGAAAATTTCTCGGCCGCGGTTCCGAGAATTCGCGCGCGACCTTGCGCCGTCGCTTAGTAACCATTACCTCGCGCTGTCCCTTTAAATTTTTTAATGAATGGCTACTGTTTTTTTTGACTATTTCTTTTGAAATTAATTAAAAATTTATTATTTTAAACATTTTTCCATAATTTTTCAATCAAATATTACTATCAAATACTAAATACTTTATTATAAAAATAATTTTATGGATACTTATTTTATTTCTTAAGTATAAAATAGAGAGAGAAACCTTATAAACGTAATACCTTATAAAAGTTAACATAAATAATTGAATATAATATAAACTAATAATATTTTTCAATTTAATGTTTACTTATTTGTTATTTATTTCTAAAATAAATTTATTATATTAAATTAAATTTTTTTTTCTTTAAGCACATCTTACATTTTCGTTAGAAAATATTTCAAAGAAATACTTAAAATAATACAGCTTGTAAAATGATACGGAAAGCTAGTGAAAAAAGAGTCCAAAAGGATGCACTCTTTTCTCACGGACGTATAAGGTAGAATTTATAATAAATAGTAATTTGAATATACGAGAAAAATATGCAATTGTTTATATAATGCAAAGATGAAAAGAAAAGTAATAATAAAAAAGGATAAAGTAGAATAGAATTGTAAATAAATTTTAAATATTGCTGTCATTAAATGAAAATTCTAAGGACACAATATATATTTTTCAAGCCGCCATATTTTATGTGTATTTACTGATACTTGCAGAACTTTAATATTTCAGTATATTACCAATACAGTTAATATTTGATTCTTAAAAAACCAATTGTCAACGGATTAAATAAGTTTTTTTCAACATTATGAAAAATGTTCAATACAGACATTTTGATCTATAAAAATATTATTAAAAACTTTTGTATTGAAAATGAATGTAACATTTTAAAAATAAAAAATTTTCAAACACCAAAAATGCATCCAATAGGTCTTAAGATACGTTTTTTATTAAACCTTCTAAAAATAAATTTTACGATTAAAATTAAACATTTTTTTTCACAATTCATAATTAAATATATTGGGTAAATATTCAAATTTTTTTATGCTAACAAAAATGTTTAAAAAATTTTTATTTTAATTATTATTTTGTTATCAAACAAATTATTATAAATTTTTTACGTTTTTAATAAGATAAAATTGTATACAGTAAATATATTCAATAAAATATTTTATTTTTAATTTAATAGATTTAATGTACTGTAAACAAACTATTTTTTTAATTAAAAAATTTAAATTCGTCTAAAGTATTTGTTTATTTCAAATTTTTAAATAAATTTACAAATGTAAGTAACTTTGAAACGATACTTAACATACTTTTTGGCACTTGAAACAGTCCTACATAAAAATTTTAAAATATTATATTTAATTTACAATCTAAAGAAAATTAATTCATTTTTATTCAAAAAAGTGTACAATTAAAAATTAGAAAAATTTTGTAATATATAATTAATATTTTCAGTAAATTTATATGTATAGATATATTCAAAAAATAAAATAATATTATAGGATATCGCAAAAAATATACGAATACCTTTAACAGCGATAGTCAAAATTATACAAAGCGAAAAAGCTACAAAATGAAAAATAAATCTTTCTTACATCTAAATATTATTTCAATCTAATATTTTTGAAACAAATTCTCGGGAAATCCACTTGCGTAATGAACCATGTTTTTGAGAAAATGTTATTGTTAAGCTCGAAATTATTTAACCTTATTGTTAGAATCCTCCGCATCCACTTTTACGATCCTCCATGGTAGTAGGATCCAGTTGGTCTCTACAACTTTTATGAGACGTCTTATGTACGTTATATCAAGTCAAGGTAGCGCGCACAATTAGAGAAAAGCGTCTTATACGTAGAAGAAAGAGAAAGAGACGAAGTTTAAGAAGAGATACACTCGAGCCTCTCGGCTGGTCTTTCGCCTAAATGACGCACACCGACGCTATAACGGATCGCATACAGAGGACGTCGCTACGCTAAAGTAAGAGAGAGCGGAGTCACAACGCGAAATTACCACTGCGTTTGCTTAGCCGGGCCTCGGCTTCCGCTTATGTTTCTTCTGTCCTCTAAAATATGTTACTGCAATCTCGTGCCACGGTATTATTATCCTGCGCTTGTGTCCTTTACGACTTTACCTCGTCTCTCTTCTCGGCTTTAATTATCCTCCTAGCGTGATATTTAAGGAAATACTGCGTTATGCGTATATACGTTACAACACTACTTTGCAATATATCTGATATATTTAAATAAATCTGCTTTATCGTTCATATTTTCGTCGAAATTTAATATTCGAACGATTAATTTACCTATTCTTTATAGCGTGGATGTAATATTTTTTTATTAATTTCAAAGATTTTTAGTAAAATTTTTATCGACTACTTTATTATCTTGAATTCGCAACCATGTAAATTTTTAAAATAAAAACCTGAATATTAAAAAGTAGGAATCTTAAACTAAAAAATTTTTATCTCACTACTTTTCGATACATATTTTCATTATTAATTAATAAAAAAAAAAAAAAAAAAAAAAAACGCTAAAAAGTCAGAACGACGAAAATATTGATATAAAGTGTCAAAAGCCCAACTTTTGTATGTAAAGGTATACCAAAAAATATCGCAGTTGGATTCGTACAAAGCATCGGACAGCTACTGAATATGCGTCGAAAAATAAGAATCGCAATATATTCGAGTTAGTATCAAGAGATGAAATTGTTCGAAAAGCTTTCAAAACTTAAAAAACTCGCTCACGCGCGGGCACGGATAGTAACGTTTCCACGTTCATATAGACTGGACGAATGCGTTACTTTCATCCGAGTGTACGCGTGCACCGAGGTGGAAAATGTTTTCCTGTCGTTCGTATTCGACTCTTGGGATTCTTGGCTGGCAAAAAGCGAGGGAAAGAGAGAGAGAAGGAGAGAGTGCCGAAGGAAAAGCGAGAGAAAGGTGCAACGTGCAGACCTTCGTGAAAGTTGTTGCACGATCGCACACGTCCATGCTTCGCACTTGAAAGTCTCCGCGTCGTCGGGGAGTCGTTTCTTCGTCGAGCTCATATTCTCGAGCAAGAGTCTAGCGGTAGTTTTCTCTCTCTCTCTCTCTCTCTTTCTTTTGCTCTCTCGTTTTAGCTAGTACTACTTGTTTCGTTGTTATTCCATTGTCTAGTAAGGCTGAGTTAACCTTCGTACGTAAATGTATATATACACACGCGTATATACTGGCGTCGGCTTCTCTAGCAACAGCTCTCTCCCTCTCTCTCTTTCTCTGCTTTATTTTATACGGGCTCACAGGCGAATGGAACAAGAATGTAAAACAATAATCGCAAAGAGCACAAAGTGCACGCGCGAAAAGGAAACGCGAGCGCGGAAGAAAGAGGGAGAGAGAGGAAGTCTGTTATATGCGAGAATATATGTTTACGTAGAGCAGAGGATTCGCGAGAATAAGGTGGAGAGAATTATTGCGCGGTCTCAAGAGGGGGTTAAAAAGATGAGAGGGAGAGAGAACGCGGGGTGGAAGCTCGCAAGGAGCTACTTTGATATAATTCTTGCCTTCTTATGTCCTCCGTCGTATATACATCCTGAGCTCCTCTCTCTCTCTCTCTCTCTCTCTCTCTTCTCTACTACAGTACCTTGGCTGAAAGCGCGTAGTACTACGTGCGTTTCATGGCTTAAATTAATAGAGAGAACTCTCGTGTATGTCGTTAATCTAAAATGTGGAAATGTCGACTACTTTTATAGTTTTTCAGTTCGCACAGTCGGGTAAAATTTTCCAATTTACAATCTTTATTAAATCTTATTTATTTTCGTTATTGTTTTCAAATTTATTTTGCATTAATGTCGTTAATGTAAATTTGTTTTACATTATTTATGATTTTGTTGAAATTAATTTTAAAACATCAAAATAAATTAAATTTACTTAAGTTTTATAAGTAGAACTAGTCTGATTTGTTACGTTTTGTACTACTGCCAATTTTTTTTCGAAATAAACTACTAAAAAAGAAAATTTGAATCAACTGAAAAATTTAATTTGCTAACATTACTAGAAATGTTAAAATTTCAATGAAATTAATAAAAATATATATTATTAATAAGACACTCATTAAAAAAAAAAAAAGTGGAGAATTTAGGCAAATTTATTAACAAATATTTTTTAAATTTGGGCAAATTTAAAAACAAATCAAAAGAAGAGTTTGAATTATTTCTCCCATCTACATTTCAATAATCACCCTTGAAATTCAGCATAACATTTAAAGTGAAAAAAGGAAAAGAAGCGTTAAGACGATATTGCATAATTAACGCGGAATACTAATCGTTTCCGTAAAGCGAAAGATATATGCGTACGAGAGGAAAATCTCCGGGAGTGAAATTCGAGATTTGTTCTTTGCCTTTTATACGCATACATCTGTGTGAGTATACATCCACGCGTATATAGAAAAGTAGCAAAGCATTTCTCTACGCGGTACGATTTTCTCGATGAGCGCAGCCAGACCAGCAATCCTGCCGCTGAAAACTTTAACTGATTATCGTCGGGATTATCAAGTTACCGCTTCGCGTATCGAAGAAGGGGCCAAGAATGAAGAAGAAGAAGAAGAATTAGAAGAGGGGAGACCAACTTAATTCCGCGCGCGAGTTACGCGAAAATGCGGGAAGACAACGCGGGACAAAAGCTTCGTTTTCGATGCCCCTCCCGGTGGAGAAGAAAAGGGAAGTGATACAACAAGGCGAGAGAGAAAAAGAGACAGAGAGATCGGATTTAACGGGAAAACGAGTGAGGCTATCTTCTTTGGGTGTACGTATATATTCACCGGTTAATTATTTAATAAGCCGGAAAATTAATTGCATAGCTCCTTAATTAGTTTCCCCTCGCCTTTAGTCGCGAGCTGTAAAAAAAAGAGGAAAGAACGAAGAGAGGAAAGGATTCCGAAATAAATCGAGACGCTCATCAGAAGAAATACTCCGATTCATTTATGTAAATGCTAATCATTATTTTCTTTTTTTTTTTTTCCTTTTTTTTTTTATTTTAAGTATATTCATTTGACTCTTTCGCTGACGAAGAAAGTAATTTAGTTAAACTCGAGCGAAATAAAAATAAATTCCTCTTCCAATATCTATACCGTGCAAAAGCCGCAACTGTACTTGCGCACATTCTAATCCTTTATTGCATATGATATATCAAGGGAGTAGGTAAAGACATAAAAACATTCGGATGCGAAATGTTATTGTTTTGCCGTCGAGTGTTGGGGTCGAAGAGACTCGTCTACCTCTAGAGCTCACTTCCAGAACGTTAACCCGATTGCTCTTGGGAGAGAGATAGAAAAGTCGTTCAATCACAGAGAAAAGAAGATGCGCGTCTTTTCATTTCGTATACCGAATGAAAGAAGGAAGAGAAAGAGTGAGAGATAAAGTAAAAGAGAAAGACTTCTATCGATTTATTTGGAGGAAGAGAATAAAAAAATGAAATACGAGAGTATCGATGTCTAGTATCCTTCAAGATTCATTTCTAGGCCTCGTGCACACGTCGAGGATCGGAGGTACGTTTGCATGCGAGCGTAGCTATGTATTCCATTTGCCGTCTCGTGTATCCTCGCTCGTCGCAATGTCGTCGCACAATATAAACGCGAGTGGAAAACTAAGCGACAGGAAGGATTTTCGATTATGTTGAATATACAATATATTCCGCGCGGATTGAAAAAATAATAACGTGGATTTTATGGATTTTGATTTTCTAAAAATTTACAATTTTTATATATTTTTTATATATTTCTTATTAAAATACATTTTTTTTTTTTTTTTATATACAAATACAATAAATAATACTAGTTATTCTCTATGGTTTTTATTATGATAAGATTACTAACATTTGTCACAAAATACAATTTTCATGGCAATAAAATAATAACTAAGAAGAAAAGTGAAAGAAGGAAAAGTGCCAGTCTCGATTAAAATAACGAGTTGAACAGAAGTATTCAAATAAAAATCAAATAAAGCTAATTTAAAAATATTGTAAATAAAATTTATTTAAAATCCAAATTCTAATTCAATTTGTTTTTAATTTCTTTTCTCGACGCGGGCTGACGAAATAAAATAAGTAAGACTATTTTTCACATTTTGATGAAAAACGTTTTGGAGTAATTATGTGAAATGTGTCAAACTAAGACTGCAGTTACATTAACATTTAAAAAAAAAAATTTTTTTTCTGAGAATTCTTAAAATTAAGTTAATCGTTTACAATCTATTTCCAACAAACAAATTTTAATTATTGAAAGCTATATTAATTATTTTAAATACTAAAAAAAAAAATATAATTTTTTTCATGCTTTTGAATTTAATAATTATAAAAGCCCATTTAAAAAAAAAAGGAATAAACATGAACATTATCAAAGTAATAAGTTACAGGAGCATTTTATTCACAGGAAAATGATTAAAAGCTGCGCTGGAAAAATTAATTTCAGAAACCATTAATTAACCCGTAGAACCCATGAGTTATTACGACTCGAAGAAAGATTCGGACGTTAATATAACCGTCGTAATTACCGGGGCTCCCTCTCGAAAAATACACCGCGAGTTCGGCTAAGAAATTTTACGTACACTGGATATAGGCAGCTAATCTCGAACGGTCAGAGAGAGTAAGAGCAGTATACACATTCGGACCGTTACGGTCGCGCGAGCTCGAGGAAGGAAGTAAAAGTTCGTTCGGGACGTCGTTGTCTTCGAGTTCGGAAATGGGCTTTTCTATCTTCTCTCTCTCTCTCTCTCTCTCTCTCTTCTTTCCCGTTATTAGTGCAACCACGCAGACTTGTGTATCCCTGTATCTGGGAAGGAAGAAAACTACTCGCGATTTCGTTTTTGTAGAAAATAAGAGAGAGAAAAAAGGAACAAGGAACGAGATAGCGAAGAAGGTACACACAAGAATGAAAAAGGGAAAGAAGAGGCGGAGAACAATAATCCCGGCCTTCAATTTTATGGACCGGCTAGCTCGGCCGAGCTATTACTACCATACCTCGGTACGCTCCGTAAAGCGACCGTCTCGCGACCGAGACTCTAAATCAAATTGCGGTCGATCTTTACTCCTTCTTCTTTTTCTTTTGAGCATTTTTACGTGTATACAAGCTCTGTATACGAGTTTCAGGTTTTGTTTTTTTTTTTTTTTTTTTTTTTTTTTTTGATCCATGGAGAAGAAATATGCATTCGTCGTACTTTTTTGGCTCATTATTTTTAGGTTACGATTTATCGATTCAATCGCGAGATGCACGGATGCGTATAAAAACTATATGTATGCTCTTCTTTGATAAGTCACGCTAGTTACATATGTATGAATATACAACATTAGTATAAAATACTGATTGGACAGATTTATCTACCTATCTAATTTTTTCTCAAACATTCAGCAAAGATTTTTTAATATTTAATATTTATTTTACATTTTAAAAATTTATTTTTATATGTTTTCTTTATCAATTCTCATAAGAAATTAATAAAAAAACTTGAACGATTATGAAATAATAAATAAAAATTATGGAACAATTATAAAAATTCATATAAATACTGTTTTTTAATAATCAAGTAGAATATTTTATAACTTTTCCAAATACTTCTATTATGAAGTAATAAATTTTCATCACTTTTCTAAAATAATATAACAAACCTTCAATCGAAACAATATAAACAATTAACAGAAATATAAACAATTAAAAGAAAGTTTTTCCATTTTTTGATGAAAATTTTCTCGTCATTCTAGTGAATTTAATCCTACAACTGATTCTTTTGTTTTAAGAATCAATAAAATAAACTTTCTTAACAATAAATATTTCGTTTCAACAAAGAATGAATCGGCAATAAGTAGATACATTTTTTTTAATCAAATAAAAAATAAAATCTTTGATATTCAATTATTTATACGTAAATGCAATTTAAAGCCAATCATTAAATCAGAATAATTCGTAAACAATATTACCCAACAATTAAATTGAACCGCTGTTGCGGAGAGAAAGCCAGGGCAGCAAACCGTCGATTACCAAACTCTCGCAACTTACAATTGCGCAACACGCAGGACGGAGCTTATGCCGGCATATAATGGGCGCAGCCGTATTATACGATATAATATTACAAATGGGGGGAAGAATTTAACCGGGCGGCTCTCCGGAAACGTTTACGGCCGCAAGTCAAACACTATAAAGGAGCAGTGGCGACGTCGACGGTTTAAGTTTTGCCCCTCGGACGGGGTAAAGTGTCGCCGCGTCTCCGTTGTCGTTGTCGTTGTCGTCGTCGTCGTCGTCGTTTTACGTTAAGCGCGTCCGCGCGACGCGCAGTTCGGTTTAGGCTCGTACTCGCCCAGCTACTTGCCTCTAATTAATTCAAACGATTATCCGCGCGCAGACTGGTATTATTCGAGGCACGAAATTAATTGCGGGTAGGCGACGTTTAGGTGCGTTGGCTTTTGTACGTATAAGTATACGTACATATATACGTAAGCGTATGCGTAAGCGCGCGCTTAAGTACATTTGGCTGTAGAAATGAAGGGCCTCGTGAAAAGCTTCAGTTTGCGACCGCTAAGGCACTCGCTCGAATTACGAAATCTGGTGCGCGTTATATGCCGCATCGAGTGCATAAAAATTTATCCCTACTCCTTTTCCTTATGTTTTAATCGTATTCAATCGTTAACCAGCATGATAATTGTTCAAATTTAACTTTTAATGTGATTTATTTGTTTGAATCGAACATTATTTTCTAATTAAAAATATAATGAATTAAAAAAAATATTTCAAAAGTATAAACATTAAAAAAAAAAAAAAAAATTTAATAATCGTTCTGTTTCAATTTCCTTATAAAAACCATACTTTACCAGGAATCATTTTTATAACTATAATAAAGTTACGGAAATTTAAAAATTGATCTGCACGCACATAATCGCAAAAGAAAAGAAAAATATAAAAATCAATCTTCCCAAAAAAAAAGAATGTGATCAACGCCGAGATTCGTGCTGACGATGTAAGTGAGTGGCTTCGTCTTGCTTGAAACAAGGGAAGGGGAAAAAGAGACGGAAAGGAAAAGAGGCGAAGCTCAACGGCAAGGGAAGATGGAAAAAAGCTGAGAAACGTGAGGTCGAGAAAGAAAGTATAACACGTCCTTCAGAATAGATCCCCCCTTTTTTTTTCATCTTAACGCGCGGCGAATTCGAGGGGTAGATCTGAATTTTTATTCCGGGCAAAGTGCTCGAGAGCCGTTCTTTATTTCGATGACGGAAGTTACTCGTGGAAAGATTGTTTTTTAGTCGCATACGTATATAAGCTATAAACGAACGAGATCCTTAAAAATAAAAATAAAAAAGTTTTAAAAGGAAAAAAAATTGTTTTTTTTTTTTGTACACACCGTTGGCGTGAGCGACGAGTAAATCTCTTAGTTGCTGTTGGCCGGCGGTCAGTTCCAAACAACTGACCCTTACGCTGAATCTCGCACCCGTCTTTTGGCGCTGCTCACTTATGCCTCGGAAGAGCCACGCGATGGCACAAGGTATGGCGCCAAGCGTGTGACCAGCCTCCGTTGTTCCCAGCATTGTGTACGTTTTTCCTGAAATTTTCGATAAAATAATTATCATTTTTTGTTCCGAGACAATTTTTTTCCTTTTTTTTTAATTCAATTATTTATAATTTTGTAAAAATAATCGCTATAGATTTTTAATATTTTAAATAAACATAAATTGATGAATAAATAACTTATTCGTTATTATCAATTTCTACATTATTTATGGCCGAGTTATTTTAATATCTTTCAATACTTTAATTAACATTCCATAATTTTATACGAGCGTTGTATTAAATTTTTTACAATTAACATTCAACATCGATAAACTGAAACAATCATTTAATGATTGATTATTTTTAATGACCAATTATTTATTAAAAAAAAAAAAAATAATAATAATAATATTAATAATAATAATGACAATAAAAAAGCCAAAAATACAAGTCATCGCGTAAAAAGTATCGATATAAAAACGATCGGCGCGCGAGGCGACAATTAGCTTAATTTGAAATTTCGGAAACTCCATGTCGTTGGCGTGGCGGCAAACTCGAACGCACGTATCGGTGTTAGAGAGTAGAGCAATCAGCGTAAATGTTCCCAAAGTAACTATACAGAATCGAGAGAGAGAGAGAGAGAGAGAGAGAGAGAAATGCACGAACTCGTCGAACAATATTGGTGCTATAATCGCTGGGTATTTGATTTGTGGACCGCGCGGTGCGGGATCACTAGACCGCGATTAATTTGTTTACAATTTAACGGACGAATAATAAAGTACACGAACAAATTTGAAGTATGACGTTTCGCGTATGTGTATGTACACATTGTGCCGCGTAAATATTGATGATAGTGTAAAATAGTAACGGTACGGGTACGGTTAGATTTTTAACGCGATAAATATATGGGTAATCGGCGAAAATCGTATCAATTTCGTGTAATTTATAATCGGAAAATATTTGATTTATTTATAAAAATATATAAGCTCGTTAAAGCTCGTTTTAAAATTATAAATTGTTGTTGCGATATGTAATTACATAAATAATTAGAATTATTTATGGTTTAATTAAAAAATTTATACCGTTTCATTGCGATTATTACATAGTCTAAAAAAATTAATCGCTTTAGAGAAGATTTTATATATATATATATTTTTTTTTCATTAAAAAAATGGATCATGTTACCGAGAATTAAGAAATTATGTTGATTACAGCCGATATCTTTAATATTTATACGCAAGCGATTTCCCTCTCGTTAATATATTGCGCTTAATCTTATGAGAAATGTACCTACACCGTCGTCACAAAGGGGCAAAGCGCGCACTGTCGTGCTTCGCGCGCGTAAAAATTGTTGGCAGATAACGACTGTAGCGAAAGAAAGGTAGGAAAAGAAAGAAAGGCGAGTCGCGCAGGAGTTATAATCGGAAACGTACAGCTCGCTTCATCGAGTAAATGATTTCACGCGCGAGGAGTGCGGACGGGAATCGAGGGGACAAAACTCTAGCTAATTAGCGCCGATGGTAAAGTTTCTATCGTAGTAGCGATTTGTCATTCTTATCCGCGCGATTCCGAACCATTGCGCAAAAGCTCTCTCTCTCTCTCTCTCTCTCTCTCTCGCCGGCAGCGGCGACGGCGATCAGTCACTCGATGCCCGCGGCGCGCGACTTCACGGGTATATATACGCACGAAAAGGAACCGCTGCAACGGCCTGGCATTCGGCTTAATTAGCTTATTAATGGGAAGGCTTGTTTGCCTCGGGTTTCGCTAATTGGCCGATGCTTTAAAGGGAGAAAGATATTAGCGAGCGGTATAGTCTTAAACTCCGTTCGCCGGAGAAAAGCTTACGGGCTTGTTTTCAAGCGCTGGCGCTTCCTTCCTTTGAGTCATTGTTCGCTGTACAAGCAACTTTGCTATTCAAAATATCTATGTATAGCATTATTAGGGATGATCAGTGCGCTTATCGCTTTATTTTAGAAAATTCCGGACTGTCGAGGGTAAAATTTTTTATCAAATTGCTGAATAAATAACTATTTGCAGACTAATGAATGTAAAAAAATAATTTCATATAATTTATTTGTTGTACTTATAATATTAAACAAGTTCAATAAATTAAAGTATAGGCAAAAGTACTTGAACAAAAATGTCAAATGATAATATATATATATATATATATATATATATGTAGATTACGAGATCAATGAGCAAAAAAGCAAAAGAAATGAGGGTATGAGGAATTAGCTTGATTAAATAAAATGAAACAAGAATTCGCGTTAATAAAAAAAAGGAAACTTTCTTCGGTGTAAAAACCCTCACGGCTTAGAGGGAAAAGCCGAAGCAAGCTAACTGCATGAATCTATTTATTGATAAAAAAAGAAATTCAATAATACAAAATCTAAATAAATATATGAATTAAGATCGCGCGCAAATAAAATGTCTCAAAAGGGGCGACGTACAGACGCACGCACACTTAATTATTGCTTACTACGGGTCACGTGACCCGCGCAACTCACAAACATACAAAACCCAAGTTCGCTGGCCGCTGTGGTCCACCCAATCCAACTGGTGAAACCGGGCCTGGGGAGCGTAGTGGTCCTCGATCTGCACACCGCGCACCCCGACGTCTCGGGGAGACCAACGCTGTGGTGCCGGGCAACAAACTTAGTTGCCGCAAATTACGCCCGCCTTGGAACGCGTCACGTTGAAAATGGCGAACGTGGACAGCGTTCCACAAGCAACAAAAACTTAGCTGCATCTCCTTTTCTTTTCCTACAGTCGCACATACATACACTGCTTACGCGCAATCGCGAAATCCGGCTCCAACCATTTCGCAAAAATCTCGCATTCGCGTCGAACGCGAAGTTAACAAAAGCAAAAAAAAACTCAATCAAAACTTGTACGGACCCGCTAAAACTAGTCACCGCAGCGAGCTACGAATGCCACGATGAAGTGAATCTTTCTTCCCGCGCGCCGCTCGCGCTACACGAAATACAAAAGAAGGCGCGCGAGGCGTAGGACCGCAGCGATGACGGTTACAAACAACGGCGACACCGATGTAAATATGACCCGAACAGTACTACTTTTATGCCAATGACGAATGCTATTTTATAATATTTATTATTAAGAAATATTGATCGATTTGTAATTTAATTTATAAATAATTACAAAAATTTAATATATTTTTAATATAAAATATACCTAATTCGCGATTCATTTGAAAAAAGTAATAAAGAAAAAATTCGTTCGAAAATAAAATGAACGCAAGAGAATGAAAAAACTCGAAAATCGAAGATTGCTTCTTACATTGGCACAATAATACACGACAAAAAATGAAGAGAGCAAAAACGTAGCCTTATTAATATAGCTTTCTCGATGCCAAAAGAGACGGAGAAAATAAAGAATAAGGAACGAACGAAGAAAGCTGGAAGGATGGAAGCGCCAGAGGGCAAAGGTGTGAGTCGTCGTGAAAATAATGGAAATCCCGATGTGCCCGGTGGATGGCTTCCTCTCTCTCTCTCTCTCTCTCTCTGCTTCTGAAGCGAGGGCTGAATCTTAAACGATATTTAATTCACGCAGCGTAAGACGCTGAATTATGTTATTATTTAATTAGAAGACCGCGAAAGGGCCGAGCGCGCGGCATTCGAGCGAGAGACGGTGTGCCGGCTGCCATTGCCGCCGGTCAGAGCAAATAAAGCCCACCCCAATTACAAAAGCTCTCTCTCTCTCTCTCTCTCGCGCCAGCGCGCGCTTACAACGCTTCAAGGCTTCGAACGCCGCGAGAGACTTGCAAGAGAAAGCTGCAGGATCGCCAGGAAGGGAGAAGTTTCACAAAGAGAGAAGACGCTAAGAGCCTCGCTTCTTAGCCAAACTAACTTTTCACTGTTTACTTAAACACACAAGGTAAAGAAAGTAATTTTACAATTTTCATAGTAGCCGGTTTACATAAAAATTACCCGTTTACGGGTACGTTAAAGTTTCCGTAAGCCGACGAACGCTGACGCACCATTCGTCCGCGATGAAATATTACTTTTTACAAAGTTTGATTGTAACTTACTTGTGTAATAAAGTGGAAAATGAAATTTTATCAAATATATCGTTGCAAGTAATAATGTTTGTTTCGAGCGAGTTGCACGTTAACGTTTACGTTAATCCTTTTTAATCGTGCAGTATTTAATAAATAACTTTTTATAGTCTATTTCTAGTAAATTGAAATAAAATTATTAGATAATTTAAAATTATTTATTTTTAAAAAGAAAATCTTTTACTAATAAATAAGCATTTGCTACATATACATTCCAATAAAAATCTATGTGAATTGAAAATAGTATTTCTATTGTCTTGGATACTCCAAGTATCAATTATGGCTATTTTAAATTTGAATTGATATTATTAAAAACAAAAACATGAAATTTCACCTTCTAAAAATTACACCTAATTATTCAATAATTTTAAAATTCAAACATTTTAAAATAAGATTTAAAAATAATAAAATCGTTAAAAAATATTTTCATCGTCAAAAAAAGCATTATACTATGCGCGCACGGATGCGAGTTTCTATGGCATAAAATTTAATCGTCAAACTGAGCTACTTTTTCCGGTTTATCCGGTTTTTGCATAGATAAAGAGAGAAAAAGGTAGCGAGAAAGAGTAGCACTTTGTGCCGTGAAAAATAGTCATCGCCGCAGCGATTCACCCATGCCTTTGCCTCTTACTCTCTCTCTCTCTCTCTCTCTCTCTCTCTCTCTCTCTATTTCTTTGCCAGCTGCGGTGCTTTAACTCGCAAAGAGAAACGTACAACGCGCGCTTCAACGACTGAAACGCAAAGCGTCAGCGACAACGCGAGTGTGCGATTTTGCGGAAAGCGTGTGCCGTTTTCACTACTGCTGCTACTACTACTACTACTACTACTACTACTACTACTACTACTACTACTACTAGTACTACTATATTCCCATCCTCTTTACACGTGCATAATAAAAGATCCCGTGGCTCGGAACATTTGGAGATGCTCGGTCGGTTGGTCGCGCGAGCGCGAAGATGAATAAAGAGCGCGGCTTAACACATCCAAAGCCAGGCTCGTGTGCGCTACACACGGGGCCTGTACGCGTTCGCCGCCGGAATAATTAGCGAGGCGCCGCCACGAACGCAGCCGCGCGCTCGCTCGCGAGCATATTTTACGCTTTCCCTTTGGATTTTCCATGCGCGCGCCCTCCCCGAGTGAGAGAGCGAGAGGCGCATAGTTATACACGTAAACGAACAGATGCGACAGATCCCGTGGTTCTTTGAAGCCCGATTCTACTATTATACATTTTCTTTTGGGCTTTAGCTATACGTCTACTTCAGAGCTACTCATCGACTCGCCCTCTTTCTCTTTCTATCTCTCTCGCTCTCCCCTGTTCTTCGGCTCCTTTGCGGAGAATCACGTTTTTCGCAGCTATTATAACGCGACTGTACAACGTTCCATGCTCTCGCATCCGAACACCGAGTCCTCGGCGCTTCCATTTTAGAGATTGCCGCCGAGCTTCTCTCTCTCTCTCTCTTTCTCTCTCTCCGCGTTCGATTACCGCCATTCTTCTTCACCGCTTCTATTCCTTCTATTTTCGTCGTTTCGTTTTCCATTGCTTCTTCGGCGTTTCTTTTTTTACATTCTTTTTTTTTTTTTTTTTTTTCTTGCATTGCCAGTATCTCGCTTATTGGGTGTCGTCGTTGCCGGTTGCCGCGCGACGCGGAAAAATATTCTAAAAGCAAGTGACGCGATAGCGCAGGATGACGACGACGGCGACGACGAGCGGAGAATAGAATGGAAGATGCGTATCGCATACGAAGACTACGGCGCGAGATGCGCTGAAAGTTACAGTTTGCTATATGCGTAAAATATACAACAACCTCGCCAATCTTCGGTTTGATTTTCTTTCATAGAATGCACATAGATTACAATCAAAATCCTATGCAATATGCATATTCGTATTCGACGTTGATTTTTATTACAAATACTTATTTTGATAAACAAAATATTATTATTCAAATTTCTAGAATAAATTATTAGAAATACTTTAACTACATGTATGTACAAATAAAATGTAAAAGTATTTTCTAAACTATAAAATTTTTGAAATATTTAAATTAAAATATCTTTATTTCATGTGAAAAAAGATTTGATGGGTTTTGTACGAAGAATAAAGATAATTTCTTTTTTCATTTTGATATATTTCAAGTAAAAGCATTGAATTAAATCACTGTTGGAAAACGAGGAAAAGTTTTTATTTAATTTTACCATGTTGTTCAATAATTATTCAAATAAAGAAATGAAATTTTTTTTATCTATACAGTGTGGTGTAAAAATAAATTATTTCTCGCAAAAAAATTTTTCTTTAAAAAGTTATTTACAGAAATCGATTGTGCTATACGTTTAATCCTTTTGAATCAATCTTTCGTTGCAGTATCGACTTAAAGTTGACGGCAGACCGGAAAACAAGAGCTTGTACTCGTACATTTTACGATACTATCATTCCGAGCAATCGGAGAGATCTTCCAGCTGTAAAGAGTATTCCAAATCGAAGCCCTAATAATGATATGGACAAAGACGATGAATCAATTTAATAGGAAGCAGATTTAATGATTCGGCTAGCGAAGTATTATTGAAATTGTGAAACGAAGAAAAAATATCTTAAATGAGCGAATAAAAATTTCATGAATATATAAAGCATGTTATTGAGTTCGATCGCAGAAAAAATAATCTGGATTAATGTTGAAAAATATAGATTCAGCATAGCAGGCTTTAAAATGAAATGATACATTTTTTATACATATTTTGCAATATACAAATCGTCTATGCAATGTTACGTATAAAAAAAAAAAAAAATAAAAAAAACGAGAGAAAATTTCACGATCGAGGAAAAATAGAGAGGCAACTTTGTAACTATAAATGTAAAAAATGAAGCAGAAAGAGAGAAAAGTTGCCGTTTAAGGTAGATTTTTACTCGTGGTTATAAAGACATTTTGCTTTAACTAGACGATAAACACAAAGCTGAAAGAAAGGGCGCAAGCATTATCCGTAAAGGTAGAGAGAAGCGTAAACGTCGTAAGGGAACGTAGAGGGATAGAGAGAGAGAGAGAGAGAGAGAGAGAGAGAGAGAGAGAGAGGGAGGAGGGGCGTTATTTAAAACGAGCTGTTTTGCATGGAAATGTTCGTCAATGGTATTTTTCGAGACGCTTAACACTGACGTTTTCGCGGCTATGAAAAGTCTGCGTCGAACTAAGTAGATGGCTTGGAACAATAGCGCATCGTTACCCCCTTGTTTCTTGTAGTTTAAGGTAACTTCCCCTCCCCCCTCCTCCTTCTTACTTTCTTTTTTTTTACGACCGAGTGCCGACTTTTCGAAGACTCTTTTTTTTTTTTTTATTTGTTTCTTCCGTTTTTTGTTTTATTTTGCGAGGCATGTGCGTATCGTGATACTTAAAGTGCTTCAAAGAAATTTAAAAAAATAAGATTTTATTTCCAAAAAAAAATTCTAAAATTGTTTTAGAATTTATCTAATTTTTTAAACTAATCTATGATTAAAAATTTTAATTTTCAATACTTTCGTTTGAATTTTCTTGCAAAATATGCCTCATCGCTTTGAAAGGCATATAAAACTTGATTCATTAAAAATAGTAATTGAATAAAAGAGAAAAATGTAAGTTTATGAGATATTTGAACGCAAGCTGCATCTTTTATTATTTTATTTATTTAAAAATAAAATAAAATAAAGTTTAAAAATAATATAGCCATTGCTCAAAATTTAAAATACATAGTATTTTATTAAAAAAACGAGCGACTCTTGAAAGAAGTTTCGACGTCTCATGACGCGAATTGAATTTGGCAATAGTTTCTCAGAGAAAACGTCAATGGTAGTTTCGAAAAGTTTTCTCTTCCTTGACTATATAAACTCGTCGAATATTGTGCGCGAAATTCGCAAGAGAGCACAGTGGAACGGATCGAGACTCGTAGTTTTCGAGCTCTTTACAAGGCAGAAAAAGACCATCCAAGTCATCGAAGATCGAACGTTCCGACGCGATACCGTTAAAAGGAAAAAAAAAAAAAAGAAGAAGAAGAAAAAAGTCAACTCGTTGCAGAGCCATCCAACTAGTAACATCGAAGATAAGAGCGACGTCGTCGACGACGACGACAGGGTTTCAAGTTGTTCATTTAAGTAATTATCTCGATAGTGGCGTCTGGCTCTTTAGCTTTTCCACGGCTGACTCGACAATGGCGCATTTTATCTATTAGGCCGAGCCAAACGAACGAATAAAAAAGTCGACGATAGTGTAAAATATATAGAAAAACGTATACACATTTACAAGTAATGTACACGAGTACATACGTGCGTAACGAACCTCTGACGTTGCGGATTAAATCAAAGCTTTGGCACCGAGGATCGATTAATCAGGAGCGCGAGTGCGAGCAACGCGCAAAAGATCATTAAAAGGCGAACCTCTAATTTTCGATAAAACCGCCGAACGATCCGCAAACGCGGCAACTGTCCCCCGATTCATGAGCGCGCAAAACGGATGAACCGCGTTGATTACCATTTGTCTCTCGTGTGCTGCTCGACTATCTGCTCTGTATGCTCTCGTGTACGTTTTCGTTCGCCGACGAAATAATCGAATTCGCCGAACCTCCGCTGTATGTATATACATGTAGAGATATACATATACGCGTATACGCGCGTGTACACATACGTATACGGGGATATGCGAAGGATTAAAATAAGCTGTGCGAAGAGGAGGCGATGAAGGAAAAGAGAGAATACTCACCGAGGCCCGCGTGTCCGAAGCAGAACAGGCAACCATCGGTTCCATTGATCACCGCGTGGATGACATCGGTGAGGGCGCTCGAGCAGATTTCGGTCTGAAATGTGAAAAAAAATAATGGAAGGGATAAAACAAAGATTGATTGAAAAGAAGAGCGGTGACGTAGTTGCACGCATTGAAAAGACTCGATAATAACGTATTCAAAATTTTGCCAACTTGCAGGTTAAAGTCAATTTCAATAAAATCTACTTTAATTTTTCATTTCGTGATTTTCGTGAAATTTCAAGCAGTTTTTATAAAAACTATTTCTTAAAAATAATAAAATTCGTAATCATTGATCAATATTGTTAAAAAATTTTGAGCTGACTTATTTAAAATATTTTATTATAAGAAAAGTTTCAAAGAAAAAAATGGGCAACGTTGAAAATTGTTTTATTTACATAGTGTAAGTAAATTGGCATATATGTAAGATAAAATTTTCATATTTTTTCAAGTTATACAGTAAAGTGCATAAATTAAATTAAAGTATAATAAGTTCAGAATTCAACTCACAAAAATTACGTTTAATTTGTACATGTAAATTGTATGTAGCTTTTTCAGTAATTATTAGAATATTTTTAAACGCGTTATTCGTTTAAAATAATGTCTTATAACAATAATTTTTTTTTTTTAAATATTTCAATTATCTTCGTAAACCAGAACTTGTCATCTGCAAGTAAGCGTGTAAAGTATTTTTAATATTAAGTATTTAAAACATAATAAAAATTGTTATTTATGTATCATGTACAAAGATTTTTAATAAATTTTATTTGTTTTCATCATTTTGCATTTCTATTTTGATTTAAAAAAAAGGCAAATATATTTTTGTTTTTATCATTGTGAGAGCAAAAGAGAGCGAGAGAAAAAAAAAGAAAAAAGTTTATTAATTAAATGAGCGAAAATCTCTGGGAAATAATAGCGTATTGCTTATTCAGGCGATTTAGGAGAAAGGGCCATGTCCTTTATATATATATGTATATACGTACGACGCTTTAATAAACAGGCCACCTTGCGACGAAGAGGAGCTTTGTTTGTATCTAATATATTCATAGGCCCGAAAGACTTTTACTCTCCCCGGCTCCACTGTCTCCTTTCTCTCTTCCCCCTCTCCCTCCCTCCATCTCCCATCGTCTCTCCTCTCGACCAAAATGGAACCTCATCATACAACCGCTTTTCACTGTCTCCTGCACATCCACCGTGCTCTTTCCCTCTCGAGTTATCTCGTGTTCTTTCTCTTGCGTTTGCGGTTAAGGGTTGCCGCTGCAATCACCTATACACAGTACAGCTAAGGCAGGGGAGGTGAAGAAAGATGAGCAGAAAGTGGAAAGAGCCAGAAAGAAGGTAAATATGAGGGTGAAAAGGAGAGGAAGGACGCGTTTCGATGTACCGCGGCTGATGATCAGAATTTACAGAAATCATTTGGGGAAAAAAAAAGGAAGGGTGGGCGGCCTCACCTTTTTTTCGATTGCACCGAGCCAGGGATTGGATTTCCTGCGGCATTTCTTTTGTCTTCTTCTTTTTTTTTTTTTTTTTTTTTTTTTTCATCTCGGAGGGAGTTCGAGAGCTGGAAGATTTAATGAGGTATGTACTCTTGGTATTTTTATTTATGTATGCGCTTTAATTTAAAATATCGCATTTTTATCCGATAAGAGCTTCGAATAATGATAACGAATTCTATACTGTCAAGTTACAATTAATATAACAGAGTTGGTATTTAAAATTAATTTCAACACTTAAGTTTCCCCTTTTTTTCGTAATTAAAAAGTTCAATTTTAATTTGTTAGCTCAGTCATTATTAAGATATTTCAGTCTCCACAAATTGTTCAAATGCGTATTGAATTGGTAAAAAAAAAAAAAAAAATGCAAAATCGTTTTGGTTTTATTACGTTTACTTTGACAATAAAGATAATAGTGAATAATACTCAAAATGGTAAAATTTTATAAACAATAGATATTGAAAATTCCGTAACAGAATCTTTCGTTTAAAAACTCATGAAGCTCAACGACGCATCGAATTAAACGAATAATCGAAGAGAAATTAAACGATAGGAAATAATTGATAGAGATGAAATGGAAAAAAAGAAAAGAAGGAAAGATCTGATATTCGCGTAAAAAATGAAAACGGAAAGCGAAAGGAAATGCGATCTTAAGAAAGGGAAATAAGAAGCCCAGTCCCTTCTTCCGATATGGTAATTTCTATCTGTCCTTGGCATCTCTCAAAGGGCGCGTCGTTTATATACTGCGTTGCAAGCAAAAAAAGATCATTTACTTGTCATCGATTTTGCCGAGTGCTTTTCAATAGCTACTCTTTCTCTCTCTCTCTCTTTCTCTCGCTCTCTCTTTTCCTTCTTTTTCGTAATTTTCCTCTGTCCGAGTCAGAGCTGGCCGCTTCCGTTATTGCCGCCAAAGAAGACATCGGATTATATTGGATTTATATTTTATACTTCAAGATAGCATTTTATTTTTTATGCGACGAATAGTATCATTGTACAAATTTTTTTCAATTTCATAGTAGACAATGAATTTTTTACTTTTAACATTTGTTTTGATTTAAAAAAACTATTTTAACGTGATTAAATTGATTTTCTTGCTATTTTTTAACGAATTTTTTACATCATCGTATCATTTTTTTTTTTTTTTTTTTTTTTTTTTTTTTTTTTTTTTTTTTTTTTTTAATCTTTATTAATTATAAAACTAAGAACCAAAAGTTACGTTATCATACTTGCGTAATTGTAAAAATTATTTTTACAAAAGCAAAAGAGTCTCGTTGCGTATAATAATTAGCTAATAAAAGTGTAACGTTGTCGGTTCGTAGAAAACGAAGAATAAGCTCGGTGACACAGTGTCGCAATAACAGTCGACTCGAGGATAGAGTAAAAGAACAAAAACAGCATTGTGTACTTATATACATGTAGGTGAAGCGTTAAGACGGCATAATCGTAAGGGGGAAATCCTGAGAAACAACAGCGCCAAACAACGACAACGACATTCATAATTATAACGGGATCATCCCGCGGGATATAATGCTAAGCGAACGCATTTCGCGGATACGCAGACTTTAACCGACGCGTCAGTCAGCAACTTCTCCTTTCATACGTAAACGCACACCTACACACAAATATACATGTACATATATCATCGGGGCGCACTAGCCGCTTAATGAAATACGTGACCGAAGAGTTCGTCATAAACTCAAACGCTTGATTTTCTCGTTCGTAGTCAGTGAGAGGGAGAGGAAAAAGAGAGGTAATTTTTAGAAGAGAGAAAAAGCGGGGTAAAGTTGACGGTCGAAAGAGCGATTGGAATTTTGCTCTTTTGTATTAGACACGAAGCCGAGGATCGACATTCTTCGGAAACTTATAATGGGTATTGTAAAATTTTAATTTCAAACTCGATAGATAACGAGAGTTATCGCTTGCGTGTCTTGCATACGATTATAAATAATGTGCTTTATTTGATAGTGTACGTAGTACAGGCAAAGAAATTTATGGCTTTTTATATCTTTATTATTTTCTACGTACGACGATATTGAACATTTTTAGATATTTAATGTTTGATAGAGTTGTAAGAATTCAAAATAAAATTTTGGAAATAAAATGTTTTTTTCATTTTGTGTTAGTAAATAAAAATATTAAAAATATAAAGGAATCTTTTCATTATTTGCATTAATTATTAAGATAAAAAAAAAAAAAAAAAATTAGCTTTAAGTTTACAGAATATCAGAGATTTTAAAGAAACAACGAAATCCAGTAACGACGACTTTATTAGCACCAGCGGTTACAAATGAAACGTCGAGCTGGAAAAGAAATTTGCCTGCGAAGTTGATTTAACGGCGTAATCGCGAATCCCGCATGGATTACTTTACCGAAGCTTGACAAAGCGTCACAACAGACGTCGACGACGCAACGTGCTTCCATTTCGTTCTCCCTCCCCCTTCCCCCTCCTCCCTCTGTTTCACCGATAGACAGAAATACAGGAGAAAAGAAGAAATCGGGAGGCAAGCTCTCGCCCATTACAGATAAAAAGGCAAAAGCGAGTCGCGGGAAATCGGTCTCCCAATTAGGAAACGCGGCCCTTCGGATCATTAATTTCGCGTGCGACTCTGAAGTAAATTAAAAGCGACGCGCGAAACGAGCTCGTATATAAGTTATATATACACCATCGCGCAGACGCCAGCGTTATATAAGCAGTGATGGTACAAATACCTCGTCTTCGGCGTGTCGTATATAGCATTTGGTCTGCAGCCCGCGTTCCGATAACGCAATATTGGCACACCTCTCCGGAATACCAATGCCTGCCGCCGAAAAGGGAACGAGGAAAAGAGGGCACACATACACTCACACATACGTACACACACTTACATGTATATTTGTGTACATGTATACATAGGACAGCTCTAGCCACGGGACACGAAAGTGCGTTCGGGAGGGAAGGACCGCTGCTTTCCTACACGAGAAAGAGAGAGAAGATGGATACGAAGAAAAGTGGAAATAAAGAAGACGGAGGGAAGAAAGCGAGAGTAGGAGGGAAAGTGAAGGAAGAGAAACGAGAGGGCTTGTGCCTACTTCTTGAACTTTTTTTCTCTTTCTCCCTCGGCTGCGCACACGCGCGCGTTCTCTTTCTCATTCTCTATCCTGCTCTCTTCTTATTTCTCGTCGGCAAAATGTAAAACTCGTGTCGAAAGTTTCGATGGTAGCAACCAAAGAGGGTTTTCGGCCCTTTTCTTCTCCTCCTTTCGCTCTTTCGCTATTCCTCTCGAATGTTCTCCTTGATTTCGACGAAGAGAAATAAACAGTTGAGCGGAAAAACAATAAAATATATTTATACGATGATTTTCTTCACTTTGCTTAAGTTATAATCTGCGAATTGCGTTTCTAAGTTTAATCGTCTTTCATACATATATGATTTCGATATTAATGCGAAAAATTTGATATACCAAAACCGATTTAACTTATGAAGCACATTTCTGTGGTTGAAATGAAATAAAATCAAACTGGTAATATGCTCTGCCCGTAGTTAATGTTAAATATATAAAATATTATAGAGTATTAAATTATATTGAAAAGTGATTTAAATTCATTGCGATTTTAATACGGATATTTAATTTTATTAAAGAATATAAAATTTAACAATTTCAAAATAATATTAAAAATCATAATTATACTTTTTAAGAGTTTATCAAGTATACAAAATAAAATTTTTAAAATAATACTTCGATAAAACTCAGATATTTTGATGATATGTAAAACTTTTATTTAAAAGCTTTAAAATTTAAACAAAAAATCAACGTTTGATAGCAAACGATGCGAATAATATTTCTTCGCGACATATTCTAAACGCAATTTCCATATAACCACCCATCGCCGTTATCTCAAGAGAAGTGAGAATCTGATTATCGCGGCTTCACCTCGTTTACGATAATTTTATGCAGCAGCTTTCATTCGTGACGCTTGCGCGCCCTATGCCAACGCAACATCTGTATTAAGTTGACGTCCCACTCGGCATTTGCATCACGACATTGCGGCGCGCTAGCTCCAAGGGCTATCAACGAAAAAGAAAAAAAATCCTTATCAAAGACAAACGATCCCACGGGGAGATAAAAGCACGGGGATGATCGCACGCGGTTGGATTTCCATGCGGTTGCCATCAACTTTATCCGTATTCGAGAAAAAAAAAAAAAAAATGAGCGGGGCCGCGCTCTCGTTTTCGCTAGGGATGGATCTAAAAGGGGGAGGAAGAAGCTTGTCTTCCTGCTTAGAAAGTCTCCCTCGACGCTCGCACGTAATCGGTAACTTCGACGAAACTCCACCGTTCCTCCCAATGTTGAGGATCTACCTTGCGGATTAATTAAAATCCCGTTCGCGCAAGAGAGAGAGAGAGAGGGAGAGGGAGAAAGAGAGAAAGAGATTCCGATTCAAAATTGCATTCCGGACGCGTGCGTCCACAGACATTTCGCACGCCGGATGCCGCGAACCGCGTGCGCACGACTCGTAACGATGCCATTGTCGTATACCGACGCCTCGTACTCGCGTGAATTCAATTGACGCGGCGGCATTTATCCGAAATCGTGCGATGATGAGAGAGCGACCTTTTGACTCATTACGATGAGAGAGAAAAAAAGTCTAATTTACTTATTCGTTGAAAATAACGCACGATACGATGACACGATGAAAAAAAAAAAAAAAAATGTAAAAAGCTCGATTATTATTCGAAAAATGTTGTTATAATGATAGCCGATAATATCATTAAATCCGGGCTATTGAAGCAATAATTCGATCGTTATTTCAATAACGCAAAGCCATCATATTGCGCGAAAGAATTTAGATTCGAAAATTTGACATTAAGGTGTTAAAGTTTATTAAACGTAACGTTGAATTTTAATTAATCCTATAAAATCCTTTGGTATTTATTGATTAAATTTGACACGCGCAGCCTTTATTCGAATATTTAAATTGATATGTGCTCCGTATAAATAATTGCATTCGATTTAATTTTTCTATGCGCGTTATCACGCATGTGAAAGTAAAATAAATATTAATTTTAAAAATAATGATTTTCATTTGCATTTGTTAAATAATAAATAGAAATAATTTAAATTATTGATTGATGAATTAAGTTCATAATAAACATAGTAATGTACATGTATAAAATAATTTTGAATTATTGAAATTCTTGGAAAACATTTATTTTACCTTATAAAATGAAAAAAAAATATAAAAAAATTTTCTCAAAACTAATTTTGAAGTAAGTTTCTAAACTTAAAATACGCGTCACCATAAAATTCTTATCCATCTTCTATTACGTTATAAAAATAAAATTTAATTTTTCAGTACATGAAGCAAAATCCAATGCGCCAGCATAAAATAACATAAAATAATAAAAAATAAAACGAAAAGTAACGAAAAATTTTTCCTCTCCCCTAACTGCCAACGCATAAACTTACCTCTCCAGCAAAATTGAGCAAATGCGTGCGTGCCGTCCGCTCGCAGGCGGCGAAAGTATAAAATCGATTAGGCGCAATCATTCACCGTGACCCGACTCACTCGGCACTCCGTGAAAGGGAAGCGCGTTGGAGCTCGTAAAAAAAAAAAAAAAAAAAAAACAAATATATGGAAGAGGAACGTAGAAAGATTCGAAGCATAAATCAACGATCGAAACGACACGAGAAATATTCCCTCCCCGACTCTTCTCTTTTGGCGCTCTCTTGGAAAATGAATAAAAAAAATGGAATCCAGCCTATAAGAAAGGGGAGAAAAGAAATCTTCGAGCACGAGGAAATTACGCATATATACATATATATACACGAGTAATCCGCCCGAGTAACCGAACGAAGCCGAGGTAAAGTTGCCGGTTTGAGCTTTTCGCACACCGCGGCGAATAACGCGCCATGAAATCACGATAACTCGCCGTGATGTGTGTATAACGACTCGAAAAGTTTAGCCCGTTTTGGGGAAGAGAACGACGCGTTCATACTTTCAGGGTTAGGGAGCTCTCACTCTTTTAGGCACTTTGGTTTTCCGGCACCGATGGTGGAAGACAAAGACAGAGAGAGAGAGAGAGAGAGAGGCAGAAAGAGAGAAAGAGGAACCGCGCTAGTTCTGTGTCTCGTGAAATATGTCGCGATTTACACGGGAGATTGGCGTCATTGCCGTCTGGGGACTATGTACCTCGAGTCTGCCTCGTTCTTTCTCTCCGTTTGTCTTTTTCTCCCTCCCCTCTCTGTTTTTTTCTGTTTTAGTTCTGTTATGTGAACCCGCGGGATCAAAAAAGCATTTGCAAAATTCGACGTTTCCAGTGCGAACGAGAAAGATAAAGGTAGAGCTTCCATCGTAACTGATTCAAAACCGAGAGTGAAAAAAAGAAAAAGAAAGAGAGAGAGAGAGAGAGAGATGAAAACAACAAATGGTTAAGTGGATTGGCACTGCATGAACTAACTGGAGGAGCTACTCGATATCGAATACCAGCGCATTCGTCGACATTGTATCGATTTGATAACTTTTTTAGACTTACTCTTGTTTACGTTTCATCAACCTCCGTTATAGATGACATTCAACGTTTTAAGCTTTCTTTTTTTATCACTAAGGGAGGAATTTTCCCGAGTCTCGTAATACTTACGGAGATGTAATCAGTTACATGTTGTCTTTATTTGAAGAAAAAGGCACTTAAACTTTATTACACGAGTAAATCTAGGCAAAACCTTAGATTACGATCTTAACAAACAAGTCGACACACGTAATCCCATCTGCGCGTATCAGCCATCGAAAGCCGAGAGATTCTGAGTCACGTATCGTAATCTTACACGTGACCACCGTACGAGTCCAACGGGTACGCGTCGACCATTCGAAGTATACGAATGAAAAGCATCCCAGTGCGACGCCTAGCTCCACGTAGAAGAGGACGCGTCCTACGAGCTCCACCTCGCGCCGTCAAAGTTCATCAGCATTCGTGAGCCGCGACGCTCGGAGATTAATCCCCCGCTGTAATATGGAAATGCATCGAACGCAGCTCGTCGGATAGAGAGAAACAGTGAGAGCTGCCTCGGTCGTTTCATCGCGGGGAATAGAAAAGGACGAACGTGCTCGATGCGCTATACTGGCCGTTTATACTCGACTCTCCGAGCTCCGTGTGATTGGTTTACAGATTGACGCGTTCGTTGACTCTCCGTAAGTTAAGCTCGTTCGGCTCTACGGCTCTCCTCTTCTGACCTTTGACCCCCGTTGTGAGCGTACGAAGGAAAGCCGAGATTCGAATTGTTTCTATACGTATATGTTGCAAAAAAAAAAAAAAAAATTATTAAATTTACATAAGATCGATAAATGGATTTTTCTCCCTTTTATTCTGTTTTTATCTTGCGAGATAAACTTCGTTCGTTTTGTATGATAAAGTTTATATTTATTGTGACTTTCTATTTTTAAAATTTATAATAAATATCAATTATTATAAACGAGTAATTTTATGAGAAAAATCAATCATACTTTCAACATTAAATGTCGTAACATTTATGATAAGAGTACATTTATGAAAACAATTGCTTTTTTAAATGTGGCTATGAAGGTAAACTTACAAGTGCATGTATATATCTTGGTTAAATATAATGAGGTAATAAAACGAAATGTCTTAATTTACATAACACACGGATAAACGTAACGACACCTTAACCCTCTATCTAATAAACCAACGCGGCAGGTCTCTAATGACCACGAGAGTCAAGGTACAGGAGGGGGCAAGGGGAGGGGAATCCTTATCAAATCATCGTCATAAACGCGCGAAGCCGACTTCCCTATCCAGTATTTCAAAATGAGTGCGACGCAGCATATCACACGCGGCTCGTAGCGCATAAATCGAGAGGTTTACGAGCGCGCGTTCGGCTTGTCTGGATGAAGCGATCCATTAGAGCTCACCTGGGGGAGAGAGAGCGCCGTAAAATCGCTCTATCCCTTTCCATCTCTCGGGGGCTCGGGTTGCTTTGTCAAGCAAGAGTGGACCGGCAATTGGTCGCGCGCGAGCGTGGGCGCGCGCGTATCTGCGCGTCGGTGCTTGCGTCGTCCTCTCCGCGTGCGGCTTCCGGAGTGTAAACACCGATGAGGAAGCTGTATAGCAGCCCGCGGCTCGTCGACTATTAGCCGTAAGTCAATAATAAAGCCTTTGCTCACGTGGTTGAGCGCTGTATAATGGCCGAGCCAGGTTATACGCACCCCCTTTGCTTTACTCCACCACCACCTTTGCGTATTGTCCTTGTCCGTTCTCTCGCTTCCTAGCCAAGCTGGAATTGTCTTGTCGGTTCGCTTCGCTTTGTGCATGTGCGCGCTCTCGCGTCGGTTTATTTGTACGCGGGTCTGTGTTTACGGGACAGGATTTGCTCTTGCTCTTGCCTATGGCTTTGCGAATCCATGAAATTCTTCGAAGATTTTAAAGTTTCGTCTTTGAAAATTTCTTTGGCTCAATTTGTTCTTTCTTCTTTATTTTTTTTCTTTCTTTTTTTTTTTTATCGATGTAATGATTTACAGCGACTCGATTTTCAAAAATAAATTTAATATTTGATCAAAATATGTTTGTTGTTTGTTTTTTTTTTTTTTTTTTAGTAATTTTTAATATCGTTAAAATAACGGTACCTTTTTAATTTAGCGTAAAGCTCTGTAAGAAGAAATCAATTAGAAATTGTTGAGAAAGAAAACCTTTATAAAGCGAAATAATAAAATGTTTTTGAATTATCTAGTCAATTTGCTCGTAAAATTTTTATAAATTAATGAAAAAATTGATATTGCATAATGCATTGAGAAGTGAAAGAAAATGATGGTTCTCTGTATTTGATGGTACACGAGTATATTGCATAAAGCTTATCTTGTTGAATAATGGAGATGAATGTTTCTGAATTTTTAAAGCACGAAATATCAAATTTCATTGGTTTATTTTTTCCTTTCTACGTCGCTTAAAAAAAACTTACAAAGACTTTAAAGTTTGTGAAAGAAAAATAAAAAATATTTGTTTATCACATGACATTCGTGATACAAGAATGACATTTAAATAAACTATATCGTAAATTTTAAAACGTCGACATGAACCGTAACAATTGGTAAAAACATTTAGATGAGAAATAAAAAATTTTTTCCATAAAGTTAAATTTTACGATATTAATTATGAATCTAAATTTTAGAAGTACTTTAAAATAATTGATTTTTAAGACATAATGCAAATATTAAATTTTAATCAAATATTCAGAAATTTATAGAAAAGAGCTTATATTATACGAGTTTATTATTTGAAACGTTTATTGATTTTACATTTATAGAATAATGCAAAGCCGAGTTTACACAAGAGCACGTCATAGCAATTTCATGTGATTTACCGTCTGGATTCGGTATATGCTCTTCGAGTAGTCCGTAGTAAACAAGAAGCAAGCCACGAACCGCTAATTACAAGGAAATCGCCATCTCTCGAATAGACGTTCGGGCTTATATGTCGATATGTGTGTGGTCAATGCATAATCAAGTACTGAACTTACGCTAGTTTCTATTTACGCACTCGTCTTTACTCGCTCACCTTCTTTGAATGAGTTTAAGTTTTACGATGGTTAGATAAAGATTTAATATTGTCAAATTTATTTTATACCGATGTTAATATAAAAACATTCAATTTCAATAAATCAGTGAATTATTTATTGATATTTTACAATCTTTTAAGTTTTTAAGGGATAAAAAATTTTTTTCCAGACATAAATTCTTCTATGTAGTAGTACAGTAAAGTTACGATAAATTGTTGCTCAAGCACACATTCGAGACTATTTTTTTTTTTTTTTTATTGAGATCGCAAAGTTTACATTATTCTGTGAAATCTGCTACATCGTTCAACGATTTCAGTACAAAATGTCCAGTCAAGTGGCAAAAAAAAGCCAAGGATTATTCATAATTTCAAATGGGTAAGAATAAATTTAGACAAAGAAATTGAAAAAGAGTATATTTCCCGTTGATGACAATTGATGCAGCTTGAATATATCCCACAACGTCAATCGATTTTCTCTTTCACGAGCTTTCTAAACAAACATAACAGCAGCAATGGAACTCATCGCTCCAGATACTACCTTTTTTTTCGAGACATTCAACTGTGTGATATTTCCACGATAAAAGATAGAAAATTAAAATGCAAAGAGAAAAAGAGAAATGGAGGGAGGGAGGAAAGGGAAAGAAAGAGATAGAGGAAGAATGGAAAAAGGAGCGAGAGACAAAGGCGCGTGAACCATGTACTCAATCTGAACGCTTCATTTTTTATGTGCGTAATAACTTACATAAAAATTGAAATATGAAAAAATGTATAACGCAGATATCGATGAAAAATTTTAGGCTTATAAAAAAAATATAATCTGTGTAAAACATTAAATTGAATAAAAAATGTGAAAAACATTTCTTTGTAAAAAATCAATTGATGGTTAAATTTAAAATATTTGTAATTTTTTAATTTAAACTTTTTAAACAAAAACTATAGCATGGCTATATTAACTATTACAATTTGCTATCGTAATATATAAAACTTGTACATTTCTAAAAATAAAATATTATCAAATTCAAAGAATCTATCGTAGTATCGAATATAATACTGTAGTTATTTTATGCTCGTATTGTTTTAGATTCATTATTTAAAGTGAAATTTAGAAAAACATTTGGAATGATTTACGTTACTCGTCGATATGTCTTTATATTCCATATTGTCCAATCGTGTAAAAGCTTGAAACGCAAATATTTTGATCACGAGATGATTAAAGCGTTAAAATAAGTGTCGTAAAGAACAAAGACTTAACGCACGAAGAGTATAAGAGTGTAACCATTGGCATAAGTTCGGGTAGCTTTACGCGTCGAATGGGATAAAGAGCAATGTTGGCGACGCATAGTCGTACTGTAGTTTCTAGTAGCGTCGGTGTAAAATACACAAGTAGACGCAGTAGACGTTAGCGCGATATACATATATGCAAAGCCGAAGACAAATGCGGCAAAGAGCAACAGTGGCAACGCGCACGAACCTAGAAATGGATGGTACAAGCGATTGTACATGTATATATATACACATATATATATACACACATATACATATATAGACTTTCATGAGAAGATGAGTTTTCGAGGTCGGTAAATTAGTTTAGTTATGTTCTCGGCAGGTACACATCTCGACGTTTCTCACGGGATAAAGCTTCGCGGGAATTCTTGGTGCGGTGCGCTGAGGCACGTACCCGGTACTCGGCCTCTGTACTCGCTCTTGCAAGATTTACGTTTTTGTCACTTTACGTTTGTAAGATTTCGCTCGAGTGCCGATTGAGACTTATCTAAGAAATTCACACGGGGAGGATTGAGCCGCGGGTTCGCGGATGCGCGCTACCAGAGCACTTCTACTGGCTTAAAAAAAATTTTTTTTTCTCGAATTTTTCATTGTCTACTTGTTCTTTCTTATTTTTGAAAAGAAGAAATTTTTTAACTCTGTTTATTTATTTTATCGCTTTCGAGAAGAATATTTATAATTAATTGTTATTGCTTTTGGATTTTATAAAAAAATATTGTTAAAACCACTATTGATCGTAACCAATAATACGTTAAACGATAATCATATTTCTTTGTAGAATTTGAAAAGTAATAAATTTAAATAGACACAGTAATTATGCGATATAAAATTGAAGATTAATAATAAATACAATAATCTTATTGTACATAATATACGAATAAAATTACAGGAGTAATGTATTATTTGAAATATCTTTTTTCAATTTGCCAAAATGTATGAAAATTATTAAAACAACATATAAAATATGTTCTCTTTCGAATTATCGAAACGTACCTGTGAATCTTCTTCGGTGAAAATGGCATCGAAAGCAAACATTTTTGGCGCGGCAACGGTCGGTCTTCGATCTTCGGCTGTCGACGATTGCGCCGAAGCGGGATCGATTAACGTTATTTGTTTCTTTCGTTTGTCGGCGCTGAAAAAACTACCGCCTTCGCCAGACGATACTCTCAGCATTACTTTGACCTGAAATTGAAAAGAAGAAGGTGTTATAATTTTTACATTTTTTTTTATTATACAAAATTATTTACACGTGTATAATTTAATGTTTTTATGTATAATAATTAAATGATAAAAATATTACATTTAAAAAAATTTATCAAGACGATTCGTGTGATAAAAATCGAGATTTTATGATGATAAATATGTTTATAAAGACATTAAATTTATAGTTTATTATTTACCATTAAGAATAATTACAATATCGCCCCGATATTGTAAATTTATCCAACAATGAATTTAGTTAATGTTATACGCGAGAGCTTTCCGCAAAGTAATTTTCCCCTAACGAAGCTTTTCATGCTAGAGGCAATTTGTTACAGAACGGCTTTTCGAAATACACACCCACACGAGCACACGATCTCTCTAATAAACCTCTTTCGATTTTAACCGCAACAATAGATTTATAAAAATTATTACGCTCGCTCGCATAGAGAAAAGGTATTAATGCTCGAATTAACCTCGCGACCGGTATACGCACACCAAAGTGCTTGGACACAATTCGAAACCGTTCAACGACTTGTTGTATATCTATGTACAATCGTTCGTTCGTTCGTTCGCGTGTTATACGCGTGTATATGTCGCCCTGGGGAATCATCGGCTGCTGTCGCGGCTGCATATAACAGCAGATTTGCTTCTATTAGGCAGTAAAGTTTACCGCGAATATAAAGAATTCGAGTACGCGCTGGCTTTATAATGTTTACTATCTGCGTCGATCCCCCTTTATTTTTTTTTACCTTTTTACTTTTCAATATTTATAAAATTGTAAAAATTGTGATAAATTTAATGGAAAAAAATACAGATAAATTTTTTGTACATTATTATTTATTCATTTAATTCTTATTTTACAATGAAATAATTTATCATTCAATGTAAAAGCTTTTTCAAAATAATAATAAAAAATAAAAAAAAAAAAAAAAAGAAAAAAAAAATTCCATTATATTCGTAATACCAAAATTCACTTATTGTATAGCATCATCGTAAGCCAATGACAATAGGAAATGTGCAGGAAGTTCCGGGGTATATATTAAAGGTATAATCCGCTTTGTACCGGCAATAGATCAATCAATTGATTTCGTCCGCGTGTATTTCGAAAATGGTACGTTATAACGTGCTGGATGACCAAAGTAAGCCGGTAACTGGAGAGTGATTATTTATACGTATGAGGTCGTTTGTCCGTACATTACTTATCGCAATTATCATCGAGCCATCGTGCATTCCGGCCGCGGCGGTTATCCGCATTGAATAATGCACCGATCGGTTATTAATCCGGTAATACCGAGTCCGTGTTATTTCAAGTAAATTCAGCGTCTAATATAATTGAAGTTCAATGATGAAGATCCAAGCCAACTTATTAAAGTTTGAAATATTTCATCTTAGTACATACCATATATAATATAGTGTACATTTTGCACTTTCAATAAATTTTCATCTATGAAAGATAATTGTGATTCCTTTTACAACGTTATGAATAGTAATTTTAAACATTTCAACCTAAAAAAGCAACGGCGAATCTTAGCCGTTTAAAATGTAAAATAGTCAAAACAAATAAATAAATAAATAAGACCTACACCTGCAATATATTACACGAGCACATTTTAAAAAGCTCATTATTATTCAGGATGCGTGAATGCGTCAACGAATAGTAGGAGAAGTTGCAACTCACGAGTATATCGACAGCTCGACGTCAATCGGGAATGTCTCGTGAACGCGTGCGCTATTGTGTACTCGAGATGAGAAGAGGCTAACTTGAAATATTAAGCGCGCCTAAATCCCCTTGATGATTCTAACGTACTTGTGCGACGCGACTCTTTTTTCTTACTTTCAAAATGATGGCTCTTTGATAATTTATTCATACCTTTTTCACATTTTTCTAATGCCGACATTTACTTTTAGTTTCTTTGCCTTGATAAAAATTCACCCGGTTAATCTATTATTATATTGAAGGAATATTTTTTTATACAAAATTTTTACGTACTATGCAGTCTGATTTATACAGACAGATATAGGTACAGATTGTCGCCATATTTCATAAGGCTATAAATATAACGCGATCGTCACCGGTTGCAAAACAAGTTTATACGCAAAACCTTGCATTTCTCTCAGCTCCTCGTCGAATCTATTCGTCCAGGAAATTGGGTTTCACGATTCTCGTTTACGATTACGAGACACGCACTCGTATCTTTTGCATGCGCGTATCTTCTTGCTCTGGTAGTACCAATTGACTCTCGTCTACCGGAAATGAAATGTTCGTTTCTTGAGAAAAAATTTTTTTCCAACCTCGCGTCTCCCCTCTCCTAAGAATTCCTTCAGACAGCGAGGAAGAAAAAAAAGCCAAAGAAGAAGAAGAAGAAGAAGTTAGCGGTGATCCTTTATCGAGAGTAAGACGTAGCACCGAGACAACTCGGTGCAAAAGTCCACTTTTTACAACGTTGAATTATTTGTACGACTACTCGCCGGGGATTCCGAGTCTTCCAATCTTATACGGAGTATAAATGTTGAACGAATTTCATTTCGAGAAGTCTTAAAATTTTCAAATGAAGAATATTGCAAATTATATGAGTCTATGGCTTTTAGCGAGGAAAAAAAAAGGTTCATTGGCCAATTTTTATTTCTCCTGCATTTTGAATTTTAAAGAAAAAAGCAACTTTTAAAGTGTATAAATTTTAATACTTTTTTCAGAATTGAATTGAATTTTAATTTAAAAATTTTTTTTGGTATTAATCTATATTCATTTATAATATTTAAATTTACAATATGAAACATTCTACGATAAATTTGATTGTACGGCATCAATGAGAACGTTTTAATTAAAAAATTATTAAAAATTCTTTTCAAAACATTTGATTAAGTTAAACATCATAAATATTAAAGTGGAACATTAAAAGAGGCCTAATGAATTTTTCTTTTTTAATTCATTATGATTTGTGTGGAATTGTGACTATAAAACTGGTGCCTTAGTTCTTTTACGACTTTAGATAGAAGCATTTATGCGACCCTTTTAAAATTAAAATTACAACGTTTAGGGAATGTAACATATTGTTAAATGAGAAATTCATTAAATTCAAATTACATAAAAAACTTTTGTTTCGTATTAAATTTGCGAATTTTAAGATATATTAATTGAAGTTAACAACAAAAATTAACTACAAATTGTTTAATTAAATAAATTAGATGAATTTTTAAGTAAAAGTTTTTTAAATAAAATAATTAAATACAAAATTTTAACACGTTAGTAAAAGCGTTCATCTTAGTAGCTCTTTCAATTCCGTGAACTTTGAAAGATTCATTACCGACTCGTACTTCTGTAAATGCGTTGAGTGACTACTTTCATTTAAAATTTTTGTAGAATAAAAAGGTAAAATAACAAAATTAATCTTTTATATTAAACAAGAACCAAAAAATATAAAATAAACCACATTAAAGCAAATTGTAGATAATGAATTTTTATTCTAATTAAATTTATTTAAAATTTTAAATTAAAAGTAAAAGTAAATTTTCTAAAAGATACGACAGCCATTTTCAGTTACAACAGTTCATTTTCCTCAAGATACGACAAAAAAAAAAAAAAGATACGACAGTTCATTTTCCTTAATTAATTTCAAACATCCCGCAAAGTTGTATTGTCAAAATTTCAATCTAAAAGATATAAAGCGCTTACAAGCAGATCGATTAAAAAATGAAATTAGCCTATCCGAGATTCAAACGCAAACGTATATAAATTTCCTCCGCGTTGGCGTAGACGTTTCGATTCCCGTCTACTTTCCCGTTGCTTTACCTCGAGAAATGCGGTGCGCCGCATTTGCGGCGGTAGTCGCGCCTTTGCCATACCCGTACAACGCGGCGCGGTTTCCTACCACCGGTTTCAGGAAGTAACGCCAGCGGGCTCTCCATTTTCTCGAAACCCTCGAACGAACGCCGAATTTCGCGGCGAGCGTAAGCACCCCGCCGGCAGAGCAAGTCCCCCTCCTCCGCGAAACGTAGGTGAGAAGGAAATAAGGAGAGGATACCTACGCCATAGTTTCCCCTGCGCTACGGGTAGTAGTTACGGGACGGCTTACTCCCGAGATCATACCGCGGTGCTCCGGGAGATAGTCTGAATAATCCGAGATCGAAGCTTGTGTGTGGCTGTCTGCCGCGCGTGTGTATATATATATATATACATATATACCTAAGGAGAGTAGACCCTTCGTTAAAACGGCAGTCTAACGACGTCAACGTTTGAGTACGCGAGTGTCAAGTGCCTGGGGATGACTGCCGATTAAGTATACGAGGAATACTCTTGGTTTATAATGATTTTATTTATTCGTTATCGTTCTCAAATGATTTGA
Source organism: Chalcis sispes (assembly GCA_949987625.1). NCBI lineage: Eukaryota > Metazoa > Arthropoda > Insecta > Hymenoptera > Chalcididae > Chalcis > Chalcis sispes. Next base: position 68,380,177 of record OX465094.1, read on the forward strand.
GAAATTCAACGTTGTATTTTATCTACTTTGAGCTTGTATGAAAATGAAAATTTCGCTCGAGGTAATATCTATGAATAATGGAGACGGATTTAAAAACGTGGATATATTACTTGCACGATCTCGAATGCCAGAGACGGCAAATTCATTTTATTTTAAACGATATCCCAACGGGTATAATAACACAGTTGGCGTATTATAACATATAACAAGCCGTATCAAGTCGAGACAACGGTTTTTTATACATCGGTAATATCAAGAAAGTCTTGAAGCAGTCGAGCTCGTAACTTTTCGCATGGGTAGTCAGATGGATCGGTGCCTATTTTTTTTTTTCCCCTTTCACATATATTCTCCAGCGGCTTAATACGCGAAATGCCACATTTGCAGGCGTTGTTTCGAGCGAAGTAAAGGCGAGACGAGACGGCGCGAGAAATTTTCCCCCTTGTGCGGCTCCTTGGTATCTAAATACCTGGCCGCAGGCTGCGACTGTATCAGCGGAATTTATGCCACTAGCCTGCGGCCCACTCCGACTCAGTCGGGAAAGGGAAAATTCTCGCACCATGAAATGGGTCAAAATATCTCCCTCTCTCTTCTTCTTCTTCTTCTTCTTCTTCTTCTTCTTCTTCTTCTTTTTCTTCTTCTTCTTCTTCTTCTTCTTCTTCTTCTTCTTCTTCTTCTTCTTCTTCTTCTTCTTCTTCTTCTTCTTCTTCTTCTTCTTCTTCTTCTTCTTCTTCTTCTTCTTCTTCTTCTTCCTCCCTGCTTTCTGACGTTGCTGACGCTTGTACGTCGAGAAGTCGGAGAAAGTGAGTGGAGAGAGATGATTTTCGTCGCACCACTTGTACGGTATCTAGACGACTTTCCTGGAAATGCTTCGTCGAGCGTGAAATTTATGGTAAAGCTGTTTGTGTATGGCACTGGAAAGTATAAAAGTATGTAATATTTTTGTGTACCGAAAAATGAAATCTCTCTTCTTTTTTTTTTTTTTGCAGGATTTTGATCAACTAGCTTCATTTATTTGATATACTAGTATATGATGATTTATTATTGAATGAATTATTATTGAAGGAATATTTATATATTTTCTACGTCATTTTAAATAGATAATTATTTGAATAGGTATTTTTATGAATAGAAAAACGTTAATGCATATTTATCAATTGATTATAAAGATTACCGATAAGTTATCATGATTATGTGTCTGTATTTCAGTAAATTTAAATAATTTTTCTCGACAAATATTCGATATATATAATTTTGATTTGTTTTGTGTACTATTTATATCAATTTTTGTATACTATTTAGATTTCGTCCTAGTTATCGAGCAAGTTTTTTCAACTATCGAAAATGTTGAAGCGAACACGCGGCTTAAGAAAGAAAAAACGTACATAGAGCATGCAGGCAAGTAACGCAGGTTGCGCACTTACCATTTAGAGCACAGTTAAGTAGAGAGAAAAAGGTAGCAAGTCTCAAGGGGGTACCGCGCGTCAGTTAGGGTTGTCAGTCATCTACAATGATGGCGAACCGAAGCGTGCTGCACGCCATCTCAACCGTCGTAACCTTAACGCCGTATCCCTCTCTTAGCTTCTCGAATATATAATTCTAGCTTTTCCAGTTAATGTAATGTTGGATACGTGTTACGCTTAATATTGTGATAACTACTCGACATTGTGGCCGCTACTGTAGACGTTGTTGTACTTGCCGCATGTTATCCACGTCGAGATTCCTTACCGAGTTAGTTTTAAGACAATGCAGCAGCTTTCATTTCTACAGTACGCAATTAAAGTTTTGATTATTTTAACGGATAGCTGCATATTCGAAAGATCCTAACAGTTGTATTTGAAACCTTGTTAATTTTCACAATTCTTGTGTTTTGAATAATGAAATAAACGAACGTTTGACTTTTAAATAAATTTCTCGATGCGAAAGTTCAATTAAACTTTACAAGTTCATCCTATAGATGTAAAAGAAATAACTTAATCCCCCGGTAAATTAATCGACAGCGATCAAAGTAGCGGCGTCAATTTTTCGAGGATAACGTTTAATAGCTCCTAATAGGCGCAAGACTGCGAGCAGGTCAAATTTCTGATCCTTTTCTTTTTTTATTTGTTATCCTTGCGACTCAAGTGCCAAACTCTACGAACGCGATAACGTCCCTCAAAGCCTTAAGGCAATAAGTCCACGGATTACGCGAGTTGCGCGTTGCTCTAAGAACGAGACGCGCTACTCGATGAAGTATGAACGTCATCAATTTTCGCAATCCCTCGTCTTACCCTCCAAAATGTGTTAGTTTTTTTCAAAAAGAAAAAGAAATACAAGATAGTACGGTGAAAGAGAGAGAGAGAGAGAGAGAGAAAGAGAGAGAGAGAGAGAGAGGGAGAGAAAGATACTAGAATCAGACCTGATTTATAATCGGCTTTTACTTTATTTTTTTCTTCCGCCTTTTCTCCTCCTCGCTTTCGTTCTCACCTCTTAATGCACGCACTCACGAGCACAAAGCAAATCAGGATGATCTTACTTGACGATGGCTCGTCGAAAGCACGTCTGCACGTTCAGGTAGTAGTGTACCGAAATGGAAAAGCAATTCCATCAAAGCGCGCGAAAGAGAGCCGAGCCGGATGGAGGAAATAAGGAAGAGAAAGTGAAATTGGGCCTTGGCAAAGAAACGAGGGAGAGAGAGCGATCGACTAAAGACGAGGAGAAAAAGAGGGAGAAGACGAAAATTACGGAGGAGCGAGAGATAGCTGGCTTGTAGAGGATAACTCGATAAGAGTTACCGGTCACCAGAACCTTCCCTTTACTCCCCTTTTTTCCTTCTTATTTTCTTCTCTTCCTTCCCTTCTTCTTCATCTTCTTCCTCTTACTCTTCTTCCTCTTTTTGTCTCTTCGTCGTATCGTACGCTGTGCGAGAGAAGTACGAGATATTGCTGGCGTGGAATTCAGTTTCTTTTCGATAACGACGGTAATCGAGTTTTTCCTTACCCTCTTCTATCTCCGCTCCTCAGTTTCTCTCTTATTCCGTCTAAGAATTCCGTAGAAAATTGTGCGTCATGGAGATACCAAGGTGGATTCTTTGAGGGAGAATCTTGCATCCGGAAAAACAAAGGAAATGCGGCAAAATTTTCTTAGCACCTCTACTCAACAAGCATTTCCATTCGATCCTTTGTCCAACTAAAATGTTTCCGTACTTTGTTTCGAGGTATGTTTATAAAGCTAATAGAATAAAATGTTTAGTCAGCACATAGTGTGGATTTATAGTTAATTCGCGGTGCCCTTTGTATATTAATTCATTTTCTTATTTATTTTGTAAATTTTCTTTGATCTTAATATCAAACCCAAATAAACACCAGATTTCGTAAAAAAATTATCGGCAATTTTCTAGATATATTCGGTTACCTAAGCATAAAACTAACAGCGATGTCGTTGATTCATTCAAACTTCAGTCAGAGAATATAGCAATCTATTTAACACAGAGGAGAATGCAAATTGCTCGCGTCAGCTTTACGACTGCGCGTAATAAATCTCGCGAAGTCGCGCAACGATTACCGTTGTCTCAACGCCGTCGCGAATCAAGTTCCGAATTCACATAGAAAGTTGAATTTCATCACTTTAGACTGCTTAATTTATGTTATTTCTCAGATTGACATATCGTTGAATCAAAATGTGAGATTAATTAAGTTTACAGTTTCGCCAAGCATGTAATAAAACCAAATGAGCGAGTTCCTTCTTTTTATTTTCATTTTTTAAAGTCGTTCAATTTTCAGCATAAGGCGGGAAAAGAGTATAATTTTTTACATTATTAAAGTTATTAATTTAAAAAAAAAAAAAAGTAGTAAATTATTTTTCTAAGTTTTAATTAATAAATAATTTATTTATTAATTCTGCAAAATAATTATTGATTTGATATATTCATTCAAATTTATTAGATTATTATAAAATTATTCATGTCATACGAAACTTAATATTTGGTCGTTGATGTTTTAGTTTGTAAGTAAAGCGTGACTTCTTTTTCTAAATAATAATAATGCTAACCCCGCATTTTATCATCGTAGAATTATTAACATATGTCACAGGTACTCCTGTTAAAACAAAAAGAACACAGAAATGTTACAATGTTTAAATGGAAAAAATTAAAATGAAGTTTTGTTAAATAAATGGATTAGAATTATAAAAGAAATTTTAATTCTAAGAATTTACATCGAAAAGAAGCAGATAAGAAAATGGTCGACCTTTTTTCATTGAATCTAAACACGCGAACTAGACCATTATGCGTGTATATATTCTCTAATAAGTGTGCAAAGTTCGAACCATAACCAAGAGTATGAATTACGTCTATGGCATGAAAGAACACAATTTACCAAAAAATCGCCCTACGTTTTGCTCGTTTAAATCCATTTATATTTAACAGTTGTGATTCAAAAATGCGTGAGTAAAAAAAAAAAAAAAGATGGTGACTGCACACGAGTCGAAGAAAATGAGAAAGGAGCGAAATACGCATGTAATGGAAAGCTGTGTATATATATATATATATATATATATATATATATATATATACATGTATATTTATATACATGGTCGTATAGTTGAGGAGAATGTACAAAAAAGGATGCAATGCGCCGGCGGCTAGCTGAAATAATCAGTGACTTCGAAAGCATTTCGCTGCCGGCGAGAGCTCAGACGCGGCGCTGGGCAAACGTAAAATATTACTCGGGCTGCTTTCTTTTCGCCTGACTATATTTCACGGACTTGACCATCCTGCGGGTGGTGTCTTTCTTTTTTGTAATCTTTTTTTTTTTTTTTGTCTTGTTTAATACAGGGTATGACCTGCTCGCGTTTTTTACGCTTCTTTAAATATTCATGAGTGGACCGCGAGAAAAATTTCTCGAGTTTTTACGTACTGTTATCTGCATGATTAAAGTTTTTCCATGAAGATGAGTGTGTCACGTGAGTTTTGTCATTTGTTTTCTTTTTCTGGAACACATTTGTGAAGAATGCCAAAGTGCACATTTAATTATCTGCAACGCTATTATTTACGAGTGCACGCATTCAAATGTATTTAATTAAATCAACACTTAGTAGATTTTCTTATTTCTTAGTACATTTAGTTATTTCAATTCTGAATATCCATTAAAATAATATTCTTGTAAAATAATAATGAAAATTGAGCGATTTCATAGATATTATTTTAATCAATCAATTTAAAATGGAAAAATTAATGTTATTTGTACGTAAATAGCATTCGTTTATTAAAATATATGTTACCTGCATAATATTAACTAACTATTACCTTACGTAATATTAATAAAGTATTTAAATGTACATTATAATAAGAGTTTTATTATAATGTAATAATAAAATTAATAAATATTTACCGAAAAGATATTAAAAAAAACAATCAAGCACATATGTTATATAACTACTACAAAAGTACCAATACGACAAGTGAATCAAGTACCGAAATGGTCAGACGCATCGAAACGATCGACTTACACGCAGGATGCGCGCACCGCGTGCATCGAGCGAGAAACTTGTCAAATATATCATTCGTACTTAATATCCGAAAGAGCTCGAGAGAGTTAACCCTAACTTTCCTCAATTTCCCCTTCTTCTCCGAGTTTACGAGCACGGAGCAAATAAACAAGTCTGCGTGCAGACGCGGCGAAGAAGCGAACGACGTGAAGTTTCACCGACGAGTCTAAACATTCTTCTTCCATATTCATTGCTCGAGTTTTATTGACAGAGCAATGCCATCTTGTAATTTGATGGGAAAGCTCGCGTCTAGGTGAAAAATGTGAACGTTTATCTGTTACACGTATACCGCAGGTTAATTGGTGGATCCTCCGTATAGTCTTCGTTGGGTATTTTGCGTGGCTCGTTTATTACTTAAGACAAAGTGCTGGTATGTTTTTCACCGAGGCTTTTCAACTCGCTTGCTCAAAATTGTGAGACTACAACGAACGATTACACTTTTTCAGGTTTTATAGTTTGAGATGCTTTATTTTCACGTAGCTATTCATATTTTTTTTTATTTGATGTTTATTAAAAATAAATTTAAAAATTTTTATTTAAACATTCATTAAAATAAAAAAAAAAATGAGAAAGGAAAAAAGTATAAAAATATTTAAAAAATAAGCATTTGCTTCTCTACAATAAAATTTACAATCATATCTTTATTATTTCTCATATTTTTCACAAATTAAATACGTTAATTAATTTATGAGATTAATTTTTTTTCAATTTGCAATTAAGTAGTCGGTATATTGATCGTGATAAATTTACAAACATAGAAGATACTTCGAAGTAATAAAACAACACAACAAGTTACTTTCAATAAGCAAGCTTAAAATTTATTTTCCAATCGTTAACGGCAAAACTTTCACGATCAACTAAACGTCAGGGCGGTCCTAGGGCTCCCTTACGAGCTGCTCATCGTACAAAGACTCGACAGGGTATTAATAATCGATGAAGCGCATTCAAATAACAACGGGCGGATCTATTCATCCGGGTTTCGCGTTTGGCGGACTTTGCCACTCTATTCTTACTCTCTACCTTTCTCATAAAATTTTAAACGATGAGAAACCGATAAACCCGTCTGCGACAGGAGACAAAGTTTAGCCTACATTCACCCCCTTCGCGTCGTAAATCGAACGTTTCGGCTACTTTCTTCGAGGCGCGCAAACATACACGCAAACACTTTTCTTGGCTTACATATACTTCGCGTTTTTTTTCCCCGGCAGTTCGATAGTCTTCCAGTTCTTCGTATCCTCGTAAATATCGTCGAGTCACGTCTCAATGGTACTCGCGCGTATGTATTCGCGCGCATGGTAAAAGTCGACGCTCTAGACATCGGCGCGTATTCGATTTTATGGAAAATTCGAAATAGCATCGCGAAACGCCGGCAATTCTAGAAAAATGCGAGTGCCTCGACGGACGTATAACTCAGGGACGTCCCAGCGACTAGAATAAAGAAAAAAGGAAAGAAAAGGAATAAGCGAGAGAGAAACAGTGAGAAAGAGAGCCTTCGGCGGCAACTCTATTAGAAACTTATGCTATATATTTGCTCCGAAAGTCCCGTGAGCTTTATATTCCACAGTATGAATCAATTTGCTACAATTTTTTTTTACTTTTATCCTCGCCTTATACTTATGCGCACCGTACGCGCGCTTCATAAATTGTAAATAAATATGATAAAAATAAAACTTTCCGAATGCAATAGAGCAACGTAATTTTTTCAGCTATTTTTACATTTTTCTTTCCACGCTGTTATCTCCATCTTTCTTATTTACTAATGATATTTTATTTTAAATTTGTTTAATGAAATGACAAACGTCATATAAATATTCGTAAACGAACATTTTACAAATAAATATAAAGGTTATTCGATAAAAATAAAAAAAAAAAATAACAATAATAATAATAATAATAAAATCGTTATTGTATAGAAAATTAGCGATGCATCCATCACGAATACTGTCAGCTGCATTTTTGACAAAAACAACATGGATTAACGAACGGAATATTCAGAAAATATTTGCAATGAGATAAATGCATTTTACGGTAGACTGACAAAAAAAAAAAAAAAAAAAAAAAAAGAAAAAGAAAAAAAGAAAAAATAACAATGAAAAAAGAGAAAGAACCGGTATAAATTTAAAGAAAAAATTTTTTTACTGCACAAAGCGGCAGTATATCATAAACAATATGGATTTCCTATTTCGGCCGATAATCTCGTCAAATAGTTTCGTATAAATCGAAGCGTCCCCCTCTCCACCTTTATGAACTTTCGAATTCATCAATCTGCGAATAATGCAGAATGTTATATAATGCGTCCCGATTAAAAAATTCGCGAGATTATTTGACTTTGCTGAAATGAATATATAATAAATTATTGAATTTGCTGCATTAGCGCTCTTATGAAGATATTGTATTTTAAAATTCTACTTTCATTTTCTCATAAATTCCTATTTATTTTAACAATTATAAGTAACTTCGTATAAAACATTTATTATTATTTATATTATTAATAAAAATCAATAATTTTATTTTTATCTAACAAAAAAAAAATTTGATAGTATTAAGTAAAATAAAAATTCAAAATATTAAAAATTAAAACATGAAAGCACTGAAGTATTAATATTTAATAGGTTAAAATTAAAAATTTCAATTATCCGATTTATATTCAAATTATATTTATAAAACAAAATTCTAATTTTTTCAAAAATTTTTTAGAAAAACTGAACTCTAGCAAAAATTGAAAGGAGAAACGGAGCGTTTGCCTAGAAAAAGAATAAGTTGTATATCCTTACTCTTGCATTGTATAGTATAATGTAATATCAGGTACTGCATCTGAGCTAGCTTAGGGGAAAAGAAAAAAAAAGTTCGTTCGGAATGAAATCGAGGCTAAATGGAAATTCGCGATAAGATCGCGCACTAGCTTATCGTTTGCGCGTTTCTTTCTTCCTCGTTCTCCCTTTCCTTCTTTCATTTTCGCTTTCGCTTTTCTTTATCGTGCGCCTTGATCGTATCTTGCTTTTTTTCTATTCTCACTTCTTACCTCTCCCTCTTTCTTTCCTCTTTTCACTCTCGTTTACTTCAAGTTTTCTTTTTCTCCCATTGCCTCTCTCTCTCTCTCTCTCTCTCTCTCTCTCTCTCTTGAAAGCGATGCGAGTATAGGTAACCAACTCGTGCGCGCAAAGGCAATCTGAAAAATTACCGTTTTATTCATGAAGCCGGCCAATCTAATCCGATCGACTATGAAAAAAAAGGAAAGAAATAAAAAAAAAAAGAGCACGAGTCGATCGCTCGAGTGACGGTGAACGATTCAATCGCGTTTTAAATTCCAGCTGCGAAGTTATATCAAAAAGGCCCTCCAGCCATTTTTCACGCAAAAGCGATTATTTCCAAGCGCGCGGATAATCTATGGCAGCGAGTTTTTTTTTTTTTTTTTTTTTTTTTTTTTTTTCATTTTCTCTCGTTGTAGTTGCACTCGCTGTATTCCTATCTTTATTCGCGGTTCTTTCTTTTGCTCGGCAGATACCGGCCATTGGTACGCGGCCTATTTTACCTACCGTCTCTCTCTCCGACTATTTCTCTCTCTCTCTTTTTTTATCTTCGCGCTAAGCTACGGCGCGATGTACAACACAGCGGCAAGCAATACACGAGTCGCAGCAACGCATTTTCTCCAAAACCCAACGAATCGAAATCGTATGTGTGTGTGTGTGTGTGTGTGCATGTATGTTTATATGTATATGCACGGAGCCGATTCGTGGCTAAACGATCAAGGCTTTCATTATTTTCTGACCAATGCATTCTATACCGAAAATTTTTATCGACTTTTCGTGTTTTGTACGGACATGTACTCGTACAATATCGATATTGGATGGGAATTTTACTTTAACAACAACAAAAAAAAATAAAAATAAAAATAATGAAAAGAATATTATAGTTTATTAAGAGTCGAACCTACACATAAAATTTTAATGACAGGATGGTAAACTTGCAAAAGTATAATGGCACATGTAAGATATAAATATACATTTATTAAACCAATAAATCATAAATTCCAAATGTATAAATATTTAAAGTAGCTTATCCAGTAAAAAATTATTAGTTTAAACTTAAATTTAACTTAAACTTTTATTCTAACTAATACTATAAGAACTTGTATAAGAACTTGTTTTCACTAACCCTCTGGTCGTTATAATACATGAGATGAGAGACGAAATAGTGCATTAAAAACACATTAAAAAAAAAGCGTATACATAAAAAAGCATATTTATAAATAAAATGGATTAATATTGCTTGCAAGCTACTGTATGCAACCACTGGCACGAAAATCCTTGTTCCTTACGTATCCTCGGGGATCACGAATGGATAATGTCCGAGACGGAAGAAACTAACTTTACGTGTACTAATGTCTAGACCATAACATGACTTTAGTACTCTGCTTCTGTGAGATGTTTACTCATGTGATAAATGTTTTTACTTCTCGCGTATGCAAGTAGTGCAAGAATTTCTCTTGATTTAGTTGATGCTTTGAAGGAGACTCCAAGGTTCTTATAAATCTTAATTTAAACTACATTATTCCATCTTATTTTGTTATTTTATCTTGCAAATGGAAATGAATTTAAATTTGATTTAAATCATTATTTTAGTACATTATTAAAATATAATATCCAGAACATTAATTTTAGATACGCAGAATATTTCATTCGACTGCCATAACTTTTATCGCAATACTCTGAAATTAACAAACTTGGAATTAGAAAATTGAAAAGAATTTATGAGAATGTACTATAATAAATGAAAAAATTTGTGATTAATTGAACAAGAGGATAAGTTATAATAAAAAGAGAAGAAGAAACAAAGGAAGATGTTCGATGTTCTGTCAAAAATTGCAAACGCAGTCACGTACTATACGAGATGATTGCGTCTCTGCGAAAGTGGAGAGACAGGAAAAACTGCAACGACGGCCGGTTTGAATTTTTAAAGCTCATAGAAGCTGATAGACCAAGTTAATCAATTATTCAGGCTACGTCGTTTTGAACGTCTTTATTTTCATTGATCAGTCTTTTACGAATAGTCGATTTTATTACTTTTACTTTCATCAGTTTTTACTTTTTAAATAATCGAGTAAGTTTTAAGGTAATTTTTAATATCCTAAGTCTTTGATTTTATCAAACGAAACGCACATTTATTATAGATACGGTTAAAATTGAATAAAATTGTCGATTTATCAATATTGAATGAAAATAAATCATTGACAGCTTATTATTTTTGAAAAAAAAAAGGAACGACAACAAATAACACAAGCGTAAAATAATAACTCCAACAAGCAATAGACAGGATTTGATCGATGATTAAAATAAAAAGCAAAGCCAACACAATATTAGTCAAGCTCTCAAGGCGACATTAATCATTCGAAACAATTAACTGTCCGTTAAAGTAATATTTTATCTGGCTAAGTACATAATTGGTTCATTGATGGATCAATCTAGGAGCGCGCGCGGTGCATCGTAGCCGATATCAAAAGCTACCCTTACCCAAGCGCGTTTATATCTACCACCGCTCGAAATTTCTTCCACCCCTCGAATCTCGCTGACACGATTTTGGCTATAGAGAAAATTTCGTTCGCTGGGGTGAAGCGAGCGAAGAGCCCGAGGAGACTTACGCGCGCCGGACCCTTTTTCCAAGATGGCAAATCTTTACTTTACCCTATTTCGAGCCGCACGCCGTTGAGATGTGCCCTTCGTTCCCTTTTCCCCTTTTTGTATCCTCAATATTTCATGTATCGGTACTGTATAACGATCGTTATCGAACGAAATTTGAGATTTTTTGAAAAAATTTTTACTCTTGTTTGTGTTTGTTAAAGTGTACAACGAAAGATTAAAATGAGAGATGATGTAAATGGAACGAAATTTTCATTTGTTATAAAGAAATCGTTATTTATATGACAATGAAATAAAATAAATAATTTTAATATTCAAATACATTTTATTCATATTAAATAATATTCGTATTACACTCGCGTTAGGTTATACCTGAAGCATGTTGAAAGAATTTAACAATATTAATGAAAAATAATGGTTGACATAAAATAATTAAAGAAAAATTAGTTATTTATGTACCTTGTGCGAGCCTCGCGTCATTACAGCTTGAGGCAAAATATGTTGTGGATGGATAGTAGGGCCGCAGTCGCGAGCGCAGCGAGCGACTAAGGCGCCTCTATCCATCCACAAAATATGAGCCGAAAGCTTTAATGACGCGAGGTTCACTCATGGTGCTTAAAAAATTTTTCAGCCTTGTAACCCGTACGAAGACTCTTACTTAGTTAACAGAATAATTAATTTTATTTTGTTGCATATCAATTAAATGCAATTTCGAACCCGTACTGACAGTTTGTAAACTACAGATATCGTCTGCTAACGCATGCGCATTTTGTACACACACGCGTACATGTACATGTGTAGTAGTGTCAAAAAGTGACAGACAACATAATGTAAATATAAATATAAATTATGAAATTAAAAAAAATAGTAAATGGATTAATATTTAAAAATAAAATTAATTCTTGAACAATTATTATTTATTAAAAAATATAAATTTCTTGAGTATATTTATTAAATATTTATACAGAATAATATTTTTAACAAAAGTTTTTTTTATAAGATTTGAAGGCTTATTAATAATATTAATACTATTATAATTAATATAAATACTTTCTTATGTTATTTTTATCATAACAATACTATATTTGTTTAACACATTTTTTGTATAATCAATGAATTTTAGTCTCTTATTTAACATGAAAAAACAGTAACTTTTTTAAATATTTTAAATTTAATTTCTTCACACAAAAAACTTTTAAATCATTTATCTAAATCACAAACAAAATTATAAACTAAAAAATTATCACTTTAAAATCACTTATTATTAAATTTTTTAATTTTGCGGGATTATATTAGACTTTGCTTTTTCTATTAGTTTATTTAATTCACGTTTGCATTCTTCATCACTGTCACTATCACTCGTTTTTTTTTTTTATTATTTAATAAATTGTCCATTTTTATTCTTCTTCTCACATATTAAGAACGAATATTACCGACCAACGATACACTATACTGAAAGAAAACAAAAGAAAAGCAGAGCCCCGTGGTCGCTTGAATGTACATACTGAGCGAAGGAGAGAGCGAGACAGAGATATGGTGGTCACGTGGGAGCAATGGTGCGCGCGCTCTTATCGCTATCTCGTTCTCTCTCCTTCGCTCAACATACATAAGTCTTATTACGCGTTTCGAAAATATAAGTTTCGATGAAGACTCACATGCTAGGCTATATGAAGCGACAAATACATAGCAGTGGCGCTGTTAACTTTTTTTTCTCCTGGCACATATACAGCCTAAAAGGACGTATAGAATGTCTATACAGCCTAGAAGGACGTATAGAAAAATGTTAATACGATCGAGAAGGCGCTTGCGCGTATGGAAACCATTTACACGCTGACGATGCTCCGTAGGTAAGAGTCGCCGTACGGGTTAGTAGGCTGAAAACAAAAGTACAACACGTCCAGTGAAATTTTGCGAAGTACTTACTCAAACCAGTAACTAAAGCGTCGAGGACGACGAGTCGGGAACTTTCGAAAGGGGAGTCTCCAAAGTCCACGAAAACGTTAGTACACAGTACGCACGTGGCAAAAATTTGCGGTCGAGCTTGTCTCGAAAATCGCGAAGGGTAGATCCCACGCGGGAGATACATTTGCGCAGACAAATTTCGGGAAAAATATGCTCGCCCTTACCGTGCGGCTAGTACCGAGAGAGAATAAGAAGAAAAGAGAGAGAGAGAGAGAGAGAAAGACAGAGCGAAGTAAAACGCCCTTCGCAAGGTACCTCACCCGCGAGAAAGAAAGAGGACCAGGAGTCGCGCGATGAGAAAAAGATCTAAACGAAGATCGAGCCAGACGGAAACGTCTCGTTAAAACGCTTAAGTGCCAAGAACGCGCTTCGAGGCACCGATAATCGTCCGCGGGGTACTCGCAAGCGCTTTCCCGACTTCCCTCTCTGTTTCTCTCTTACTCTCTCTCTCTCTCTTTCTTGCTCCTTTTCCTTGTCGTTCTCCTTTCTTGACGCCTGCCTGGCTGACTCCTCAACCCGAAGGAAAGAAAAAAAGGGAGAATCATTTCGAAAGTTTGACAGTTCCCGGGGGGCGATTGCGCGCTGAGTGAGTGAAATGCTCGCGCGTCGGCTTCATCTCGGGATTGCGAAACATCGCGCTGGTATACTTGGCTTAGGGTGAATTAGAAGGAAACCACAACGGCGAAACTTTAAGTGGACGACATTTTTTTTCGATATCTATTTTAACTTCGTTTTCCGTGTTTTTAATGTCTTTATATTGATCGAAAAATTTTGATGTTTGTAAAATTTTTTAATTTTTTCAATATTTATTAATAAACATCTTTTAAATTTAAATCATTCTTTTAAACATATATTTTAATAATTATATATATATATATATATATATATATATATATATATATATATATAGATAACGTCTCTTTAACATTCTAAACTTGAGCTTAACAACAAGTATCTTTTTTAGTCAGTAAATGTTGTAGGTCGTAGAATAAAAAATTAAGCGCTGAGATTTAGCTTAGCCAAAATTCATATTTTTATATTTGTTCATATTTGTTGTTATAATAAATGAAAAAACATTTTATAAAATATGGCTATGTACTTTAAAAACTTTTTACACAAATATCTACATAAAAATAATATTGTGCGAAATAATATTTATCTTAAAATAAAAGTATTCGTAAAAAATTATATTTTTGAAATTATCGTCGTTAATGTTGAAAATGTTTTTAATTCATTTTACGCAATTATTATTAGAAAAACATTACTCGCACCGAAATGCACAATTAAAAGAAATTATCGGTTACCAAAAAATAATAGCAAAATAAGGAGAAGCAATAAAATTTTAAATCAAAGACTTCATAAAGGCTCGGTTATTCGTAAGAAATGTTTATCAAACATAAAAAGAGCGAGCATTGCGGTCTCTAAAAAATATTTAAAAAAACAATGCAAACGTCACGCGAACTGAGTATCGCCTATAAAGTAACTGTAGAGTAAAATTCGTGTCGCATTTTTTACGCCTACATATTTTCTTCATCCTCGGTGCGAACGTGACGAAAGTTTATGCAACTTTAACGACTATTGGCGCATCCTTTTTTACTCCTTCCGCGCTCGTGCGTACTTTACATTCGGCCAAGCTGTGATGCATTTCGAGTTATCGCGAACTCGACGCACCTCTACGTTCATATAAGTGGCAAGAGATTTTTTTTTCAGACTTGAAGCTTACCTTCTCCCTTCTTTTCTCGCGACAGGTGGGATTTATCGGTGTGCTAAGTCTAGCTTCGATCGAGATACGCTTACGGCAACATCTGCGAACGAGCGCGCGTGCGAAGTAGATAATGAAAAATCGGTCTACTTGGATAAGTATAATTTTGTCTTCGAACTTTTATATTCTTCGTTAGATGTGAATCTTTACATGTTTGCCGTGGAATGTGAAAAATATTGATAATTGATTAAATGCATTTTAATAGTTTGTACATGGCAATGCCATTAAACTTAAATATATAATAACTAGAGAATTGTTATTTTGTGTACGGACTTGTATGCTTTTTATGGAGAGTTGACATAATTATGAAATAAATTTGCTGATATATTAAAAGAAACAATAACCTTTTTGCCAAAAGTTTTGCAATTTTTACTCAATTAATTTTTATAACTGTACGTAATTTGCATAAGCAGTCTCTGTTTACGATTATAACGTCAATTAATAATTATTGAATTAAAATTTATTTTAATAATTAAATTTATTTTAACTTTATTTAAATTAGAGATAATTCTTTATGCAATTACAAAGAAGCTTTCATATTTAATTTAAAAATTCACATAGAAACGTAGAAGTATGCCAAATGCAATAGTCGCTATATTTTTATCGGTCCTCGTCAATTTTTCAATCCGTCATTATCTAAAATGAGGACTATTTTTATGGAATACCTTAAAAAAATAATGAAAGTAATACTAATTGAAAGTCTAGACGCGTTTAATAATTTATTCGCTTTTATGAAAACGCATTCAGAAATTCTGAGTTTGGTCATTGAATTATTCATCGTCGTATCGGTGAGAGATGTCCCGTGTACATTATTAAATCGACATTTAAACCATTCGCGAAGAATCTTCTCTCGCTCTCTTTCTCTCTCTCTCTTTCTCTCTCTCTCTCTCTCTCTCTCTTTCTCTCTGTCTCTCTCTGTCTCTCTCTCTTTCTCTCTCTCTCTCTCATTTTATGCACAAAGACGCGCGCGCGCGCGTATGCGAGCCGCGTTATTTTTCGCGCCCTTTAACGCCTGCGGAAACCGTTAACTTCTCTCCCTCCAGCCCTCATATCCCTCGGGTGAATTCCATTTTACCAGCGTTTAACGGCACATTCTGTCCCTTATTAAAAGCAGACGCGGAGCCGTAGATCATCCCTCGACACTTATTGACTCACGGTGCCGAATTGAAAAGTAGGTTGTTGGTCCGCGCAAACTCATGCGCCTGGCCTACTCGTCATTTGTTATATATATATAGAGAGAGAAAGAGAGAAAGAGCAGCGCGCACTTTTCTAACGCTCATTTTCGGCACTCGCCACTGAGGAATGGTGAAAAATAGCCGGGAATTTACTATCCACTTTCTCTCTGCCGTTCGTGTGTCGTTGAAACGTGCCGGTGAATTTTTTCTCCCCTTTTGCTTGAGATATACGACTCGTTCGGTCCTTTTAAAATGAACTTATGGCACGAATGAATTTTCGCGTGTTTGCCCGAGGTTTTTTTTTCGGAAGACTAAATTTTATGAAAGAACAAAAAAAGTAATCCTTTTATTAAATTTTTCACAAAACTTATTATTAAATCGAAGGTGCTAGAAATCCTGGTGATGAAGTTTCATTTCTTGCACTCGATGAACAATCGAAACGTTTAGAATCACAATTTTGGTAAAAGTGTTTTTTAGGTAATACAAGATAGATTAATAAATCATTTTAAATTTCTTCCGCTACCACACAAATTTATAAAAAGAACTGACTACGTTTAATAATTAAGGACAAATAATAAACCACGTATTGAAAGTTTATTTTTTACATCTGATCTAAATAACTAATTTTTGCAAATTTACTTTATTTCCTATGTTAATCAAATTTCACTGCATAATTAATATTATTAAAAATTTAGTAGGGGAATTCATAACGGTTAATATAGTTTATAATGATTTTAGATATAATCTTAAAAATAATGATATTAGAGAAGTTTGTAAATTGGCTATTTATGTTTTTTAAATGAGTCAGTCACATTTTGAATTCCAATGAAACCAAGACTGTAGATGCCACTACTATATATACATACATATATTATTCCATATATTACAAGTACTTTATAATATTTGTAGTTAATTCTATTTATTAACGTAATCGTTGAAGATACTTTAATTATTGATTTCATTTAGTTTCATAGTGTTGGCAGAAGCTGTGTTAGTTAAAAATATCCCGCTGGCGTTTCATTAGACAAGTGTTATTCGCTGTTCGCGTACGAGCGACTTAAATATCGCCTTTCCACGAGTGCCTAGCTCTTGAGCACGATTCATTCTTGAATGCGTATTGCACCTATACGATTATAATCGCGAGCTTGAGCAACGATTGCCTTTATAATTGCTGTTATCTTTATCTTCTATCCTACGGCTTTGATTCTCTTTTTCTTTGTTTTTAAATTAAATTAAAAAAAAAAAAAAAAAAAAAATCTGAATAGAAACCTTATCAAATAATTACTTGTATTGAAAATATTAAACAAATTGTATCCTTTTAGTAATTTTATTCACTTTTATAAAGTTTAATAAAATGTTCGAAACATATTTGTAACAAGTTGAAAGATAGTTAAAATTTTGTGCAGGATTCTTAGAAATGGTGGAAGTTTTACTCGACTGGCGTGAACGTATAAATCTTAAAAAAAAAATAATATACGTATTTTTCAAAAAACCTTTCGGAAAATAAATTTAGTTGAGGGAGGAGTTTGAGAAAATTTAACAGCACAGGGTCTGTAAAGAATACGTAAAAAGTGCGCAACTCGCAACGTCAAGGGAAGATATAATAATCGCCGGTGCGCAATTCCGCAGCTCTTCATCAACTTCCTCCTTGGAGCAAAAGCGCAGATATACATGTATATACATACCTAACACATCGTTCAATAAGTCCCGAGACTAACAACGAAAACAACATTTTTTTTCAAAAATCATTTTTATTCATCAATATAATCTCCTTTTCAGAGTGATACAATCTTTCCAACGCCTTTCCAACATTTCTATACCATGTTTATAGAAGGATTTATCCTTTGCTTCAAAATAGGCTTCAGTTTCGGCAATGACCTCCTCATTCGAGCCAAATTTTTTTCCCTGGAGCATTTTTTTGAGATCAGCAAAGAGCCAGTAGTCTCTGGGGGCTAAATCTGGCGAATACGGGGGGTGGGGAAGCAAATCAAAGCCCAATTCGTTCAATTTTGCCATTGTTTTCATGGACTTGTAACATGGTGAATTGTCTTGGTGAAAAAGGATTTTTTTCTTCTTCATGTGCGGTCGTTTTGCTGCGATCTCCTCCTTCAAACGTACCAACAAATCAATATAATAATCACTATTGATCGATTTACCTTTTTCCAGGTAGTCAATGAAAATCACGCCATGTGTGGATCCCAAAAAACAGAAGCCATGACTTTGCCAGCAGACTGCTGCGTTTTTGGACGCTTTGGGCGGCTTTCGCCAGCCATGCGCCACTCAGATGATTGCCGATTCGACTCCGGAGTAAAATGATGTATCCATGTTTCATCCATGGTCACGTGTCGACGCAGGAAATCCTTTTTATTGCGAGTAAATAGCGATAAACAGCTCTCTGAAGCAACGTCGACTCGTTGCTGTTTTTGTTCCACTGAAAGCAATCGCGGCACCCACTTGGAAAAAACCTTTTTCATGCTCAATTTTTCATGAAGGATTGTAAATACGCTTCCAGATGATCCAGATGATATCTGTGTCATTTCTGCAATCTCACGGACCTTCACTTTGCGATTTTTCATTACAATTTTCAACACTTCACTCACATTTTCCTGTGTAACGGCTTCCAATGGCCTACCCGAACGTTCCGCATCGTTTGTGTCCGTACGACCACGTTTAAACTCAGCATACCAACGACAAATCGTTGGTTTGGATGGAGAGGAGTCCGGGTAATGTTTTTCAAACTATTGCTGGGCTTCTACGGTGTTTTTACCCATAAAAAAACAATGTTTTATCAACACGCAAAACTCGCTTTTTTCCATTTTTCAAACAAATTACAAAGTGACTTTACTCTAACCTCGATAACTCTGCTGTCTGTGATCCGATCGACGTGAAATTTTTACACGTTTCATGTAAAGGTTCGCTCTCTATGGAAACGTGGCCAGTTTGGTACTACTAGCACCATCTCTGGATTAGTCTCGGGACTTATTGAACGATGTGTCATAATACACGTATACACGTTGGCGCGTACATTTCTCTATCTCTCGCGGCAGAGGATTAGACGCGATTCTTTGCCCGGGAACTCTTTCTCTCTCTCTCTCTCTCGGAAATTTAGCGCACACACGGGGTATGAGAGAGCGCACAAGAGTGGATTAGTCGCGCGCGCGACGCGCTCCAGAAAGTCTCGTAAATCGTCTGGGAGTCTCTCGCGCTTTCTCGTACGCGAAGAGAAAGAGAGGAGAATGAGAGCGAGCGCGACTAAATAGGGTTTTGCGTGCCGGTCGCTAGACTAAATGATAATTTCTCACCGCTCGGGGACCGCGGGCGCGTGTCGCTCGCGCGCGCGATGAGAAAATGCTCTTTTCTCTTCCCCGATCATTAGCGGATTTCACCTCGATTTATCACCTTTAACTAACCCTTACCCTTTAATACTGATGAGAATCATTCGTACGTATATAAGCAGCGGCAAGCAGCGAGCGAGTAAGCGAGCGAGTGTATCCTCACCGAGCAACGGCTTTATGAACTTTCTCGCTTGGTTTAACTTGTGTGCCTTTCAATCTAACCGAATGCATTAACTCCGTTGCTAGACTTAGTTTCATGAGAGAATACGCTGCATAGATTTTGACGTTAATAATGGTAAATACATATATTGTGTGAGTAATAATACCTTTTTATTTAATTAATTACATAAATATCGTTCGGTCGTTAAATTTTTATCGCTTTTATTTTTATTTCTATTAATGTGGTAATTTGGTAACTTGGAATTTCATGTTCTAATAATCAAGCAACAAAAGTTAAAAATAAAATAAAACAATCGACGTAAGGTAAAGTTTTATTATGTAAATACTAATGATAAAGAATGTAAATACTAATGATAAAGAATATTTTTAAAATATTTAATTAGCAAACAGATTGCAAAAATAAAAAATTTTTCCATTTTTAAAAGAAGAGAATAATAATATACTTTTAAAATATTCTTAAAAAATATTAAAAATTAAAAATTGTGACGCACGCAGGAATTAATTATCACCTACTATTTAAATACTTCTACTTCGGTGTTTTACATAGAAAAATTGTCTTTAGTTTTTAATAAAACAATTCGGAAAGAAATATTTATTAAAAGTATCCTGTGCATAAAGAATATATTTTAACAAATCTATTTAATCAAATTGTTTATTAATTAGGTAACAAAATGTGCAATTTTATGCATTAAACTTTATGCTTACGTTTTATAACTATTAAGAAAAGAGAATCAGTGATGAATAAATTATTGTGATCATTATGAATTATTTATTATATTTATTATTTACAAAGTTACTCAAATGAATAATGTTTCTATTTTTAACTACAATTTCTTTTAAATTAATTATTACTTTTGAAATGTATTTTTTTTAATCATGTTTAAGTCTGATTAAATTTTCAATATTTTTTAATTTATTTTCACATTAATTTGAAAAATAATGCATTTCAAAACGATACTATTGAGTTGCTTTAATATATTTTTAATGTCTATAATAATTAAGATATATCAACTTGAAATTATTTGAGTATGAGAGTTTATTTAAAGCAGTTAATATTTAAACTACTGAAAAATTTTATTATTCTTTTTGTATTCGAACTAAACGTCCCATTTGTACTCTCTTTGTCACCTAACGAATTCACTTTTATCCGATTTAATTTGCAGCTCGCTTTATTATTTTTAAAATCATGATCCTACCAATGTATATAGGATAAAAATGACGTCTTTTTTTCCACCACAGGAAAAGGGTTCAAAGTCTGCGGTTAGCTCGCGCGCTCGCTATATATCTTCGAGCTGACTTTCCTTCAAATCCGCTTAAAAGGCTCGCGTAATAATTAATTCCGGCTAATTGTTCATCGAGCGCGCCACAGGGAATTCTTAACCAGTCTGTCGGCTCTGTTGTAACGATCCTGTCGTACGAAACTTCCTTTTTTCTTTTTTCAATTTTTTTCTTTTTCTCTTTTTTTCTCATTTTTCTTCTTTGCAGCAATCCTCTTAAAAGATCATGCGATCGCGACATGCTTAATGAACGAACGATTGAGATCGAGACGACTTTGTCTATAAAGGGAGGGAATAATAGTTTGAAATTGAAAGTACCATTCTAAAGTTTAAAAGTTACTATTTTCTTAGTTTCTGAAGTTCTTACGCTTGTAAGTAAAGGAAATTTTGATAAGCTTATTACAAGATTTGATTTTAATTAAATTTTATTTAATTTAATTTTTTATATAATAAATCAGAAATGCAATAACATTGTCAAAGTACTGGAGAAGTTTAATTTCTCAATATTTTATTAAATATCTTAAAACTTCAGAGAGATTGCGAAATTCAATGAGTAACTATTCATAAACTATTTTCTTAAGTAAAAATTCAAAAGCTGTAAAAAAAGGGATTCCGAGAAACGTTACTACGCGAGTGAAGTATAAAAATAAAACGATTTTGGGAGGAGTTTATTTAAGAAACGTCAGCGGCACTCTCATGGGAGTGTTTAGGAGGGATTTGCAAGATGTACTTTTTGTCTAACCCAGCGTTACGCGAGTTTTACGAGAGAGAGAGAGAGAAACTCTCGTGTACGAGTCATGAATGGTTCGAGGAAAAGAAAATAAAACCGGGAGAGAATAAAAAAACGAGAGAGAGAGAGAGAGTGAGAGAGAGAAACGAGAAAGCGAAAGCGACACGTGCATCTGGTTCTCAAGAAAAGCTCCTCCTAAATGCTGGTTCGCTCGATAGTTACTGCCGAATCGGACCGATAAACCGACTTGTCAAGCCCCGCTCGTAAACTAGACCGAGAGTTCTCTCTTCCATCCGCCCCTATTCTACTCCGCTTACTCTTTCTCCCATTCTCTCTTCTCTCTCTCTCTCTCTCTCTCTCGCTCTCTGTGTGTCTGTCTGACTGTTTCTCTCTCTCTCTCTATCTCTCTCTCTTTCCGTTACCCCTCTTTGTTACCCTGATTAGAGATCTCCGGGAGATAGATGGATAAATATTACTGCGAGCATTACACAAATGTGAATTACGCATTCCGTTTATGCCACTTATCACCGAGGAGGAGAGGGATGATGCTAATTTGCCTCGAGTCACGAGCAGATTGTACCTGCGCGCGTTTATCTCGCTTATCTGCTTGGGAATTACGGCTAAGCTATGATAAGTTCGAATGTAAATTTTGAAAGCTGCGCTCCGATAAAAGCTTTTCCTTTCTCTATTATACGATTTTTTATTATTCAATAAATCATTGAACTCGCGTGCGCGATTGCGCTACTAAGGTTGTAAAATTTTTATTAAAAAAAAAATTTCGTATCAAATTAGTCTTTTCATTTATTTCTTTATTTTTAAAGTTTAGAGAAATTTTATTTTAAATGTAAAATTTTAAATAATCAATATACTTTTTAAGTTTTAAAACAAATTATTTTACTTATTGACAGCGTATAACAATTGCAGTATTATTATTTTATTTTATTTTATTTTATTTTTTTTTTTTTTTTTTTTTTCGATAGAAATGAGAATGTAAAATATCTTATTCATCAAGTTTTTTTTTTAATATCCACAAAAGTAGAAAAGAAACATTTTAAATCTTATTAGGTAAATATCTCGTGGCTTAGAGAAGAGAAATATCTACTGAAAGCTTCCACGACGACATCGAAAGACTCGAGTATATTACCGGCAAAAGGAAATACGTAGGCGACGGAGACGTGTAGCGCAGCTCGCGGAAGGGATTTGAAGTCTCTGGCGAGTTGCGTTTATTGACGGACGGATTGATAGTTTCCAGCTGGCGTAGGCTGCCGCGCGCGCTCTTCAACCAGCGTTGTTAAAGTAAATGAGTTCCTGGCGGTTCCTCGAGTCTCGAGTCTCAGATGAAATAGAAACTCGCGCTTGGCACTCACATTGATTTGTTCACAACTTCTGGTTTATAGCTTTGGATTCGCGTAGATCGGCGCGCGTGCGCACTCTTTTCTCTCTTACCGTCTATCTCTTTCTCTCAAATATCTTTTCTCTCTCTTTCTCCCCCTGTTTGAGGAAAAATTGATTCGCGCGCAATCCGCTTAAAAGGTAATCAATTTGAGGACTTGACAGATACCGTACGAGAGCCTTTCAAAAATATCCGTTGCATATTCGATGAGGGTTTTACGATACCAAATCCAGCTTTTTCCAAAGGCTCAAATATTTTTTCTCAACTTTATTTTCCTTTTTACTTTTTCCTTTTTACTTGCATCACCGTCCTCGCAAACACTGCAAACTTCATCTTTACGACAAACTAAAACTTTTTTTTTGCATTATACCTAGTTATTTGTTTTAAGGTTAACTAAAAATTGACAATTTTAGTGAAATTATTGTGGTATTGAAAAAACGAAAGTGAAGGGAACCGGTTTCAAAGAAAAAGTATCTTAGTAACAGGGTTCTCAGGGTAAGACGATGAAGCGATCAACCTTCGCATTAATTAGTCATCCGAGACAGTTGAACGTACTGAATGATTTACTCTCTCAAAGAGGATTTCTGTGTTCCGGGCCTCGGCTATATGCATATTGCAAATAAGCGTCCGTCATTCAAAATTTCACGTTTTCCCACTGCCGTTGGGCTCTGGATATGATTTCACGATCGCGATGCGTCCCTATAGATTTTAATGTAGCACTTATATTTGTTCGATATTCCGATATACAAAAAGGAGCTGCTTTTCTTCGTTATTTTTTTTTCAATACGATTGGATATCTTAAAATGTCATTGTTTAAGTACGCTTAATTTTTTTTACTCATTAGTAGCATATTTGGATTTTAAAATACTTTAGGAATGATAGTAAATCAAAGTTTAGAATATTATTTTCAAACGAGATACTGAATAAATATACAATAAGATTTTGAAACGCTGTGGAAAACGTAACTAAACTTATTTTCGATTTTTCAAAAGCGTTAAAACAAAGTTGTAACCCATGTCAAACCTATATATAGTACATACGTACACACGCACATACAAACGTATCCTTACATAATAGCACGTATCTTTCCAAGTGTATTTTATACTATTTTCAAGTTGCCTCCATCATTCCGAGTTTTCACGGTTTCTACATCATTTCACTTTCTCGCGCAAAGGCGCACAAGCTTAAGTGGCCTCCGCGTTCTTCCACTTCCGCTGAAGAAGTACCAACAGCATTATGCAAATTAGATGGTGCAGCCGGTACGGAAACGTGGAAACCCGTCGAACAGACAGAAAGAGACTTCGTTCGTAGTTTTAAGAGGAAAGAGGCCCAGTTGACGAGGTTTATTTCTTGATGGAGTAAACTTCTCGATAAAGTCTTCAAAAGAGACTTTGCCCTTTCACTCTTTCTATTTCTTTATCGATCTTTCGATCGACAAATGTACTTAAACTTCTACAATTTAACTTTTTTTTGTTCAATCAATTTTAGAATGATTACGTCGATATACTCAAAAATCTTGAAAAACTAATGTTTTCATAAAGAGAACTTCAATGTAATTCAATAGAAACTCTTTCCCAATTGAAATAGTAAACTATTGTTAAAATATAAATTATTATAGTTCAAATTAAAACTTGAATAGATTAACTTTTATGATGAATACTGAATTATATAATTTTCGATTTTTTTAAATATATATTCATTTATTTTATAATAAGATAAATATGTAATATTGTATAAAAATAAATCAATTATAATTGAAAATCGCTTAGTGTAAATCAACCAAACTTAAAATAGCCGTACAAAGATCTAAGAAAAGAATTTCCGGTTAGCAGAAAATCCATTCGTACACCGAGTGCGATAAATACACCAAAGTGCCCCAAATATTTTGGGATCCTTGCTAGGCAGACGTCCACATCAAAAATTAAAGTTGACTTTATCGATTGGTGTCTTGTCGGCCAACGACCTCCGGCGTCGTCATATGAATATTTTGCCAAGATAAAAGTGGCATTAAGTCAATCAGTTCAGACGCGTGATTTTAAACCTTCTTTGCCACTTCATCGCGCTTCCTTTATAAATATTGTAGAATTTTATTATTTAATTAATAATAAATCCAAATATTTTAAAAGTAATATCTGGCAATTCAATCGATACAGTTTAATATTTATTCACATCTTTATTTTTCATTTTTGTTTTTCTACAGTAGAAAGGGTCAATTTTAGCGGAGAATATCGAGGGAAGAATAAAAAGAAATAAAATAACATCCGCAATAACGGAATAGAAAAGAAAGCAATAGCTACATAGAACGAGAAAAAAAAAAGAAAAAATAACGAGAAAAATGCGTAAGAGGCCGGAGAGGGAAATCGAAGTCTTTCGCGGATGCAGTCACTGTGAAAACAGAGGCTAAGTGTTTGGATATTTATCGGCTCCGAAGCCGTTTTCGGAAGTAGAAGCTACAAGAGAGAAGGAGAAAGAGGGAGAGAGGAAAGCTTGACAGTCGTCGAATCGGCCGGCGATGCGTTACCGTATATTTTGGCTCAGGGCCAGCAAAAGCTACGGGCGTCGCTGCAGGAAAATGGTTTCCGGCGGGGACGAGCAGGAAGAAGCAAGTATACGCGTGCCGGAGGGATTCAATTTTCCACCTTAATCGCTAAAAATATTGGCGCGCCGAGCCTCTTTCCTCTCTCATTCTCTCTATCTCATTCTATCTCTCACTCATTCTCTCTATCTCATTCTCTCTCTCTCTCTCTCTCTCTCTTCCTCACTATCTCTCTCTTACTCTCTCTTCCTCGCTAGTTCGCTCGCATTGTGCCTTTTATTCTCCAATTCCGCGGCCAGGCGAATGCGCGAGAGCGCGCGATTTTATCAATTGAAGCCGCACTCGGGCGATAGTAACCAAAGCCGAGAGAGAAGAGCTTACGGCTAGTTTCTCGGCTCTGCAGTAGTAGTAGCGGTCGAGAGTTGGTCGGACTCTCGCGACTCTCTTTCCTTCTTTTCTCTACGCTTGGCCTATCCAGCGAGCGCAAACTCGCGCGCGCAACGATCTGTCCTTCTTTAGGCTTTACGCTGGCTCATCGCCAGAGACGTCGATGGGAAAATTACGGGGTTGCGCTCAACTCTCTCGCTTCTGCGTGACTTCCATTTTCCATCCGGACGCTGCTGATGTTTTGTTCCTTCCTTCCTTCCGGCAACCCATTTGAATTCTTCCGAGATGCGACAACTTCTTTAGCTTTAATTAACTTTCTAAGAATGCCTTCGGAATTATTAAATTTTATCGAATAGATAAATAAAGCTGCGCTACTGCACGTACAATTATTTATGCATCGCGGTTTGCCAACGACACTTTTATTTAATAAAAGTTTTCGACCGATCGATAAAAATTCAACCACACGGTTAAAAATAAATATTACAAAAAATTTATCTAATTTATAATATTGTATAAATTAACATTTTAATTAATCTTTGTTTATAATCTAGATTAAATTATGCTTACATAATCTATATTAGAATAACTTTAAATATTCTAGAATAACAAACCAATTTTCTAACCTCTTTTCTCCTGCCTCTTTGAGCAGGAAGCTCGATTACCGTGATCGTTAAGCACTTTGAGATAGATGAGTAGAAGAAGATAACAATGCAAATTATGCACCAATGGAGAGAGTATATTCTATTTCAAAGAATATAAAAAGCATATGATTTTTTGCAGTGAAAATATTAGATGTGAGTTAAAAATCGACGTTTCGAATCAGTTAACCGTTCAGATTAAAATTTTTATTAATCGTATTTTAATATATAAAAAATCAAATGGATTTATTCGTTATTGTTATTTTTTCTAAAATTAACTATAAGAGAAGCAAACAAATATAAATTCATAAAAATTTTGCGTTTAATCGAAAATAATCCAAGCACTCGTCAAGCATTAAAAAAAAAAACAAAAAAAAACAAAAAATAAAATCATTTATTCAAACGCGCGTGCCGTGATGAATAAATTGATAAATTTTTAAAGGCAACGGATAATATTCCGTATGAGTCGAACACGCGCTACTGCATCGAGGCTGGGATTACCAGCGGGAAAAGGTTGGAGGGAGGAGGGTAGTAGCTTCAACCGTTAATTATGCGACAACGGAAATGGAGATTGATTCTCGGCACTTTGATATACCAATCGCAGGTGCTTATGCATTATACCATTAGTAGCATTGCGGCGGCGGTAGTAGCACCGCACTGGCATCTACCAGCAGCTCGGTATATCTCTCTCTGTCTCTTTCTCTCTTTCTCACCATGCATGTACATCTAAACCTACACGTACGCGCAACATGGGTGAGCAGGGAAGAGAAGAGAAGCTCAAGCGAAAGAGAGAGAGAGAGAGAGAGAGAGAGAGAGTCAATATGCTACTCCCATTCCCGGAGCATAATCGCTATACGGCGTATATAATACCTTCTGCGCCCCGCTTGGATTCTCTCGCCTCGATCCCTTCGACCACCTCTTCATCCCTTACCTTCTCTTTCTCTCTCTATCCTCACCTCACTCTGTGGTATAACCTGTACATCAACACGCATTTGAATAGCTCGTATTTTCATACCTGAAACAGATAAGCGAAGAATTTGCATTAGGTCATTGTATTCCCTTGAATTTATCGTTTGTGCATTCGCGTGAAATAGACTGCTCGATCGGCCATTTCATCGCACAAATTGGTTTCAAATTTTTAAATTCACTTTACGAAACAGCGTTTGAAATATAAACGAGAGTTTTAAACGTTTATTTTATCATTGATAGATATTGGTTCGGTGAGTTTGCGTAAACAGTTCGTGTTATTTTATGCGTCGTTACTAACGGATTAAATAAGTAAAAAATAAATTAATGTTATTTTTATACTTAAATTAAAATTTAATTTATAATAAGTTTTTACTCTGATTGATATTTTTAACATGAAAATTTAATTTACTAATCATATACGATAATCGTATACTTGTATTATTAGCAATTAAAATAAAATCGATACTTATATTTTAAATAAAAATTATCTTTTTTATTTATTTGCTCAATTATTTTTAAATAAAAAAGCTTAACCTCTTTATTTATACCCATCCAACGATAATATAAAAAATATTAAAAAAGTCCAGAGCGATAAAAATCAATCTAAATCGTTTAATTTATCATTAAAGTAGAACAATAAGGCACCAAAGAAAATTAAAGTTGTACTTTCATAAAGAAGACAAAATAGTGCTAGAAAAAGATAACACAAAAAGTTCACATGCTTAAAGAAAGAAAGGGATAAATAAAAGAAAAAGCGAGGCCGGTAGAAAAGAACGATGGCAATGTCGCGTGCGCTGCCAACCTTAGCTAACCGCATAAACATACTGTTTATGGAGTTAACCGGCAAATGGAAGATTGGAAATGTGTAGCGGATTTTGCTTCCCGAGCTGTCCCACACATTTTCTCTTTTTGCTTTTGTTCGTGCCTCTCTCTCTCACTACGAATGATAGTACCTAATCGACCGTAAATTTCTGCAATATATGCTTTCGATTAGTGAAAAATCTTACGAAAAATAAAACTATAAATATATTTCCTCTTTTTTCGAAAATTTTATCGACGGTTATATTATTAATAATCGTTTTTGTAAACGCGTTCTTTAATCGGTATAATATGAAATTATACAAGCTTGCGTGTGAAAATTATTACATGCTTCGAATAAGCCTCACGTGTAAAAAATAATTACCTTTTTAACACGATTTTAAGTTATTTCATGCTATGATGCTTTTTATAAGGTGACTAATTTTTAAAATTACCGCGTTAACTACTTTTTGTATTTTTATTTTATCCCCGCGTAATGTATATTTTTAACAATTTATCATAAGAATTATAGATGCCTAATTTTTTTATAAAGTTCGTCAAAAAAATCTTTGACGGTCGCTTAAAATTGAAAACAAACATCAATTAAAAAAAAATAAATTTAAGAAAATTTTTTCTCCTATAGTTGCCTAACTACGAAGAACATAATAATATTACTTTGTTGCTTTTTTTTATCCAAACTGCATCAACTCGAACACAATAGGCAATATTAAATTGGACAGCGACACGATCGAACGAGAGTAAAAAGAGCCAAGTGATAAATGGCAATTTTCCAAAATCAATGGAAGGCACGAGAAGAGTTCATCTGTGAAAGAACGGCAAAGATAAAGTCGGGTCGGTGCAGCGCAAAAATTATTTCCAGTTAGCTCGTCGCGAACAAGGGCGCGAAGAACGAAGGGCTATAAAAAACGAGGAGTTGGTTCTACAAGAACGCGATAACCACAAGAGAAAGAGAAAGAAAGAGAGAGAGAAAGAGCCGAGCGAGTCGGGTAGAGAAGAGGAGGCTGAGTCTTGCGCGGTGGTATAACTATGCGCGGGCTACTACCGACTGCAGGCACACAGGTTTATACATATATAGAACGCAGAGTATGGGTTATATAGTCGAAGTCACCGTCGTGGCATTAAGCAGTCTCATATTTACGTGCACGGCCGAGTCGCGTGCCTTTGGGCATAACGTCAGACACACACCGTCGCGTGCACTCGATATATACACACACACACACACACACACATATACTCAAGCGCGTCGCGTCGCGTGTACGTGCGTTCGCTCAAAGCGAGAGAGAGAGAGAGAGAGAGAGAGAGGGAGAACGAGAGAGTATATCATTGATAAATGCCCATACGCTTGCGCGACATTGTGTTCTAGCGGGTGGCTTTGCTATCTCTTAACGATTTCATACGGCAAAGGAGACAGCGAGAGAGAGAGAGAGAGAGAGAGAAAGAGAGCTCGAGGCGAGCGAGCATCGAGCCATTCGCCTAATGCGCGTTATTTCTTGCTTCCGGCTAGAGAGACTGCGAGCTCTTATCTCGAGAGATTATTACGCCGGCGTTTATACTATAAGCACCGAGACTCGGATAGCAATGGTTAGGATTCGATCGCGAGACCCGAATGACGCCTGAATGCTTTGTACAATTCTGCGGGCTTGACCAATCCTTGGAAAATTTGCCGGTATCCTTGGGAAGTTATCGCGATATCGTGCGGGATATCTTCTCTCGTAGATGAAGTAGGTACGGTTGACCGTGTTATAAATTGTAAAAAATGATTCTAATTTGAATATGGTAAGGGAGGATGAAAAGTGGAGAATTTGCACGCTAGCCGTTTGTAAGCGGCTTTATGACAATTTATTTGAAAAACTCATTACGAAATCTGGTATGCTGCGTCGGTTAATTCAAAAAATGTTTTCGTTTTTCCACAACGGACTATAGGTAAAACAAAGGAAATAATTTATGTAAGATTGTATAGAAATAAGATATAGGATGCTTTGTGAATTTAATAAAGTAATAAGTTTTCCATTTTAACTGGAATATTATTTCTTGATAAAGTTAATTATAATAATTTCTTAGTTAGATAACTCGAAAATAATAATATTTGAGAAAAAAAATTACGAGTTAATTCAAATTTTTATTTGGATTATAACCAATAAAAATTATAATTTTCGTTAATGATTAAATAATAATGGTTTATGTTACTTATTTAAAATATTTATTCCTAACGATATTCGCGTAATATATACAATAATGAAATAATTGGAGGCTTAATTTTAATCGAAATACTTTTATGGAAAATCGTAACAACTAATAGAGCTATAAAAAGAAAAGAAAACGCAATAAATGAGTTAAATTGTAATTGGTAAGACATTCCTTTCCGCGTGAATTAATAGTTTTTTCAGAGAGCCGGTGAAAACCTTAATCCAACGCAGCGAGACGGAAAACGATTCGCGAACACGCCAAGAGCAAACAAAAAAAAAAAATAGAAACGAATGAAAGAGAAATAAAGAAAGAAAGAACACGTCTATACGTATATACGTATATACAAAGTCGGAAGGAGAAGCTTAAGCAGTTCCGCTGTTAGCGATACTCCCTCGCGTTCTTCCGTGTCCATGGTGCAAAAAGAATATAAAGAGACTCTCCCCATCCCGTAGGTATTTAGGTACTTAAGAGCGTCCAAAGGTTTTCCCGCGCGTATAAAATTTGCAAGTCGATTGGCAAAGCCCTCCCGAGTCCGTAGCGTCGGCGTTGGCGGCTACGGTAGCTCACGTGAAATAGAGCGCGCGTTGTATTCACGCGTATATATACACACACACACACACACACATACGTCCATACACCTATGGGTAAAGAGCAACGTCGCGTTGCACGCGGGCCGACGATACCGATCGCTCGAATCGAGTGGCGGTGGTGGTGGGTATCCGGCGAAGGAGAAATTTACGAGCTGTACAGCTGCTGGCGCTTCCACCTCCACGCTACGATTTGTGCGAGAAATCGCTGCCAACGCATAGCGATAGAGAGAGAGAGAGAGAGAGGGAGAGAGAGAGAGAGTGGCCGATACGGTCAAGCGATGCACGAATGTAACGTGCCGGATCTCTCTGCTCTATCGCGTATACGGCGCGTTCTTGTTGTTTGTTGATTTTTTTTCTTTTTTTCTTTTTTTTTTTTTTTTTTTTTATTTTTGTTTCCTTTTACACGCCCGCTTTCTCTCTTTTCCGCCGATTTACATACGCATGCATGTATACGCGTATATATCCCCTTGGCTTTTCCTCTGTCTCAAGTAGTTCCATTTTAGTCCCTTTTTTTCACCTCTCTTTTACCTACACTTACACCTCGGCTATTCGGCCAACGCATGTTGCGTCGTTCGAGAGACCAAGCACCTCGTTTTTTCTCATCCGTTTTACCATTTTCGCTTAATCCAAGCCCTTCTCTCTCTCTCTCTCTCTCTCTCTCTCTCTTCTGTTCGTTCTTACTTGCTTTCGTTGGTTCCTTGTCGAAATAAATAGCTACGTTTAGGCTCCTGTCGCTTCGCATGGAAGACGTTGTTTTGGTCTCTCATTTTTTTTAAAAGTTATCATTTACATACTATGCATTATAATGACGAGAAAGTACCTGAATATTCAAACTTTAAGATATTTTTTCGGCTACATTTGAGCTTGCGAAATAGTTACATTTATTGATTGTTGAAAATTTTAAAATCGATGTGCACATTTTTGTAAAATAAGCAATTTTAATCTTCATGATTTGTTCATTAAAAAAAATAATTTAAATTAATAAAAAGCTTTACAAATTTTTAATTTAAAAACTTTTTTCTTGTTAGATAAAATATGTGCATACTAGTATATTATACTTTGGAATTCTTTAAGATGCCGTACAAGCTTTGAACTTTACTGTAATTAAAAATAATGAAGAACAAGAGATAATCGATTTTCTTACACAATGTTATGTTTCTTGACTCATTTCAATTTGACTTTTACTTTAAGATATTTTATTCGTACATTCATATTTATCTGATCCATTTTTAATTTATGATTTTAAAGTTTACAACATTACAAGGCAACGATATGATTTTTTTATTTGTTTAATAATTAAATTTTATGTTCAATTGACAATGTATTATTAAAATAAAAAATCTAAATAAATTTTAAGCATTCTTACGAAAATAAACAGATATTTATCGCAACAATGCAGATTTGATTATTCTTGTTTTCATATGTGATATATAGTCGATTTAGCATTCATAAATTAATTGATCACCTCATTGACTTCAAATATTTAATATTATTTTGAAAAATGTTTAAAGATTTAGACAAAAGAGAATTAAATATATGTCTAAAATCGCTGAAAAAATATCGACACAGTGCCACATATTGAATCTATTCGAAGAAAATTAGGCGTCGTTGAAAAAATCGACAATGTTTTTCAAAGTCAGTGTAAATGGAAGAGTGACGTTTGCCTTATCTCGAGGGGCGCAGAAGCAGCGCTAGCGAAACATTCAACGCAGACATATGTAAAATATAGCGGCTGCTCGAAAGCTAACATCGCTAATCCGAAAGCCCAGCTTAAGCACACCTGCCAGCTCTCTGATGGGAGCTTTGAACTTTCTCTGTCTGCAGGCTTCTGGAGCTACTTTCCTCCCTCCCACCATTTCTCCTACTCCTTTCCCTTTACCTCCTTTACCCTCTTTTCTGCGATTTCTACTCTTTCTCTCTCTCTCTCTCTCTCTTTTTCTCTCTCTCACTCACTCCCATTCTCTTATGCTCTTTCTCCTGCCCTATTCCCTTCGTTTTCTCCTGCCTACTCTCTTTCTCCTCTCGTCTGGAAGGTATCTTTCGTGCGTTAAGGAATATGCAGAGAAACAATGGGATGCTGACGTCAAAACTCTCCGAGCGGCTCATGTAGGCGTATTTCATGTCTCGATTATTTCGTTCAAAAGCTCGCGGAACCGCTCGTCCGTCACTTTATCCCCCTTCTACCTTCTTTCCCATTACCGAGCTTTCCATTCCTATATACCTTTCAGCGAATTCGCCTCCGGAGTTTCCAATGGTCATAAGTATTTTGAATAAATACCTAATTTGTGACAGACGAGCAAATTTAAAAATTCTTTTTTTTTTAATTTCACGTGGAAACGTAATCGATATTCTGTTTTGTAATAATGATAAAATTAATGTAAATTAATGCAAATAAATACTTTTCTCTTGCTGCACGTTTTGCATTTTTTGCATATTTTTATTTAAATTTGTCCAGACGAAGCGATTGAAATTGATGTTAATAAAAATATTAATTATATTGAACGATTAGTAAATTTTTTATAAAAAAATATTTAATATAAATATTTTTGATATGACAATATTTTAAACATTTAAATTATAAAAAGTTAATTTTCTTTCAACTTTATATTTGTTTTTTTTTTTTTATAAATAAACAGACCTATTATTATACGTTTCAACGCGATTTTGAAGCAATTAAGCGAGTTAACATTTCTGTAACTCATCAGAAACATTAATGTTTGTTATGAGTTACAGAAATGTTAACTGATTAATTAGTCATTGATTTGGATTATTAAACGAAACTTCCGATCGGCTTATTACATTATTAAACGATAATATACTGGCTCTGAATAATAAAGGACAGATGCGCATCCATCCAAAGTAAATTCTGTTTAATTTCGGAAATAGAACTTACTTAGTATTAATAATTGCTTTATTTACGTCGTTACAATTCAGGGAATAATACACAAACTTATGTTCATAAAGTTTTAAATAAATAAATCATTAATACTCTAATGTCGCTTCGTATACGTCATACACATTAAACAGGAAATTAATAAAAAATAAATATTAAAAGCTTAGTCTTATTCAAATTAGTCTTATTCAATCTTAATCTTATTCAATGAATAAAATTATACTGCAATTTTGAATTAAATTTAATAATGATATAATAGTTTAAAATAGAATTAAGTTATTACGAGATCATAAGCTGTCTTGATCGAAAAAATGTTACTTGAATTAATGCGTAAAAACAAAGCCACAAAGAACATTTTCATTCGACGTTTGTCCGCAACTTGTATTTTTTTTACATGGTGATAAAAAAAAAAAAAAAAAAAAAAAACACTGTTTTTTTGAGATTAGCTTCGAAGCCGCGTAATCGCGTCCGGTGTATTTGCCACCTCGTGTAAGCGCACACGCATACTCGCAAACAAAATGAATGGAAGGATGCAACAACCGGTATGTATATACGTATGCCGAATAACAAAGCCATTTTCGTTCTACCCTTTGCGAAACAAAACAATGGGGACTTCGTATATACGGGAATTGAAAGCTGAAAAGCGCAACATTTGCAATATCGCGTTCTTAAGTTTCATTTTAAAGCACCGCGTAAATCTCAATCATTCATATTCTTTTGAATTTAATTACAATGATTCACGTACGGTTGAAAAATAAAATAAATTTAAAGTGTTTTTTTAAAACATAATTTTATCAATACTGAATAATGTATGGAAAATGATGATTTTAATGATACGTAAGTTAAATTATTTCTCTAAATTGTGAGAGGTCAACTCAATTAAAAAATTAATTAAAAATTGTTGAGCAAATTTCATCTTTATTTAAGAAATTTTACATTTAAATTTCTTAAAATATTGAAAGTTACGATACATCTGAAATAACATTCGAAATATAAAAATTTTAAACTTTCCGCGAATAGTATACGCATATCAAAGAGAGAAGTAAACAACGCTAATAAATTCACTTATTAAAAGTGTCTTTCTTCATGCTAATTGAATTTATAATTACAATAAGCTTACTTAATTGCAAAAAAAGGAAGAAAAAAAAAAATAAATAAAATTAAAGGCATTCGCGAAGAATTTTCCGCGGGCGAGTTTGCTTTTATTTATTCGACATTTAATAAGCAATCTAAATTCCAGGCGTCCTTGCCTCGTACACGCGCAAATACGCAAGGGCAGATACTGTGGAATGAGGGAGACGAAGAAAGAGAGAGAAAGAGAAAAAGACGAAGGGAGGGACGAGGTACGGTCCGCGACATTGCCGTTACCCTCGGCTAAGTTCCTCGGGAGTGACTTGCACCCATAGGTCGTCCCGCGGCACTTTTTGCTCGCAATTCGCGTTACTCTACCCCAGCGTAAAGCTATCTCTTTCTCTCTTTTTCGCGCGCGACTTCAAATTTCTAAATCGATCCCGCGAGTCGCGTTAATTTGACTTTTCTCCGTATATTTCTTTGTTTCGGTTATTTCTTCTTTTGTAAAATTGTAGAAGAGAGAGAGAGAGAGAGAGAGAGAGAGAGAGAGAGAGAGAGAGACCAAAAGAGACGAACATTCAACGGTTAATAGCACTCGATAATTCCAGCCACTCGCTGGATATAAATTGCGAATTAAATTACGTGGGCTGCGAACAAAATGCAGCAAAAAGAGTCAATTTACCCTCAAGCGTTATATACATGTATGAGCTAGCTGCGATTATTTTTTCACGCTCGGTTAAAAAATAATTGATTTCGTCAGAGATTTGCCGAAATTTCCGTTATTACTCATATGACTTATTGAAAAATTTTTCAGCTTGACAAATCTAGTTGTCGATCGAGTGGGCAATTAAAAATAAAATGTATGCGAGTGATTCAAAATATATTTATCTTATATGTTAAATACTTAGATATGATTTAGACGATGATTTTCATTGTAAATATTAATTTTGTACGTCTATTTTAACGTTGAAGTTAACATAAAGTAAAAAAATTATTTCTATTAATGTAGGTTGATGATAATTTGTAGAATAACGATGATTAACTGTTATAAAATAAAAGAAACAATTCATACAATAAAAATCTAGTGCAATAAAATGGATCAAACTAAAACTAAATAAAACAAATATAAATTTGAAGAAAAAAAAAAACATTAATTAATAAAGTAATTATAAGAATAATTGTATTAAAGTTATATATTATAATTTATTATCGAATAATTCATTCATAATTTAATTTTAATTTCAAGCATAACGCAGTTTAACGAAGATAAAAAAAAAAAAAAAAAAAAACGAGAAGCAAAGTTTCATACTTCCAGGTGTTTACTACAATTCGCGCGCAAAACGGAGTATCGGAATAAGCCTCGACTCATTTTCCGCTCTGCGCATACTTGTACGTACGATTATATATACAACTGGCTCTTTTTCTGAAGCGCCATTAGTATGCATCCATTTTAATATTATCATACGTCCTAATAAAACGGAGCAGCAACAGACAGGAGCAAAAGGAGGCATCGAGACTCTCTCTAGGGCCTCGTTCTTGATTATTACCCCGAAAGGGTTGCTGCCAGCCGGAACAGCACCTGAGGGTGCAACTACCTCCCACCTCCGTGTATACCTTCGAAGACAAAGACCGTTGCTGCTGCCGCTGTTTTCTTCTCCCTGTCTCTCTTTCTCTCTCTCTCTCTCTCTCTCTCTCTTCCCTTTTTCTTCTTTATGGCTGTTTGCCAACTCGCGCGAGCGTTTCGTTTCGCGACGTTTAAGCCGAAATTACTAGCGCCAATAAGATCATTCATACCGCGTGACCTTATGCTTCTCGCGTTTCCATTGCAACGTTCTGTCTGCGTATTCCTTTTATTTTATTTTATTTATTTGTTTTTTTTTTTTTTTTTTTTTTTTTAATGATTATTCGTTGTTTGCAATTTGAAAACGATTTGAAAAAGTTTTTGCTATGGTAATAAAAAAGATTGTTTTTAAAGGAGGATTAAATGCGTTGATCGAATTTTTTCAATTGAGTTTGAAAGGGTTTCGTTCGATTTGAACGGTTAAAATAACTTAATTAAACTGTTTTCAATAATTTATTTCTTTTACAGGTTAACGATGCCCTATTTTTCTAATTTTTTTTTTTTTTACAATGCAATCATTGTCGTCGTTATATTAAATATATTAATATTGTATTATTATATTAATATTGAACAAAATACGCACAAAATTTTCTCGATGACCTATTTAAATGAAGAAATTTTTTCTTTTTAACAATTTCAGATTTCCGCCCGTTACTTTTTGGGAAACCAGCGGAAAATGACATTTTAATGCTGCAAATTCAATAATGTCATCGAGTATTCTGGTTAAAACGTTATGCTTTTTTCTTTCATGTTTTATTTCGTGTTATCTCATTTTGCTTTTTTTTTATTATTTATTAATAAAAATGCTCAATTAGTTTCTATATATAATGATTAAGTGTTGCAAAATATTAAAATTATTTTTTAATACAATAGATTTTAACTTATCGCTGGCCTTGTAAACCATTAATTCATACATTGATTATATACATTGATTTGTTTGTTTGTATAACTTCTTATTTTAAAATCATTTGTTTGAATAATGTCAAATAGAAAATATCATTATTTTCTCTCATTATATTTTATTTTCAATAGATTGAGATTCAATAGATGAATTAAAATCAACGTCGTTTAATACCTATATTACATAAATTGGAACGATGAAAATAATTAAATAGATCGAACATAGCAGTACTTAATTAAATTTTGTACAACATTATTCCACTTTGAATTTCAAAAACAAACTTATTATGCTCATACATAAATGAGATAAATTTCTCAACCCGTGATTTGTTAAAAGCACCATCAAATTTTTTTTTTCGCCTTTTTCCACGATCGGCGTTGAAAAATTCAGTAACCTTCAAGAGAAAGAGATAGAGTAGCGAAGGGGAAGAGGACAGGAAGCGGAAAGAGTCTAGTATATCTGGTAGTTCGGAAAGCATCGCGTAAGAGATAGACTTTTGAATTCGATGTGCAAAGCGCCAGCGTGTGCGCGCGCAAGTGCGAATACTTGGTTAAGTGTCACAAAAGAACTCGTATTCGCGGAGATGCCATATATAGAAAAGTTTACTCGATATCCAGCAGATTGGGTTCGCTTGCAAATCGTAGAATCTCTCTCTCTCTCTCTCTCTCTCTTACTCTCTCTCATATTCACTCGTTCTACGGTTCGCTTTTTATTTCCATCTCATCGGACTTGCCGAATCGAAAAAATTCTCGCTCGCTTTTTCGGCATTTTCCGCGCCATCGGTACCTTTCCGCACTCCTGATGTATTCTCTCTCTTACTCTCTATTTGCCTCTTCTTGTTTTTCGAAATAAAAAACAACCTTTTCAGATAAAGTCCAAACAAAATAATGATAAACAAAAAAATAAATGAAATATTCGTTGGAAATGAAAAAATGAGTCCGTAGCGAATATCGATTATTGACGTTTTCAGAAATAAATTTTCTAAAAATTAATCCGATTTTTTGTTAATATATTTTCTTTAATCAAGCGGAATTTCGAAAATATATTACTTTAATTTAAAAAAATTTTAATATTAAAAAAAAAAAAAAAAAAAGGAAAAATATAAAATTGATTAAAACGTCTATAACTTTATAATTACTTTAGTAACCATAGAAAAACATCAAAAGTATAAAAAACTTATTTGAAAAAATCAGCTTTTTGAATGGGTACACGTCGACAACATGACCATAAGGCCAAAACCCGATCTCTTTGACTTTATCTGTCAATATATCATTCGAATTCGCCATCTCTTTATTTTTCTCTTTCGCCATTCTTCATCAAGCCTCTATACTACCGGCAGTGCCGTTACGTTTGTTTTGTTTATTTCTTTGTGTCGTTCTCCAATTCTCTGCAGCACGAGCTTTTTTTCCGAGCGCGATTCGCTCGCTCCCCTTTTCTGTACATTTCTCTTTCTCTCTCTCGCTCGCGCTCTCTCTCTCTCTCTCTCTCTCTCTCTCTCTCTCTCTCTCTCTCTTCAGCTCCATCTGCTCCCTCGTTCTTTCGTGCAAAATTCGCGATTTCGTCAAAGGGTTTTGAGGACGCGATGGTACGGCCGCAGCGAGACGTGCGCACACGTACAACACACACACACATGTGAATCTCGTACGACCAAAGAGAGAGGGAGAGAGAGAGAAAGAGAGAGAGCTGCTCCATAAAGTAGCGCATACATGCGCGTACGCCATTTGTGCAAAGTAGCATAGTGAGCTCTCGTTTGGTACGGCGGCTGGTAGAGGCACCTCGTCGTCTATATTAGCCAGCGACGGACTGCGGACGGTGAATTTTTAATGGCCACGCGGCTTAATTGTACTTTGAATCGCAGCGCGCAGCTGAATGGACAGTAAGAGAAGATGGCTCATTCGACTCTCTCGCACTCCGCATTTGCTTGTACATACATATCTAGATGAAATGTAACCGAAAGCTTACGCTCTTTTATGAAATGTGTACTTAGAATAAAAAAAAAAAATTCAAAAAAAAAAAATAAATAAAGAGAGTCCGAAGGCATAGAAGAATAGGGATGAGGTGAAAGCTTCGTTGTCTCAGTGTGAACTTGTGTCGCTATACTCGCACATTGTGCGCAAGTGCATAATGGTGGATATAGACACTCTGTACAGAGTTAGCAGCAAGGACGGCTATCTTAAAAGAAGAAGATAATTTATCGCCGATGTTCGCCCGCTTTGCTTTCTTTCATGCGTACGCTATAAATTTCTATACTATTTTTAAAGTTTCGGCGCTGCACTTAATAGTTTCATCGAGATATGAAAGTGGCCGTGTTATGCATTTTTTTTTTTTTTTTTTTTGAGCGCGTGTGCACACGTGTACGTAGACTTGAAATTATACCGAAAGTTTCCGGTGTGCCGAAGACGCTTCTTCAAGCTACTCTGCGGCTTAATCCTGTTTCCCCCTCCCTCACCCAAAGTAATAAGTACATTTCCTACAAATTTACCGTTTTTATGTAAAGTCCACTTTTGGTAAGAAACTTGGAAACTTTATAAGGGTAATAAATTTGAAAATTGCACAAGAAAAATCGAAAGTTTGATGCTCGTAAAAACTTCCTCTGTAAGAAAGCTGCAATATATTCATGTGTGTATGATTTGCATCTTATTTTTATCAAGCTCATTGAACTCTCTTATTCTATTAAAGATATGTAGGCCAAGCTTATTAATTTTCACGTAGAAAAAATAAAAAATTAAATGAAAGCGCGGAAAAAGCGTCGAGTCGATTTGTCGATATATATCGGATATATAAAACGTCGATGCAGGCTTTTTTAATTAATTTATCTTTTCCTTCCTTGCACTTTAACACAGCGTAACGCATATACATACCTTTCGAAATGTTTTTAACCCTTGGAGGATCGTTTTATTCGTCACTTTTCTAGTTGGTTACCACATCACGAGAGAGAGAGAGAGAGAGAGAGAGAGGAAAACTAATTAATGCTCGTTGCGCCCGGCAAAGCAGTTTAATTACCGCGCAGTGATTCGCATAAGAGCGATGCGGAAAATGAGAGGAAAACGCGCACGTCATACGAGTGCATTCGTTCTATCGTGTCACGTGAATTGTCTTCGTTGCGGCCTGCTTCTTTCTCTCTTTCTCTATCTCTCTCTTTACCTTTCCTCTTTTCCTCCTCTGTCTTCTTTTTTTTTCTTTTACGCCCGATGCGGTACTCGCTCGCTCGCCCGCCCGCGCGTATCATTTACAAGTCATTTTGTTTATTAACGACCCCGTTAATGCGAGCGCTTCACGGAATTTCGAAATGGCTGCTGCTCGATTTTTCAGGATTCCTCTTTCTCTGACAGATAACCTACATTCCATTCATTTCGAGTTACGTAAAAGGCTAATTAATACGTGACTCGTGCGTCGTCGTCGACGTTGCTCTCTGTATAAAGCTCTTGTTTCATTCCGTGTTCCAATTTCTTTTTCTTTTTCTATCAAGTTTCTTCTTATTTTTCTTTTACTATTAACTTTGCTAAACGCAAACATTCAACTTTTCGTTTTCTATTAATTTTAATTTTTACTCATCGTTTTTTTTCTTTCCACGAATCCACACGAAACGTCGATATTCGCCGCATTAATGTTGCTCGTGAATGATGTCTTTTGAGTCTGTTAATTCTTTTGAATATCAAACTTTATAAAATTTGTAAATTTCTGTATCAAGGAGCGCGGAAACTTTCGACAAGCATGAGGGGCAACCGCGTTCCTATATTTACATTAATATGAAAAAACGATAAATTGAAATGCGTTTATAACATATCACTACATTGTTTATTTTAACAATATAATGCTCTAATAAAAAGCTATTTCATCATTCTATTCAAATTAAGAAGTTTCACTCAAAAACATTATCTCGTTTCAAATACGTTGAGAGTCGAAAACTTTTATGAACCTTTTTGATCGAAGATTTTTTCTTTCCTTTTAAATTGTCATTTTATATCATTATATTATTCTCACTTTTTCTAATGATCTGATTTGTCAGGTTTCTACAAAACTAACCAATTACATATCTGGCAGTAATAGAAACAGCTAGCTTTAAAAATATAGCTTTTAAAATGCTTTTTATAACTTTTAATAATAAATTTATCAGTAAAGTAATATATATATATATTAAATATAATGTATCATAAATACTATTAAATGAGTATCAATAAATTGAAAAATTTATTTCTTCTATATAAATGATTTAAATATAAAAAACAAATAAAAATTTTAAAATTTTGTTTCAAGTCAATAAATACCAAGTATTTTCAATGCCTTCAAATAATAAACTCTGTTGACTTTGCGATACAAAAATTCATATTTTTACGATTTACTTCTAATATTTATCCGTCGCACGCTATTTCAGCGACCTTCTCTTGCAAAAATGTACACATATATATATGTTATATATATATATATATATATAAAGTAAAAGGGCAACTTCTTCCTCTTCAAATCCTGCCGCGTCACGATGTAAATAGCGGTATGGAAGAAAATTTTTCGGGCAAGGTCAATTTTCGCGGACTCATTTCAGCAGACTCAGCACATTCTTCAGTATATAGTCTGCGCGATATCAGAGCGTGCTTTGTCATTCCTAGGTAATTATGTACTTAACTCAGTCGGCCTCCGGGCACGAGGTTATCACACGTAGCGCATCTTTCTCCCTCTCTGTCTCTTTTTCTCTCTCACTCTCTCTAGCGCACACACACACACACACACATATATATATATACGTTTTGCCTCGATTCGCTATCCCTTGGGATAGCGCGACTCGGAGGCTCGAGGGCTCGGTAGCTACTACCGCTACCGAAAGATTAACGTTTCAAACAATTTTTTTTTTTTTTTTTCAAAACTTTGTTTTGGCTTCCTCCCCCTTCCTCCCTCCCTCTCTCACTCTCTCTTTGTCTCTCTCTCTTCCGACCCCTTAAAAT
The DNA here is from genome assembly GCA_949987625.1 of Chalcis sispes. Lineage (NCBI taxonomy): Eukaryota > Metazoa > Arthropoda > Insecta > Hymenoptera > Chalcididae > Chalcis > Chalcis sispes. Next base: position 68,422,702 of record OX465094.1, read on the forward strand.
GCACATTCACATATTTTTTAGACGAAAAATAAAAGTCGTGCGCCCTCAGGCTAAACGCTTCTGTCTCGGTGGCTTCAGGGTTAAATGTCAGACGTTTTTTTCACAGCATTCTCGTTTACAAAGTTAATTAGGCACTTTTTTCTTTCTTTAAATTAGTACTTTTACTTTAATCAACTTTTCTTCCTTTTCAAGAATCTCCACTAAATATTCAAAGAAATTAAAGCACTGGGACCCATACATTTTACATAAATTGATATATTGAGCGGTGAAATCTTTTAAAATTATTACAATTATTAGAAATGCAATCTGCGCATCGGCGCGACTATTTCGATTGCGTTACCAAGCAAATATTTATAGAAAGGTTCGATACTCGTATTTCGCCTCGGTGAGCTATTGTATTAACGGATGCAGATAGCGTAGCTGTTACCAAGGAAACAGTACAAAATGAAAAATTTATTAGTTTAGTTTTGTATGCTCTTCAACACAATCGTTATATTTTTAACACATTAAAAGTAATTATTATATAATAATTATATTTTTACTTTATAAATGATAATTTTGCCTAAACAATCGTACGTTAACGCTTCTTATATTATAGTTGTTCATTTTAGAGATTCGATAAAATTAACAAATATTTTTAGAAGCAACGATAACTATCGAAACACAGTTATAGTTTCAGGTGAATATTATTCCTGCGGAAAGTGGTAAAATTGGGGCGATTGTGGAATAGCTTGTACAGCGTTAGTAGAACACTAGAGATATTCGAGAGAAGAACATCCCGTGGGAGGCAAAAACAACCATGAATATCTCAAGTTCCGCAACACGCGCCGACTAATTGAGTTTGAATATCTAGCCAGCAAGAGTTTGCTACATTTCGGATATGACACATTTGGTAACGAAGTTGCTACACAAAACCCCCAATGGCGGTACCGATGCAACGCTTGTAAAAAAAAAAATGCTTTTACTTGTTTTTAGCAATATGATGGCGAACATCGTTTCTTGATTAAATAAAAGGCAAAATATAGTTAAATAGTATATTATTAAAATTTAATTTCATGAGTACTCTTACATTTTAACAAATCTTCTAAGTCAAAGTTACGTAAAGGAATAACTTTGTTACAAAATACTTTTTAAAAAGAATGAACACTGAATTTTTGCATTAAAATAACTGAAATTTAAAAAAATATTTTTTTGTAAAATTCAAAGATTATTTAGGAATTTCATAATGCTTTCAATATCCAATTATAAATCTCGACTCTAAAGAAATATCTATCTAATTTAATAACTAAATTTCAACCACTTAAGATTTGCAACTAAAGTAGATAAGATATCAAAAATTAGTAATGAATAGGTACGCAAGCAAAAAATGATAAAGTAAAAAGAAGGAGTGAATTAAACAAGATAAACACAAAGACGTGTCAACTAAGAAAACTGATCTGAAAGCAAGTTGGCGTATAGTCACCCTTACAAATATTATATATATATATATATATATATATATATATATATATATATACACCGAATATATATACATATACATGAAATATGAAAAATAAAAAATTGCTCTTTTAGACAAAGCGTGCTAGAGTAACACGCGCATTGTCTTCCATTTCGGTTGTTCGGAAATTCGCGCGTAGAAAGGAGGAAAAGGATTGCGACTAGTAGGCGTAAGCGCATACAAACGCTAGTGGTACACGTCTGACTAGGTTTTTGTCAAGTTTCTCGTCAGAAGAGAGAGAGAGAGAGAGAGAGAGGGGGGGAGAGAGAGAGAAAGCTCGTGTCTCCTCGTGCCAACGACTCGACACTTCCCGTCTGTTCCGTTACTCTGACACGCTCGCGTTATATACACTAACAGTTCGCATAGTTTCCGTTTTGCTTTTCTTGCCCTTGTTGTCACTCACTTTCTCTTACCCCAATCTTCCTTTCTCCCTACCTCCCCCGACTCTCTCTCTCCCTCTCTCTCTCTCTCTCTCTCTCTCTCTCTCTCTTTCACTTCCTCTTTCTCTTTCTCTTGCTCTTTCTTTCTCCCATCGCAATTCTCTTTCTTTGGCTTTCACACCCAAGCCGTGGGTATTTTCTCTCTCCATGAAAGTTCGCGCAGACTCATGGCGATGGTTTCTGTCGTTCACCGTCTCTTTTTCTATATAACATAGCAATTTGTTATTTTGATACCGCGCGCAAATCTCCTTTTATCTTTAAACTTCAGAAAGACGGCGCGCGCGCGAGGATTTTGATATCGAGTTTGATTAAATTTTAAGATATCGCGGGATACAAAGAACAGTCTGGCTTTAAAATTTATAACGGTTCTTCCAAGTTTTCCGTAGATCTATTAAAGAGCAATTATAATTTTTACTAAGTATAGAAAATATTGAAACTTTTCAAGTTTTAAAGTATTTGTATGATAAAATCTTTAATAAATTTATTTTAAGATTCTTTTTTATCCAAATTTTATCTAAGAAATTTAATAATAATTTAATAACAATTTCAACTAAAGAAGTAAACTTCATCAAAAGAAAATCACGCTTAATCATAAATTCGAAAAATTATAAATCTGAAAACTTTATCATTCTGTCAGCACGTATAACTACTTTTAATTCACTTTTCATAGCCGTAACAACCGCAAAACAAAGAAGAAGAGTTCCCAAAGAAGAAACGAAAAGAAAAGGAAGAATCAAGAAAGCATACATATAAAACCGCAAGCTTTTTCCATCGAGACTTTTATGCGAGCGAAGCGAACCGCAAGAAAAAGACGAGGCGACGAGCAACGAAGTGAGATAATAAGTCGAGGTCAGCTGCCATTCAAACATGCAGCGAATATCAAGTCGCTCGAGAAGGAGGAGAATAACTCACGCGTCGATTGGCACGTTCCTAGCGGTGCTCGCTTGATAAGTAGTTTGCTTCGGCTATGCTCGGAAACTTGCTTCCCCGTGTAAGAGGCAACGAGGAAGGATTTCGTCGGTCATCCAAGTAGTAAAAGGCTCTAGTCTGTTCAGACGCTCGGAGCGAATTCGCGCACTAGAGTGAGAATGAGAAAGAGAAAGGGATAGAAAGAGAGAGGAAAGTGGAAGCCTGACCACCGACCGCGTTACTGCTAGTCCCGTCTCTTTCTTTTCCTCTATGTATCTCGCGAACGCTCGAAGCTATGAAAAGTTAAAATGTAGAAGACCATGCGGACTCGAAGACTGCGACGAAGAGGGAAAATTTGAGAAACGAGAAGGAAAGCCTCAAGCCCAACGAGTTGGTAGTAGTGTTTAAGCTTCCTTCCGTTCTTCCTCGTTAAGGAATAATCTTCAACTTTTTCGTAGGTGAACTTTCTTTTCGTCAACTCGCTCATCGCGCTTTGCCTCGACTCGAGGCAGGAGAATAAAGAAGACCTCCGACGCGGCTACGAGGAAAGAGGAAAGTTCTTGCGAGCTATATCTGGGTGTATGCGAGCGCACCCTTAGAAGCATACGACATGTAACTAGAGAAAAACACGCAAGAAACAGTAGACTAAGATAAATACGAGAGAAACTTTTACGGCTCGTAATGTTTTGAGATAAAAATAAAAATCATTTTACGTTGTAAAAAATAACATCCAACGATAAAGTTTTTAGAAAACTTCATATTAATAGATAGAATTATAATTTAAATACGAGTAACTTTCTTTTATTTTTCATCAAAAAATTAACCTTCTTTCTATAATAAAAATTCTATTATAAGAAAATGAAATTTTTTAATGATATTTTAACTTTTCAATCGTAACTTATGATTTAATTACAACTTTTAGAAAATAATAAAAGTTTTATTTATTATTTAATACCATATATGGTACTTCAAAGTTTGAAGAAGCATAAAAATAGAGTTATTTTATGAACTTTTTCTTTTTCAAAAAAACCAAAAGTTTGGTAAAGAACAATGAAGGTATCCCAGATATTTTATTAAAGTGTCGCTGAGAAAATCAAGAAAAAAATAGAAATAAGGTAAGGCGTTGAAAAATGTAAAAACGAGGAAAGAAAACCTCACAAAACGTAGAAAATAAAGAAACAATAAAAAAAGGGAATCGACAAAAGCTAGAATAAAATAAAAAACAAAGAAAAAGATAAATATACTTCTTTCTGTACACAAACACTTACACATACACAAATATATATATATATAAGGTAACTCAAAAACGAATGGGTCAATTGACAGTCTGGGGCCCACGTCTCTTTTATATCGATTATCGGCTTTCAACGGCTAGCGAACTTTCTGAAACGTGGAAAAGAAAAGAAAAGGGCAAGAAAGAGAAAGAGGAGGCGTCGTTTACCCGTCCGTCCGTCGGACCACCTGGGAAATCCCATTTTTGATGAATAAGGTTGATATTTAATTACAGACTGCTCTATTGTTTTCTTCAACGCTTTATTAACGATCGGATGTTATTACGAGGAGGTAAAAATGTATCAAATTTCTAAAGGTTAAAATTTAATAATAAAAAGTTGCGCATAACTCGGATGCTGAATTAAAATAACGAGCCGAGCAAAAATGAATAAACTTGCGATGAATAATAAGACGAGTTTCTTTGAGGTCCAAGGTAATGTTTCACCGAATGAATGATATATTTGATTAGTTTAACGATAAAAGATTTCGCGAGAAAAAGTCGTAAGAATCAAAGGAAGCGGATGACGCGGGTATATACGCATTTGATTTTTCGCAGCCACGAGTAGCGTGGTTGTTTAGAGTTATAAGAGAACGAGCAAAGATCAAAAGCAATTTCAGAAAAAAAAGGTTACTCTTTCGTCCTTGTTTAGCTCGCGTAGTTTTATGTCTCTTAGTGTCCAGTCGAAAACAAGTTGAGTAGAAGGACGGATGGTCTTGAGGGAGTCCATTAGGAAGAGGTGGCTGGTCTGCCGCGAAGAGCGGAATTCCCTCGGGGATTCAACGGAAAATGGAAAGAAAGTACATCGGTTGGCTGACTCTCGGTGTCTTTTCTTACTCCGAAGAGAAAGAGAGAGAGAGAGAGAGAGAGTTCTCTTTCTCTTTCTCAGTCTTCTTCGCTTTACGCCCTGAAAAAAAGGAGCTGCCTACTGAAATTACGGCGGAAAGAGCCAGAGGAATAAGTAGAGCCAGTTTTCCAAGAAAAGAGACACCTGTTTAAATGCGAATTGCCGAGGGAGAATACTATTTGAACGCGCGAAACGTTTTCAATTTTATGAGCGCGAAATAACGGTAAATTGTACGGCAGACTACATTAATTTTTTTATTCAGTAAATTCATTATGTTTCAATTTTTTTTTCTTCTTTGTTCAAATTATTATTAACGATTAAACAATTTTATTTTTAATAGTCATGGATTGATTGTAAATTATATTTATAAAAGTTCTTGTGAAAAATCCTTAGAAAGAATTAATAAAGTACACTGAAAACTATTTACTTTTATTTTTTTTTTTTTTTTTTTTTATATTTAGACATAGTATGTTAAAAAAGCTTAATCATAAGATAAATTTTGTTGACATTTTTGAATTTTTATAATTTAATGAAGTAAGTATATTCTAAAATTTATAGTTTATAACAATCAAAATTTTTACATCTTGATAAATTAATATGAATAAAATGCATAAATTTTTTATCTCCTTTAGTTGTAACAAATAGGTATATCGGTACTTCTATAAAATAATTTTTCAATGTACTTTTATAATTCTGATTATCCATGCATTAATAATTAACTTCTATTTTTCAAGGTTTGATGATGTTGGAATATTTATTGAAAATCAAATAATTTGATGAATTTTATAGCTATAAATTATTTCTGCTTGATAATTATCATCGTTTAAATTCGAACCTTACAATTTTAATGTATGCTTTTTTTTTATAATTATAACACACTTATTTTTTACTGCTGATATAAAGTAATAATAAATCGATGAGATAATAATTGATCGATTAATATTAAAATATTAGAAAATGCAATTTTCACAACAGTTTTCATGCTTTATTGCTAAAGATCGTTAAAGGTAAAAAAGCAGGATAATGAGAGCAAAGATATAGCGGTCAACAACCAGCACTTAAAATTCAATTTACGTAATTTATGGAGCTCATCTATTATTTTCCATTGCACGGGTTATTTTCTAACTTTGCGCGAATATTTGCCATTGTGAGAGAAAAGTAACAGAAAAAATCTTTCGTTTATCGTCTCGTCGAGCCCCCAACTGAGACTTTTTACATCCGAAAATTGCTGTTTTCTAACTTTTCGATCTTTTTTTTTCTTTGTCGGAAGAGCAGTATCATTTTCGAGAACGTTTATGTGCTTCTGCCGCTACTCGCCCATCGCCCCATCGATTAAGAACACCAGTGTTGTCAATTTATTTTTTTTCTTGGATTTTTCGATTGTCTTTTATGAAACTTCTTTGCTGTCGTAAAAAGTTTTAGCGAACTGAAAAGATTTCCAAAACAATTTAATTTACGATATAACTACTTTGCTTTAATTTTATTACATTAGTTTAAAGAAACTTGAAAATGTGTTAACTTTCTGTTGTATAAAAAAAAAAAAAATTAAGACTTCAATCATGCAAAGCAAATACTGTATTTTGATTTTGATTTTTAAATGGGGGTAGTTATTATTTAATTTATAGAAAAAGAAAATTTCACCTATAATTTTTTCGAAAGCCTACGTAACAGCTTGAAAAAAAAATTTATATATATATATATATCCCAAAGTAGGCAATAATTTTTAAGAAAAGGAAATCGGATTTAACATCAATGAGCGATTTCTTTATCTTTCCATCGTTGAAAGTTGCACTTAGATCACAATACTCTCATACCGGGGATTCCCCTATGCCCCCCCCTCGTCGATATATATCTCAAATCGGCAGGCATGGCCATTAATTTCATTTTATCGCCGCGCGGGATTCGCGCCGGCCGGCAAGATAATGCGTTTTAAATGTAAAACAGGCTAAGGCCTAAAGCGCTAACGGGATGCGTCTGCGATAAAATTTGATTCAAACTTTCTCCTCCCTCGACCGCAATCCTCGCTTCCTTTTTCCTTTTTTCTTCTTCTTCTTCTTTCTCTCTTTTTCTCTCTATCATGGGACTCTTTTTTACTACGGAAAATACTACACAATATGGCAATTTTATTATTTTCAAAATAGACTTTGCTATTTGTTTGTAATTTTTCAAAACTATTGATTAATCTATAAGTAAGCCTAAGTATAGAAACATCATTTATATCAGTTTTAATCTTTTCAATCCATTCACGGTTAAATGTAACATTTAGTGAATTATGATCGAGTCAATTTTCAAGACTCAAATTTTAAAAAATGACGTCAGCACTAATTTGCAAAATTAAAAAATTTAGGTCAAAAGAATCATAAAAGAACGAGGTATATATATATATATATATATATATATATATATGTAAGTACTTAAATACTCGTAATTTTGCGTAATTAAAAATGCATTACTTTACGTAGAAAAAAGTACGAGTGCCTGCTCGATTACCAGCTTCACACAAGAGTGGCAGAAACGAACAAGTGAGATGGTCGTTGTTGAAAAAAACGCGAATAATAAAGAGTGAGTGAGAGAGAGAGAGAGAGAGAGAGATAAAGGGAGAAAAAAGGAACAAAAGAGGTAAGCATATGTGAGGTAAACGAACAACAAGGGAGAGGTCAGCCGGCAGTGGATTAATTATGCAATGTGTAGCGGAGGCGGTGACTCGTCCGCGGTCCAATTAGTTCAAAAAACAACCGCACCGGCAAAATCCGAGCAGTCATGTGGCATATACGTATTATAATGTATAGGTATAATATGTATTATACCTACACATTCGGGAAAACGAACGCGAATCAAATAAGAGGGAGCGGGAGAGCGGGAGAGAAAGAGAGAGAGAGAGAGACGTGTCCGTGCGCATCAGACAACCTCGAATCGTTCGCTCGCACGCGTCCTACTGAATAATTTTCACTCGTAAAAGAGATAGACAGAAAAAAAGAAAGAGAAATAAGAGAGGGGTTACTCGAGCGCATACCGGCGCTCGATGGTCGATGAATTTCAGATTACTCCAGATGGCGTAGTCCTGCCATACTTCCGGCAGCTTTCCATCTATTCGAATTCTTATTCAAATCGATGCGAGACGCACTTTTCGCGCACTTCATCTTTCGACTCGCTCTGCAGCTGTGCGAATGGAAAATAGCTCCAATGGCTTATGACAAATTCTTTCTGGATTTTATATTTTTCTTTTTTTATTCTATTTAAGTAATGTGTTTTTCGTATTTTTTCAACTCGATTGAAAATCATCGCTTATTTTTATAAATTGTACAAGTTTTTTTTTTTTTTTTTTTTTTTTTTTTTTTGTTATTAAATAAATCTTAAATTTGCTTGTAAAAAAAATATTTAAAATTTTTTTTTTTTTTTTTTCATGCATCATCGTCGAAATTATATTCTCTTTCGCGCATTATAATGCGAAATAAATGCAAATTTTCATTACTTTAAATGTAAGAAATAATTGAATGCTAGCAAAATTTGAGCAATAGTTTTATTTTCTGATTTATCAATCCTAAATTTCATTTATATTAAATTAAAATTGTTTTAAAGAGCCTGACTTTACAAATATAAATCAAAATAAAAAAGAAAATAAATAAATAAATAAAGGAAAATTAACATAAAAAGTAGTAAGACATTAATGTGTAGTATTATAACGTCATGCTTTTTTTTTACAATAATATTCACTTTCGCTTTTATATTGGTTAGCGTATGCGTGTCACGAACGTTAGAACGTGCTTCGGGTAAAGCCACATAACCCCTTTTTATTATGCTATAAAAAGTATGAGATTTTACCGAGCGTAAATAGTTTTCTGTCATCGTATAATTAGAAGTTGATATTTCGCGATGCTGAAATTGTGTTATTAAAACCGCTAATGTAAGTAGTTACCACGTATTAAAAATGTTGCTTAATAAGCTTTATGGCATTTTTAATGCATATTATTACGTGTCACGTTAACTTTCATGTCTATTTAAATTGGAAATACTTTCGATACATTAATTTTTTATCAATATTACGACTAGAAATTTATATTTTTCTTCATTCACGTGAAATTAATTAAATTGTTAATTAAACAGCTTAAATATAACTTTATATAAATAACAATCAATCATCTTATAAGTTCAATCGTCTTTATAAATAAGACAATTACGTGTTGAACATATTGCGTGTATTATTTATTCGTTAAACAAATTCTCGGGGCATCGGTCTAAAATGCAGTTAAACAAATGATTACCAACGCTTCACTCCATATCAAAAATAATCTTCTCTTCGACTCTGAGAATTCTTAAACCTCACACATACCAAAATCGCATACCGCATTTTCTCTTTCCTCCCATAACACAGAAGTCGAAGCAAACTTCATTAGTCTCATAATTTATATATATATATCTGGCTTAGTTGATTAATTTCTGGACAATAGCGGCGTTTGCGGTACCACGAAACTTCGCTATCTCGCTTCTCCTCCGCAATTTATACGAACCAGTAGTGCCGCGAGCGCTCATTTTGCTGCCGTCTCGACTGCTGCCGCACATATATATATATATACATATATGTATGTACATATATATCCGAGCGGACACACAAGTAAACAAGAGTCGACTGCGTATCCGAATCCTGTAAATGTATGCAATCGCGAGCTCTCTCAAAAAGTGTTCAATTCCCTGGGCGTCGGAAGCTTCTTCTCTTCGCGGTGCAATGCGAGGTGGTATGATGGTGTTGTGTGTGTGTGTATGGGGGGGGGGAGGAGGAGAGAAACATAGAGCATTAATCTCGTTTAGCGAGCTTTATTGCCGACGAAGCTAAATTGCCGCGTGCGAGCTAAATACCGAAGCCGCCCTATACTCGCCTCTTGTATTTGCGCGCGGCGACGAACGTTTGCACCCTTTCGCGCTTTCGGGCTTTAAAAAAGAAGAGTAAAAACAGAAAAGAGATAGAACAACGGCGCAGAGTCGAACGCACGCAGAGCAGAGACTCGATTCACGCGGAGAAGGACGCGATTATTGGGAAAATTCGAGAGTCGAAGGGCTCGAAGGGCAGGTACACAGTTATTGCATTAACTCATTATTGTTATTTTTATCACGCGCGTACACTTGAATCAAGCCCATGCTCAATCGCTCCTATATACGAGGGATACGTATGTATAAGCCCTACCGTTCGTTTTATTTTACGGTGATTTTGCGTAGACGCGCGCCCTTTTAAAATAAAAAGGTACGACTTTTTCGACAATCTCTCTCTTTCTCTCTCTCTCTCTCTCTCTCTTTTTCTCTCTGCGCTTGAAATTTGTCGAGGAGTAGCGTTGAAATGCGCGCGTGCGAACGGTTAAGCTCATACGCGCGTACACCGTTGTGTATTCGAATTATTCGTACCTTTTGCTCTCTATATAGACTCGAATGGTTTTTCCTGCACAATGCGTTGGCAAAGTTTATCTCTTTTTACGTTCGAGTTGTTCCATTTTTCTGATCAATTTAATACTTTCATATTTATTAAGTGGCATACTTCTTTGTTATTCGTGAAGCTTGTTCATCTTATTTTGATAGATTTATTATTACTACAGAAAAATTATTCTGTAAAATGTTTTCATTAAATATTAAATTTACTTTTCTAGAAATTAAATGAACATAAAATATTCAATGTAATTCTTAAAAATTATTTTAATATCAAATGACACAAGTATTTTAACCATCGCATACATAGACGTATCTTTTTTATTTAGTAATTAAATAATAGCTTCCAACCACATCTCTTTTTTTTTCATTATATCAATTTTATGTGAGCTCACTCGATTTTATCTATCATTTTTTTTTTTTTTCTTTTAATGTTACTCATTTTCTCTTTCATCATTTATTTCAATCATGTTTTTTTTCGACTTTTTGACCTTCTAATCTTTTTACTCTGAGACGGCACCGCGGAAGATTATCCACTAACGAGTTGTATTACGTGTATAAAATGCTATTTTCCATTCCATAAAGGTCCAAGCAAAAAACGAAAGAAAAAATCGAAACACTAATAAAGGTTGCGTTGGTAACAAACGGTTTATAGTTATTTTAAAATTATTGTAAGATACTGTTAAAAGCACTTTTTATTAGATGAAAAAATATTTTAAAAAAAACTTAATGCTGAGAGCAAAATTTTAATTAAAATATTATAATTTCAACAAAAAATTATATTAATATCTGGATTCAAATTTTTAATATTAATTGAAAATTTTAAACGATTATCTTTTATTAAAATGAAATTTTTCAACGAATGGCTGCAAAAGAAAATGTGCATTAAAAAATAATCATATTATTCAAATGATTTATAAAAAAATATCAAAGGCAAATAATTTTATTATGCAAATACAAAAGTTTAAATGTTTACTTAAATGTTAATTTGCAAAAGCAAACACAAATGTGAGGCGAAGCGTGAAATTCAAAAGAAATGTTATTTTTAGAGGTGTAAATATTGAAGAGACAAGAGCCAAGTCCAATCTTCTATATTATTTAGGATCGAAAGAAGCTTTAGAAAGAACGTCAATCTTTTTTTCTTTTACCTTTTTATCTCTCATGGGCTTACATAATATCATGCCAATATGATTTTTTAATATGTATATGTTAATATCCAAACTGAATTTGTCATAAATTTTTAATATTTCTCAAATATATTATTGAAAAGTATGTCTTTATAATAAAAGATAAAATATTTAAATTTTGGTTTAAAAAATTGTTTTAAAACGACTTTACCGGAAAAAATTTGATTTTTAAATTTAAAATTTTCTTCTTATACATAAAAATGGAATGATTCTTATGTAAATGTTCTGTATTCTATCGTATAAATCATTACACCTATAAAAATGTTAACTCAATTTAATATTCTTATCATAATGTTTTATATTTAAAATTATTTATACATGCAAATTCGAAATCACAAATTTACTATATTTATATTATAAAATAATAACACAACGGATATTAAAACGACGCTCTAGGCATCTTTAAAATTCGCACAAGGAAACACGCGCGTATCAAGTAGCTCGTGCGCAAGTTAAGAGGCGCATTCCCTCTAATATAATATGCTTCACACGCTCTTAATTATCAAGCTGCATCCAACAATCTTAACGATTCGTAAGTTCAACGTCAAGTTTAATACCGTCCAAAAGCACTCGAGGAAGCGCACACAAGCTCGAAATTTGACGAGAGGCGCAGTTTGAGCCTGCTTGCCTTTCCATCTCCGAAGACCTCCGCAGGAATCCGTTCGCTTGCTAGGCGAACACCGGCACTCTCTCTCTCTCTCTCTCTCTCTCGACGGAAATTTCATATCCAGCCCCGACATCTGGAATGCACAGCGCAACGCGCCGCGGACGGACACATGCAACAAACTACGCTCTCTACCCAGTTTATTCGATATACAATCCAGCAGTAAGAGAGAGAGAGCGGGAGAGAGAGAAAGATAGGACGGCAAAGTCTCGATGGAATACTTTCGGCAATGCCGCCACCGCTGCAGGGCGCGATTAATTAAGCTCGTTTGTCCGTCGCAGATACACGTATATTTATATACATACATGTATACAACACAAGCACGTGAATCAAATCGCTGGAAAATACCCGCGGAGAGTCAAGGACCGAGAGAGAGAGAGAGAGAGAGAGAGTCAAGCAGCCGCGTTACAAATGTGCTAGAGGAGAGAAGAGCGCGCACCGTTGCCTCCTCCCCCATTACTAAGCATTGCGTCTGCGGTTCCGGCCGATTTGTAACCTCGACGCCGGCCACCTCGCCGCATTTGTTAACTCGAGAGCGTAAGAGTAGAAAACACCGGCGACGCTTCTCTCTCTCTCTCTATCTCTATCTCTTTCTCCCTTCTCTTCCGACGGCTTTCTGTAGTTTGTAGGTTTACACTGGCCGAGAGATCGGAAGCGAGCGAGAAAGAGCAAACGACGCCGTCAGTTTTGCTAGGTCCACGAGTGAGGTGCGCTTGCCATTTAATCACGCGCTTAACCGGCCGGCGACGAGCGTCGCTCTCGCGATGTTTTGTCGCCCGTCGTTGGATTGATGAAGGCTGACCCCATGGCGGCTCATTGAATCCTTTGTTCGGATCCATCTATACGTAAGCTCCCCGCTGCGGCTCGAAGAAAACAACCCGGTCTATCCCAATTTATTATATGGCCGCTGCTTTCCTACCTCGGCTTTACAAAGCTTTTCAATTTGTGCGAAAAAGTATGAAAACATACCGGGGTAATAGAGTAGACAAATAGTCGGACAAAATGCTTAAAAAAAATTGACGGGTTAGTGCGCGTAGGAGATGGAAGAGAAACGATGAATAATTGTTTATCCTTTGGTCTAAAACTATGATGATTTTCAATCTTCGAGATTTATCATAAATATAAATACTTTGTAGCTTAATAAACAATAACCAGTGTAATCATAATAAACAATATTATTTATGAGTTTCTATTTATCGCAAAACTGATCAAATTAATTTAAACATATTCATGGATACATAATTTTAAACGTAAGCATGTTTCGTCATAACATTATTACATTCTACGAAATGAATAATTTGATTTTCTGCTTATGGAAAATGATGATTGAAGCATATGATAGATAAATAAAGAGAATTTACGACAATTATAATATTTAATAAGCTTTATCCCATATGTAATTCAAAATTCATTCCATTAAATTATCGCGCTTTGTTTGCTTTGCTACGCCAATGATTTTAATCTCTTATCCAAAATTATAGATTTCAAAGGTATTTCGGATGACTTAACATATAATAATAATAATAATAATAATAATAATAATAATAATAATAATAATAATTGACTTTTATGAAACAATCGCTCAAACGGACAAAAATCGCTAAAAATTTGAAAAATTTTCACCGCCGCGATATCCTGTGCTTATATAATCCTAACGAGAAAGTAAAAGAATGATAAAAGTATTAAAAAAAAAGGTTGAACAAGAGCATCAGGAGAAAGATAATCGAAGCGTCGACTGCGTGAATTTTCGCAAAAAGCCCTCTTGTCGGATTCACGGCCGGTTGGCTTGGCATCCGCGTCACAGAGAGAAATTTCTTTATCGGAACATTTTATTTTTTTTTCCTCGCCGACGTATCCTCTCTCTTCCCTTCTCGCACTTGCAGCTCGCGCACGTAGACACACACACATACACACACACACACACACACACACGTGCAATGTTCGTTTGGCTCGCCAAACATCGAAAGTGCAGTACCGTCCGGCTTGTTCGTCGAAATTAAACAACCTTTCGTACCGGGGCCATCGTACCAACGTGTGATGCTTTATTCGCATGGAGAGAGAGAGAGAGAGAGAGAGAGAGAGAGAGCGTATGCCAACTGTTCCCCACCGGTTCCCTTATGCTCCCACACCTTCGTCGACCGCTTTCCTCTCGCCCCGTCGAATCCCGTTTACATCGAAATATTCATTGGTTGGGCAAACAGAAAATGCCCCGGACCGATTTACTCCTCTCTTTCTCTCTCTCTCTCTCTCTCTCTCTCTCTCTCTCTCTCTCTCTCTCTCTCTCTCTCTCTCTCTCTCTCTCTCTCTCTCTCTCTCTCTTTTCTCTTTACCTCTTTTCCCTTACTCGATCTCTTTCTCCCTCTTCCTTCTCCTTCCTCTATTTCTCACTCTGGCCCTATCTCACTTTTATCTCTCTTAATCTAGGCCTTTGTCTTTCTCCGTCTCGTTCGTACGAGCGCGCTTAGCGACGAATCGCCGAAAAGCTTTACAGATTTATTCGCCATAAATACTGCGGGCGAATGTACGGGGGAAATATACAGAGAGAAAGTGAGAGAGAGAGAGAGAGAGAAAAATTCAAAGCTCTGGGAAAGTACAAAAACCAGTTAGTACATTTCAATTACAATAATTTACTCAATGAAAGGGATATACGCGCTCAAAAGCATCGCTAGATTAGATTTGAATATTTTTTTTTTTTTTTTTTTTTTTTTAAGAATCGGTAACTCGTTAAGCTTTATGCCATATTTATGACTCGTATGGCTTTTAAATTTTAAACTGTTTTGTCAACAAGAAATTTGAACAAATTTCAAACTTTGAACTTTACAACAGTCGTAAATTATAAAGATACGAAAAATGTTTAGATTCAACAGCGTGTAATCGTAAGAAATATTACATTTGTAAAGATATATTAATTGTGAATCTTGAGTAAATAGGAATAGAAACTCAAAATGAATCCCAAGATACTCTATGGAGAATATAGTTGTTAAATTCTCGGGCTATTAGGTCCAACTTTCTAAATGCGCATCCTGGGCTTAATTTAACATTTAAATGTTAAATCAGGTTTTAGTCAATAATAACATGTAGAGAATAAATGTAAGCATTAAATTTACATAACATAATGAAATCGATAACTTCTTCAATTAAAAACTTGTGACGATACCACACAGTTTTAAAATTAATATAAATTCAGGCGTACGAGTATATATTGAAAATAAACGCACATACGCGACATGTTCAAATTAGAATGAAGTCAGCGCAAATGAAAATCTGATGAAAATGAAGATAGCGCGCGAGCGTTTTACAACGAGGCTTCATTACCTAGCTAAAAAAGCACCATTTCGCATATTTATATGGAAAGGGGGTTAAATCTCTCTGGACGAGTCGCGGATTATCTTTTAAAGCCAAGTTCCATAAATAATTTCCGCGCAAGCGACTCACTGCAGAATGACGAGGACAGTAACGGGGAGGTACATTCGCCACGGTCCTTTCCATCTCCTCGCAAGCTCCGCGGTTCTTTTTTTTTTTTCCATCTCTGCTCCGCTGGGTAGAAAACTTGCTAATAAATTCATGGGTCGTCACCGAGAAAGAGAAAGCGAGAGAGCGCGCGTTAATGCCTGGGCGTTGTTAAACGCGAGCGAGGCAAATCTCTCTTCTTGCTTTCGAAGCAAGCTTTACGATGCGCGTGAAACAAAAAGAAAGAACGAGAGAGAAAGAGAGAAAGAGAGAGAGAGAGAGAGAGAGTAAGATAGAAAATCCGCTGTTACTAAGTAACAAATAAAAGCATCGAATAACTCGTGCAATTGGAAAGCTTCCATAAAAAATTTTTCATTTAAGCATAAAGTTTAGGTATCTAGCGATGAAATACTTTAAATTGAGCTGCGAATGAATATGTAATTTAAATTTCAGATATCAATAACCTTCTAATTTTCATCGTAATTTTATTGTTATGATATGGCTTTTAATGCCAAAAATGAAAAAAAATACTTTTATTTTAGAAAATACATCTGTTTTTAAAAATAAAATAATACCTGTTTTTACATCTTATTCCTAAATTTTATTTTTAACAGCAAAATATTTTGAATTAAAGTCAGGAATTAGATTTTGTTGTTTCAAATCTACTGAAAGATAATATATAATGAAAAAAAAGAAAAATAAATTTCGATGAATGAAACAAGAAAATAGCCTATTCACACTCATAATTTCCAATCGACGTAGAGCGTAATGATCAGGTATAATACAATAAACCCACAGTGCGAAGCAGGGCGAATTCACAGGGCGCGTAAGACCAAGACCTCTCTCTTGCTCTCTCACTGTCTCTCTCTCTCTCTCTCTCTCTCACTCGACAATAGATCAAGATCGAGAGAGAGAGAAAGAGAGAGAGAGAGAGAGAGAGAGAGAGAGAAAGAGAGAGAGGAATAACGAGCAAGAGCAAGAGAGTAGATGATAAATGTATCAGGGGCGCAGTCGATCATTCTCGGACGTGTATGCGCTGCTCTCGCTCTCTCCTTGGCAATTCCGTGATACGTACACACATCTACACATACGAAAAGGGAGGAGGGAGAGGGGGGGGGGGTGAAGAGGACATAACAGGGAGAAGGAGGAGGAGAAACAGCAGCCGTAGGAGAACGTCCGAGAGACCGCAACGACCTCCAATTATCCTGTGGGAGCACCACGTGGTCCTGTACGTTGTTTCCACTCCCTCCCTCTCTCTCTCTCTCTCTCTCTCTCACCCTATCTCTTTGGCCGCTCCCCGTGGACGTTATCCCCGTGAATGCATTCATTATTAGGAAGAGAGCGCCCGCACGTCCGCTTCATCTACCGATGTCTGGTGCGCGCAACCCGTCTGCACTCCCGTATTAATGTCGACCACCGAATGTACTTTCGCGCCGCATAAATCACTCCTCCTCTTACTCCTTTTGCCCATTTGTGCTATATGGCTGCCTTGTGCAAACTTTTAAGCGCGGAAGGCAAATTTTTAATGTTTGAGAGTCTATTGCCCTCTTTATCCGCGCGACGTTTGGATAATTTTTATTTCGGGCTTGTTAAGTGTAATTATGCTACTCGATTAATATTTAAAATACTTATAATGCTGTCGCTGATATAATTTTATTAAATTTCAAATGAAATTTAAATTGATTTATATAATATTAAGATAAATTTCTTTTCTAAATAAATGTTTCAAGTAAAAAAAAAATGTTTTATAATATTAAAATTAATATTATAGCTTCAAAACGATCACAATGTGCATCATAAGTCAATAATACTATTAATAAAAATACACGTAACTATCAATATGCAAAAACTAATTTGCAATGAAGAAAAGAATAACGATAAAAACTATTTTCAACATCTGAATAAATTTAATTATCTCAAAAATATCGTAAATAATTACGATGAAAAGTTTTCTCCCATTATCAGTGCGCAAATAACAAGATTCGATATCCTCATTAAGCATTCCGAGGTCAAGGGCACACCATTACCTTGGCACAGAGCAAGGGGGTCGCGTCTCCTTCTCTTCTTCCCAAACTTTGCATGCACGCAGCCACAACTCAAGGGGGAAAGGAAGCTCGAGGTGAGAGACTCGCGCGTTTCTCGAATAAAACCGGACATTTCAATAAAGGCCGAGCGACGGCTGAGCTGTTTTGGCTATGAGTTTTGCTTCCTGAACGATATTGCGCATGTCCTTGCTCTCGCTTTTTCCTCGCGGGGAATGAAAGAGTAAGCGATGCTACGGAATGAATCGATTTGTGTCCTTTGACTTCGGCGTCCATGGCGCGCTCGGACGAAAAGGGAAAGAGCCTTTTTCCTCGCCGGAAAATTATTATTTCGTCGTCGTCGCCGTCATCCTCGACAACCCCCGAAATTCCGGGTATTTTTAGATTAGAATTTTTCGAATACGTCAAGTACTTCCATCCATGTGCGAGCATATATATATATATATATATATATATATATGTCTATGGGTATTGGCTGCCTGACTATATTATCCGATGAGTTAATATAGCCGTGGGATGCCTCAAATTTTAAACTGCGAGAACGACGACGATACGAAGTATATATCGGACCAATTTCGCGGTTAACGGGAGCTTCGGGAATTCGGGTAAGTTTGCGTACGAGACGAGAGGCGAAGGAACCAATTAAATTTTTCATTTTCACCACTCTCCCGACGACAAAAAAAAAAAGACAAAAAATATTCAAGAGCAACGCATATACGAGTGTGAGTCTGGAGGGAGAATTTTCTTCTATTACGTTGGCGATAGTCGCCGAAGGGCGTAGAAAGATAAACTGTTATAATTCGTCCTTCGCTACATCAATTCCCCGAATTAGCGAAATGATTTCTTACTGCGCAACTTGCCGCGCACGGGTAAACTTTTTCTCCCCTCGAATAAGGTATCGGGATACTGGTTCTCGCTCTCCGACCGCTCTCTCGTTATATAAAGCACGAAATCTTGATGCCTAATGTTACGCGAAATTTATGATTATCAAAAGTTAAAAAGTTAATGAAAGTTTCTTTAGATTTCGTTATTCGTTTATTTTCGAGCGAGTTAAATAAGATCTCGCATAAATTCGTCAATAAGCGTCGTGGGTTCGGCAGTTAACGTTACAGGTGGTACTTTCGTAACTTTCTAATTTCACAAAGATGAAGTCATAAATTAAGTTATGAAGAATGCTACTATCTGACATTTTTACTTATACTTGAATAAATTGCGAAAAGTTGTCATTTTATTCGGAGCATAAATTTCGTAATAAAGACCGTAATTTTGATAATTAGAATGAAATGAAAATAAATTAATTAATTCAACGACAAAACTAAATCTTTACTCTGCAAAACATTCCTGTCACATACCATTAAGATTTTTTAACAAAATAAATTATTTAAATCTCTGAAAATCAGTGACGTTAAAAAAAAAGAACCAACTGTTACGCACGAACTTTCGCAGACAGACGCACAATGTCATCTCTCGCCCAGAAGGAAGCTCGCGTATTCACGCATACGTGTCTGGCCGGGGAATGGGCTGCCACTTAACCTACTTGAAAAGTTCATTTGGAGGGTTTTTATTTGTTCTACACTCGCGCCTGCTTCTCGAGGATTTTGCCTTGTCCCTTCACCATTCTCATCTCTTTTTCTCTCTTTCTCTCTCTCTCTCTCTCTCTCTCTCTCTCTCTCTCTCTTTCTCTTTCCGTTCGTTTTATTTCTCGTCGATTTAACTTTGAGTTTTATACCGGTGAGAAACGCGACCATCGGTGGTCATGGTTTATTTCGCAGATTCCCTCGAAACGAGTATGGGTTTCGTTTTTTTTTTTTTTTTTTTTTTTTTAAAGACGCGTCTGTATATCTTTGACCCTTGTACAAATATTATTGGTTTACCGAAAAAATGATAAATATTTTTTTAAATAAAGTATTGTCAAAATATTATTTAATCTATTCTGGTTAATACAACTTTAAATAAATAGCGACGCTAGTTTTTCGAAAAACTTCAATATACACGTAATTATATTTATTAAAACGTTGTTTCATTGAAAAAACAAAAAATCATTTACGGTACATAAATAAATGATTAGATTAAAATAAAAAAATTTGAAAATAAAATATTTAACGACGACCCGTAAATCTAGGCAATTATTATTTTAACAATGGCGTCGAAGTTTCGAGAATAAAGGAGAAGATGAAAAAAAAAAAAAGAAAAAAGAGAGAAACAATTTAACGATACAAGAAAAGGGAGGACGCGACCGCAGGATAAAAATAGAATAGAAAAAAGAATGAGACTATAGGAAAAAAGAAAATAACCAATACACGCCCGTAAAAGCCTATAAAAATCACGTCTTTACTTTAGCAGGATATCGACTTTGCTCTCGCAGCCGGTTTGCCGAAACGAATTGGGGTTGTGCACTTGGGTCGCTTCTCTATTGGCAAGAAAGATAACGGATAAGGCTATATAGATTGCGATCATAACTTTACAATATTGTGTGAAAGGCAAATTTGATAGATAAAATTTTTTCATGTTTATTGTTATAAATTTTTTAATAAATAATAATTATTGAGACGTAAATTATTTTATTAAACGTTTAAACAAAACTTATACTTCGAAGATTGAAAAATACAATAAGTATTTAATGATAACATTATTAGAAACATGCCCTATAATAATTGAAGAAATATTTTTCGAATAGTCAATAATATCGTAATTCAACGCTACTTCAATAAAATATTATAAACAAATGCAACGCATTTCAATGTAAGTAATATTTAAAAAATAAAAAGTCAAATTTAAATGATTGAACGAAAAATACGCTTTTGATTTCTTCGTTAAACTCCGACGTCATTGAAACGAAATACACGAAGAAAAAGAGAGAAAGAAAGCAAGAATTGAACGAAAGCATTTCGTACATCCATCAAGCGAGCGTAAAGTCAAGTAAACGCAGTCGCTTGCTAGTTGATATTCTCCAATGTGGTTGTGCCGCTTAATTGCTGTTTCTGTTAATAGAGAAGATACTCATTTTGGATAGACGTTATTAACGCGTATTTGCTTAAATTTAAACTGGAATATTTGGTAACTTGTTTTTATTTATTTATTTATTTATTATTATTTTTTTTTTTTGCGAATAAAAATATTGTTATGCAACTTCTTAAAAATAAATTTATTATATCGACAATCTGATTTTTTTATATAAATAACATTACAGGTATATATTAACTAGAGAAAACATCTTTTATAAATAGCTACTCGTAATTTTTTTAATAAATAATGTAAAATACTTACAATTGCATTATGAAAGAGTTATCTAGATTATAACAACTTTTGATACAAGCATTATCTTGGCTCTATCTGTATTTATTGTGCTTATATTACTTTTCAAATCTCGAAATTATATATTATAGATTAATAAAATAATTAAAACTTTATTACTTAAAAATAATTAAGACATTTTATTCTCATTCACATTTTACAAAAATATAATTATATTGGCTTTTTCTTTGTATTAATTTATGTGATACTTGATACAATAAATTATCTGATTTAATGAGATTCGAATATGCTTTGAAAATTATAAAAAAATTTCTATGATACGTAATTTGCAATTATCATTCTAATTAAATACGAGTACGTAACTCAATATCATACATAGAAACTATATAGTCACATGAATTTCTAAATTACAATAATGTCGACAAAATATTCAAATGCTAAATGTACCGCATGTCCTATTAATCTATTCCAAAATGCTAATTATTATCGCTTCGTACGTCTATAATTAAAAATAGATCAAAGTTACAAAAAAAAAAAAAAAAAAAAAAAAAAAAAAAAAAAAAAAAAAAAAAAAAAAAAATTAACGTTACCCACTGATAATGTGCGTTAAGCCAAAAACTTGATAATTAATATTCAAGCACTTATTCGTAACAACATTACATGGGTCAAAATATAGCCCGTCATAATTTTTGGGCAAACTCAACGTAGGCGACCTCTCGAGAGAAAGAGAAAACATGGTAAATCTCGAGGAATACGACAACAATCCCCGCGAATAATTCCATCCGCAATCAATCAACGGGACACATCTCTCGGTGCGACCATTATTCAAGACTCTCGTGCCAGACGAAGCGCATTCTTCTTCCGCCGCGTAAGTTCCGCAGAGATACATGCAAGCAAGAGAGAGGGAGAGAGAGAGAGAGAGAGAAAGGAAGAGAAAGAGAGAGAGAGAGAGAGAGAGAGAGAGGAAGAAGGCACGAGCGTTTGTTACAGCTTCTTAGTGGCTGATCCGTGCGGCAAATATTTAAGCGAACGCGAGCGTTGCAGTGTTTGCCGATCTTCGAGATTGCCGAGAGGAGACAGCGTCCCCGAGACGGCGTCGCGGTTGTCTGCCGGCTGTCTCGCGTGCTCGTCTTCTTCTTCCCCCTCTCTTTCTCTCTCTCTCTCTCTCGCACGCGCACGCGGACGACGACGACTCATAAGCGCGCCTCTCACGTGTGTGTACGTACACTCGGAGACACTCATTTGCAATTCAAATGATTCGAGCGAATATACCTGGGGGCCAAGGCCGAGGACTAATACTCCGTAGTCGACTCATCGGCGGGGATACGTACGTACGTATAAGCGCGTATTCGCTCGAGGAGGTTACGCGTAAAGGGAAAGGCCGTTGCTCCGCGGTACGAAAATCGCTACCGTACAGAAATCGAGCGTTAATACCTCCTTATGAGACCGTGTTTGCTTGGTCTCGACTTTTCCTTTTTTTTCTCCTCTTTGTTCTTTTCTCTCTCCATGCGCACATGAATATATGTGTACGTGTGTGTATATATATTGTATATAAGCGTGCGTAATTGTAGCGTACGTTGCTTGCACATATAAATATACATATATACTTATATGTATATGCGTGTGTGCTGCAGGTAAATATGAATGTTAAGCGAGGAGTTTGCTTTGTTTTCGCAAATCTGAGCTATAGACACACGTATGCGCCGTGTATACATAGCTATTTTCCACGAGGTGTTCTGTACTTTTTACTATTTGTAAAACAAATAATGTGCATTAGAAATAAATGAATGTGGGTAAAATAATCGTAATTTTGTTGAATAAAATAGGTTAAATTGAATAAAAGTATTGCCCATTTTTTAAATTAATAATTAAAAGCCTTGTAATCAAAAATACAAAAAATTTTTTTTTCTATATAAATTTTGAATAATAAAAATTATCGATTAATATAAAAGAATTTAAAACTCTTCTACAAGTAATTTTTTACTACGCTTATTCTTTCGTAATAGTGATGCTTAAATTAGCCTAAATTTGTCGACTACCTAGAACTTTATTAAAATCCATTTTATAAAGATAAATTTTACAGTTGATGAATTTTACGAATACGCTTTTTTATCTATTACAAAATTCAAAGCAAGAAAATTTTTAAATTCTATAAGCTTATAATGCAAGTGCACTTAATTTATTATTTATTTTCATCGAAAACCCGATTTATTCCCATTGAATGTACGCAACTACCTAAATAAATTTTAGACAACTCGCCAACTTATACGAATTCGTATTCTGAATAGCGAGGTAAAAAGATATTGCACCGATAACGAGGTACAACCGGATTAATTGTAAGCCAGCGTAATGCAGCAGCAATTCAAGAAAGGAGAGGAGCGAAAAAGGAAGTCGTCGGAATAAAGCGAGAGAGAATGAGCGGTTTGAAATAATCGATTTAGCGGAAAGGTACGCGCGCTTACCTTGCCAACTCCGGAGAGCTCCTTGACGCCTATCCTGCGAAGTAGGGCCGGCGGTGCCGGAGGCGGAGATTTCAGGAGCAACGCCGCGTAGCCGTTCGGATAAATTGTCTGCTCGTCCGGCGTTGTGTTCTCGTCGCCCGAGCGTCGCCGACGATGCGGACTCGAGGACAGGTTCAGCTTTTGCGCTGCCCTGGAAAACAAAAAAAAAAAAAAAATTAATATATATATATACCTACATTCTTGTATATATGTTTTGGAATATGTATGTATGTATGTACGTATGTACGTGTGTGTGTGTGTGTGTGTGTGTACAATGTGTTTTTTTGGTAAGTTTTCAGAGCTACCGGCGACGGGCTTTCCTTTGCCGTCCGCCTCGGCGTCTCGAGTGATCTTTCAATTTCCTTTGTGAAGAACTCTCGAGGCTTATGTCTCGAAGTAATTTTCTGTAAAAATCCTTTCCTTTTTCTTTTGTAAAATAAATAACTTGTAATAACTACAACTATACAATAGTATAAAATATTTTTCAACTTTTTATATTTATCTTTTGTAAAATTTTTTAAATAATGAGAATGATTAATATAAATATGGATATAAATAGTTGAAAACATATATATTTGCTTATAAAATTTAAAAAGGAATCATCAAAAAAATTAAAAGTTAATCATTATTAAATTTATTAAAACATTGTTAAACTTTATTAAAATTTATTATGAATAGGGTATTAATTAATTATCTTGGTAATATCTGAAAAAATTGAATTTTTAACGATTACGAAAATTGAAGAGTTTTTCCGCTCAGTCGATTGAGCCTCGAATTTAATAAAAGCAAATAACATTCGCAAGTGTAATTCGGACTTCATCGAGCATCAATGTCACAAATTTTCATCCGCTCCGATGAATCGGTGCGACGTGTGGAATTTCTGGTTAAAGTTGGAAGAATGCACGTTGTTACACCAAAGAAAACCAGTGGAACAAGACCCATAAAACGTGATAAAACAAGGAAGAAAGGCATTTAGCCTTCTTCTCGGCTTCGCCGTATATAACGCTATATGTACATACAGTAAATCCTCTCTTTCTCACTCTCTCTCTCTCTCTCACTCTTCCTCTCTCTCTGTTTTTCTCTTGGGCGGAATTCAAGTGCAAGATGTCTCGGTACGCCGTCGAAAAGGGCTCCCGGAGAAACCGGAAGGTGTACGTCTCGGTGAGCGGCGCCTGGATGACATACTCTCGGATGGGAATAGCGGTGGTAAGGTGGAAAAGGGGGTGGGCCAGTAATCAGCGCCGGTAATGTGCCGGAACCCGGGTTGTTCCCGAGCCCGCTTAAGGGGAAACAGACTCTATCTCTCGTATGCGCCCTCGTAGTAGTACTCGTATGCGAGTGTGAACGCGAGACGTGAGAGAGAGAGAGAGAGAGAGAAAAAGAGAGAGGGAAGCGGTGCGCCACCCCCGGGCCTCGTTAACCCACGCTCTGTGAAATTGGAAATACCGGGGAGAGAGAAGCAGAGAGATAGAGAGAGAGAGAGAGAGAGAGAGTTGCCGTAAAAAATGGCGGGTTATCAACGCGAATACTAGCGCGCGAAAGCTCGGGACGCGCGCGCGTTTGCCGACTCGAATTACGAGGCCCGACGACGAGTAATCCCCTTTCATCACTGGCCTAGCCAACTGCTGCTGTGCTGCTGTTTCTACTACCGTTGCCCTATCCAAACTTGCAACGCTGCAATGGAGTTGGAGAAGGAACGGCGATAACGACCAATGTATTCTTTTTATTTTATTTTTTTATTTTTTTATTTCTTTTTTTTTTATTTTCAAAATTGTTGCATTTCAACTTTGCGTGTATGTATGTTTACGTGTGTGTGTACGTGTATGTTTTCTCGTGGTCGCTAAATCTTTGATATAGCGCCATGCCTGTACACAAATAGGAGAAATTTTATGTTTCATGTATGTCATAAAAACGTGGCTTACGCATTGGTTTTTGTTTTTTTTCTTTTTTTTTTTTCATCTTTGAAAGAAAATTGAATACCACAAATCGAGTATTAAATTATTACTTACAAATAAAATATATTAAACTTTTAAAATTTATGTTAAAATGTTAATAATTTTAAACAAATAAAGGAAAAATAAAATTTTTAAATTACCGTTACGCTTATTTAATAATAAGTATACCTTGTGCAATGATATCAATTCACTTGAATGTTACCAATGAAAAGTAAGCTTTGTTTAGAAAGATTACCGGAATAAAAAGACCAATATTATTATATATTACAAGGACAAAAAGTTCGTTTAAAATTCAAGCTCCCGAAAAGGGCGCGTCGTAAAATAAACTTTAAAAAATCTCGGTTATAAGCGGAGCGCAAGGACAATGGCCCGGGTTAAGTTGTCGAAAAAAGACGGGGAACAGAGAAAGAGAGAGATAGAGGCTCGAGTCAAAGCAAATTGCATTAAAGCACTTGCGGTTCCAAGCGGGCGAACCAAGTCTTTTCGAACAAAGCGGCTCTATTGTCGTCTTTCTCTGGTCGGCGGTAACCAACAGCGCCGTTTGGAAGGCGGACGGTGCGGGGAGCGCGTGAAAAGCTCCGCGCGGCGAAGTTACGCGGTCCGAGCGCGGTCGGTTGATTCCCGGTTTAACGAGGACACTACCCTGAAAATCGTCACGCGCTCCACGCCCGAATTTTATGCCGCTATTTCTCTTTCTCTCTCTCTCTCTCTCTCCGTTTCTCTCTCTTCGGCTCTCTCGTTAACGGCCCCTCGACTTTTACGTTCAATTTAATTATTTGAAGCCCTTTTCCGGCCCTGATAGTAGCTCCTCTCCGCCGACTTTATGGCCCGGAACTTTAACGAACGCACGCGTTTGGTTTGTACGCAACGCTAGGCAAAGCCGCGCGGCTACCGGTTCTTCGACTTTTGTCTTCGTGGTTTTATACGAGGTCTGGGAAAGAAAAATTATCATGGTTGTAGTGGTGTTTTATTTTATAATGATGTCACCGATTCTTCTACAAAATTTAAGAAGTTAATTAGTATGTTATAACAATACCGTTCTTACAAAATAACATAAAATCTGTTATAATAAAATTTATTTAATATAATTTTTATTTAAAACCTTGGAATTCATGGTTGATTTTATTTTTACTCATCTTTAAATATTGTTACATATTTTTTTAAAAATTACTACCGTATTGGAAAATTTTCATAAATGGGCTATTTTTAATATATCTAGAGTTTTTTAAGGAAATCATTAAAATAAACGTAACTTTAAATTAAGAAGATTAAGAAAATTATGATATGGGAATTAAAGAAAATTCATTTTAATTTTATGATTATTATTTTTTTAACAATTTACATGAAAACTTTATTTTGAAGCAATATAACTTTGCAAAAAACTTCGGTAAATTGAAAATTCCAATTCCTTCAAAAAGCTTATTTATAAAAACTTTAGTAAAATTGTTCTAGATATTTTCATTGTAATAATACAGTTTTAATCCAAAACTTATTTTTAATGTTATCTAAATATTTCAAAATAATTTCACATGAATATTCATATATTCAGAATTTTAACAGATAAATAAAAGCTAACAAAAAAAAATTTAATAAATCTTTAATTGTCGTGAATTTCTTTTTAAGTGTTATATTTTGATTAGATATAATTTTCAAACAACCTTATTTACATTGTGTAAAGTTAATTTTAAAAATTATGTAGACAATCTAAAATAAGTATATGAAATTCACATTGTTTAAGAATTTTATTTATTAACCAACATACAAAAAATTATCATGAAAGGAAGAAGCAGAAAATTTCATAACATATCTAATAATAAATAAAAATCTAGCAAATCCATTATTCAATTTTTTCAATTTTCTTGAGATATCAAAGATAAAAAAAAATACTTGTGAACGACGAGTAAAATATTCAAATTTATTATCACACCACGTGTAATTGAAAATTCTTTCTGGAAAGGTTCGAATATCGGTTTACTCGCTTTTTTTTTTATCGCGGTTGCGATTTAGATAAAAGAAGAAAAAGAATACGATAAAAAAGTAAAAAGAAAAAAAAAAAAAAAAAAAAAACAACAAAAATGAAAATATCATAGGAAAAAAAGAGACACGCGAGGTATCCATCACTGCCATAAAGAACGTCGGGCTGGCCCCCCAAGGGATTACGAGCAGTGGCATGTCTATCTTCGCTGAAAAAGCTCAAGCCTAACTCAAAATCCATACCTTGAATTATTGAAATGCTCCAGGGGTATATATAAATATATATATACATATATTTTATATCCACGCGTGCACGAGCGAAATACGACTATGTTGCCGGTTTTCTTTTCCACGCGGAGGAGATACTAAACTTTGACGCCGGACGTCTTCTTTTTACATATCAGACCCGAGCAACATATACGCATTCCCCCTTTCCCTCTCTCCTTCTCTCTCTCTCTCTCTCTCTCTCTCTCTCTCTTTCTCTTAGACTTTCTTGATAACCGAAAGAAGGCAAAAGCGCGCAAGTTGATTTTCAGAATCAGAAACGTCTCTGGTGTAAGGTTGAAAACGAACGAAAAGCTAAGGGAAGAAGCGATGCTTCTTCTCTTTGGTAGATTCCACCTTAAGCGCGTCGGTGGAAAACTTTTCATTTCAAATATTTAAATGGCTGTATAAGTTCGCGGGCAAAAGACGAAAGAGAGAGAGAGAGAGAGAGAGAGAGAGAGAGAGAGAGAGAGAAAACGACGCGGAGGACAGCCGCAAAAAGGGCCGCCGTTGCAATCGTCGCCACGCTCTCCTCGAACGAGGGGGGCGACAGTGCAAATAACGCCGAGAAAAAGAGACTCGGAGCTCAAAAGTGCTAGTTGCTCGCGCGGAACCGCTTTTAACTTTGTCTCTCCGCTGCGTTTTATCTTTCATCCGTCTTTACTTTATTTTTTTCTTTTCTTCCTTCCTTCCTTCCTTCTTTCTATTTTTATTTTTTTTCTTTTATTCTTCCATCGTCTTTATCGCGCGTGCTCGCCTTCTGGAAGTGGTTTGGCACCGGTTCAAAGTATTAAGACAGATTAGGCGACTGCATATACATAACGGCATAAGAAGCTGCGCTACGTTTCGTTACGCTGCGATCGTTTATTACGCGTTCTTATCCGGATACTTTAAGAGCTGTTAAAATGGTATTTTCTTTTTTTTTATATGTTGATTGAGGTCGTAAAAATTTATTATAGTATAAGCGATCGCTGATTATTCTTTTGCCATATTATAACGGATGTTTAATATTCATGTAAACAGTTTTAAATAACGCGTAATTGTATGCATGATTCACACAAAAGTAAAAAGTCTAAGAAATGAAAAAAAAAAAAAAAAATTATTTTTAAAATACTTTGTAAAAATAAGAAAATCATTCGGTTCCGAAAATCCTTCTCTCCGATAGTTGAGATTTATTGAGAATTATTACATCGTTTCGAGTTGCGAAAAAGTTTTTAGAACGCAATTTTTAGCGCAATTATTTCGAATCAACAACTTCAACTCTCTTCAATAATCGAGGAAACGCCGAAAGAAGTCCCTTCCCAAGCGCCCGCGCGTAAGCTTCCACAGACTCACAGACCTTCTTCGAAAGGGAAATCGAACGAAGAGGTTATATCGGAATGGAGGCCACAGGTGCATGTCGCACACGAGCAATTTGTGCATCAATCCGAATAAACAGATGTGTTACTTCATTCCCCTTTCTCTTCCCTTTTTTTTTTCCTTCGCTTATACGTGTATATAGGAGACAAGGCGCTTATTTTACAATCCCTCGTAAAAAAAAAGGAAAATCGACAATCTTCTTTTCGCTCGTATTTCGTCGATTTATATGGGGAATTTGATCTATTATTAAAATTTAAATATATAGGATATAAAAGTGAAATATGATTTTTTCAAAATATTACGAATGTAAGTAAAGTTAAAGTTGTATTTCTTTTTCTTGTGATAATTTTAAAATGGTCAACGTTTACCTATAATATTCATAAATGTTATATAAATTAAAATACATACTTATTTAAATTTAATTTAAACAAAGAAAATTTTAATTTCATTAAATGTTAAAAAAAAAAAAAAGTTGAATGTGCGTATTTTCAATTCACGGGGATAAAATTCAGCTAACGGAAAGCAAACATTTTTATAGTCGACGGCTTACGGCACCACTTTTACGCGCGCGTGAGCACCGCACATTATAAATCATAGAAAAGTACACGTACCCGCAAAACTGACAGAAGACGATGCGAGAAGGCGGAAGGAAAGAAAATAAACCAAAATGCAAGCGAGTAGAGGAGACGAAGAAAAGGTATAAGATAAAAGCGAGCAAAAGAAGAAGAAACGCAGAAGGCGCAGTGGGAGCAAGAAGGAGAAAGGAGAGGTAACGGAGGGAATAAGAAAAAGGTACGAAAGAATAAAGAGTGTGGAAGAACACGTGTATGAATGTGCGCGTGGGTCTAGACAAAAGGGAGGATAGCGTATAAAGAGCGCGATATATAAAATACAAAAGCAAAAGGAGTAGCTCTCGGTTGAGGTCTCAGCTGTTTGCCGCCTCGCGGCCTCTGATTGAATTGCTTCTGCAGCTTTTCTCTTCCGCGTGCGTCTGTATCCGCGTATTCTGCGCAACGTTTCATCCCTCCTCCTTCTCCTCTTCTCCTCTTGCCCTCCTCCATGCGTGTAAAGCGCGGATAGGCCAATCTTCCCATATTCGTTTTCATCCCTCTCTGTTCCTCTCTCGCGTCGCCTCCTCCGAACTCTCTCTCTCTCTCTCTCTCTGCCTCTCTCTCTCTCTCTCTCTCTCGCCTCTTCTACGTCAAAGGAACACGTGCAACGCGGGTGTGGCTTTGATACAGACCCTTGAGCACAATAAACGAAACGAGAACGATTCTCCCTGCGACGATGGGGTTGATTATCTACCGGTAACTTTGTATTCCTTCTAATAACAACTGCTTTTTCAGATTTAATTGATTATCTTGAAGCTCAATTGAAATCCTCTTAAGCTTTAACATTTGCTTTTTGAAGTTTAACTCGGTGTTTTCTTTCCCCTTATTTTTTTTTTTTTTTTTTTTAATATTTTGCAGACTGAATTACTCGGTTTGTGAAATTTGTATCGGTATTGAATTCATTTATATATCAAATGTTATTTATCTTTGGATTATTTCATTTTGGTTTAACTTGTTGGAATTATTTAACAAAATGGTAAATAATACTTTAAAGCTAACATAAATTATCGTCAATAGAGATATCTACATGTCGCGATATTATTTCTGGCAGAAATTTAACATTATAATAATCATTTATGATTCGCCTCAGTCTCTATATTTTGCCGAATAAATCATATAGGAAAATTATTTATCAATTTAAATGATCGTTTTGAATTTTGAAAGAGCTTGTATTTTGTTAATATGTATTAACGGGATTCAATTATCTTTCGGTTTGTTTATCGGGCCGAGAATAAAGATGGATGTTGAAATCACACAATTTACAAATGTTAATTTTCCTACTAGCGATGTATAATGTCCATTCACTGAATACAAAATTAAAAGAAATTACACCAATTTAGCGAGTATTCACTTTTATACAAAATAGGTTTTACGTTGATTGAGATGAAAGAAAAGATATATATATATATATATATATATATATATATATATATGTGGGCAGATGTAGGGAACGCCGATAGATGAGTGACGTGATCAGCAGCAAAGGATTCCATTGAGCTCACAAGCGTACATTCACACAAGAACTCACACTCGTTGACGTTTCAATCGTCGCTTCGTGAGAATCGTGAGGTGAAAGAGATAAAAGGAGAGTGAAAGAGCAACAGAGAAAGAGGGAGAGCAGGAGGGGGAGGGGAAGGGAAGAGGAAGATAGAGCAAAAGGAATAGAGCGAAATGCGTAGAGTGCAAGATTCGTTCTCTTGATACGTAAACTTGACGAGTTGATATATCGTCTGTGAACGTGTCAAGCATAGAGTTCACATAAGTTTCTATGCTAAGTGAAAAAATCTAACATCTCAATGGATTGAATTTCAAATGTAATAAAGTTAATCTATTCGTAAATTCATGAGTGAATAATTGAAATTACTTTATTTTATCTTTTTGTAAAAGATAAATTGTCAAAAGTTTAATTTGAAATGTATGCAACAATCGTTTCGGTAGATTTTTTGTATTTTTTTTTTTCTTTTCTTTTATTTTTAAAATTATACGAGTTAAGAATTATTTTTAATGATCAATTGAAATTAAATTATGGTTTATTGAATATTTGAGAACCACTTCTTTAAATTAAAACGTACATCCCGGTATGTTTGACTTCAATCGAAAGCTCAATCGCCCAGTTCAATGAGTCGTTTACTTTTTTTTCAACGAATAAACAGCATTTCAATTGAATACATACACCGACTATTGCCATATCACATATATTGTTGTTATCGCCTAAAGCATCAAATTTATTTTATAAAGTATAGAAATATCAACGATTCATTTTGGCAACGTAAGTATCGGAACTTTCTCATTCTCTATGTTTCTTATAAACGGTAGTTTTTGTAATTAAATAAAATATTTATTTAAAAATAAACTACTATTTGAATATATTATACATGAAAATAAAAATGTGAATTTCATTCATTATTTTCATTACTTCTATCTTGATAATATTTATCATAAAGGATATAACAGTGTAATTTTTCAGTAGATATTAATTTACCCGCATATTATGCATATATATTTTTCAAATCTGGCGTATAATATTTAATTAAAACTCACAGCTAATACAAGAAACAATGATAACTTTAAAAGAAATGAAGCGCAGCTTCTCAAAAATAAAATTTAGAATTAAAATAAAGCGTCGGCGAGAGTATAATAATCAAAAGCACGGGGATTTTTACGCTTCTCTCAAGCACTGCTGCCGGAGGTGTTAACAACATCGTGTACATGTGCAGGATGATGTATCGGGGCGATATGAAAAAGTCGAGGAGGGCGGGTTACAACAGCGGCTCATAGGTCAAGTGGGGAAAGAAAACAGAAGGAATGCCGAGAGAGGGTGCGAGTGAGATCGTTTGAAAATTTTGCGAGGAGGGCTGGTTAGCATAATGCCAGTCGCCCGAGGAAGGCAAAAGACGAGTCGAGAGAGAGAGAGAGAGAGAGAGAGAGAGAGGGGGAGGGGGAGGGGGTGAATTTTTCAAAAATGTCAGTTCCCTCTTCTTTTCCCTTCGCAGACACAATATGGGAATAAGCTTTTCGTTCTGGCACTTTTTTAGCGGTGCTTTCTAGCTGAGCTTGCGTTACTCGTGATACGAATATGGAAATACCGAAGGGAGAATACACTCGCGCGCGATGTACGACATCGAGAGGAAAGAATTTTTCCAAAGCTCCGCAAGGTCTGTTCTAAATTTCCAAAAAAAAAAAAAAAAAAAAAAAAAAAAAAAAAATTCAGTCTGCCGCGCCGACGATGAAAATCTCGCGGTCGTAAGCGCAGAGAGTAAGTTTTGTTAAAGCGAGAGACGCGGTTGAGGCCATATTCAAAGGGACATAATGCGAAGTAATTAAACGCTCCGACGACATCAAAGCTAATAAGAGTTTGGTGTAGGAAACCCTACACCGACCTAGTAATAAACAGCTTCGCCGTCGTCGTACGACCGGTAATCCAAAAACTCTTTTCCTCTTCTTCTCCGTTCTCCTTGTCCACTCTTTTTCTTCGTCGCACACGTACCGTCGCTCTTTTTCTCTCTACCCCTCCCTCCTACCCCTTTTTCTTTTCGTCCTTTGTTGGTTCTCGTTAAATTACTTTTATAACGTGCTTTGCTACGATGTGTATAAAGGACCGAAAAAAAAAAAAGGAAAAAAAAGGGAATGGATCTAGAGTGCGCGCTCCTACGTTGCTACATGATAATTAATAACGGTATAAAGATGTGCATTATTTCATCTTTTTTTATTTTTCACGCGCAGGTGCTAGTTTTTTTTTTTTTTTCTTTCTTTTTTATGCGAACGGCTTTATAAGTTAAACGGGACGAAAAAATCATTTGAAAGAGCAAAAAAATATCACGACATAATAATCCCTTCACGAAATGTAAATGTTTGCGATTCTTTGAATAAAAAGACCTTCGTGCGCGCTATTTATATAATTAAAATAAAGCGAAACCTCTTTCATTCAACTTTTCAGCGACTAAGCGAATTAAAAAGAAAGAAGAAAAAAAAGAGGGAAATGAAACCGAAACTGTTTTCATATTTTGTAGTTTATTGTTTTTCCGTAACTTCAGTATACGGTATACAAGTCACGTACAAATCGATTTAGACGCAAAGGACCAAAGAATCTCTCCCCCCCCCTCCCCTCCTTTCTCTCTCCTTCGTCGTTCGTTCTTTTTGTTTAACTCGATAGTAGAAACAAAAAGAAAAAAAGAAGGACGAAGGATAAGGGAAAAAAAGTTGCGGAGTTCGCGCGGAAGGGTGTAAAAGTTGGCGAGCACAGAGAGAAAGAGACACGAAGAGTATCCGCGAAGCTTGCATGTTACGTGTATACATATATATATATACATATACATTACCGCGGGCGCAAATGGTAAGATGTGGCCAGGCTGTCATATCGAGTTTATGGCTTGCCATTGATACGGTCACGTGACACGGACGTGATCGGCCTCACAACACACACGCCGAGCTTGTAAGCGGCCCTGGCTCTCGCAAGTTTATGTGAGCTCGTCTGCGAACCTTGCGCATCCTTTCTCCTATCCTCCTCCCCCCCCCCCCACTCCCGTCTCTCTACGACTTTAACTTT
Source organism: Chalcis sispes (assembly GCA_949987625.1). Taxonomy (NCBI): domain Eukaryota; kingdom Metazoa; phylum Arthropoda; class Insecta; order Hymenoptera; family Chalcididae; genus Chalcis; species Chalcis sispes. The sequence continues at coordinate 68,456,886 of OX465094.1, forward strand.
CGAGTCAGCTTTCGGACCTTTATCTCGCTTTGCCGCGATAAAACGAACAAGAGAACGAGAAGAGATAGACAAAGAAGAGAGGAGGAGACACGGCTCGAGGTATGAGGTGAACCGTAAGCCAGCTACCGAAGACGATGAAGAATGATCGGCTGATTTTATCCTGAACGCAATTAACCTTCTTTATCGGAAATTTATTTGTTTGCTGATTCGAACCCTGTAGTCTTCAATAATTATCAGAATTACGTCGTTATTAGCCTAATATTTGTGAACTAGTCTTTCTAAATTTTATAATTATTAATGTACGAAACAATGGTTTTAATAATTTCATTATGATTATATTTCTTAATAAAATTTTCGTACGTCAATGTGACATTTACAATAGAACGAGTAGGTAATCAATCGATATATGTACTGATGTAACATTTTTGCACGATGTAACTTTTAAAACGGTCGTAACCTTAAATTTTACAATTCGACGTCGCGTACTCTCATAGATTCATACGATAAGATAACTTTTATGTCGAAAGCTATGACTCGAAATTCTTAATATCATCCACAAACTTTTGACGATCTATCGCGCGACGAAAATCATAAGGTCGAAAAATGTGTACAGAGCCAATGCGCGATTGCGTACATAAGCTTATGTAGGCACGCGCGAAAGCTTCGGAGACACAATGCTACACGCGATGCCTTACATAAACGTGAAAGCTAAGCTTAGTGCACGGTAAATGAAGAGAAAGAGAGGGAGAGGGAGAGGGAGAGAGAGAGAGAAGAGGAAGCCGAGCAGAACACAGTACAGTAGTACGAGCGTGGTTGCGGTCAGCCGTGATCATAAATAGATGAAGCCAAAGGTTGAAGTCAGACAGGTGTTTCACTCTGTTAACGGACAATTGACTCCAGCAACGTAGAAGAATTTAAGCCTCGTCCACTGCGCATAACAGTTAGTACTGGTATTTTTCTCCTATTTAATTTCTTAAAACTAGGAAAGTACATTCTTATAATAATTACTTTTATTATAGCTTTATTTATTTTTAAATTTTTTGATAGATATTGGAAATACTTACTACAAATATTGTAATATTAGTCAATCAAGCATTTTAAATTAATAAAAACTGCGGAATACAAAAAATCAGTTACTCATTAATTAATTACTTGTAAAAAGATAATATAATTTAAACTTTCAACGACATATTATTTTTGTCATATCTTAGGAAAATTGACGCAATACATTATCCGAATTGTAGTCGGCGATCTAAAATTCTTACAACTATGTCCAACGCATTTGTAAATGAAGTTAACATTTCGTGAACCCTCTGAAAGACTTCTGGACGGCGATTTTTCCACATCGGGAATTCCTTTTATTTTCAACTTGCACAAGATGCCCAGGCATTGTCTATGCACACGAAGACATAAATAATCGACGACGGTTTTGATCTTCCGGTGTGATGAAAAAGAAAAAAAACGCCGTGCTCCGTTTTCTACACACAATGTACGCTATGCATTTCTACTTTTATCGTTCTTTCTCTCTTCGTTTCACTTGCGCTACATATCTGCAACGTGAAACGTGTATACGAGCGATGCGGGACTCGCAAACGGGGTATTGTAGTATCGCGACATTTTCGCAACTCTGTAACAGCTTCTAATGAATATTTTGATACTGATAATAAAAGCGCAATTAATGCGCCGCAGTTGGTTACCTTGTTAATTAAAACAACGATGTGAATAAATGTTTCGCTTGTGTTAAATTCATTATCGTATCATAAAAATATTATATTTAACAGTAATCGAGAGAGTTGAGTATATTACAAATATATTGTACATTCAACTAAAATTCATAATAAATTTTGCAAATTTCTACTCGTCTCTTGATGATTTAATTTTTTACATGATTATTATGTACCATTATAAATTTAAATTTATCTATATGAATAATAATCATTGAAATTACAACAAATTATAAAATTTACGATAATTTTAACGCACTATTATAGTAATTTGATAGCATATATAAATTATTCAAATCGAATATTTTTTAAATTAAAAAAAGGTTATTAATATATTTTTGACAAAAACATGTAAAATAGAGATAAATAAACTCGTTATTTTTCCCATCGTTGATGCAACATTTTATATCAGCTTCATCTAAATAATACAACGACAGATCACACCCTGTCAAACGAAACACCGCAGTGGGAATAAACGAATGAAAAAAAAAAAAAAAAAAACAAAAAAAAAGAACTGTACAGCTATTCTGGATCGCTCATTTGCACGTGTGCACGTTTTATCAACGGGATCAAAATTCTCACGTCGCGAAAAGCAAATTTATCGAGGCCATCTCAGATAAAATTGTCGACTACTCGCCGGCGGGTCAATTCCCCGTGTCTGCACTTACACATGCACAATGTGAAATGGTACCTCGTGCGATGAACCCACCTTTTTGCGAAAGATGATAGAGGAAGAGAGATTTTTAATCGATAAGTTTGCAACGGCGATATTTATACTCACGCACACACATGTATATATACGTGTGCGTGTCATACATCGAGCGCGCGCTCATCCACTCAGTCTCTCGTGTTCAAGTGCACACCTGCGAACCTAAGACAGCTATGGAGCGTCTTAATTTGCAAGCCATTCACGGCTTCGTTCGTTTGCAAGTGCAACGGCACGCGAGCCTCCGTGTACGACTTTCCGAATCAGTAAATGAACGCTCGTCCAGACACATACGAACAACGAGGAAAGAGAGAAAGAGAGAGAGAGAGAGAGAGAGAGACTCACGCAGCGGTTGTACTCTTTGCTTCGATCGCGGGATCGGCTGTGTGTTGACACTACCGCACGCCGTGCTAGTCTACCACTTGGCTCTCTCGACTGTACTTTACAATCACCTATGCACACGTGCATGTATACACACACTATTACCTGCTACAAGGCCGGATCAATATCATTGTCGAGAACGTTGCTGTTCCGTTGCTCTATCCTCGTCTGCTCTTCTCTCTCTTTCTCTCTCTTTCTCTCTCTTTCTCTCTCTTTCTCTCTCTCTTTCTCTCTCTCTTTCTCTCTCTCTCTCTACCTCTCTCTCTCTCTCGCTCGATCCAGTTCGATTAATTTATAGCCACTTAATTGCACCAAGTACTGCGCGTCTTTTTTTCCCTCTTCTTTCGCCTTTTTCGCTCGACGAGGATGATTTAATAAGTGCTCTGCTTGACTTCACTATTTTTCGTTTGTGGATTATATTAACGGACTTTATGTATTATATTTATACAGCGATAATTAACTTAAACAAAATTGAAAATAAGTTTCATTATCTTTTGAAAAATTATCCTTATGTAGTAAAATTATTATAATTTATATTCATATTGAACAAGCTGAGCAAATACTACCAGGAATATGTCGTCTGACTACACGTAGTGTTGATCTACTTACGTGAATTTCGCATACATTGTAACTGTATGAATACAATTCTATTTTATAAATTTTGTTACATAAAATAAAATTTCAGAAAAAAACATACTGTTTTCTAAGAATTCTGTTTCAGCTATACTGTTATTAATAATTATGTTCATAAATTATCATTTCATTTTACAGCTAATTTTGAACACAAAGGATTAGATAATGTGTAGAATAATATACGTTTTTTTGAGTCAAAAATAAATTTTTTTTTTTTTAAATGAATCCGCCATACGGTTTCTTTTTATTTATAATTTATTTACCGATTTATTAAACAAAGCAATCAATACTCCGTGCGATTGTTATCACAGTCGATAAAATCCAATAATTAGTCTTGCACCTGTATATAATTGGCTATTCGGAATGCAATATCTGATATAATCAACTCACTCCGAATGTGGTTCAATACTCAAAACGAATAGCTACTACTTGCGCGGCTCCTAGTATCGAAAGTACATTTTTACCAACGAAGATGAACAAACGCGATTATCATATCAGAAGCACGCTTCCGATACGTACGCATCGTCCGCGCATTCGAGCACTCAACGGCGCATTATTTACATTGCGCGAGTTGGTAAATTAATTTTAGAATATCATCCGTCGTTTCGTTGCTTTGGTTCCTTTATCTTGAATATACGATCGTATCGTCGGAACGAGAACGCACGCGGATAATGTTCGTTTCGCCGGGCATATATTATTACCGTAGAGAAAGAGAAAAACGAAAGAGAGAGAGAGAGAGAGAGAGAGAGAAAGAGAGAAAAAATGATGAATCGCCCGGTAGGAAAAGTTACGCGTGACGGCACATCCATCCTGCAGATCGAATAATGCTCGCGCTGTGTCTGTTCGCTGGTGCGTTTTCTATATACACGCTTCCATTATACGGAGTATACGATACGACAAATACAAAAAAGAAAACCGAGTGCGAGAGAAAGAGAGGAGATAGAGAAAACGAGAGTAGCGAATGAAAACTAGGCATTTCGGGTTACGTGTGCGTGTACCGAGTGCGTGTGCGTCTATTATAATGTCGAGTCAAGAGTCGGGACATCCATCATGAAATTTTAGTGTAACGCTGCTTTAGAACTGATGGGGATATTCGTCGCGGGAAGATTTCGCTAGTGATTCGTGTGCGAGTAATGACCAAAAGCAGACGTAACGAAAAAAGTTCGGTTCATACATACTCATACTCGTATATGTGCATATATTGATATCTCATACACTCTATCTCTCTATTTTTTTCTTCTCTACCGTAAGCTTTCTTCTCGAGTTTACTGAAAGGAGGAAAGACAAGTGCATGAAATCGGACAGCGCATCTTGAGTAGTTTCGCGTCTCGCGAGCTTTATGCCGCTGTCGTTTCATATGCAATGGTATTTACCGCGTAGAATTTTCCTGGCTTTATGCAGAATAAAAGTAGGAAGGCACTTTACTCATTACATTTTTAAAAATAACACGAATGAGAAAGAGGAATTTTGGCGCAAGCTCTAGACTGAATTTTCACGTTTTAAAAAAATTTGACGTATATACTCAAAATTTATGAGAAAAGTTTTTAATTTAATCGTCGATTATTTTTCTTGAATATATTCTACTCTATAATACAAATTTTTTTTTTAATTTAATATTACTTCGATTATTTATTTTAAAGCATTATTACTTGCAAATTAACTAAAAAAACTTTACAACTTGTTAAGAATTTAAAAAAATGTATGTCATGAAAGAAAAAGTATTAAGTTTTTATGCTTTCTAAATAAAGTTAATTAGTGTTATCGCAATTAATATTTATTAAAATATCTTTTATATTCAATTCTATAGATATTACTTTAGTTGATAGAATTTTTTTTTCAATCGAATTAATTAAATGTACAGGACAAGCGTATTTATCATCAAATACGATGTTTATAAAATGTAAAACCAGCAATACATGCGTTTACCAAAACGTAACGTCTCGAAAGAGGGTGATAGAAAGAAAAGAGAGAGAAAAACATACGTAAGAGCGAGAAAGAGAAAGAGTTTTGCCGACAATTAATCTTCCGTAAGAGATAAATGCGCGAACTCGTTTCAATTCGCTCATTTTTTCGCTCGACCATAACACACAGACTTTTGCCATATACCATGAGTCGCGCACGATTTGCGTTCGCGACCTGCAAAAATAATGAAAGGCGTACACTCGACACGTGTCGCGATGAAGATAGAGTGAAAAAGTGAGAAACAGAGAAAGAAGAAAGAGAGAGAGGAAGGGAAAGAGGGAAGAAGAAAAAAGATCTCCATTAATATCGGCTTCATAAAGTCAGATTTAAAAATAAACCGGCAAATGGTTGCGCGAGACACGTGCAAACACTCTTCATTCATTTTCACGAAGCAACGCCAGTTTATTCCCTCTTTTTAGTCTCCCTCCTCTCTCTCTCTCTCTCTCTTTCTCTTTTCACTAGCTCTTCGTCCTTGGGATACGCTTAAATTTGTGCAGTGTGTAAGTTGACGCGCGCTTTAGGCGTTGTTATTGCCATCGGAGTCCTGAGGAAATTAATTGCTTAATTACGCGCACCGAGTGAGTAAATGCAAACACTTAATGCCCACTGACCTTTGATCTCGAGCGTAAGTTAATAGATAATGGATATAATGTTATGTTTCATTTATCTTTTACCCTTTTTTTAATAAAAACTCGAAATTAACAGAAAGTGTAGAGTTATATTAAAAAACAAAAAAATGTTTAAAGTCATAGAATAACAAAAGTATCATTTGTACTACAACAAAGTTGTTTTCATCCAAATGTGCTCCGGTCGATTGAAACTTCGAAACGAATTGAATAGAGCAATTATATCGCTAATTGAAATTCTGATAGGCGTTGTAGCTATTGTGAGGACGAAAAGGAGTGAATTATTAAAACAAGCACTCGTTTTATTACAGCGAAAAATGACCACGAGGCATGAAAATAGCAGCGGATGTTTGCAAACTTAAACTACGCTGTTAAAGCTTGTGCACTCGACTATTGGTATACCTGCCAACGCTTTGCATGAATATCAATTTGCTGCTTAATTCAACGTAAAAAGAAAAGAATAAAAATTTTAATGTATTTCTTCTTTCTTTCCCTTTACCTCTCTTTCTCTCGCTCTCTCTCTCTCTCTTTCCCTCCCTCTCTCTCTTTCTCATACACACACTGATGAATTACACTCGACAAATATTTGCAAGGTAAATGAAAGCGCGAGCTTTATCACCGATGGTATATGTATACGTGCGTAAAAAGCAATCAATTGGGAGAAAAATCTTCCTTGCGAGAAAAGTTTATGTATACCTGAAATACTTGGCCGAAAGGTCACGCAGAAAAGTTTCTTCCTCAAGAAAGAGAGAGAGAGAGAGAGAGAGAGAGGGGAAAAGAGAAGGAATGAAAGGGAGCATCAATAGGCTTCGAAAGACGTCTTCGAGACCGACTGTTTAAACAAGCCACGCGGTTATAAGTTGCGTGTTCTCCTCCAACTCTCCCCAGCACATTCTCTCCGCAACCTTTCTTAACTCTCTCTCTCTCTCTCTCTCTCTTGCACCCTGACTTGGATTTAACTTTCAACCCTTTATCGTACACACGCGTAACCCACGGGGATCGGACAGTACGTAACCTTAAACCATAGCCTACGTTATTTCCTTCGAATGAGAACTTCAATGCACATTTCTCTCGGCCTCCTTCCTCCCCCCCCCCCCCCCCCCCACCCCAAGTTCATGGCCCACGAAGTTTGAGCTCTCTTGCGAACGCCTTCTCTGATGTTGCCAAGGCTGAATTAATCGTATTGGCTGCTATGAATTCGATTAAACTCGGCGCGTATAACGCATCTACTAAGGTAGTCGACGAGAAACACCGAAGGAAGAAAGTGTTTATGAGGGCTGAAGGGATGCCATCGATTTACTACGGCTGCTTTGTACTTTGAAATTTTTCGCGTTGTGTGGTAAACATAAGGCATTCAGATGAACAACTATGACTTTAAATTTCTATTGAGGCATTTAATATCAGTTTAATTTTAATATTTAATATAATAAATCAAACTGATGATCAGAAACTACATTTAATAAAATTAGAAATTTTATTTTAAAATTTGTCAATATTTTACGCGTATCTATTATAATTTGAATTAAAATTAATTTCGATTAAAAATTATTTCAATATTAACATTAAAAAATAATTATATTTAATATTTATTTTGATAGTCGTAAAATTAATTAAAGTAACCGTTCATAATAAAAGATAATATCACTTTTAGACGCATTGATGAATTGTAAAATTTAAACGCATTAAAGTTATGATTTAAAATGATGACGCAATATCACGATGATGAATGCGAAAGGCGAATTTCCATAAATACATCGATGGAAAAACATAACAGATAAAAATTCCTACAAAACGCCGAAAGAAAAACTAGGCTTGCGGTGCAATCGATGGAGCTTTAACGATTAATCCATATGTTAGCATAAGGAATTCCTTTTTTACGAGGTAGGGTAAGATTGCCGAAGGGAATCGGAAAAGAGGGAGAATGTCCGATGCTGATTCGAATGAAATGGTCGTTTTTTCGCTTAAAACTTTTCTGCCACGTTATTTCGAAAAAGGAGCCGCCGCCGCCGCCGCACTATGAAAAAGAAAAAAGATCGCTGCTCGGTTTCGCCGTCTGAATCTCGCGTTCCCATACGCACCACATCTCCCGTGGGTTAGTTAGAAAGAAGAAGAAGAGAGAGAAATAGAAAAGAGGAAAAGCCGAATGAGATACGACCCAATTTCGGACGGGGAAAACCGCGAAACAATGGTATTGATTTTATTTCCATATTATACCGCGCGCCCGACGTTCATCCGAACGCATCCTCGCAGGCAAATCCTCCGGCGGCATGGTAGCTATACCATTGCTGGAGCGCCACACTCTCTCTCTCTGTTTCCCTTTGTTGCAGCCACGGTTGCGCACCGTCGCGAGGACCTTAGGGTACGCATCGAGCGGCGGATGTTGGATGTGCTCGTCACGTACAGAAAGAGAAAGGAGAATTCGAGGGTTGGAGAAAGAGAGACGGAGAAGTTGAAACGAAACCGAAAATGGAGGATATCGAGGAGAAGGAGGAGACAGAGAGAAAGACAGACGAAGGACTCACGCATTTGCGTTATTATGTAAAGGCTGGGTTTCACGATATTCAGGATACACGAGCGCGTGTGCGCGCGCGCCCCGTACGAAACGAATTTTTTCTTTCCAAGTATTCATCCGACGAATGCCGCAGTGCAACAGACACACACGCATACACGTACTCGCACAACGGGGGTGTAGAGGACGTGCCAATCGCAGTAGGTGTACGCGACGAAGACGAAGCCATCGAGGGGAGGAAACTACTCGTTCAACAAGCGACGCACGTTCCTCGGTCCGAAAGTTTTGGCACCCGAAGGAAAAGAAAGTCGAAACCGCGCCTATGCTCCGCGCAATTTTGTATTTTCTATCGACAGTCTCGACCCTTCGATGTCTCTGCTTTATTCGTTTTTGCTATTACACGCGCTATTTAGTTTCTATAAGACTGCTATTTTTTGGTAAATGTGTACGTAATATAAACAAAGTAAAGGTTCCAGTGATGAAGATTCGATTCTCAAATATTAAATAAATAAATCAAACGTTGATATTCTTATTTCATTTTATTTTTTATTGACTTGAGTTTCTTTTTTTTTCAATAATGCGTCGTTTAACAACAAAAAAAAAAAAAAAAAAAAAAAAAAAAACCGTTATAAATATCACAATAAAATACTAATATTAATATTTTTGAAAATTATTTTTCAATTTTATAATCAAAACTAGTAAAATCGAAAAGTTTTTCATTTTAAGCCAGAAACAATTTAGAAAATTATTTCGTTCGTATTGTTTCCGCAAGAGATATAGGAAATCTACACAGGATTCACAATCGATTGTTCTCTCTGTTTCCCATTATCTTCATACATGAAATACACACGTAATAACAGTTATCGATTGCAGAAGCACGAACTAGCGAATAGTTAACTTGCCACAACTAAATAGAGACTAAAATTTCTCTTTCGACTTTCAAATCTCTCGACAAAACAAAAAATACAAAACCGCATCACACGGTTTGTAGAAAATTTGAAAAAACTTGGTAAACCAAATACTCTTCTTGAATTTGAAAGCATATAAAACATACTCAATTATCACGAATCAACCGTCGAATGAAATATTTTTCTTTGTGCTTGAGTTTATTAAATTCCGCGCGTGTAAACATAATTTTCATACTCAGCAGCTGATGCAACGTATCGTACAATTTTCCTCGAACCAAAAGAAGCATAATCATGGAAGATCGCCGAGATGCTAAAGAAAAAGCGATTGTTCTCCGTTCAACTAGAGAAAGAGAGAGAGATAGAGAGAGAGAGAGCTACACACGTGCCTACAAGCTCGCGATCGCCATCGCGTGTCGCATTTCCATGAGAAATTTCTATCATCGCCCTCATGAGACGAGTACTTTGCATTTTTGAGCTCCTCCTCCTTCCTCCTCCTTCTCCTCTTATTTCTCAACGAAGCGGCAGACGAGTTTTTGCGAAATATCGGTTTCCCATACGACCGTCGAAGTAGACGACGTTAAAAGCTCGATATGCATATTTCGTTCTTTTCGGCAACGAGGCTATTGTTGTCATGACTAATCTTTGGTAACTCGAGATCCGCTGGGATGCTTTTCCTTGACAAGCTTGCACCAGGAAGTAATTAATTTTCTGATGTACATACGAATTTTATGTTTAATTTAATTTTTCCCCTCTGTCGAATAGTTCAAAAGTTTATTTAGATTTAATTCCGTCCAAGAGAAAATTAAAAATTAAAATTTTTTTTGTAAATTCTCTCGTGTGAAAGAATTTATATTAATTTTTTTTATAACAACGTAACTAGCGTAAAATTATTATCAAATTTTTAATAAGAAAATTTTTGCACGATGTAAAGTTATTAAATTCGTTATTTAAGGGAAGGTATTGTATATTTTTTTGTAATAGCTCCGTCATATTTTTTTACGTATAAATTAATTTAAATTTTTGTAAAAAAAATCGAATAAAATTTTTGTTTACATTTTTTTTTAACATCAACGTTACTAATTAGATTTTTTATTGTAATTTTTTAATTTTTTCATTTACTTTTCATACACAAAATAATTACAGGTATTTTTTGATCTATTTTTACAATTTTCTTCTGTCTTAAATAATCTTCTGATTATTTTTTTCATTTATTTATTTATTTATTTATTTATTTATTTATTTTTTTGTTTTTATAAAAACGCTCAATAATTAAAATATATTTATGAATAAACCATACAACAAGCTTCATATTTATTTTATTTTTCATCTTTCCATTTCAAGCTTCTGTGAACGATCGTGTAAATATAAAAAATAATCAGATACAAAAACATATCGATCTTTATATTATATACAAATAGAGAAAATTCGAATTCAATAAATTAACGAAATCATAGTCACTTATAATTGATCGACGGAAAGGATCGTTCTCAGATTTAAAAACAATTTCCACGGTAGGGAAGATTTTTCCGTTCGGTAGATAAGTGCAACGCGAGCACGCAGATTTCGCTCGTTTTCTCTAACGTCCAGCAGTTTCTCTCCCTCTCTTTCTCTTTCTCTCTTTTCCTTTCGTCTACAGCGTCGTCTTCGTCGCCGTTATGTGCCTTCACTTTTCTCTTTATTGACTCGCTCTTTTTCTCTTTCTTTTTCCCTCACAGGCGCTTGCACCTTCTCTCTTTCTCTTAGAGCCTCTTCTCTCGACCCTTTTCACCGACACTTTCATACCCGTCATTACTGCTGCTCCTCTTTCCCTTTTTGCCCCGATAAAAATAGAGAAAATTATCGCGGCCCAAGACGCAGCCTCGCTTTCTTTCGTTTTTTTCTTCTTCTTTTATTCTCATTTTTTTCTTTTTCCTTTTTTTTTTCGTTTTTTTTTTTTTTTTTACTTCTTGCTTTGCTGGACTTTTGCAGATACCGCTAAGCTGTGTTGCTTAATTAAACGCCATCCCGGTGAAATCTATTCGATAATTCAGCGCGTCTCGATCTTAAATCACGACAGTTGGTGATAAGATAATATACTTCGTTATAATGATATCTCCAAGTGTTATAATTCGCTGCATCACAAAGTTTAATGTGTCTTTAGTACAAATAATTAATATAATTATATCAGTTTTCAAATATTATTTAAAAAATTTAATTCTGAATAATAAAATACGAATTGAAAATTAAAATAAATGTACACTAGATAAAAGTTTATTTTATGCAGATATTTCATCATTTATTGCAATTATTAAATAATATAAATTCTACGCATATGCACTTTTCATTATAATTTAACATAACCTAATAAAAACTTTTTTTTTAACTTTTAAGAAACTAAGATTTTTACTGCACAATACAAAGATTATTCTCACAAATTATGATTTCATTTTTTTAAATTTATCCTGTTTAAAAAGAAACGTTTTCGTACCTTTAAAGAGGTGCACTGATCTTTTATAATATTGATCAAATACCGATTCACGTAACAAAAACTGAGCTCAGTGATTAAAACCGAAATAAGAGTAATATTTACAGCAATAAAACTGCAATTATAATGAATAAAAAAAAAAAAAAAAATATTATCTCATAAATTGCATTTCTGTGTTACGCTGCACGTCAACAAATATTTTTAATTTGGTTTTATTTACACGGCATCAAAGACTGCATTTATTTTACGTATTACAAAGATGTCACATCATTAGTAAGAAAGTTTTATTATACTTTAAAAGAGAACGTGAAAAATTTCTGCATTTTATCCGCAAGATATAAAAAAAAGAAGAAAGAAAGGAAGGAAAAGAAAAAGGCAAAAGAAAAATGTAACAGCGGCAACGGCAATGAGTCCCAGAGTTTGAAGAAAAGTTTTTCAATCTTCTATCATCATTCGTGAAACTTTTTTTCGCTCGCGGGTTGCAACAGTTTCGAGGAAAAAAAAAGGATCGGAAAAAAAACGAACGAAAAAGAAAGAGACGGAGGAGAGGTAAGAGAGAGAGAGACAGAGAGAGAGAGCGGCCAGGCTGTTTCCCATGCAAACTAATCCCTCCCCGGTGAGACGATGGTAATAGACTCGCGTAAGCAGCTCCTTCTCGAGCACGCGGAGAACCAGCGGCACTGGGCAAATTAATTGGAACGATGCGGAATCCGTCTTTGGATTTTGCTGCGCAGGGGTGTATACTCATCTTAATCCCCGCTGCGTGTTTTGCTCTTCTTCTGCAGCCTTCGTGCTCTCTGCTGCTCGCTCACGGCAAGCGAGATAGCTAATGCTCCGCGTAAACTGTCTTCTATTCCAGCCCCGTAATGCGAGAATTACGTGAGAAGGAGAGAAACTCTGCGCCAAGACGTACTGCAAACCGAGAGAAACAAAGAAGGAGAGAAAGGGGAAAGAGAAAAATTGAAAGAAAGATTATAAATAAAAGAAAGAAAGCTTGTAAAGTAAACTGTGTAAATAGAGACAAAGATGACGCGATAAAAAAACGAAGAATGTACATAAACGAATAAAGATGAAAAGACAAGATGAGGGGAGAACGAATGAAGAGTGAAAGACGGGCAGATAAGTGGGAAAGAAGTTGTAGAGTAAAAAGGGGTAAAAAGCGAAAAAATAATACGAGACAGATAGAGATAGAGAGAGAGAGAGAGAGAAAGAGAGAGATGGAAAATAAAGTGCTTTTTAGAAAATGTCCGACCGCCAATTGGTGCACGAGTACAATTAGACACGAGTGCGTAATTGAGACTGATAATTAGATAAGTGCTGAGCTCGCCGTGTATTTCCGCCAGGTTAACGCGATACAATTGAGACTCAGACGTTAGAGTTCACGTAAATGCGCGCGCACGAGTATGTATCAATATTTTTCTTCATTGATTCTTTTTCTTTGATCGGAGCTTGATAATGCGTTTTTAAAGTGCTTTAAACTTAAGCGTCATTTACGATTCGGAAAATATTGCATGCTATATTCAATTAATAAATACAATTTAACAATGTTTTTAAAGTCACAAAAAGCTATAATTATTCTTTTCAGTAAGTTGGTAATTATTGATTGCCTACGAGTAAAAATTCGTGCTATTTTTTTCCATTAACCTTCCTTTTACCGGAAGGTTTTTGCTAAACATGAATCTTTGCACGCAATTGCAATGTAATAAGGTGAGACAAGAAATAATTGATTAAAGTTAGAAGCTTTGAGTAAATTGATTAATTTTTAATATTATGTGCAAAATTAAAGAAAAAAATTAGTGTGATTCTCGTGAAATAAAATTGTGAAATGAATTTTGAAATAAAAATACAGACAGTAAAATAATAACGCGTCAGATTTTCTTTTACAATTAAAAAATCAAATTGTAAATTTAATTTTTAAACAATAAAATTACTCATCTTTTCAACAACTATAAAAATATTAAATTCTCATCGCTGAATTATTTTCTAAAATTTTACAAATGCTTTAAAATCATTAGCTGTACTCCGTATAAAAATTATTGTGTATGCGTCGTTTGAAAAAAGCTAAAATTCACAAGAGTACGTTGACTGTGCCCAATTCCATTCGCGTCAAAACGAAACATTAGCCGTTATAAATAACGATCTAGCACGCGAGTTACCATTTTAAATTCACATTTCTACCAACATCTCTGAAGAGGCGTATCTTCTTTTCGAGCGATATACGGCAAAAGAGCGACGAGTATTACGTATCCTAGAATAAGAAGTAAGAGGAGAGAAAAAAACGTATAAAGATGGCCATCTATACATGGTATGTGGCATTAGTATTTAAAAATGACGAGAGCAAGAGTCTCTCTCTCTCTCTCTCTCTTTCTCTCTCACTCAGTCTCTCTTTCGCTCGTGTTTCTCCACATGACTAGGGAGGTGAAGGAGAAAAAGATATAACGCGGTGCAGCTCTTCGTCGCGGCGTGACGCGCCCAGGAAAAGCGCGAGCGTGCGGAAAAGCTCAGCACCGCCGCCGCCGCTGTTGGAAAATGACAAAGCCCCGCGGGTACGCGCCTAGAAAGAGAGACGAACGAGTTCACTCTCTCTCTCTCTCTCTCTCTCTCTCTTTCGTGCCCGTTTACATTCTCATCGTAGGCACCTCTCTCACCTGCACAGTTCGCGCGCGCGCACGCACACACACACACACACACACACACACTCATATACAGGTACACTTCCCACCCTACTTCTCTCTCGCGCGCGTTTTCTCTCCTTTCGAGATGTGTATATGTGTGAAAGAGCCGAGAGTTTCGTTGGCGCGTTCGTTTTCGGAACGAGCTTTGTCTCCTTTCTTTTTGTCTATCTCGTTCTTTCTCCCTCACTCTCTCTCTCTCTCTCTCTCTCTTTGCCAACCTTGTTCTTCTCCATCCGGCGACTGCTACGACCGCTTGGAAAAATAATCGTCGGCGCGCCGCTCGCTTCTTACAATGTCCCGTATATTAGAATCTCCTTTTCGAACGAACCGAGGAGTAAAACACATGCGATGCCGAATCTTTCATACCAACTACCAATGGCAAAAGAAATGCTTGCTTTTATTTTTCTCTCTACTTTAATTTTGCACGGATTTCTACACGTTTTGTTTTTCTTGCGTTTATATTTATTGGCAGAATATGCCGACTCATAAGCGATGATGTAATTGTTCCATCTTAGAAAATTGAAATTTGAATTCAGATGCATCAATTTTAATTTTCCAAGATAAAAAACTAAACCGCGTAGTCAATTTTTAAAACAAAGTACATAAATTTACTCAATTATTATAAGATATTGCAATGATTATTCAAATCTTGTTTGGCGAATTTAAAGAACTCATTTTTTACTTTATAAAAAAAAAAAGAAAAAAAAAATTCGTATGCAAATTATCGAAAATCTAGGCAGATTTTCTTGTTGAATGCGCATATTAAAAACAAATTTTGTATCATTTGTTGTACGAAATTTTGATGAAATTTATAAAAATATTTTAAACAAATGCAATATTTTGTAATATAATTAACAAACTGTGGTATATTCTTTAAATACCAATTTACATAAAAAAACAAAAAAAAGTAAACTTTAAAATTTTCTGATACAACTTTCTGATGTCATTTAAATATTTTATACAAAATTTATATTCTATGTTCAAGTTTAAATACCGTATATTTCATTTTAATTGAAAAAAAAATGATAAAACATAAATGTATAGTATTGCATACTATGAATGTAAATATTTAAAATAAAAAAAAAAGTTATTTTAAACAATTTTTTCATACTGCATTGAACAATTTACTAATGAATCATTGAAAACTTTTTATTTATACAATTGAAATTTTATTTTATTGTAACATTTATACATTTATAAATTTATAATAAAATATATATTTTTGAAAAATGAAAGCTATTTGCAAATATTAAAAATGTTTTTTTTTTCGAATATTTAAAGCTTTTCAAGAATTATAATTTTAATGAAATTCACAAAAATTAAATAAAAACATAATTTAACAAAATCCTCATTCTGGGCTTCGCTGAAGTCGGGTAATAAAGATTTCTTCGGAATTAAAAAAAAAAAATATATATATATATACATACTGTATAATATTCTTATCAGTTAATCAAAAAGCTCACATACGAAAAACATCAACGGTCAATAATTTTACTTGAATGCAAATTTTATTAAATCCATATTACCAAGCTCTTTCAGTAGATTTAACTTAACGTTTAAGTTCAAGTTGGATTTTACTAACTCTTTATGAGATATTATTGTTTGACGCGTTGCAAAAATTAAATTTATAATGTGCAAATAACGGTTCTATATTTAAAAATAAACCGCGATAATAATAATATTTATATATAAAAGTAAGAACAAAAAGTAAGACAATTTTACTATTATTTATTTAAGTTTTTGGAAAATAATTTAAAAAATTATGTTTTTATTGAGAATTTAAATAAATAAAATAAAGTGTTTCTTTGATTATTATATAAAAAATATTTAATAGAAGTCTAAAAAATAAATGATAATAAAAGAAATTTAAACAATACCTTGGAGATTCTTTTCCTTCTTGATTAGTTGCCATTGTGGTGCCTTGTAAGAGTTGCACTTGATTTTTTTTTTTTTTTTTTTTTTAATCAAAATCTTTATTATTTTATTTTCACACAATCACAAGTCTTTGATGATTTTATACGTCATTCTCAATGTAATTAACGTCGAGTGTTTTATTACTCAAATATTGGAAAAATCTCATTATAATTGTAATATTCGTCAGATACCTCGTTGATTACTTAATAAATAGTTCTCATAAATTTTTCAAACATTAAAATAAAGTAAAGAAGAGAAAGCATTAAGTAATATACTCATCAAATATTTATAAAAAAAACACTAGTTACGATAAAACTTTTACGTCGCTAATCACAATACAGTCAATAAATTACAAGCGCAATAATAACGCCATTATAATCAGTATCATCTTGGGGAATAAAATGTCTTCCGAATCAAGATTCGCACTCTATTCTGTCGGCAACCGGTGCATTCTGTATGGTACATGCGCGTTTACTGTATTATTGCCGACAAACGTCGATTAGATTTATAATAATTACTCGCACGTCTCTTTCTCTCTCTCTCTCTCTCTCGCTATCCGACAAAGCCGACGGTGCGCGCGTGCGTGTTCGGGTATAGGTGGAAGCGAGAAAGAGGTAAAAGAAGAAGAAGAAGAAGAAAAAAAAATAAACGCACGAGAGAAGGTGCACACGTGCACAACAATCGCGTTGCACCGTTCACGCGAGCTACTTGCGCGACACGCACATAATTTATGTATATCACGTACAACTCGCGCACAGCTCCTTTTTGTTTTTCTTTCTTGCTTTCCTTTTTTTTTTTTTTTTTTTTTTATTATAAATTTACATGTACTATCTAAAATATCGATCACGAGGATTCTTAATCATTTATTCAATTTTAACAATTAATGACGCACTGCCACTCGTAAGCTTCGTTTTGTACTTTCTTCGGTTCGAAGCAAATGCAGCTTAGGCTTAGGAGATCGGCGCCCGCTTATCTCGACACCAAGATTTGTTTAACAATTAAAAAAAATTACTATCAAACAAAACAAAAATAAAATTAAAAAAAAAAAAAAAAAAAAAAAAAAAAAAAAGAAAGAAAAAATCAAAGGAAAAACCATGCGTCATTAAAATATGTTCGAGGCAGCAATGCATTCGCGGCAAACGAGAGACCGCAACAGTTGCCGGCATGATCGTTCTCCTGCCTTCGTATTTGAGCGAAAATCAACTCGTCGGAAGCTCGAATAAGCACGCGCTTGTAAACGTGCGCCAGAGTCGACGCACGTTGCGCTACTGATCCGTGGCCGTTGTGTTCCGACGCTCGGCGTCGCGACGCACCACCGCCGTTGCCGCCACCACCGTCGTCGCCGCCGCCGCTGCCGACCCGATTACGACGATGTATAGATAGCGCGCGTGTGTATCTGTGTGTATGTGTGCAGCAACAACGGCGACTCGCTCGCCACCCGCGGTGTGCTAGCGCGCATGCGTATGGCAAATAAAAGCCGAGGGAGAATAAGCGCAAAGGATTTTCCGCGGTACCGAAGAATAACTACGTGAGAAAATCCAAAGCCGCGGTGCTCTTATAAACGAAGAGATCTTCTTCGCTCGACGGCAAGACAACTGACACAGTTTTATGACGTTGTTTCCGCTGAAGACTTAAAAAGTGAGACAAAGTGTAAGCGGCGAGAAAAATGTTTCACGGTTTAAATATTTTGCATTATTCAGGGTGACTAGGATAGAAAAATTGAAACTGACTTCGAAAAATTTGTAATTTTCTTTTTATTTCGCGATTTATTTTACATAAAAAGGTAGCGAAGTTATATATACATATAACAAAAAATTAAAGATGACAGCGTGAAATTAAGCTTTGATGATTTTTCTTAATAGTGAATTTAATCCACGCGACAGGTTAATGTTTTTTCTTCTTTATTTTGTATTTCATAAAGAATAAATGGTTATATTGATAGAAAAATACATAAAGTATTGATAATTTAACTTTTGCTTCGTTTTATAAAATAAAAACAAATAAAATGATAATTTTTATAATTTGTAGAATCTTAATTTTTAATATTAACGATTTCAATAAAATAATATCGATATTTTTAACAGTTGTACATTTTTAATATATAGATTTATAGTATCGTTGCTTACATAATCTTATACGAGCGGATAATTTTTATTTTTATTTTAAGTTGATATGGATTTGTATAAATTTCTGTATTATTAGTCTACAATTAGAAAATTACGTACTTGAATAATCAACATAATATAAGATTATTTCGATAAATAATTTTTCTTAATTTCATAAAATTTATAAAATAATGAAAAAGCCTCGTAATATTATACATTAAATAATGCGATTACGGCATTTACGGTTTTTAGCGGATAACAAATTATCGCAGTAAATAAAAGCTTTGATAATTGTGTACGTACGCGCATATATATTTTCGGCACGAGCTCGCTCGTAAGACTATAGTCACGGAAATAACTAATAAGAGGCGAAGATTTGTGCTACGACACGACAACTTCTTACACCTCTGGGACATCCGGTCTCTCTTGCGATGATGAGCTCGAACTCGTCAAAATATACAAATCTTTTACGAGCGTTTCCCTCTCTCTCTCTTCCATCATCGCCCAAGAAATTTTGCGTATTCTCTCAAAGGATTTGAAAGTATATACCAAGGTTTTGTTATTTTATTATTATTGAACAGTTATTGCTTTCTCTTTTATGAGGAGAAATTTAATATATTTAATACAGTTGTATCAACTAATTATAAAAGAAAAAAAAAGCGATGAATTTTTATGAAAAATTCCAAGTTTAATAGCGGTCAGTTTTAAACAACCATATAATCAAAAGCAAACCCGTGAAGTTGAAAAAAAAACCACAAAAATCACGGTCACGTCGTCGATATTTTTCTTTCGACCGCACGCGAAATCCGTCAAGCCCAATTAACTCACTCTGTATACGAGGTAAAGCTCGCGCGTTTAATGCATTTTACGATCCCGTCACCGTTACGTATTAAAACAATATTACATCGACGAACGCTAAACATTACGTATGCGCGCAAAAGCTCGCAATTTGCGAGGAGTCCAGCATAGGCAACTTTGGTATATAGGGAAGCCGAGCGATGACGCGGCGCGCGGGTAATATAATTCACCGAGAGTCGTAAAAGCGCACGAGCCGTCGAAACCACTATTGCCCTTCTGATTTATATGTATGTATATATATATATATATATATATATATATATATATATATATATATATATATATACTTATACACCGATGCGAAAAATCCTTTCAGGTGTATCATACGATCGTGGCTTATTCTGTAGTACAAACGGTGTACTTGACTATGCGATAATAGATACGAGTATTATGCGTACCTTGTCGGTTATAAACACGCTTTTATTAAATTTTGTATTAAGTGAAATCTTTTGGGACGATGATACATTTTTTTCTTTTATTTTAAAAGTGCAAATTGTCCTTTGTATTTGAATTTTGGTACAGTATAAATCAATGTTCAAGCTTTATTTTACGAATTGTGTTTTATCACTGCTTTAATATAAAATATTGCGAATATTGTAAAATATTAAAAATTGATTTGTAAAAATTGTTTTATTCATCATTAAGATAATAATATAAAATTTTATAGCAACTTAGCATTTAATTATTTCCTCTGGATGAAGGCAATTGCACTCAAAGTAAAACTGTATGCAAATTTTTCCAATAACATGTTTCATTAGCAAGTTATTCAATATTGTGAGTATAAACTGCGTTAATTACTTTGAAAAATATTCGATACATACTTTAATACCGTTATGTCTTAATTAAGTTTCTAATTAAAAAGTATACGGCTCGATGAAATAAAAAATTTAAAAAAGCACAGGTATGAAATTCATCAATAAAAAAAAAAAAAAAAAAGAATCAGGACTCGATAACGGGGGAGGGGGAGGAGAAGGGGGTTAGGGATAAAATGAAAATGCTGGATGCCGATATATCGAAAAGCAACGCGGCGATAGTAGGTCACATTATATTTGCTCCGAATATGTTTGATAATGTGATGAGTTTTCCCGTATTCCATTCAAAATTTTAAAGAAGAAAATCTATGAAGAATCATTTGGATATTTAAATTATTTAATGATAAAGTGAACAATATATTGAACAATTTTATAAAAGAGAATATAATTTAAATCATGGTTGAAAATAGTCGAACGTAATTTTCTAATACGTAAAAAATTTTATTTTTCAATATTTTTACTTTATCTTGTTTATCAATTTTTAAAATTATCTTTTGAAATATTCAAAATAAAAATAACAAAAAGTATATCACTCACGACGTTACAAGATATAAAGCAAAAATCTTAATCAAAATTCATGTATAAATTAAAAAAATTTTTTAATTTTAAACATTTAATAATTATTTCAATATAAATCTTTGTTTTTTAAAAAGTAATCTCATTAAAGATACGAACTTGCAAAGATGTAACCTAAATATTGCAGGATAAAATATCAAAAAGACGAATTTTTAAAATAAACATTGTGATGTTTGAGTATTGTAAAATATCAAAAAAGAATTTAAAATGAAAATCAACAAAGGAATCACACAGCATTTGTAAAAAGATTTCAAAAAAAGTTAAGTTTTTTTTATGAAAATGAGTACATCTGTCATTCAAATTCGTACCTTACACAAATAGAAAAGTATAAGTATATCATAAACTAATGTTAAAATAAATGTCCTTTTATTTATTTAATTTAATAATACTATATATTTAAAATCATTAAGAATTTGCTCTACTTTCATTTTTATAAAATTAAATCATAATATTATGATTATTACCAGTTTTAGTTAACCAAGAAATATAAGTTCAAACGAAATCTATCTTGAAAAAAAAAAGAATTTAACGGACAAAAAGAGACAGTAATGAAACTTTACAACTTTCCATTAAAGAAAATACTAAGCTTTTACGTATAATAACCAGCAAAAATACGTAAAAAATAGTACAAAAAATGCTTTTACACTCGCCGTTAATATATCCCAGGTGAAAAGCTCAAGAGCACTAAAGTATATCCATAATTAACATAGTAATAAAGTTCAGTAGCGCGCAAGACGAATGAGATACATTCGAGGCAACGAGCTTGCAAGAGTGCAAGAACGAAATGGAGAGAGAGAGTAGGAGGGAGATAGAGATGAGGTATCTATATATACACAATGCGGGCATATTTGACAAGCAGCGCGTAAGCACCAGCGACGCTAGGGCGTCGTAACCATGCTCTCGATGCAGTAGCAATCTCCTCGACTCCTCTCTCTCTCTCTCTCTCTCTCTCTCTCTCTATCTATCTATCTATCTCTCTTTACGCACATCTCGGTGTGTACCTGTTGTCCACCTACCTGCGCGCGCACACAACCTCACCGAAAATCTCGCCGGCACGTTTTGCTTATTTCCTCCTGCAACTTTTACGTCCGCGAAAAAGCGCGCACACGTTGTTGCTGATATTTACTTTGCTCCGGGGAGGAAAAATCGAAGTAAGAAAGAATAGGTAAGAAAGGCGGTGCCCAAGTTTTATCTGTGTGTACATATATACAACGACACGTCACCGCCTCGTGCCAACCTCTTTCTTGTATCTTCTTTCCAAACAGCCGTGCTTTCTCAACGTCCTTGTTTTTTTTTTTGACTACACTCTTCCACGCAAGCTATTACAAAGAGAAAAACAACATCGAATTTATTTTGTACTTTAATCTAAGCTAGCGACGAATTTGCGAATTTTCTTATAAATATCGGTATCTCAAAAATTAAAGATCTTTCTTTTCAAGGATTCAAAGAAAAAGCCAGGGATTATTTTCAAAGTTGAAACTTTCGATGACCGGAGAGCGATAATATTTTCCGCCGGTCGTTTTGGTGCCTCTGCAACTTTTCTCACTGTTGTCTACACGGTTCGCGATGCCAAATATGATACTCGTGGAGAACGAAGAAAAACTGCTACCGCGAACTTTCGTTCCTCTTGGTGTATATGGAAAAGAGAGAGAGAGAGAGAGAGAGAGAGAGAGAGAGAGAGAGAGAGAGAGGGGAGAAACAATCGGTAGTTTCAAAAAACTTTCCTCACTTTTTAGCAAAAACTTTTGCGACGCCTATATTTATTTGGAATCGGTGTAATTTAAATGAGCTGGAAAAAGACTATTCGGTATATTAGATGAAAATAAAAATAGCAAAGTATTTGCATGAAAATAGGGATATTGCGGCGAATAATATGGAAAACTAAAAAGAGAATACATTCATAAAAACGTTCGAAAGCATTCCAAACCACAAATTTCAAAGGAAAATTCATTAACTAATTTTTCTTTTTCGAGATTGATATGCAGCAAATTCTAAGCATGTTTTAAATTTTAAACGTTTTTTTTTTTTTGTATATTTTCTCATCGCGAATGTAAATTTTCTAACGATGATAAATATTTTGCGCATTCTTTCAAGTTTCTTCTCTTTTTTTTTCATTAGAACGTTTAGATTTACCAAGAGGGCCAGGGAGGAAGTTATGTAGGATGATGGAAATGAAGTACACGGAGATGTTACTGAAACATGCAGTGAAGCAGCGGTGGGTTGTAGAACACACAGACTACTTTCCTCTCTCTCTCTCTCTCTTCTCTCCGACTCTCGCGGCTCGAATAAATGTACTCCGGGTGTGCGATTGTATGCGCGTATATACGATGAGGACTCAAAAATGCATGGAATTCTTTTCTCCGCGTGCGAGCCTCCTATACGCGCGAGCGCAATATACGGACAATAAGACAATAACGGGCTAAAGGATTTCCCATGTGATATCAAATTGACGCTTATTCTTTTTTTTTTTTTTTTTGTTTTCATTCTCGTTACTCACTGTTGCGTGTCGCTAGGATGTTAAAGGCTGTGCGAATAAGATTTGCCGGATAAATTTTTGTTTCGCTGAGATACTTTAATATCAAATATTGCTATATGTGTATTTATTTTTTGTAATTATTTTTATTGCTATAATTAAATATTCAATTATAATTGTTAATATTAAACAATGTATAAATTTAGTTTTAATTTAGATGAAGTTCAGATACCATTAGTTCAAATTTAGATCAATATTGTTATATACGATAACGAAATCGCTAACTTGCAAAATACACATTTAAATAAGTAAAAAAGGTCAAGTACGGTAAGACGCGTACATAAGCTTTTAAACTTTTCATACTCACGCAATTTACGTTACAAAGTTTAATGGTATTAGTTTTACAGTTTATGAAAAAGAAAACTGATTTACAAAATTCATCTACAAGTTGAGATAAATAAAAAAAAGCGTTAGTTATTTTTAACATCACTAGTTGCACATCGAAGGTCGAATTGAAAAAAATTTCGTCGATATTTATCCGAAAAAAAAATTTTCCCATATATCTCAATCTTGAAATATTTTCCGCGCACACATGGAGGTAGAGAGTGGGAGAGACACTCGCAGACGCGATATTTTACCATCGAGCCTCGTAGATCATTCGTCGGCGTAAAGGACAGCGGCGTTTTTGTTATTTTCTTTTTGTCAGTAGGGTACGGATAAACTCGGATGCAAACAAGTACAGCGACACTTCGCGATCGGTGATTTAAACGCGCGGACGATTCGCGCTTTTGTAGCGTATGAGCGTGTGTGTTATAGTTTCGACTTACCGACGCATTTAACAAGGCGAGTGCAGATGTTCGAACAGTAGCAACGATATATACGAGCGTAAGGGTGCAGGGTCGATCATCCGGCGGTTGGTGCACGAGTGGCTCGCTGGTTTACTCGCATAATGTCGCGCACAAAGTGGATTAAGCGCGCTTCGCTTAACATATTAATGAACTTCCTCTTCCCGATTCCCAGTAAGAGACGTCTAACACCCTCCCGCACACACACACACACACATATATATATATATAGGTACACGCGTATTTACATCGATGTGCCACGGGTATTCCGGCCCTCTCTCCTCCTTTCCCTCTTCCATCTTCGTATGAAAACAGTAGACCGTCTAAGCTCTGTTTATGTTAACCCCGCGGATGTTTCAATTTACGTGAGCTGCATCGCTTTGCAAAATTTAATACCTCGTTTTTGCTGCGCTCATTACACCGTCTTATTAATCGTCAAACTGACTGTTACAATACAATTTATCCTTTCTAATTAACTATAATTATTATTATTATTATCAAATCGTTTTAACTTAAAATTATATTTTAAAAGGCAAGTAATAAATTTACATAGAAAAAAAAAAACGTATTGGTAATAAAATTAAATTGCGTCTATTGTGAAGAAAAATTACTTCTCTATAAAAAACAAAAAAAATTCAAACGAATACATTTAGAAAATATACTTTCATGTAAAAGGAATAACTTGGATATTAGATAGTTTTCCTCGTACAAAACTAAAGTTATTCCTAAAATCAATTCTACCTCATTTGCGATAAGAGCTGACCAAGCTGATTAAGCAAGTCTGTAGTTTGGGTGCGAACAAACACAAAAACGGTTATCAACGTAAATCAAAGATTGAAAATTGATGCAGTTTAGAAGATCAAACGGTAAGAGCTTATAAAGCGTAATTTAAAAATGATAAAACAATAATACGAATAAATAACGTGGATTATGAAATAGAGAAAGAGTTTTTTCAGATTTACATTTACAGATAGAAAAAGAAATCTTTTATCAAGATTTTGTAGAACTTGTTAAAAATATATAATTAATGTATATTTGTAATTTATTAAAATTTAATAAATTAAAAATTCTCAACATTCAGTGTTTTACTTAACAAAATAATTATTATTCAAAACATAAACATACAATCTCATTGAATTTTAAATAACTGTTGAAGATGGTCTAGTGTCAATTATTTTAAAAATTAATAAAGGAAAAAATAATTTTATCAACACCAATTGTACCTAATCATTACCTTTGTAATTTTAAAAGATATCAATAGTACGTAACATCGTTTAACAATAGAAACATTGACATCATCAATTAGATTTTCACGTATCAGCGATTATCTATCGTTCGATAGACAAGGGAAAAATCTCTTATTTAATTCTTCACTAATGACATAATTAGTTCATTGTCGCGTTAAATACCAACGATAAGATACGGCGAAAGACAACGAGCGTAAATGCAGAGGGATATCTCCGTCCAAGTTGTGATTTACTCGCCACCAGTGGCGCATTGCGTCAAGACTAAAAAACTACGATACACAGTAAGATAAGCGAGGAGAGAAGGAAGAGAAGAGAGGGAAAAACTTTTTTAAACGCAAGTGCGTGTAGTAAAAAGAGAAGTAGCAGCAACAGCAGCAGCAGTAGCATAGGGGAAGTTTCAGAGACGATATAGCCTCCTAATCTCGGCCGGATCGAGTAGGCCTCCCATCGTTTCACGAGGCTGGCAAGCCTCCCTATTGTCTTTAGGCTTATCTCCTCGACGCGTTGCCGATAAAGTTATGTCTCCCATACGCAACTCGTCGAGGCCGCAGAAATCTCTACTCAACGATTCCGCTTGTATTCGTTCTTAACTTCTTAAAAAAAGAGAGAAACGAGCCACGAAATTTTATATATACCGAGAATTGCGCGAGGGCTTAGAAAACGCTCGGTGGAAATGTAGGATAAAAACTTGCGGAGAGAAAAAGAGAGCGCGGGTCAATAGTTGTACGTTGGGCGCGGATATTTTCGAAGAACTTAAGTAGATATGGGGTGGAGAAACTGCGCGATCTTCCCCTTCCACGTTTTAGCACAGTAAAAGCTAAGCGATTTTCAAAGTTCGATGCTAGCTCGATATATACGTACATGTACATTATTGCGTTACTTTAACTTCGAATTTACGAAACTTTGGGCCTCCGGGTATAGAAATAGTCTCTTTCGCGCACAAGTATACATACAAATGTGAGTGATTCTTCTATTTCTCTGTTCGATTTTGTGCCCTCCTTTTGCATGTTATGTTTCGGTTTTGTTATTTTCATCTCTAATACATCGCCCGTTATTCTTTGCGGTATGCAAATATGTCTATTATAATTATTATAAATTTAAAACCGTATATTTTTAATTAATAATTTTTATTTTTTCTAAAATAAAAGTTGATAAAAAATTATTTTTTTGATTACAAAAACGTGTTTTACGACAAGAGATAATTTAAAAATTATTAAAGAAAAGTTATTTCAAGACACAATTTCAACTAAATATTTCTTTAAAAGATTTTTATCTAGACTACCATGAAACTTTAACTAAATCTTAAATCTAACCTTCTATGAAATTGCTGAAAAGATAAGTAGATGCAAAACGAAATTATTAATTTTACATACTTAGTTTCTTATCAAAAATCACTTACACAATTTTTTATTTTTCGAGAAAATTTTTTTCAAAATATGCACGTTGTAATATAAATTTTTTTATATTTATAATTCACTTTCTTATAGGTACGGTTATTAAATCTAAATAAATATTATTAAAAAATATATTTGTAATTAATAAATAGTTCAGAAACAGAAAGATCTCTAAAGTATTTACAAAACTTAGTAAACGTATTGTTAAAAATAAATTTGTTAAGACTTAACTTCTATTCATTTATTGCTCATTTTCACTCATTTTTTAAAAAATGTCTTAACCGCTATAATTAGAATTTTTCAATAATCGGTTTACGTTAATTATTTTATACTGTAAAACTTAAACAAAAGTCCATTATCACATATTCAATTATAATCAAATTAGAAGGAGATCTAAGAACTTTGAAACGTGAAGGAATTACTCGCTTACAAAAGCATCGAAGAGTCTCTTCGTTATTTCTCGGAATTCGCTCTTTTTCTCCCTTTCCGTCTTCCAAATCGTCGCTCAACTTACACATGAAGTGGTTCTTCGGAAAAATCGCCTTCTCACCCTCGGCATTTGGCAAACGATTTTACAAGCGATGATTCGGTGCGAGCGCGCTAGAACGCGTTACTCCTCGCAAAAGCTTTGGCCCGCAAAAACGGCCAAGTCGGCAAGGAGATGAGCGACGCAAGCACTCTACCTCCCTCTCTCTCTCTCTGCCTTTCTCTCTTTCTCTTGCTTTACGAAGAAAGGAAGATTCTTCTTCTCTTTAAAAGGAGGTAGGGAAATTCTTATGCGAGGTGATCCCGGGAATAAGAAGGAGAAAAGGGAGAAAATCCACTTCGGGTGAAATTTGAAAGAAGCGCCGTTTAAAGACTCTGAAGAATGGAAAGCCATTATCTAATGGAGATTCTAATATAGACCCCTGAACTATATTTTAGTAATAAGTTTTATCTTTACTTTCATTTTTTCCAACATTTTTTCACTCTAATCCCTCAATTTTCTTACTCGATGTACGACGAATACAATTATATAATTTTAAAAAATTGCACTTTTTGTTTAGTTTAAATTTTTATTGATTAATTTCTTACCAACGAATATTAAAATTGTATGATTGCTTAAATCGCAAGTTTTACATTTAGTTAAATTCAGAATTATTTTCCATAAAATTAGCTTTTAATATAAAAAAAAGGATACATTTAAATAATTAATGTGCAAAAATTTTAATATTTTTTTTCAGAATTAGAAGAGCCGTGGAAAATTCCAGAAATATAATTTAAGAATAAAGAAAATATTGTTATGAAAGCATATGAAAAAATAATCTGTTAATACGAAATTATTTAAATAATGAAACAATCTCAAATATAAAAAAAGTTATAGAAATAATGTTTTGATCGGTTCATATTCCTGCCATTGTCTTAAAGAAGCGTATAAGGAAGTATAACATAAAAAAATGTTGATAACAAAGTATAAGGAAAACGAAAGGAAAGGGAAAAGGAATTCGTCGTGTATAGGAATGAAAAAGCATAAGCTAGCTCCTCCATTCAGATAGCCGCGGATTCACACTTGTTCTCATCGTGAGCACGAACTGTTGTCGTCGGCAAAGATTTATCGGCGTGACTCGTGCGCGCGCGGGACTTGATTTACAGCCAATAATTAAACCGTCGTAAGGGAGAAAAGCTCGGAGAGAGAAAGAGAGAAAGTTAGAGAGAGAGAGAGAGAGAGAGAGATAGAAGAGAAAGCAAACGGCGTCTCTCTAAGTGTACGTCCCCAAAAACTTTGGGAAAAGGTGGAGGAAGAGGGACACCGAGCTTCTACTACTCGGCGCGCGCACGAAAACTTGCGTCGTAAGTCAACGAGGCCTAACCCGCTGCCACTTTAATAAAAAGCTTTTGCACTGCTTACGCGCCTACGCGCTTATGTATACTTAATTTCATTTGCGCGGTGTTAAGCGGATATCAACTATTGCTTAATTTCGATTTCGCTTGCTTATTTTCACTTGAGCGTAATCGAATGTAAGAACAATCTTTGTTTCTGTTTTCTTTCAACAAAGTTGTTGCGTACGATTTTATATTAATTAATCGTATATGGGATTCTTCTCTTTGTTATACGAATATTAAAAATACTTTCATCTGACAAAAATATTTATTTCATTAAAAAGAATATGCTTATTTACCCAAGATAAATAATTAAAAATATATTTATTTGTATTAAATACGCATGGTAATGTATTTTAATTTTTTATTTAATGTAAGATTCTTTTATCAACAGTGACTTTAATTATTCGATATTTATGTAAACCTATTATTTAAACTAATCCAATTTACTTGGCCGACTTGAAATAAAAATAAAGAAAAAAGTTCATGTATATACACATATATATAAATAAACATAAACTGCAAAAGCAGAGAAGAAAAAGTAACAGTAGCGGAGTTTAGCAGCAACGAGAGTATAGCAGTGCAGTGCCCGAAGTTTTTATGATTAAAAAATGTGCAGGGCAAATCCCAAGGTAAACATACTAGGAGAGCCGTAATTCTTAGGTGGGTGAACGAGCAGAAGGGTTCGTTCGTTCGCCGGAGAGGTGGAGTACGGAGGGCGCGAAAGAAGAAGAAGAACAAGAAGAAAGGCTCGGGGAATTCTTCCGGAAAATATATTCCAAATAAGATTACAGAAGATCGCGGCTTTCCTTTTCGGAGAGAGCCGCTCGTTCCTTTTCCACAGCGGCAGTGGTGTGGCTCACGTGCGCGCGGCATACAACGAGAGAAAGAGAGAAAGAGAGCAAAACGACCAAGCCCTCGAAAAATACAGCTCCGAGACAATCTGCAGAAAATAGCTGAAATTCCGTCGCGCGATTCTACCTTCCTTAAACTGTCTCTCTTTCTCTTTCTCTTCCTTTCTCTTTCGCGCGCCATTCTCCTTAGACACTCAACCCGCTTCTATACTTCTTCTTCTTATTCTTTTTCTTCATCTTGCCTTTCTATGTTTAACCAAGACACATTCGCATCGATTTTTCAAGAAGACTCGCGAAGCTAGCTCGGATCCGCCTTTAATCTTACACACCTCTAATTACTCTGTATCATTGAGCGTTGCATTTTCCTCGACTCGTCTCGCAAGGGAAAGCTTTTCTCTTTTCTACTTTTAACGCTTGACAATAATGCAGTTGTATATCTCTCGTTCTTACCGTTCATATCGCGTGATATAACAGGTACGAAAAATTTCCCGATAAAACTCACCTGAAACACAAAGAAAACAATAAACTTACTTTTTTGAAAAATAATATATATGTTAATTATAAATTCATCATTAAATTTTATATAATTTATACATCAATTTTTATCATTCCTCTTTATCATAAAATCGTTTGGAACATATTATATATTTTCATAAACATGTTTTGTCATCATTTTAAATTTCTTAAAAAATTTATTACCATCAATTTAAATTAACACAATTATATATCTATTATTCAGCAGCGTAAAAAAAAAAAAACTATCATGCTATGGCTGATTTTTGGAAAGAGTACGAGGATGTGTATACACGAGCTAAATAGTAAGATAAGTATAAACAGCTGCAAAGGTTTATATTCAGTTTACAAACTATTAATACTGAAAGTAATTGAGGTGCGAGCTCTAATTGCAGCACAAATGACACGAGCCCCGCATCTTTCATTTACCCAGCGTACGTTATTAGACTTACGGTAACGCGCACGCGAGTTCAGACGATAAGAAATTGAAATTTCGTGCCCCCTATATATATATATATATATATACACATACTATTTACACACACATACACGCACGCCCATATAGATATGACTATACCGGGCTACCCTCATTGTCTGAAATTACTTTGGCTGAATGTGGCTTTCGCCACTACAATTATATTTGAATTCGTTTTCCAAGTAAGAGATCTATTTAACGATCAAGTACATAACATTTCTAAAATTGCATCGAATTATTCATTTCACTAAACTCGATGAAGAAGAGCGTACTATTTTTTTGAACATTTTATGACTCGATTTTTAATTAAAATTTCGTTAATTTTTTGCTTAAAAAAATTTACTAAATTAGAATTCATACAATTTTTCATAACATTTTTATCCTTGAAATTTCTAATTTTAATTAATAAAAATCTTATTTTATGTGTCATACATGTGAAATTCAGGGAAGAAATTGTAATAAAAGTAATCAACGCAAAAAATTAACTAAAAAATTTATGGTAATAAATATTTTGGATGATAAATAGAATTAAGGAAAATATTTATCGTTCATAAAAAAGATCAGATTATTAAAATTTATACGTCGTTCACAAAATTTATGCAAATTGGTTGCAAATATAATAAATATTTTACTATTTCAATTAAAAACGGTAAAATATCCAAGGTTAATTTTCACTTTCGACGTGACAACCGATCACGACGTCGATAAAAGGTATTCGGCAGCAAAATCGCCGACAACTTAATTGATCGTCGAACCGCAAACGTGTATCCGGAATCGCACTAAAGCAGCCGCTGGAGCAAAAAAAGAGCACACACCCTTACTCTCCTTTTTTTTTTTTTTCCGTATCAGTCATTCGGCAATCCACGCGCGCGCGTTAATTAGCTAATGGAAATTCCCGATGGCCATAGGCTACACGCACCCGCGCGAGACAGAAGTATAGCGCCGGAAAATTCAAATATATCGTCCGGGAATTAACCGGGCTCCCGATAAATAGAAATAGCGATAGAGAGCAAAAGAGATAAAGTAAAGCGGAGAGAGGTAGAGAGAAAAAGAGACGGAGAGAGAGAGAGAGAGAGAGAGAGAAAGGAGAGAAGAGAGAAAGAAAGAGAGACAAAGCCACCCTTCTCTCGTAATTCACTCTTGTTTTTCTCGAGCGTGCTATGCAACAACGGGAGAATTGCGAGGGCAACAACTTTTGCCGGAAGCTTAGGAAGAGAGACGGAGAGAAAGCGAGTTTGGACCTCGACGTAGTCGCGCGCCTCTTTCTCTGCTCGGCTACGCGCGCGTAGTATGACCCTCGATTTTCGTAAAAGACGCGAGGGATGGAAAAACGGAAAAACGTGACTTCTCGGCTTACTGGAAAATAAGAAAGGAAAAGCGCGAGTGCACAGAGAAAACGGAGTACGTTACTTAAGTACGACGCCGAGCGAGCTTTTTCTTATCGGTCGCTCTCTCTCTCTCTCTTCGTTTTGCTCTTTCCTTGTTTAATCGTCGATAAGCTACGACACGCTGTGCTATAAATCACGAGCGGGACCGCGTGTCACGTGGGACCGCATGTGGCCTATATCGCATATCTATGAGTTCGCTTATTAATTGTTCTGGTGACTTTTTTCTACTTTTCTCTTATAAGCCAAGCTTTAACGGACGGAAATGCGGTAGATGCGTAAAAAATGAAAAATTAATCGCTCCACGCGCCAGTGTAATTGATTTGTTTATGCTTTCTAATAGATAGATTTTTCTTGTCGTAGTTTCGATCAATATTCACTTTGAAAAATATAACGTTTTCTTCCAATTAAAAATATTAAGCATAAAAAAAGAAAATTTAATTAAATAAAATACAATTTTATTAATAGCAAAAATGGATAAAATTAAATTCCAAACATCTTTAGAAAAAATATGTTCGATTAAAAAGCAACTGTAAGTGAGAAGAAAAGAAAATATTTTCATTAAAACCGTATGCGTAATGAAACAAAGAAAATCGAATAAAGTAATAAAAAGTAGAGCGCAAGTATAGCTAATATTGTCAATGCAGGTCTATAGCATCGTTAGATAATCGAAGGCTAAGCAATTATAATGACGCGGGTGCTTCATAAAGCGTAACCGGTCAAGCAATAAGTATCCTTTATATGCGAATGGGATTTCGATTCAAGCGCCCGCGAAAATCATTTCATTAATCTCTTCTATCACGCGTTCTCTCCCTTCGTCGAATCGACGTTGAATCGCCGGGTCGCCCGTCCCAGACTATTCTCATAATTCAATTAGTCGCTGACTGTTCTGCCCTCCCGGCAGCTCGATTTTATGGTGGACTCGAGCGAACCATATAGCGCTTTTCGACTACGCCATGCGCTCGTTGCACACTCGTGGTGTGGTACTGGCGGTGGCTTATTTACGGATTGTTTTGCGAAATTAGGAGAGTGGATCCCGTCACGTTCGCGCGGGCGGCATACTCCCTGGCTTCTCCCTCCTCCTTCCCTTCCCATTCGTTACTCCTAAAAACCATATATCAAAGCTTGCGCCGCCAACACTGACACAATCTCGTGTACGTTTCGACTTTCTGTCCGCGTTTTTCTCT
The DNA here is from genome assembly GCA_949987625.1 of Chalcis sispes. Taxonomy (NCBI): domain Eukaryota; kingdom Metazoa; phylum Arthropoda; class Insecta; order Hymenoptera; family Chalcididae; genus Chalcis; species Chalcis sispes. The sequence continues at coordinate 68,489,972 of OX465094.1, forward strand.
CTTTCTCTGCGCATCTCCCCCTCTTTGTTATTTCTCTTTACTAGCGCTACGCCAAATTGTATTTCCTTCCAGACGATTTTTACGACCTGCAAAGTAAATTAGTGAAAGAGAGAGAAATGAAGAAAGAGAGAAAGAGAGAAAAAGACGATCCCCGAGCAACATCGACGTGCAAGATTGCAGGCGTTTCTTGTACTAATTTACTCCGAATATCGATTGCTTTCGAAATATTAAAATATTATTGAGAATCACGAAAACCCTAGAATGATATTTAATGGTTATATTTCGATCGCTAATATACTTAGTTCGAAATTGAACTAAGAGAAATAAATAGTCATAATAGGGGAATTAACAATACGTTAAAGTTACTGAAATTATTAAAACTAAGAGATGCCAATTGCTCTAATAACTAATGTACACGATTATAAGTAACTTTGATCATGAAGATTTTTTTTCAATATATCAAAGGATATATATAAAATAAAAATACCATCCTACCATTAATAAAAGCATAAAAAAGTCTTAAAAAAGAAACATAAAATGTTATATAATAAAATTTCAATTTTTTTTTTTTTTTTTTTTTGCTGTTACTATTGAAACTAAAGCTTTAATTGATTTAATGCATTATTGACACCCAAAATTTATAGTGTTAACTACTGTATAATCCTGAAAGGGTATTTTTCAAGATTTGTTTACAATAATCTTAATCATACGTCACAATAAATAATTTTTTATAAACTGACGTATTTCCATTTCGAATTAATCAACTTGATAGATATTTCTATACAAAAAAAAAAAAAACAATTAGACAATTTTTAAGCAAAATTTATTACACAAAAATACTTAAACTTAGAATTTATAATACGTAAATAAAGAATAATCGGCTTGCTAACTGTTTTGTATTAAAACGACTTTATATATATAGTATAATTGCCGTCCCGTTTTTATTTGAGCATAAATACTAACACACATAGGTAACGTAATCACATACGAGCCACAACAAACGATTTATAGGATTTTTCGAACGTCTCAAGGATCGATTCGAAGATGATCTCCTGACTTATCGGCATTATAGCGCTTTTTTGCGTCATCTCGCACACCTATCGACTGCGTGTCTCAACGCTATTTTGCGCCGTACGAAATCGCATCGACGAAATCTAATCTCCCGATATCTCTAAATAATCCACGTACGTATTTACGCACGTATACGCGAATGTTTGTATACAATTTTTATATAAAACGATTGTTTTATTATACGCTCTCGAGCGTCATGGACTCTTCGATGCTCTTAAATAATCCTTTTTTTATCGGTGCTTATAAAGCGATGATTTTTTTTTTTTTTTTTCTCTTTTTCTATTCAGGTATGCATGGCAGACGGCAGTAAACGGAGGCACTGTCTTGTTATTTGTTATTCTTTTGTATATAATCAATGGTTGCGATATTTTATGAGCTTCGACTAAGCTTTCCAAATTATTCGAATAGGGAAACAAGGCCTTGAAAAAGCAACAAATAAATGAAAGATTTTTTAAAAGATTATAAAAAATAAAGAAACAAAAACGAATATTCATGACTTCATTTTATTTAACATTATAATAATTTAATTTATGTATTTTTTTTTAAATAATGTATAATACTTATTTTATTTTTAACTGAAATATAAAAATTTTTTGTTTATAAATTCAAAACGTCAAAATATATGTATATATATATATATTTTAATGCGGATCTTGGTTACCATCAGATATCTACGCCAGATTTTGTTGGGTGTTCAAAAAGTGCACTCGTATATATCTGTATAAACGGTGCAGTTTGTACAAACTATATACAAATGGCAGTACGACGTATTTTGTAATCACCGAGCCGATATGGAACTCGATCGTATAAATCATAGTCAGAACGTCAGAATAGATCCAAAGTAAGGACGAGAGGGAGGATAAAGGGAGTAGATAGTAAGAGACGGCGGCATTTTCCGTTTGGCTAAGTCTACGTAATCCTCGATGTCCTACGCGCCATCGACCGATTCCCCCCCTCAACTCTCTCTCTCTCTCTCTCTCTCTCTCCTCGTCTTTTATCGTCTCCGCGGCCTTTCTTACTTCCGCAGTTACTCTTCGCGTCAAGGTACCGTACGCATTCCGATAACCAGATATATACATATAAATCCGAGGCTTTGAGCCGAGGATTAATGCGCTGGCCAATTAAAGAAGAAAGGAGCGTCAAAAGGCGCGCGACGATTTATCGCGGTAGATCGGTGCGCCCTCTCTCTCTCTCTTTCAAAATCTCTTTCACTCTTCTCCTCTGTGACAACAGAAAAGGGGAGGAAGAGAAAGAGAGAGAAATGACGGCGAACTTTTCATCGGCTCGTGCGTGAAGACGCGGACAAAAAACCCCTTAATGTCGCGCGAGATGCGAAAAAATAAAAGAAGAGGAAGGAGAAAAAGAAAGGCAAAGGCGTGCACGCGTTAAAGTCTAGAATAGAGCGAGACGGAAAAGATTGCGCATAGTCCGACAGAGCTAAGCCACTTATCACGAGCAACACTGGCTCTCGCGAGTTATCGCACACATACACACACACACATAGACGCGTATAGATCGAGGGAGTTGGATAGTTCGACCAAAGTGCCTAGCTCAAAGACCCTACAGGGATCATCACAATACTGGAAGAGACGTGAAAGAAGACCCTTCGATCTTGTGCTAACTGCTGAGACCACGATAAACGAAAGAGAAAGAAAGAGAGAGAGAGAGAGAGAGAGAGAGAGAGAGAGAAAGATGTATATATATAGGATTAGAAAAACGCGCGAGCGCCCTTCAAAAAATATCCGTACATTCCCAGGCTTTGATACTTTCTTTACGGACTACTTCGTTCCCGCTCCTGTCTTATATCTCTTGGCTCTAATGGTTAATGCTCGCGATCAGTAATGAGATATATTATGTGTGTTCAAGCTGACGAGAATGAGATGTCTTAATCTTGAGACGTCTTTTAATTAAATCGTGTAACAGCGAGACACGTCCTTTCACAACTTTTTTTATCTTATATTACCGTCGAAATGATCGTTTTATTAGAATTTTATTAAATTCATAGTCATAAATAATATTAAAAATTTTCCTTATTTTTTATCAAAGTAATTTTTTCTTTATTTATCGTATAATATAGATATTTAAAATTGCTTTTCATTTTATTATTTATATATATGTAATAAAATATTAAAATTGAATCACTAAAAATTTTTTGCTCGATTTTAATATTTTCTCAAAGGTAAGTTAAAAATTAAATTTACATTTTTCCAATGTACCACGAATAGTCGTCACAAAGTGCACTGCAGCTTTATACATATAGAATAAATCTTGATACGAACAGAGAATGCGGATACAAACGCGTAGAGTAGACGAATTTTCCCGTTGAGATTTTGTCGAAACTTTCTCGAAGTTTCGAAAGAGTATTACGAATGAATTTTGATTCGCGGTGATTTCAGGCAGGCATCCCGCGATTTTGAAAAAGCGTTGCTGTACCACAATCTGAAAAATTCAAACACGATACTTCAATTCAAAAATCCTTTTTCGGTTAAGAGAAACCGCATTTTCATGTACATTTCATGGTGGATTTGCAATTTCAAAGAGTTAAAGTTACACGCTAAATATTCGGCATTAACGTCTTATTTAAAAATAATAAGTTTTTTTACTTGAACTAGTTGCAAAAATTTATTAAATACATTTTTTAATAAAGAGTTTTATATTTTTTCGATTCATTAATTTACAGCAATAGATCAAAAATAAGTTTAAAATAAAGTTATAATTAATTAAACAAGATAAATTAAATCATGATCATGCAGTTTGTTAATAACAATAGATATATATAATTAAAGTAAATTTAGTTGAATAAGTGAAAATACATTGAAAGTTCATTTAGCAAACACTAAACGCTTTCAACAGCGCTATCAATACAAGTAAGTTCAAGCGAACACAGTTTATACTCGAATAACTTCCACGGAAAAATGACATGTTTGGAAATAAAATCCGCGCATTACCGACATATCTCACGAAGCTACGCAATGAACGACAATTCAAATAAGATGCAAACGTAGAGAGAGAGAGAGAGAGAGAGACATTGTCGTTGTCCAACGAAGCGAAACGTCTGAAGCGATGCGCGGCCGTAAATATTTTGAGCTGTTCGCATAACGAAGCCGAGCGCGTTAGATCCGACCATTAACCAGCCCTTTTGTCGTTGAATATACCACCGCCGTCGTTGTCGTCGTCGACGTAGCCGCAAAGCAGGAGAGAGAGAGAGAGAGAGAGAGAGAGAGACAATTTCGTGCTGGATTCCAAGCAGTGATTAATGGTGGATCGCTTACCTTAGCTGCGCTAACTGTGCCAATGACAGTTGAACACGATTTCCTATCCCCCGTCGCGATCTATCGACACCCCTTACGATAATATTTCTCGTGTTTGTTTTAAATCACTGGTTAATACGTGGCTTTTTATTTCAATTATTATCTGAATGATAGACATCTTGTTTGTTATTGTTACTGAATAATGCGTTGACGTTATAATCGTTCGAATTGATTTGTTAAATAATTAACAATAAAACAATATCGCGTTTTGATAACTTATCGATATTTAAATGAAGTGATGCTTGCTAATATTCGCATAATTTAAGTACAATAAAAAAAAAAACTATTACCCTCGATTAATTAAATAAAATTTATTTAATTATAATCTTTTTCATTGATTATTATATAATTTTCACTCTTAAATATATATTGTCGATTGAACAATTAAAATAAGTCTGCCGACTATTGATACAAATTAGTTCAATCGGTATGCTACTTGTGCCGGCATCCATTAATCATTTATTTTCGTACAAACAGTTTGAAATTCGGAGCGACGAAAGGAAAACATTGCGGTATCAAAATACCGAGGCGTTAATAATTCATGCTTATTTAAACATTAGCAGTCAGCGAAGGAGCCGAGGTAACGAAAGCCGCATTCACGCGTAGGGTCTGCGTGACATGTGGGAAAATTAGAAGTTAGCCGCGGGTGCGAGGTTGGCCCGGCACTAAATGGATAGAATTCAATGGCGTTTCACGAGAGCTCGCCCCCTTATTGCTCCCTGAGGACATCTCGAAGGGATGCTTGTCGAAATTAGTCTATATTTGGGAAGCGGCCGACGTTTCTGTAGAATGTATCTATATTGATACTAAACAAAGTGAAAGAGAGAAAGAATCTGGAGAGAAAGAGATGATCTTTGGGGAAAAAGTGAAAAGAGCGTAAACAGTTTTGTAAACGGAAGGAATGGAATGCTTGGTTAATATTGTTGCTGCAACACTTTTCTAGACCGATTGCCTGTTAAGCTATTTTTACTAGTGCGCGTATTTACGATAATTAACCTAAAATTTTATAAAAACTTATTTATCATCTTTTAACAGAAAGTGTTTTATTTCGATTTTTTAGAAGAAATGAGCACGGATAAAGTACTAGTCTTCGATAATTATTAACTTTACGATATCGCTAATTTATCATTATTTTTATGCCGTTTGAAGTAATTATTAGCAATAAATGATAATTATCTTGCAAGAATCAAAGATGAGTAGGAAAAAGTAGGTAGAATGAGACACGAAGGTTAGTAGCTAAACTGTAGAGTTGGGTGTACAGTTTGATCAATCGGTAAGTGTTCAAAATTTAAACCGCATTTCACGATTCTTAACGACTCTGTGTGTTTCAACTTTTAACCTCACCTCAAGTACAATAATAAATTTTAAGTAAATTATTAAAAGACCAAAAATTGAAATAACTTTTTAAGCGTATTTATTTGTTACTTTATGAGTACGAGTATGTATGACCGTTGAAATAAATTGGCACGAATAATTTTGAGTAAATTAACACATGTATTAACTAACCCTTGTAAATTTATTTTGTCAACATGTTTGCTATTATAATGTTTAGTTACAAACGAACGTAAAGTTAAACGAAAAAATATGAAATGATAATCAAACAAAAATAATCAAAAAAGATTGTTATGTCGTGGAAAAAAATATCGCTCTGTTTGATTTGCGAAGAAAAGTTTTAAATAAATCTATAATATACATATATGTGTGATGTAAATATTTCTATATTGACTATTAATTACTTTTTTATTGATTATTAATTACCTAAAGGTTATAGCAAGATTTGACACTCAAATGAATATATCATAAAGATGTGTTAAAATTCTTTTATAAATACCTATTATCTTATATATATATATAATTAAATTATTAATTTTATATAACTATTAATATGTAAGGAAACATTACTTACAAATAAAACTCACGAATATTTAACGAATGAAGTCATTAGGAAGTAGGAACGTTTAAGAATTTCACAGAACCGCACCATTTGTTGTCGAGTCAAAAAGCAAAAGCTAAAGATGCGCCGGGGAGCGTAATATCGAAAACGATGTACGCAACTCTGTATCGTGGGTAGTTTCCTTGAAAGAAGATACGCGCTAAGATAGCCGTGACGAACGTAGACGGCTCATACTCGTACGTGTACGCTTGAGAGATATTTGCGGAAAGAGAGAGAGAGAGAGAGAGAGAGAGCGCGAGCGACAGAGTAAAAGAGAGAGAGAGAGAGAGAGAGAGAGAGAAAGAGAGAGAGAGAGAGAGAGAGAAAGAGAAACGAAAGAACTTATAAGGGAGGAGCTTACGTCTCTGTACGTCTAAATATACACGGTAGACGGAAGATCTTACGAATACGCTCTCTCGAATCTTTTCCTCTCATTTATTTGACATTCTTACAAAGGCTGCGCGCGAGCTGACTGAGTTACTCATACGGGAAATCGGAAAAAGTAAAAGAGAACCGCAGCGCCCGATAATGCTTTTATTTTCTCTCTTTTCCCTTTTCGACAACTATGACGACGGCGTTGTTTAAATGGCTCGCGTTGCTTTGTATCGGTCGAACATATTGCGACGTTTTAAATGGAAACCGTTAACAGTTCTAGATAAAATTTAATTGAACGGAAGTTGGTAAATGAGGCTGTAATAACTTTTGTGTTTCATTAGTTTTTAAATAATTTTATTGCCAATGTTCTAACGAACATTGAAATATAATTTTGATATTGCAAGTATTTTTAAAAATATATAACAAATATTTGTGCAATGCAAAATTAATCGAGATTTTTTTTTTTTTTTTTTTTTCTAACCAACTGTTAATTCTTTCAACCACGGAATTAAAGCGAATGTTTTCTATAAAATCAGAGGATCAAAGAGTTTTGCGCGTAAAATCGAAGCGCGTCAGATTGAAAACGTTACTCAAGCTAATCCGGCTTTCCTCTTAGAACGTTCTCTTCGTTTGGGAGCTCTGTTTGCGGAGCTAATGAGTAGTTACCGGGGCGGAGTTTGGTAATGAAGTGAACAAAGGACCTTTGGTCATGTTGAGGGTTATTCAAGCCGCTGAGGCCTTGTGGAACATGTGCTAGACAAGTTTGCCAGAAACACTAATACGACTTGCACACGCGCGAAAGCTGCACTCCCTCTCTCTCTCTCTCTCTCTCTCTCTCTCTCTCTGTCTCTCTCTCTTTCTATTTGGCACCATTACACAAGTGCCACACACCGAGTATTTTGGTAATTCGACGGAAATTCGCTATTTTATCTAAGAGGATATGCGATGTCTCTTTGCTTTTGCATTTTGACATCAAACGTGCGATCCGTAACTTGTCAATTTTCTTACTTTAAGTAGTTGAACTATTTTTCATATGATATTTAAATTTTTGATAATATAATTTTAAAATTGGTGGCTTCGTAAAGAAATAATTTTTATATTTAAATAAACGTTTATCAGGATACAAGAACATAACATTTTATAAATTATACGAATGATTTAAATATTATTTCATTCAACTTTATGAAAAAAGTCGAATGTAATAAAATTGCCTTACTTACATTAGGAAGCCAAAAAGTATTTTGCCCAATTTTAATATTTATTCGTGAATAAGAATTTGCAAAAACTTTCTTAGCCTTCAAGAAGCTTAGTATTTATAAGTAATTTTTGTTTTTATAAATATATTTCACGAACAAATTTCCTCAATCATAAATTTTGTATATCACTCCATCATATCCATACAAGAAAAAAAAAGGTAATTTTAACATTTCCGCATGAATATTGAAAAATTACAACTGCAAATGAAATTAGGGAAAAACCATCGCTATCGAAACAATCCACTAATGCATTCTTGGTGACTCTAGAAAAGGTCGTGAGTAAGAACCAATGGTAAAAAGGGAGAAGATAATTTATGCGTCTGATGGCAGGAAAACGTGATTAAATTTACGCGATTCTCGATTATTAAGTGAATTAAATTTTTCGATCTCGTGTCTGTGCTTTCCATTTGTAAGGAAAATTATTAAATTTTCATAAAAACTAAAACAAATTATTTTCATTATTAGTCGATAACATATAATTAGAAATTTTTATGTGAATGTGATAATTTGCACACTACTTTAAAAATTCATTAAAAATGTAAGATAAACGAACTTCCTTATTGCTTTTTCCCCTAGAATTCTTAGTACATAAAAAGCGCAGTTTTTCAGAAGTAAAACATTCACTTACGAAAAAAATTCACGTCGAAAATGTTTCGTTTGTGCCTAATACTCTTGTGCATCGTTGCCGCATCAGCGACGTGCAGATCAGATCAGAAGGTAATATTTCACAATTACGATGACGAAGATTATAATCACGGTATACGCTTGTTTAACATAAATAAACGTTTTGTATTAATCATGATTGATCGTTGCGCTATAGGACGAACCGAAGATTCATATTATTCACGTCAAATCTTCCAGCAAGCAATCGGTAAGAAATTAATTTAAATTATTAATATCGTACGAGAAAACTTTTATAACTATATAATTTAATATATTTCAATATGGCTAATATATTTATAAAAAAATAATGTTTCTAAAACAACAAAGAAAATAATTTATATTATACTTTACTTTTACATAAATAAATAACATTTTTATTTGATTGTACTTTTGATTTACAAACATGATAAAAATTTACACAAAATCATAATATCCTTAAAAGTAATTAATATTATTTTTTTTTTTTTTTATATTTATTCATATCAAACCTAAAATGAAATTACTTTAAGAGTTTTTGAGTATTAAATGAATTTCAACTCAGTAATATTTTTATTATTATTTTTATTTTACTTTTTACAAAAGGACGAACCAAACATAGTGGAACTACATTTTCCCCAAGAAACTTTAAACCGTCGACGCCGCGAATCTAAAATTGGAGGTTCAGATGTATGCAAGACTACAAAAGACTGTCCAAAAAATAATCAATGCGATAAAAAACTTAAAAAATGTGGTAACTACAAATTTCATTTAAATTTTTTAAATATTTCTCACATTCAATATATCTTACTCTGATAAAAATAAAATCAAAATCAATAATATAAATTCAAATTCAAGCTCAAGTATCGCTATTCTTATTTTGGCCAAAAAAAAAAAAAAAAAAAAAAATACAATGGATATAAATGATTAAACAAATATTTTTCCAACATTGTTTTCGTATGAGCAATATTTTTATAAGGAATACGATATATTTAAATTTTCTACAATTATAATAAATTTGTTTTTTAAATATTTTATATCTTTTAGTTCCAGATAAACTTACAAAAGAACAAAAAGAACAGGAGCTTTCACTAAATTTAAGAAACAATACACTAATATCAATAAAGAAATCATAAATTATTAAATGCGGAGCACTTTCATTTTTTACACATGATTAGTTTTATAATGTAACTTCACTAAATTATTGCATGTACACAAAAAATAATTATGAATAAATAATGTTTTGCAATGATACAAAGTTTATTTACTTTTTACTCTGAAAATCTGAAATAATTTACGAATGCACTAAAATAATCGTAGATACAAATTTAAATAATGTTCAGAGAAATAACTAAAAAAAGATTAAACCGGTTTGATAATTTGATGTGCAAAACGAAAAGCAGAATAAATTGTAAAACATAGTAAGAAAGTATCAAGTTTAAATTTATCGGCCGTGCAATTGTCTTTCTCGAGTGAACTTATCTCTTTCAACCGCATTTATCGAGCGAAAACAAGAAAGAACTTTGCAACTCACATAGATTTGCACTCAAAATCAATTAAACTCTAATTGGCTGGAAAAGGTGAAGTACGACTGCGTCAAAAGTCGTTTCTAGTCCGATGAACCGCGCCCGAGTATTGTTTTATTGGCCTCGGCGAAGGAGGCATATATCGTATGTTTTCGTGGCTAAAGTCGAAACCTTAAAATGTGCAAGACGTGTAAGCAGCGTTGATCATTAAACGAGCAGATGACACGATGCTCTCGCTTCTTTAGCTTTGTTGTCTCTCTCTCTCTCTCTCTCTCTTTGAGAATAGACAGTCTAGACTACAACTAACTAGAAGCTAGTTACAGTGTAGATAAATTCCATTGTATGAGTGTGTGTTTAATTTTAAGCCGAAGCAAATTAGGATGCAGATGTATGAGATTTAAATTGATCAAAGTTAAGATTTGTTAATTTAATAAGATAAGTATGTAAAACTATTTTATATATTTAATTATCGAAAATAATTTTTCAATAAAACGTTGAATTTAAATTTACCTATTTCAAAAAGTAACAATTGAATTAAATATACAAATATCAATGCAGCTTTATTTTATTCCGGCTAAGATTGTGTGTCGTGACCAAAAAATAGCAAAAAGTCAAAAGTAAAAAAAAATGAAGACTATTAAGAGTAACGTTCTCCGATTAGCGTTTTCGAAGCAAACAAAAAGTCATTGTTATCGTCGTAAAATAGTTTTTCCGCGTAAGTGAAGAGGCAATTCAAAGGAGAAAGAGGAAGGAGTAAGAGGAAGAGAAAGAGGAGCGGGACAGCAGAGAGAAGGAAACAAGTCTCGACGTTTATTTGCACGGCAAAGAGCCGTGGAGAGTTTCGTTTGAAGACACGCGTGTGCGCTCATCGGGATCCAAGGAAATGGAAAAGGAACAAACGCCTAAGCCAAGAGAGAGAGCGAGAGAGAGAAAGAGAGAGAGAGAGAGAAGGAGGGATGGAGAGGGTGGGAGGAAGAGGGAGGGAGATAGAGATAGAGAAAGAAAGAGAAAAGACAGGGTTACGAAGATTTACGGCGCTTGCAATAAGGCGAACGCGAGCGCAGTAACAATCCTAGCCTTCTTCTTCTTTCTTCTCTTTCTTTCGTTTATATTGCGGTCTTGTGCGCTCGGTGCTATCCTCCGTCGAAAAGTCCCTTTGTTCCAAATGCATGTGGGTTTTACTCGTCGTTTTTCGTTTGCGCTAAAACCCGCACGTGCTCATATGCGTCAAAAGTCGTCAACTATTGCTTCATCCTATTTTATCTCTCTCTCTCTCTCTCTCTCTCTATATATATATATCTCTCTCTCTCGGTTACTTTCATTTGGAGTATCGTGTAAATGCTCGACTAAGTGCCGGAGGGATTGCGGTAAACAGTTTTCAAATGGATAATATTTGACGAGGACGCGATTGAATTTTAAAATTCGCTGCAGTTTTTGATTGTTTTTAAGAGAAACAAGGTTTTCTTGACATAATTGATAATTTTGAGAAATTGAAATATGCTGATCGATTAATAATTATTATTTTAATACTATAATTTTCCACGAATACTAATGAAAGTACTGTTATACTAAAATTAAGAAAAAACTTTAATTTACTAACATAATCACATCTTATTTCATTTGTCTTTTTATTATCTTATAACAAAATTATTTTGTTTCATACAGGCAAAAAAATAAGGAATGTAAAAATATATGATAAACATACAATGTACAATAATTACAAGTAAATTTTTTTTTACTTAAGATGCAAAGATATTTGGAGAAACTTTGTTGAAATATGAAAATAATGAACCGAGAACCGATTCAGGCCAATAAAAAAATATAACAGTGAGTATAATATCAGTAATAAACATTTTTTAAGCACAAAAATATTTATAAAGCTGTAAAAACCATAGCAGTTTTAGAAAAGTATTCGAAAAATAAAATACGTCCCATTGAAAAGTGGAAAAAATAGATCGAAGAAAGATAAGACGATTGACACCAGAAGTCTACATGTTGGGGTTACAACATTATTGTATTACTACATTATTAAATTAAAGTATTAAAATAAGTTGATCTCTATAAACCAAAAAGGAAAAAGACAAAAAGTTAAAATTAAAAATTTACATAACATCTTCAGTATATGTATAATAGAAAAATATATATAGAAAGATATTAGTTCATTAACGAAAGGATACTAAATATGAAGTCGATTTAATAAATGGCGATATTGAAAATTTAATAATAAATTAGCATAACTAAACACATGAGAAAATTATTTGAATAAACTGTTAAACATAAGCGAATATTTGGATGAAATATAGGAGCATAAGAATATTTACAACGTTAAAAGTTAATTTAAAAAGCAAAGAAAATTGTATTCCTAATTATTAAATTCAAAAATAACAAAGTCTTAACTATAGATATTTTACCTGTAAAATTGTTAAAAAATTAGGAAAAAGAAAAATAAATTATGAAATCTATACATTTTGCTAATATGTAAAGAAAAGCGATAATAATTTCAAGTTAAGGTTAAAAAATATAAAGAAAATTACTTTAAAGTCTTTGAAAATAGAATATTTGGAAAAATAATCGAAGGAAAACGAAATAAAATAATCAGTGAATTTACGAAACGACACTTTTTTGAAGTCACTAAATTATATGCCATTAAATGTCGTTAGAACGATTAAGTTGTGGAAGTTAAAACAGACGGGTCATAAAATCATAATGGATAACGGCTAATAGGATTCCAGAAGGCAAACCAAATAAGAAAATATCACTAGGTTGATTTTGGTAGAAAATGGGAGATGATATTAAAATGAATTACAAAAAATAAAAAGATGCTATTGCGGAAAAACAAATTGGTTTAACATTTACCGAAGCTTTACATATTTAAATAATAATGCTACTGTAAAAAGTTTAAGATTTGTTATAAATTAAAAATGATAATTCTCGATTGCGAAATTTCTTTAATAGATTTTAACAATCGTAAAAAATGACTTTATTACTCAAAAACTTAATATTTTCAAAAGTGAATCAAACAAACATCGCTAGAAAAGTAAGCAAACCAAATAGCAAATTCTCTCGCTACATATTCGGAGTCGCATTAATACCGTTAGCCAATGAAAATAAATAAAAAAGGTTATAGTTTCGAAGGCGCAAGAAAAGCCAAAATCCCGGTGGCATAATTAATGGCTCACTTTAGCAGTCGCATGTCAGATTGAAAGCGGCAATAAAAAAGAATGAACGGGAAAAAGAAACGAGAGGGAGGTTATCCCGTACGCATATATGCGTCCCCGCAATCGTACATACACAGCGAGCCGAAGTTAAACGCCGGAACACACACGATACGCGTAAACGCCGCGGCGGCGCACACGCGGGGCAAAAGGTTCGCGGGCAAGAGAGGATTAATTGCTAAAATAACTAGACACGAGGAATCGTTTAGCTGCCGCGTGCGCACGCACGCGTACACACACTCGAGCACTCGGACGGAGAATTTTCGTGTGCGTCCGCGAGCGTTCGAGCTGTATAATATACGGAGACAGTTACCGCCGCCCAACCTCCGACATATATTACTTCACGTAAGTGCTCGTCGCCCAGGGTGGTGTTGCGCCCCCGCGTTAACTCTCGCTAGACCTAACGGAATCTATAGCCTTATATATTACCAACATAAATATATATCTATGTATATTCAAGCTTGTGTATGAACATGTGCTATATGTATATATATATATATATACTAGTACACACCGCTAGTAGAGAAAAAGAAAAGACGAACGGATGTGGGTGACGGATAGACCAATAGTTTGTTTGTCTCCCATTTTTTTTCTTTATTTTTGCAATTAACAATTTTAATTATTTTTTCTTAAAACTTTAGGTAAATTGTTTATATAAAGCAGTAAAATAAATTATGTCAATAACAAATTTTTTAATTTTTAAATACAAATTAATAAATCTATTCTTCGGTAATATTTTATTACAACTTTTATATTTAAATTGAGCATTTGAATAATTAATCATTCAATGTTAAGTTTTAACGTATTAATAAAAAAAAAACCATTAAAAATTAAAATTTTTAATTATCAAGTAATTTTCAATTTGAAATATCTTTTTTAATGAATAATTTATTTTATTATTTAATTAAATGCACGTATAATATTCAAAAAAATTGTCCAGTTTATTTTAGCAATAATTTTTATTCAAGATTAATGTATTACTTAAATCGACCAGATGTTTTATTTATCGAAATATTTTTGTAAAATAAGTCAATATTATTATGAAAATGAAGACGTCCATAAAATCCATCCATGAAATTGAATTTCATTGTAGCCGAGCAATATAAAAACTCCGATCGGACTCCATTACCATTCCCTCATCTTAAATAAAATGCTACAACATAAACTTCTCATAGAATTTAATCTACTTCGTTGCACGAAGCCATATGGTTTCTGGCTTTACCGACGAATCAGCACACCGATTTTTTCCTATTCCTTCAACTGTAAAAGCTCACCGTCGTAAAATTTCACTATCGCGTAGTATAACTTTGCCAACAATGGCCTTACTCAATATAGATACTATAAAGTACTTGGAAAATAGAAAAAAAAAAAAAAAAAAAAAAAAAGGAAATCAAATATATTTTCGCTTTTATATATGCTTCGAAGTTGATCGTTTTTTATTAGGAGTTTGAATAATTTAAATACATTTTTACTTAAACAAATTTGATATTAGAAGAAAGTAAAAATATCAAAATAAATGATGAACAATTTATGGAATATTTTTCACGAGTCCAATTTTATCCTTTCACTCAAACGTGATCAATTAGTTCAACACATTTATGACATCATAGCAACAAATAAACAAATTATCGAATCCATGCTCGAATTTACTCCAAGGAACACAGCCGAAAACAAATTTATAAGGTCTTCTATTTTCTTTCCATTGGTATACTCAAAGTATAAACTACACGTTATATCGCTCCATATTTATTTTTGTTGGAAGGATATTTCGGCCGTAGCAAACGCCGCGTTCGTCGCCGCGCACAAAATTGATTCGCGCGAGCTACGTGAACGCGGAGAAGTGGTACACTGGCGCGAAAGAAGAAGCAAAAAAAAAAAAAACAAAAAAAAAAAAAAAAAAACAACGCGCCGCGCGGCGACACTTCACTCGCACAACTTATTGCGCCGGCAGCCGGCAATGTCTCTCGTTTTAATTGACTGTGAAAACATTTATGATTTCGCAGCTGGTACACGTTGAGCGACGGCTGCGAGAGAACGTATACACACTCGAATTCAAATTTCATTCTCCGGCAAATGTGCTTGTTACGAAGCCTTTCGTACAATTAACTAACTTTCTTTCTCTCTCTAGCTCTCTTTTTTTCTCTGTCGTTCTCTTTTACTTTCCTTTTTTTTTTTTTTTGTTTTACTTATTTTGCCTCGATTAATTGATAAAAACTTTTCAAAGTAAATTGAACTTCTATGTGCCTCCACGGAGAGCAAAAGTTTACTCTTCATTGCACTTTTACAACATTTTTTAAATTAAAAAAAAAATTTAATTTAAAATTGTTGATTTTTCTAAAATGAACGAAAAAATCGATGTTTTGCGAGTCAAGATTATATTAATTAACAAATTTTTCTGTATACATATTAAATGTAATAAAAAAATAATTTAAGATAGTCTAATTTTTAAGTTGAAAAAACAGTTATTATTACAATACATATGGATCGATATTAAATTTCTCATTTTGAAAATCAAAGGATAAAATTTTAAATTATTTCAAATTTTAATAATCGTATGTAAAAATCTATTTGCTTTCGTTGATATTATTAGTTGTAACTATGAAATTTAATGATTTTTTTCTCAATAAAATAATCTTTTTTTTCTTTTATTTTTCTCACTTTATTCATTGTACAATCGAATGTAGTCAAGCAACTGCAATAACGTTAAAAAGTTTTTCAGAAATTTCTAGTATTAGCGGGGCGAACGGATCGAGTCTTTAAAATGATTAACCGCGGCAGTTCGAAAAACGATAGCCGTTTTCCTGGCATAGCTCATTCTCAACTACCTCAAAACGACTTTTTGCGCTTACTCGACACTTTCCTTTTCGCATCCTCAACGCGTGCCGTCGCTTATTTTCCTTTCTTTGTCTCTTATTCGCGCGATGAAATTTCGCAGCAAATGTGTAAGCGCCCGCGCGAAAGCGAAAAACGAGAGAAAAAATTACGGGTAGCGATGCGCTCAATGAAATATGCGTACGAATCAGTTTTACGCTTTTCGTGAAGATGGTCTTTTTCGGTGCAGTTGCTAATGTTATTTGCTTACGGAGAACCGTTTTTATTCCTGTTTAAAGTAATGTCTCTTCGTAAGCGCGAGAGAGGGTATGAGATACGTGAAAATTAATAAAGCGAAGAGAGAAACTTTTTGATATAATGTTTTAAAAGAATTTAGCCAAGTTTTTAGGCGCACTTTGTGAAATAGAAAAAAGCAAGCGTTGATTTATTTCCCGTAAGTGTAAATAATAATTAATAACGGTTATTTTTATTCCTTTAAAATATCACGGAAAATATTTTTTAAAAGTATAACATTTACATACCAATAATAAAAGACTTTATTCAATTCAAAAAATTTAAATATACAGTTCGCTAAAAGTAATAAGAAAAGAATTTTTGTTACTAACATCCACTAATTCTTACAGTTTAAGCAAATATCAAATATTAATTAATATGGAATTTTTCTCAAATAAAATTTATAAAACGAGACCATTCGATATAATTAATTAACAATTTTGAGTTGAAGGCATAAGTTCAAATAATAAGCCTGAAATATATCCAAAGTGAAATTTATAAAAAATTATACCGTGAAATAAACATCGCTTTAGAAGGTAAAATTGAAACGGTAATAACAGATTTACCTTTCTCAAACGTAACGAGGCGTTTCGCCAATAAAACAGCCAACGAAAAATCGCGTAAGCCATCGAGCGCGCTTCTCTTATACGTCATTTCGCGTTAAGGCACTCTTGAAGGTTTAAGTGCCAGCTCATAAAAAAGCAATATTCGCCTTGACCAAACGACAAGAAAGGACAAAGAAGTGAAAAAAAATAAATAAAAAAAGAAAAAAAAAAAAATGAGCGGGGAAGAGAGAAATAAAAATAGAAAAGTAGCGTTAAGAGACTTGAATGAAAAGAGAAAAGGAAAAAATAACGGAGCCCCGGCGCATAAGGTCTCGAGAGAAAGCGAGAGGAATGCAAGATAAAAAGAGAGAAAGAGAGTCCGTACGGAAGTCATAAAGAGTCGGCAAATCTTTTCATTATCGCGCCTCCCTTACCCCATAAGTGATATACTAGTACGTATATCATAGTAAGCGGCCATTTCGTGGGCATTATACGCGGGAGTAACGGGCTCGATTTTCGCTACGGCTATACCGCTGGCTTTGGCGCCGTACACAAATGTATATAGTATATATAAACGCGAGCCCCTTAGCGCACGGCGAATTATTGTCGTGCGGTATATATCGACGTGATATGTGCACTGGTTAATTCCACTCTGATTAAGTATATATATATATATATATATATATATATATATATATATATATATATATATATATATATATCGAAAATTTTTTCCATTCGCTCGCTTTACGCTTTGGGAAGATTGTTTGCGATTAAATCTTCTTTATTACTTTAATTACGATGATTACGATAATTCGTTGAATTACCAGCCTCGTAGATTTAGCGAAATTTTATTTTCTATTTTTTAATTCTGAATACATACTGTATTTTTTTTAATTTTATAAAAGTTACCTTTTTACATGAGTAATTAAACTAATTCACAAATCGTTAAATACCAAAGGATGATTTTAAAAATAAAGCGTTATTTATTGTTTTTTCGCTTTTGCATATTTATTCGAAAATGGAATTAAAAATCAATTTGTTTCGCTCTTTTTATGCATATTATTTTTACTTCTATCAATGATTTTTTTTCTTTTTTCATTCATTTTAAGCTATATGTATATCTATATACATTTAATATTAACAACATTGGATACTTTTTAATAAATTAAAATCTCTTATTGGCAACGATAAAATTTTTAGTTAATATTAACATTTTACTCGCACTAAAAATAATGAATAAAATAAATTCAATTTTATAAATTTCTTTTTAAACTTGTTTAATCCGAAACATTTAAAAAAAAATAAAATGTCATTACTGGCTATCTTTTACCCATTAATAAAAACACATATCGTTTCTCATATGGGGAACATATTTTTATCCTCATCAACATTACACATTCTTCGTGACGCAACGATCAATCTTGATTTATAAATCCAAATTATTCGCATTAGTCACGAGGCATCTATATCCGTTCGGTTGATAAAATCACATCGAAAAAAGAAAACACCAGCAACGCAAATCGTTGTTATGCAGCATCTGTACCATAAAAAAAAAAAAAAAAAAAAAAAAAAAAAAAAAAAAAAAAAAAAAAAAAAAAAAAAATGAACCAAAACACAACAAAAAAAAAAAAGAGAAAATGAGAGAAAGAGCGAACGATACGTGTAGATATAAATTGACGCAGTATGCGCATATCGAAGCTCGGCGATTATCGGGAGAAACTGAGAACCCCTATGTACGCGTATATATATATATATATCGATATAGAAGCAGAGGGTGGCTAACGTTAAGTATTCGATGTATAGAGATCGTTTAGTGATAGTAAAACGATAACGATGTAGGGTGAAGCCCTACGCCACTGTTTTTAACAATCCCTCCTTCTGCGTTTTTTCTTCTGCTTTTGCGTTATTTCTTCCTTCTTCTTTTTACATTTCGTCTCTTTTTGTTTCAAAACTCTCTGTTTTAAAATAACGAAGTGAAAAATGTTACTTATACAAGTCGAAGAAAGATATGTTAAGGGACAGATACGTTACTAGTAAAAGAGCATCGAGTTTCTCGATTTATTATTTCTATCATAAATTATAAACTATGTTTCGCAAACGTCTATGAAAAGGTTGACTCATGTTTTAATCTTTCCTATCGATCTCTAGTTTTACAATACGCTTAGCCATTTTTGCTTTAACAGTTTGTGCGAATAGAACGCAAAAAAAAAAAGAAAGAAATATTAAAAGAAAAATTCATAAATCTTTATCGCACATTCGGTTACTTTTTTTTTTTTTTTTTTTTTTTTTATTTTTTTTTTTATTTTGATCATACACTGTACATATATTTTTTTACAGCATTATTTATCTTTTTATGATTCGACTAGACTTCGAACGGTTGTTTATCTGGTAACTTGGCGCCTGAGGGGTTAGTGAGTGCCATAAAAAAGCAGTGCAATTTGCAGATTCGATTTTCAATGTAGACCTTAGCGCTTTTACGCCCGAGCGCGAAACTTTGCGTGTAATATGGCTTTTTGATGTTTCTCTGCGTTATAACTCACAAAATTTACAATCAATCGTTGGAAAAATTCCTTTCGAAGACGGGCTGAGTAAATATCGAACCGTATTTTACAAAGTAAATCATTTTTCAATAATTAAAATACATAATAATTGCATATGTAATAAAAATTGTTCGATATAATGATTTTATGAAAGATTTTAAAAGCTTTAATTATAAAATGAAGCATTATAAAAATATATTTAAAAATATTAATTGAACAATTGCGCTGTATATACTTATAACGCTAATGAACCTTATTTTCTCACCTCTAGATTCTACAATGATACTCGGAAGTTTTTTTTTTTGATACAGAACATTATAAAAATTAAATGAATTATAGTATAATATAAATAATAACGCTATTAAAAAAAGTAAATAAATAAATTTTAAGGTTAGAAGTTGGCGTTAATCAATAACAATTATACTTTATTATTTTATAAACGAAATATGTTTGCAGCCTCGTAAATCAAAAGTGCTAAAAACGGAAGTTTCTACTTCTTTTTGCAAGATTGTTTTGCTATTTTATATAAAAAATAAAATTAACTAAAAAAAAATTTATATAAAAATAAAAAATGTAAAATAAACATTCAAATAAAATATTACAACAATAAAATATTTAGAGTTTTTAATAATTATTCATATTGTTATATTTTTAAAGATTTTGCATTGCATTATTTACATAAGCAAATTAAAAATTAGCTCAAAGTATTTGTAATAATTTATTTTTAATTGATTTGAAAAGAAATATTCAATGAAAACAGTATCCATTCAATAAAATTTAAAGAGACAGCGCGAGTGAATGTTTATTAGGCGAGAGTGCGTGGATATATAGTATACACTGTTTGGTGCGAGGCGAAGGTCGCGCGAGTTCTCGGAATCGCGGCCGAGTAAAATTCTAGAAATTAGCTTAAAGGCCGATGCTGCGGCTGTAAAGTTTACGCATGAACGAACTTTTAAAGGCGATAGGAGAATATCACTTATATATATATATATATATATATATATATATATATATATATATATATATGCATATAATTTATGCTGTTAAACTAACCGTTACATACAATATTAATGCAAAATCCAATTGAAGTTTTCTGTACCGACTAAGATATATGATCATCGATTCCACTACAAAGCTTCAGATAAAATCACTAGTAACGCCAACAATTTTTAGTCTTTTTCAGAAAAATTATCTTGTATTTTATTAAATGATAACGTATATAAATTTACTGTTTATCATTGTAAACATTTAAAAATTTAGAACGATTTTGAAGCATTTTTATTGCAAATTACTACGCAATTTAATTATAATTCACAGGTACCGTGAGCCCATAATAAATTTTATTAGAAATTTTTCACCATAATCGTAAGTGTAAAATCATATTACGGTTTGAATATTTACATTACCATGAATCTTTTTACATCCATTATAAAAAAAACAAACGAAAAGAAAATGAATTCAGAATTTTGGACGTTTGAAAAATGCCGATGTAAAAGTGCGCGCGAACGCGGGCGGTTCAGGAATGTCACGCGATAAAAGCGAAAGAAAGAAATAAAAGAGTACGTCGACCCCAAAAAGAATTACGAATTCGTCCGTAAAAATCTTAAGACCCCCTTGAATAATGTATTCGCATTTTCGTCTTGTAGAGAAGAAGATTGCGGTATGGCGTCGAAGATTCGGATCAACGACGCGAGTTGCCGCGCGCGTACATATGCACGTCAACCAACCCTCGCCCATCTTTTCGCCCAACGCTCGCTCATCGTTCGTCTTCTTCATTCTCTCTCTCTCTCTCTCTCTCTTTCTCGCTCTCTCTCTCCCTCTCTCTCTTTTTTCTTTCTTTTTGTTATCATCTACTTTTCCGGTTGCCTGCTTCAGCTTCGTGGTCGGACTCACAAGATTTCCCGTGTGTCTTGAGCGCGCGGGCGTGCATTTTCCACGGTAACACGCATACGCGCACGCGTACACGTGTATAACGCAACGCGTAAGGATGAAGGGACCCGCAGACTTTAATCTACGCGATGCTACGTGAGGTGTTTACTGCCAGGTCACGTTGAGCGCCAACGCCGCGCCGCTTTCGCCTTCTCTCTTCGTTCTATGCAGAAAATACTTTATTTCTCCTTCTCTTTCCTTTTCATTGTCTTCTTTAACCTCATCCCTCCTCGTACCTCATTTTTTCTCATCCCTTGTTTTTGCCTTCTTCGAGTTATTCTCCCTCGTTCTAACTCGGCTCCATGTGCGCCGGAAAATGAAAGCGGAATAACGCGCCTTTGCCTTCTCTCTTCTCTACGAGTTAACTTTGAAATTGTTCTTTCGGATTTTTTCCACGAACAAATTTATAACGCTGCACCGCCGAGATTGATTTTTTATTTTTAACTTTGAGATAAAAGAATTATCGTTGGAGATATTCGCTGGCATTTTTTTTATAAAATGTATTGCCAAGAATGATATTAAATTTTAATGTATACTTGAAAAAAATAGATTTTAAATTACTTTTTTTTCTTTTTTAAATGAGATATTTTTATTAATATATAATTAATGAAAATATTAAGATAATTTATTGAATTCGATGTAAATTTATGCAATCATTTTACAATTGATCTAATATTAAAATAATTTATGGCTAAACATCTAACGTCAAGAATGTTTTACAAAACGTAATTTAAAATGTAAAAAATCAGCTTTATTTTATAAATCGTCAAATTTTTGAATTTTAATGTTATCTGTTAATAAATTAACGTCCATCACATCAAACCGAAATGTTTTAATTTTAGAATTTTCTCTCGAATCTTGCGGAGATTATTCAAATTCCATTATAAAGATATCAAACATTTTAATCACAATGTTTAAGCTTACATAGGAATTTCTATTAGAAATTATTATGCTTGAACTTATTATGAATAAACTTTATTAGTAATTTCTAGAAATTTGACGTTGACATAAATAAGCGTATGATTGAACTATGTGAGTAAATTTTTTAATAAAAAGAATATTTATAAATAATTATTTATTTAACGATGTATAAAATAAGGCTTTGTACTATTTCTTAAACTGGTTATAAATTTAAAATTTCGTATAGCTGTTGCTGATTTCATTTTTATATTATGCAAATATACAATATATGCATTTAAAAAGAACAACTGAATTATTAAGATTTTGCATATTGGATAAAAAGTTACGTTTACGTTATTGCTGAACCCATCGAGTGCATAGAAACAAGAAACGTCGAAGCGTTACGTCGAAAAAAAGAAAAGGTAAGACACAAGAGGCACGTAGAACGTGGCCTAGAAGGAAGAAAATCTGCAGGGCATACACGAGAGGCGCTCGTCATGATTCAAACCGGAGCGAGAGATCACTCGGGCCACTCGAGAGCGGTGCACACGAGCTCGCCAGGAGCGCGTCAGCGTTATTTGTGAATTGCGAGCATAACTTACGTAAAGCGCCGCGATAAATCGCGATATATCGGTCGCGGCAGAGAAAGAGATGATGCGTCTCTTGCGCATATCCGTACGTACACGAGAGAAAGAGAGAGAGAGAGAGAGAGAGTGAGAGAAAGAGAGGGAGAGAGAGACAGGACCATGAATCAGGATTTTCACATTGACGCGCTTTTTCTTTTGTACTCTCTCTCTCTCTCTCTCTCTCTCTCTCTCTACTCTTCCCTTGTATACACGTATTACTCGATAAAGCATGTACCCATATATACCTGGCCATGCACGTATCCAAGATTCAAACGGACCTCGTCTATTTTCTCAGGCAGGCTCTCCCTTCGATCTATCCGCCCTTCTATCCTTCTCTCTCCCCTATCGGTCATATATATATAAAGCTTTCTCCTTTTCTCTCCGAGCTCATATGTCCACCATCGGCGTGTGTACTTTACGGCGCGGTGTAAGACTCGCGACGAAGGAAAAGAAAAACACGAGTTTTCGTTTTCTTTATCACCACCGCGGCGTCTCGAGATTTATACCGTATTAACGAAATATACAAATTTTATGCGGCTACTTTGAATAAGGATGGGGCGCTCGAAAGGTGAATTAAAAATCTTTATCCCGTGATATACATTTATTACTCGGTTTATCTTAAGAATCGCTTGCGAGAAACTTCGTAAAGTACGATATCTAGCTTTTACTCAAAATTTTTTATACAATTTATGAAAATTCTATCAATAAATCGATAAGTCTCGATTTTATCATATTTTTAATGCGCTGTAGAAAATGTGATTTAAAAGCCGGTAAATTAATCTAACGTGTCGTAAAACTTTATTTGATGAACATAATCGAATGCTGTCAGTGATTTTATAGACGTGAGTTATCGACTCATCGACGCTATTTATTTCAAAATTTTATAATGTAGATTTGTTTAAATTAAATAACGTGTCGCTCAAACAATTTATAAGATACGATTAGTATTAATAATTGTATATTTTTATTAAAATAAAATTGAAACTGTAATATATTAATTAAGCGTTTTAAATAAAACTAAAATTTTTCAAGTATAACCTATGTTAATTAAACGCTCTCGACTTTTTCCCTTCCTTTTTATCTTGAAAATAATTATCACGTTAATAAATTTTTCCAGAAATTTCAGATCTTACGTACTTGATAGATCATTCAATAAGGTCCTCGTAATAAATCCTCCAAAAAACATACAAACATCGCGTGCTTCTTTTGCTCCGGATAAAATCTAGCGAACGAGCGTTTAACAAAGTTGAAGAGAGAGAGAGAGAGAAAGGGAGAAAAAGCAAAATTAAGTGTTGAACATAGGAGAAAGGGTTTAACATGATAAATGTATATCATGTTTTACAACCTTTTGTGAAATACGATAGCGAAAGGAATATTAATCATAACGCTCGCGTAAAAATATCTCTTACCGGCTTGAAAAAGTATAAAAGGGCATTTAAAGATCGTTTCGCTCTGCCTTCGGGTAATGCAGAATTTATGCGCAGTTTATTTATGTAACTAAAATTATTCATTAGATTTTAAAGCGCGATTGCGTTGTTCTATTTTTATCGATTTTTGTTAAAAGACAGCGTAAACTATTGCAAATATATCATCAAAATTTATAAAAATGTACATTGATTTGTAACAAATAGTCTACTAAAAATAGAGACAATGCACGACAAAAGTGTTCTTTACAATCGTAAAGTTCCAGCAGGAGATATCAATCGTCGGTATCAACTACAAAGTCAATCCTACGAGCAAGAAATTTTTGGTTTAAGGAAATCGCGCGTACAAAATTATACGTGCTATTCGTAATGGAAGAGCACCGGGGTGGTTAAGGAATGACGCACAAAGCGCGTGACGCGATTCAACGATAACACCCTCATTGTCCATCCATACACAGAGACATGTACACGTACGCTCGATTTATTTCTTTCTTTTATTCTCGCGACAATTCCGGCAATACCGCCGGTTTGAACACATACCCGTATAAATATGTGTATATGTGTCTGTGTGTGTGTACGTACGTCCCCGTCGACGAGGACGAGGACTCACGGTTGCGGTTCAAGCGTCTCTTTCCGTTGGATTAACGCGCTCAAACGATCCCGTTGTCGCTGTGCAACTCTCTCTTTCTCTTTTCTCCCCTCCTCTCTCTCTCTCTGTTACTTTCGTTCCAGGATAGATAGATAAATATATCGCTGTATATACGTACGTACCAGCGATCTACACTCACGCCCCTGACTCCGTCATCGAACTTCTAGGGTTATCTCTCGAGCTTCGTTCTCTCTCTCTCTCTCTCTCTCTCTCTTTTTCTCTCTTTCCCTTCTGCTCTCCCAACTCTATATATATATATGCGATGTAGCGTTGCATCGGGGATCAAGATCTCTCCGCGATCGGGACAGAGCGCGAGAAGGAGATATCGTTCGCGGAGCTTTGAGGTTTATTTTATTTGTCGTTAAAGATGCGACTGCGATAACAACCCACTGCACACACATACACACACATATTTATACACGTACGTACGAAACGTATACGATTGGTGAGAAGGGATTTCAGAGAGAGAAAGAGAGAGAGAGAGAGAGAGAGAGAAAGAAATCTCTACCATCGATAGAGATTCTGCCTTTGAATTGCGTATTCTTCTTCTTTTAAGAAAATTTCGAATCATCGGTTTCACAACTTATTTATTTATTTATTTATTTATTTTTTTTCTTAAAAAATTATTAAAGAAACTTTTTGAAAATCATGTATTTGTGAGCAATATATTTTAAAGAATATTGATCTAGACAGTAGAATTGAAAAGATCACATTGTAAATCGTATTATATTTAAAAAATTTCGACATTCCAATTACAAAAAATTTTTAAAGAATTCCTCTTGAAAAAATCACGTGTTTAACAAACCAATAGTTCGTCAAACCTTCGATGCAAATGAAAACCTCCGATGGTATACAAATCAAAATGCAAATTATAGGATTACAGGAATCGCAAGAGTTAAATTTAAAAACATCGAGAGCGTCAACTTTCTAATTCGAGCGATGCCGTAGTAGTTGGCGTATAGAGCTGCAGCTCACGCCAAACGCGCCGTACAGCGCAAACGAGACGCAAGCCGATGCTAATTCGCGAGAGAGACAGGGAGCGTGACTTTGTGTCGTTTGCGGCGTACAATAATGGTTGAAGGTACAACGGCACGAAAGTCGAAGCTGCTAGTTTAGCTCTTGAGTACAGGAATATACTATATATTTAATTAAATGTCGTTAGACGAAACTTTATTTTTTTTTATACCTCTTAAGCATATCGTTATTTATTACAGCTTGATCCACCATTTGATATGTATCGCGTGATTTTCATGACGCTATTATGTCGAATACTTATTTTCACGATCAAAGTATTATAATTATTAAAAAAAAATAAATTGACATTACGCTTTGTATAAAGAAATTTTTTTTTTTTTTTTTATCATTCTCCGACATAATTCAATCGTAACCGCAAACGAAAATTCACACAAACGAAAAATACAAAAGCAAAGCAAAAAAGAAGCATCGATCGCATATAAACGCCACACCCATAAAGTTTCTTTTCACAGCCCTAAGGGACGAATCACGCAAAACGGACGTTGGAAACAATTCCTCTTGCTATATCGCCGCGTGGTATCGAGTCCAGTTTGCCGAGCCGTCGCTCTGAATACGCAATGATCCATTTTTTCCTTTCTCCTTGTCTTTTATTTTTACCTTCTACGCGTATTGTCGAGATATATGGGAGAATGAAAGACAAAAAGAGTGAGGGAGAGAAAGAGAGAGAAGGAGAGTCCATCTCTTTCTCACAAACGGTTGGACTATACCAGCTGATATAGAATGGGATTCTACTTACGGGCGCGTATTTGAAGAAATGACGGCAATATGCTGGGATTTCGTAAGGATAGACACTGTTGTATAGAATATAAATGTAGTTATTAGAAATATTTCTCTCGCAAGTGGAAAAAGAGACGGGGACGGATTTTTGTTGTATCCAACCGCAATAAAACTGCTGTTATATTTTTATACTTTTAATTTAAAAAGTTTTGCGAAAATAATATCTATCGTGGCATTCGCTGCTTACCGACGTTTATTAGTCAATTTATGATGCATTAAATTTTGCTTACGAATAAATTTAGAAAATTTATCAAATTATAAATATTAAAAATTTAGATTTGTGTATGTATATATATATATATATATATATATGTTAAATAAATATAAAAATGATACATGATACATCATATCAACAAGTTGAGAATTTATATACCAATCAAACTGATAATTTAATTGATAAATAATAGTTGAATTAGCTAATTCCCGAATAAATATTTGTCAAACGATCAATATAACGCAAGTAAATGTTCGAAAGTAATATGCTTCGCGCTATTGTAAAATGTATCGATGTTGTGACAAAGTGACACTTTCAAAAACCGTATCGCACTTTCCTTTTAAACTTTTCTCAAATAATCTTGTCAACAGAGAGTGTACGGAGCGATAAAAAATTTTTTCTCAAGTGGTTTAAAAGCTCTGGACACTTGAAAGTAAAATCCACAAATTCATCTACTTTCAGTCTCCAAGACGACTTAGCCCAGTTCCTAAGGTGTTTTCCGCCTTTGCCGTTTATACGCACGCCAAACGTAAGATGAAAAAAAAAAGAAGAAAAAAAAAAAAAAGAAAAAGTTAAAGAAGAAGGCAAGGAGAACTCGATGGTACAAAGAGTATAAGCGCGCGGATTCGAGAAGCAGCAAGAGACAGCGGCAACTTGGACAAAAAGGAGAAATGTCAGGGTAGGATAGAAGGCACTACCGTAAGAAAGACAGTCTTTGAGATTTGAGCGAGCGCGCGTTTGCCATTATTCCAAGTTTCTTCGAGTCGCGCGCTCGTGTGCACCACCGAGCGCTTCCATTTAAACTTCCGCGTTTCGAAACTATACGCCGACTGCGGAGGAGAGAAAGCGAAAACGAGAAGGGAATATATACACACTTAGGCCGAGTGTTAGAACGCGAGAGAGACACAGTCGGCGTTGAAATCCGCCCGGTGTATCGTGGAGAGAAGGAGCTAACCCTTAAGGCTATACACGCGGCCCCGTCACTTTATCCGAGCCGACCATAGAATCTAAACTCGAATGCTGCGTCGGCAAAACACTTGGAAGTCAGGGCTATTGTGCTGCCGAACGTTCTTGTTTCGGTAACTAGTTTGTATATATTTTGAAATTAAATCATTTTCATTATACGTAATTTACGATTATCGATTAACTGTTTTATTTTTACGATAAATTCTTAGTTTAATATGTCGTTCGAAAGAATTAAAAATTTAAACAATTTCGAGCATCGAAATGTTTTTATACAATAATATAACGCGAAAGTTTTAATATAATAGATATAAACACAATTACGAAGTCGTTGTACTTTGAGCTTTTAATGAAATAATATTAATAATGTACAGCATTGCAACAGTTTGAAGTATTCGCATTCATTGGTTTTCAAAACCTTGGCGCATTTTCAATATGATAGTTTAATAAATTAAATTATAAAGAATTTTACAAAATTAAAATAAACTATTGTTTTATAATAATTAATAATAATCAAAATGTTAAGAAACACATTAAATAATATTATTGATAAAAAAAGTTTTAATTTTATATCGCCGAAGAATCAAATGTTATTCTATTGTCTTTAATCATTCCATAAATAAAATATTCGAAATATCCAAAGATAAATAAATCAATAACATTATTTTTTAACATTTCGCGTACAAAAATAAAGTCCAAATCGATTTCTCAAAAATTGACGATAATTAAAAATAAACGATAGAGTTTAAATACCACTGGGCGTTGTTGGCATTAACGATCCAAACATCAACTCTTGTATTGACTATACACATAATATATAAGTCCATCGATAGCGCGCTTTCGATTTTAGATTGAGTTCCGGCTGGCCAACCCTGAGTAGAAATTTAATCTGCGAGCGGCGGACGCTCAGAAATAATTAGCACAGTGAGAGAGAAAGAGAGAGAGAGAGAGAGAGACATGGCTGTCCCTTTAAGGGCCTGATCCAGGGGATCGTCAACGTAATCCCTTAAATATGAATATAATTTGTTGGCGAACCGCGCGAGGGAAGAATAGAGAGAGAGAGATATTCGTGTTATAGAGAGATTTAGGAGGAACCTTGGGATGGGTCACACTGATCTGGGATCGTCTGGCAAATCAGTCCTGTCGGGCTTGCGTCCCGGGTATTGTGCCTCGCTTTGGCGGTCTGTCGTCGTTTTCGAATGTTTCGCGATTGGGCTTTTTTCCATCATTCCCCAGCCCCTCCCCTTCCTACCATCTCTTCCCTCCTCTTTATGTACATTCATATATCTATATATGTAAACTGACGGCGAATAAGCCTACGCACGCATTCATGGCGGAATCACGACGATGGAATTTTAAAAATTAACGATCCGATAAAAAGAGTCCGGCCAATATGGGATATATATATATATAATAATATGCTGGATTTTTCTCCCCTTATCGTATTCTTTTTTCTTCTTCTTAAACTCTTGTCACTCCTCATTTCAAGTTGGATTAAATTGAATGAATTTTACCGAGTCACTTAAACCCCCTCTAGGCTCGACGATGATGGGACAGGCTTATCGTGAAGCGAGCAACCTTTTTTTTTTCTCCGCGCAAATAAATGAAGGTGATCTTGAGAAATATATTTAGACAGTGATAATTAAATTTTTTTCATAAGAAATAATACAAAGGAAAAAAAATAATTAAAATTTTGCACGTTCCCAATTCGATGGTTAAAGCGATGTTACAATGAAATGATAAAAAAAAACGATAAAAAAAAATGTATTTATTACACGGAAATTAAAAAATAGATAAATTAAAGTGTTTCATTCTTTGATAAAAATTATGACCATTAATCATCTTAATATGTATAAAAGTAATTATCGATTGCAATTCAATTAAATTTAATAGAAAAAAAAAAGAAGAAAAAATAGCACCCAATTATGATGATAGCATAGTGGCATTTTAGCCAACGAGAGCTTCCGCAAAATCTTGGCAAAGAGATGCACCGATTGACCGTGTCGGCTGGCAATGAACCTCCGAGTCTCTTTACTCGTACTAATGGACCTGCCAAATAGTTGGGATATTTTTGGCGGCAAAGCGCCGACGATACACAGAGAGAAAGACAGAGAGACAATATACCGCACCGAGTACGAACCGCGAAACGGAGAATCCCGAGCTCGGCGTATGCCTCCGCTCGTTAGTTTGACGCTCCCCTTTGAGAATGTCGCAGCGGCGAATCACGAAAAGCTCTCGCTTATAACCTGCGTAAGGAAAATTGCTGGATCGCGCTTGAAATTCTCCCTTTTCTATCCCCTTTATCCCCTCCTCTATTCCCATACAACTACGGCACGCGCTCGCATACTTTCTATTCAGAGCGCCGACTTGTACTATTACTATTATACCGACCATGAGCGCTTTTTCATTTAAATTTAATGCAAATTAGTACGGTTATTGGGATAAAGCGCCGTTGAGATTTAAAAATAAGACCGCTGGGATTGTTGAAATTTTGTTATCAAAAGTTTATTACTGTATTAGGATGATTCGTGACTTGAAAATCCATCTAGAATTAGGTTGAATTTTTAGTGGATATTTGCCATATAACGTCGAAACTTTTACGCATTAAATAGATCAGTATATATATTCAATGTTTCGAAAATTATTTCAGCAGTTTAGATTATATTTGTTCTTTTGTTATTATTTTATTGAACTATAAAATATATTGCACGGCATTTTTAAAATTGAAAATATCAATAATATCAAACCAAATTTTTTTAAAAGACGAAAAGTTAAAAAATAATTTAATTATTTTCTGATTCTTGTATTTTAATGCTCACAAGCTAATAGAAATCGATAAAAATATTGTTACAAATAATTAAAAAAAAATTGAATTTATTATTTTATGTCAAAAAATATCTTTAACATAATGATTGCAGAAAATGAAGCATAAGTTATGCCTCAGGAGATATCTGTTCAGAATTTAATTTAAAAATTAAAAAAAAAAAAAAAAAAAAAAAAAAAAAATGTAAAATACAATACCTGAAACATAAACTGTATACTTTTATAACCAGGCTGGAACATTATATTAGCCTTCACGTCATTCTTACCCTCAAAACGTTAATTAGGGTTTAATATCAGTACAGTCAAAGAACGATCCCCTTTTGTTTATTTATTTTCAAAAAATATCTCGACATAATAGTTTACAACTTAACAAAGTAAAGATTTTTCTAAGTATTGCAGGGAATTCAACGATAATGAGCCTGAAAATATAGCGAGAGACTATCAAAATTACCGGGCTGACACCTAGTCAGGCACAGGCCGATACTCAAAACTCCATTATCTTCCTGTTATCGACCTTAAATCGTATCTTTCCCTTCTCCCTAATTATCCCGAGATCTTCCTTCCCACATCCTTCGTTCTCAGAAATTCATGTTAAAGTGCGAAAATACTTTTATTTTCGGTGTATTATATATGCATTACAAACGCGTTGTAAATTAAATTCCTCATCCCAAATGTTAAACCAAAACTTTTAGAGAGATTATATAAGGTTGGCGTTAGTCAATTTTATTTTTCTTATGAAAATTTATTATTTCCATCGATCGTTATGAAAATATATTTTAATTTAATCGGCGGTAAATAAAAATGTACCTTAACACATATACATACGTACAAACTATAAAATTTATAAATCTTTAGATATTTAAAAACTCTCGTCTTAATAATTTTTATTAAATTTGCTTGTTTTCTATTTTATATAAAAAATGTACGAATTTCGATCCACTATTTTCATAAATAATGCATTTATTTTATTTCACCAAAAACTAATAATTTAAATAAAATCAAAAATAATAAATTTTAATAATTTTTTTTGCCAAATCAATTTAAATAAATACGTCGAATGATTGCTCAATTAACCTTTTTTTTTTCGTTTATGTTACTATGAATTTCATTCAATTAAAAAAAAAAAAACTATCTATCGGAAAACTATAATTATAATTGAAATTGCTAATTCTATTACGGAAAAATCCTCATATACATGAAAAAATTTTAATTTTATCGTAAATTCTTCAATGACGTTACAGTATTCGAATATTTTTAAATATTCTAAGCTTTAGTATACACTGCGTAAGAAATATTTAAAAAATTTAAGACTGATGTGTAAACAAATATAAGTACGTACGTATAACAAAGTTAGTAAAAAGCTCAGCTTGAACTTTTCACTGCCAAGTAAGTGGCGCCCCCTTCATGACGATAAGCGAAACTGTAAAGTTACTCTCGTTGCGTTTGGGTAAAATTCCCTTACTGATCGATAAAATACAGGAATCTGCAGCAAAAATCCTACATACCAAGAATCGGACTACAAGAGACCGATGGAAATCTATAAAATTTGGCGGCTAACGTAAATCGGAGAATATATAGTAATGTAATCATTGTTTTTCTCGATACAAAGTAACATAGTTGAAAGTATATCATAAAATAGAAAACTGTTTGTTATTCAAATTTTAGTAAAGCATATAATACCTTTTCGCGAAATAATTAAATCAAAGTTTATATTTAAAGTTACACATACATGGAACGTTAAAGATTAATAATTGTTAAAAAATAAAACACTAAAAGAAAATTTGTCGTAAATTTATTAAAATGTGCGTCAAAATAAATAATTATAATCGTAATTAAATAAATTACACCAAATAAAATATCACCATCGACTTCAATTAAATTAAAAGAAAAAACAAATAAATGTACTTTAATAGTATTTCGCATAGAAAAGAAAAACCCTTTACGGTCGACTTAACCGCTAATGCCATGAACGCGCGTTATAAAGAAGCTAATTAGACGAACATGACGAGAGCTAATTAGAGTAGCTTTTTTTTGCTACGCCTCTTTAAACGCTACCCAAGACACTTTCCATTTTATTCAGCGAAGCCGACTGTGAATAATAAAGCTTATAAACGAATTAACAAACGCGTCGTTTACCTTTGCAATTAAACATTTCTATGAGAACGTGAGAGAGAGAGAGAGAGAGACAGAGAGAGAGAGAGAGAAAAAGACTTATCATTTTATTATATGTTTCGAAGTTTTTAATCCAATTTGCGACACGAAATTTTAACAGCTTTTTATATAAATGATCATGGCTAGATAAAATAAACAATCCTATAACGAAATTGTAAAAATCTAGCGAATGCAAGAAAAAATCAACATTTGTTGTATTTAAATAAAGATGCGTAAAAATACAAACGTTTTCTCGAAAAATATTTTTAAGCGCGCCCCTATTTATCACGATTCCCACCTTGATAACGAAAAGCCAGTAGCGGATGTGTATACGTTCGAGGTACGATGCAATAATAATTACCCATTCAACGCGAGTACACGCAGCGCGAAGTGTTGGCCGTATATAGATATATATCGCGTCGTATTATATCGAGTATATCGAGAGTTGAAAAAAGTCCGAAAAGAGGTAAAAAAAAAAAAAAAAAAAAAAATGAACGAAAAGCGTACGGTAGAAAAAGAAGAAAAGAAAAAGATAATCAGCGAAGGCGCACGTAAAACGACGATCGAGGAAACGACCTCGTAGCTCGATTTAATTTTAATCTCGCGACGCTTTCGTTACAACATATACGCATATATATGTACGTGTATATGAGAGAGATAGCAAAGAAGGGACGATTTTTCAAAGTCGGTTCGCGCGTCCGCGTGCGTATAAACACACTCCGTACCAGAGCGACGGTACGCGCGCGAGAAAGAGAGAGAGAGAGAGAGAGAAAGAGAGAAGTGAAACTTTGGCGTGCCGCGATCCCATAATTCTCTCGCTCATCTCCCTCCCACTACAAGAGACGATGTATTATTGTCGTGTTAGCAAGCAATATAACAAGGAGAATGCGCGAGTCTATAATACGAACGTAATCTCTCTCTCTCTCTCTCGCTCATCGCGAGTCTCATTTACGCACGCGCGCTTTTGCATTTAAGTGTTTTCCGAGTAGTATTATATGTATATAAGGAATCGTTTTTCCTCGCATCGAGACTCACCTGCTATCCTAGAAGTTAATCGAGAACAATGCGTGTGTTTACTTTGATAGAGAATAATCATTTTTCTTTATTTTCTTTATTTCGAGTAACTTGATGCGACACACGAATGAATATGAAGGGGGGAGAGGTTCTTCTTTCTCTTTCTTAGCGTCGATACTTGGACTTATTTCATAAATGAGCCACGTGTTTTATTGTTTGAACTAGAATGTTAACGTTAAAAACGTGAGCTTTTATAGTATCTACTTAATGATTATTTGAAAATAATAGGCCTCATCTTTCCAGTTCTGTTTAAGATTTCACAAGTATACTTAAAGCTGTTTACCAAATGAAAAAATAATATACATACAAACATAATAAGATTATATGTATAATAATATAATAGAATATTCTTTTGCTTACCGATTGTTTATAAACCATTTTATTTAAATAGGTTTTGTGCACAAAAACCTATAAAGTGTATCCAATTGTTTATTTTATTTGTGCTATATATGTTACTAAAAAGTGGCTAATTTTTTATTGCAATATAAAAACTGTATAATAATCCTTAAAGAAGCTTTTACAATTTTGTTTATTTTAGATATAAAAACAACGTGACACATGTATATTTCCGCTTAACGTATAAGAAAGGAAAACTTGTTCCAGTATAAAATATAAGAAGTTATTTTTTTTCCAATCGAGCGCAACGATATCGATAATCGATGTAAAGAATATCAAAGAAATTGTCCTATTCTTCGGAATAACAAAAAGTTGCACATCAGTAAACACCTGCGATCACGCATAAACTCGTATAAGGCTGTTACCAAACCAGAGAAAACTTTTCGCAATTTCACGCTACAATTCGCGTGCAAACCGATCGGATATTTCTGCTGCTGAAAAAAAAGTTTGTTTTGTTCACTTCATGCTGTGTTTCACATTTGAAAAGTAACTTCTCCGTATATACTACAGCTAAAATAAGCTTTTACAATAATTGTCTCTTTGTACAAAAAAAAAAAAAAATCAAAATGAAGGTTTTATCCATAATTAGAAATTGAAAGAAATTTCATAAATACTGTTGAATGAAAATTAGAATTATGTACTTAATATTTGAAGCATTACTCGTTAAATCTACAAAGTTTAATTGGATTCAATGAGAGTGGCCGCACAAAAAATAATGTGAAAAAAATGTTGAACAACGAACAATAAATATTTTAATAAATAAAACTATTTACTTAATTACATACATGTTATCACAAATACTATTGCGCATTAAAAATCTATAACTCGCATTATATTAATTTAAATTAAAGCATCCGGTCATGAAAAAGAAAATGAAGCAGCTACGACGCACGCATTAAAGCGATCATACTCGTAAAACCTAATTCGCCCGCGTAATCGCAAGAGTCTAACTCACCAACGACGGTCATCGGCAATTAATCCAATGCCCATATAAAATTATCCATCGGATTTAATCCTTACACGAAGCATCGGTCAGCGTAACGTTGACCCATTAAATCCTGCGCGCATCAAAAAATCCAATCGCGACTCGCGTTGCGCTAAGCCATCGTCCTGGCATTAAATGCACCAAGAAAGTTAACTCGCATGCGAGCGGTCCACGCGAATCGGGCGATCTTCTTTTCCCCTTCCTCGAGATAAACTCGCGACTCGGGGGGGGGGGGGGGGGTTAAAGCCTTGACAAGCTCCCCCCCCCCTCCCCTCGTCGCATCGAGATAAAACACCCGTGTTTTCATCGAGGAGAAGAACGCGTGCGGCCACTTTCTTCGCTCCTCGCTCCCCGGCGTTGATTTTGTTGTACTAATATATATATATGTATATATACGGCGCTTAATTGTTACGTCTCGACCGGGTGAGATCCGGCGATAGCGAACGAGCGGGTCGTGTTATACGCGCGCACGCTCGCGAAAAAAATAGCGCGGGCTTGTCGTTTTCGCGGTACCGAATAAATTTGCGTTTCTCTTATCTTTAAATGATTGCGCGAGGATTCGCGCATAATTTAAAGAGCGAGAAGGAAAACATTATACGGGATATAATCGGCGCGACATCGCGATATCTTTTCGTCGGACGCACAAACGAGTGTGCAAGAGCCTCGTTGATTTTCGTTTTTCTTTCCTTTTTTTTTTTTTTTCTTTTTGTTCTTTATTCTTTATTCCTTTTAGGTGCGAATAAAAATGCCCGTGTTGCAGAAGACGTGAAATTGATTAAGGACTTTTTAAAACTTAACCGCACGCTAAAAGTGATAAAAATTATTTTTTAACGGGAATGCGCATCGATCGATAATTCAACATCGCTATCACTTGCGATAATCTAAAAAGAAAAAGTGAAAAATAATCGACGTCAAGTTTATTTTTTGAACGTATTAAAACATAAAATTAATAAAAAAAAAAAAAAAAAAATGAATAAACTTACTTGGATATTATCTCGAAAGAAAATAGTATCTCGAGTAAATTTGAGCGTTAATAAATTTCAACGAAGAAAGAAAATATTATACAAAGCATGATGGATCGCGCGGAAAAGGGCGCGTGAATGCAAATAAGGGCATACACGCGGCTGCTGCCCAATCTTTTTTCTATTCCTTTTTTTTTTCCTCCTATTGTACCTTACGTAATTAATAGACGCATACCGAAATGCGACCGAATTGTTCGGTCACATGCATCCATGCTGAATATCGCGTGATTCGGAAACAAAGCCTCGCGTGCCTTCGTACTGTGGCGTGACGTAGATGTAAAAAAGAGCCCCGAAGTCAAGCAAGTGGAAAAATGTTTCCTTCGATCCCTCGCTGTTTCAATAACAAATTACGGCCTTTTTTTTTTTTTTTTTATAAACGTTGTTTTTATAATTTTTAATGGCTCGTTGTGAAAAAATGTTATCTAATTGGTAGAATTTATTTAGAATCTTTTGCATATGTAAAAATTTGTTTATGCAAATTTTATGCTTAAAATAAATTTGAATGAATTATTTAAGATCAAAAATTCGAAACTTTGACCAATAACGATAATAAAATTTAAATTATATTTTGTTAAAGTAGTATTAGAAAACTTATTAATGCACGAATTATCAACAGTTATTATATTATGCATTAAAAGATTAATACACACTTTGTAAATTTTAACGTTTTAATCGACGTCACTTTAAAACTTTTACCTTTAAAAAATTTCTTATACTCTTGACTTTTATTTAAAGTTACAAAGTTCACTAAACTCGAAACGAGAACTTACCTAAATCTAATACGACGTTTTTATGTAATAATGTAAAACAAGAAAACTCGGAATATTTCTTACCCCACCTTTTATTACAACGTGTAAAAAAAAAAGATGCGATATAAGGATATGAAATTTCAAGCATACCCTGATCCATTACAGCAAGTCTTACCATTCCGCTAACTAAACGTACGTATACGTATATGAATTAATTCGGTGAATTTTTCAAAAAGAAAAAAAAGAAAAAAGAGATGGTCTTTTATATGTATATATATATATATATATATATATATATATATATATATATATATATATATATATATATATATATACATATTCGTTGAGGTATTCGTGTCTAACGGCAATGTAATTACAATATTACTCGTCGGATGATAACGTCGCGCTACGCAAGCTATGAAACTCTATGACAGTTCGCGTTGGCCCTCGAGCACTCCGTTATTAATTACTCGTATCTTTCCTCCTCCGCTTGCATGTCTCTATGCGCTCGCTTCTATAAACGAATACGTGCGTAATGCGCGCGGATATATCGACGCGTACTCGTAACTCGTAAAAAATCATTAAACTTGCGTACATGCAGGTGTAGCTCGAGATCTAAGTTTTTGAACGCGCGATGGTAATAACGTATAGTCGAAAAACTAATGCATATATGCGCTTCCCATAAGTGCAAAGAGCATCGCGTACGAGCCCATTTGGTAAATCACACGACGGAAACGACGACGGCGGCAAAGACTTTCTGATACTGTCCAGGTACGCGTGTATTTTGACTCGGCGGCGCCACCGCTACTGCGCGACTCTCGAGAATGAATTACCGAGCAATAATGGAGTGCAGAGCAGACTCTGTCGGAAATTTATTTTATGGCACGAGGCGCGAATATTTTCTGCGGACTTCGTTCCACGAGTTATCGTCGACTACCTTTCGTAGAGGAAATTTACTTTTATACATTTTTTTTTCTTTTCTTTGATCTATTCGACTTGGAAGTTTCGCGCGTTGTTTATTTTCTGCAAGAATTTTCACCGTCGTCGAGTGATTATAATATAATCACTGTTTCGCATAGTAATTTTGTAAATAAAAAAGCAAAGTTAATTAACTCAGTTATATTAATTGCATATATAACAATGAAATTAACTGTGAACATTCACGTTATACTAATTAAATAAATAGTATTGTTTGTTGATAAATTATATTTTTTACTTGTTTCAGAACCACTAATATTTCTATTCTGCGAAAATAAAAAAAAAAATAAAAAAAAATAAAAAAACGGTTTGCTTTTTGTGAGATTAAATTTCTCATCAAGCTGTGCAACAGTGTGCATATATATATTTTTTTTTTTCTTTAAAGCAGCGAGAAATATCATTTTTACGGAGCATCGGTTGTGCTTTTGATCTCGTAAAAAAAGATTTAATCGACGTCAATGTTTAATAAACGTTTACCGGCGGTTCTCCTGCACACAGTTCGTTTATTTATTCGCTCGCTCGCTTGCGCGCATTATCTGTCTGGAAAATCCAGATATATATAGACGATATCGTCATTAAAGAACGTGTCCGGTCGAGCGTTGATATCAGGAAGTGGGTTAACGCTCTTTATCTTTGTTGGACCACACCCCGAGAGTGCGCACCTCATCGTTATCGATATTTCTCTCTTTCTCTCTCTCTCTCTCTCTCTCTCTTTCTTTCTTTTTC
Organism: Chalcis sispes; assembly: GCA_949987625.1. Classification (NCBI taxonomy): domain Eukaryota; kingdom Metazoa; phylum Arthropoda; class Insecta; order Hymenoptera; family Chalcididae; genus Chalcis; species Chalcis sispes. The sequence continues at coordinate 68,528,912 of OX465094.1, forward strand.
TTCCAGCACTTTTCCTTTACTCAACGATGGCCTCTCGAGACGAGTAAGTCGAGCGAACGTATACGTCGATCTCGAGATTCGCTACCGTTACCGCTACTGCCTACCGTCTCTCTGCGCCCACGTGGGAAAAGAAAGAGAGCGGAAAAGGGCGCAGAGAGAAGCAACGTATACACGCGAACAAGACGAACGAGAAGAAAATGAGAGAAGATGAACGAAAATTCGTCGAGCCCGCGGGCCTCGCTCCTGACGGAATATAATCCTTTTGTATAGGTAGTAGTAGTCTGGAACCACGGAAAATAGAATTTTGCAAGTCTTTGACTTGGTTCGATGAATTACAAAGATGCCACTTACACTTTTTTCATCGTTTTACTTTGTGGGATGCGATTTATCTTTAAAAAAAACTATTGCAAAATAAAAAAAAAATTAATTATTTAAATAGCGAATATTGTTACGTTTAGAGTTTCTTTTATATTTATCGTTATTTTATAAAATATTTTTTTATAAAGATCGTAAAATTATTCGTGATATAATAAAGTGCAAAAAAAGTAATTATTGGTAAGCATGTTTTTGATTGTTTTAAAGTAATTTTAAAACAAAAGCTTTGATCTAAATTTTATTTATAAAATTGGTCAAAACATACCATTGTACTATAATAATATGTCTATAAATATATAATACGTATATAAATAACCATGTCTGTAAAAATTTCATAAGTAATATTACAATTATTATTTATTAAAATAATTTAAAACTTCTAAAGTAATTGCATCGAGTCACACAGTGTTAAATAATAATGTAACTGAATAAATAATGATTAAAATAATTAACGAATATGTCTACACATAAACATTCAATTTGACTATACAAAAAGACATTCAAATATTTTGTGCGTCCTAGATACTCTAGAGTATCGGCTCGTAAAGTATCGTTGAAAAGGATCTCACTTTCTATATATATAGTCGCGACACGTCTCAATATCATATTACGCATGCTGATCTTGACTCGTTATTACAGACGCTAACACGTGTGTCTGTACTTTAAATCCATGTTTTATAAAGCATAAATTCAATATGCAAACCGATGACGCTTTGCATTGCTAATATGATCATTTTATTTTTCTACGTTACATACAATCAAAACAGTAAATTTAAAATAATAGCTAATATCATAATGATAAATCGTTTCTTCTCTAAAAATAAACTATAGAAACGTACGATAAGAGCAGTTAAAGAAAATAAATGGTTATACAGTGGTTTTGACAACACCAATAAAACAAACATCTTCTAATTCTTCAATTTAAATTCCAGAATCGAAATCAAATTCGTTATCATGCGCCACGTGAATAAAAAAAAAAAAAAAAAAAAAAAAAAAAAATTGTATATGCTCTTTTTTATATTTATTTCTTTTGTGTTTTCGTTCGTCGCTCCTACGTAACGCAAAATGCATCACAACGCCAGACGTACACGTATCAAGCACCCCAACGAATTAGCCTCGTCGTATTATCGATAAGCAATCCATCACCGTTACCGAGAGAAGGCTATCTTAATTCGTCTGGCGATCGGCCAATGTTCACCGCGAGCCTCATCGCGACAAGTGATATAAGCCAACTTGCATGACTGCCATTTTAATAGGGATGAAGGAGGGAAGGGGAGACAGGAGAAGGGGTAAAACTGCGCTATGAACGAGATGAGGAGATGGGAATATCCAAAGAGGATCTTTCTCTTTCTCTCTTTCTCTCTTTCTCTCTCTCTCTCTCTCTCTCTCTCTCTCTCTCTCTTTTCGTTTCCCATCGTCGTTCTAGAAAATCGAATGGCTATAAGGATTCACAAGAAAAAAAAGGAAGAAGTTTGATGCTCCTGCAAAGATCAACGATTTCTCTATATATACACCTTGAATCTGAGAATCTGACTGCACGACTACTCTCGAGTGTCTATAGAAATTCGATGCTATATGGACCGGAAAGTAGTACCTAGCTTTAAGAGTTATATACGAGTAGTACGTACTTGAGCGCAAGAATTTCTAATCCCACGACGAATCATTCTACGTTATATTGTTTGATTTTCAAACTGCTATAGATATTTTTTTTTTTAACCAAAATAGTGCCGACGATGCACGTTGTAAAAAATTTGTATCAATAATATTTCGGTAATGCAAATTTTAATATTTTACAATTCAAGTTTCATGTAAGAAATATCAATTGTAAAAATGGTCATAATAATAATTCATTGATGTATTTTAGCTTAAAAAATTAAAATAAACAAATGTGCTTGGTAAATTAAAAGTCTTATAGTTTTTAAATAATATAAATCGTGAGAATTAAAATTATACTATAAATTCGTTTTGAATACATAAAACATTTATTGAAATTACATTTTTTATCATGTTACCTATTTTTTTTTTTTTTTTTTTTTTTTTCATTAAAAATTCTTTACGTAAACTTAAGAAAATTAAAATAAAAAAAAAAAAAAAAAAAAAAAGTAAGTTTTTTTTTAGTGGGAGCACACAAACTTTTGGGTTTGGACTCACGCCAAAATCGCATTGGTTGGTTTCAGTCTTATCTGACCCATTTGTACGTTTTCTATTACAAACCCTAAGCTTTGGTATAAAATTGGTTTTACTCGGTAAAGTTAAAATAACAAAAACATTTGTTATATTGAAAATGAAGGATGGTTTTTATTTTAAATTGTTGATATTAAACAATCGTTCGTTAAAGAAAAATAAGTAACGTACGGTTATGAATTTATAATAATGTTAAATTCAATGAGTCTTATTTCACGTGTCAAAAATTTTATTTAAAAAATTAGGAGAGACGGGCGCAGTGAACATGTGCCATTGATGAAATGCTGTATATAGAGAGGTGACGAATCGTACGCGGCACACACACACACACACACACACCCACACACGTATACACGTACACAGTGCAAAAGCTACAAAGACTCGAAGCGTTACGTATCCGATGTACAAGCGTTGAAACGTCCTCGCATTATTAGACGAGGTGAAACACGAGCGTCCTGGGTATTAAGAGCCCCGAGGTCCATCGGATAATAGTCTTCGCTCGGATCGTGAATTCACTTGCAAGCCCGTATATACATACTTTGTGGAGTTTGTTCGAACATCAACGAAATACCACTGCCTTGCGCGAGATCGTGAGATTTGTTACTTTTCTTTTTTCATTTCTTTTCTTTTCTTTTTTTTTTCCTTACGAATCCGTTAGCTTCGTGAAAAATCTTTACTTATTTTAGATTCAATAACAGTTTTTATATTCTCACGGTATGAAATTATTTATATCTATTCGATTTAGAAGATCATGCGGTGCACATTTTTTATCCGGGTTATTTTGAAAATTAATTGAATAACCGAAAATTAGAGTGATTGGCATTTTTTGTAAATCATAAATTTATCGATAAATATTCTCACGCGTTAATTTATTTTTTCTATTGGCATTTTATACTTGTCGTAAAATTTGACAATCATTTTCTAACTATGTATTTTAATTTTATTATAATTTATAATCGCTTTCAAAAACTTTCGTTTTAATGTTTGCATCTTGTATTTTTCCAATAAACGATATTAAAAAAAAAAAAAAAAAAAAAAAAAAAAAAAAAAAAAAAAAAAAAAAAAAAAAAAAAAAAATCGAATTTCAAAAATGAATAATTTAATTTACTGAAATCAATCGAAAACAAAAGGCAACAAACGTTTGAAAAAGAAAAAAAAAAAAAAAAAAAATGAGGTCGTGTCATCTTGTTTAGATTCATGTATACGAAGTTGAATTAATTAAGTGATTAATACATAAGTTAATCCCACAGCACTCGAGAGTATAATCTCAATACAATGTAAGCTTGAAAAGTGTACGTAATATACTTTATCCTTTAATCCGCGTCACTGATGACACTGTAGCTACTTTCTAGAAGGCACCGATTCACAGTGAGAATACAGTTGGCTTTGAAGATGCGAAAAACGAGCTCAAAGAATTGCGATATTAGCACAGCACCATTGTTCAATATAAATAGATCTCGAGTGGCCTTCTTGTAAAGTACAAAGAGGTAAAATGGTAATGAGCAATACTTATACGAAAATTGCACAAATTTATGTATCAATATATCCATTTTATAATGAAATAATTTAATAATATCTAAATTATATTTAATTTTTATATTTGCTTCATAATGCATGTCAATAAAGCGTCGAAGACGCACATGTTAATTAAATTTGCTATTAAAACAAATATTTATATTATTTCAAAAATAATACCAAAATTTCAATTTTTTTTTTAACGTAAAAATTAATTTTATCACAAAGTTATAGTTACAGTTATAAATGGAAATTAATTTGACTATCAAAATTAATAATCAAATTTGTACGCAAAATTAATGAATGATTTAATCTTATTATTTTTATTCAATCAAGTATAAAATATCACATTTACTTATATAATTTTTAACGAAATTTCATTTTCCGTTATTAGCATTTTATCAATTAAATGGAAAATTGAAATAAATTAAATCAGTTAAAGATTTACTGCAGATGAACTTAATGAATTACTCAAAATATACAATATATTAAGATTATGATTGGCATCGAAATAAATGAAAATTTGCGTCAAATCATATTTGCTAGAAAATTAACTAAACCATAAAGTATTGAATTAGACTTATAGCATTATTTCAATTTCTCGGCTTAGTTATTTTTGTAGAAATGTTTATTATAAATAAAACGATTATTATAAATTTGACAGATAGGAGAAACGTTATACATAGTCGTAAAAAGATCTATATTTTTTTAATAAAAATTATGGATGAATAATTTGGATTGAATCTTATTCAATAATAAACAGTTCAAATCGATCTCACGTGTAGAAATAAATTATAAGAGTAATTAAAGCTTAGAATATTAATTTGCAATTGATCGTAAAAAATTGCGACGAAGCTTATTAATGCGACAGTAAACGAAAAGTGCGAGTGTATTTTTTCATATTCATAATTACAATAATTTAACGGCACACATTCGAGACAAGTATAGGAGATGCGACGAGAGCGATAACTTATTGATACATTAAATATACGAGCACTTTTAATATCTTAATTACGCGAAGGCACGCGCTGTGTTCCACAGCGCACTAGACTTTTCTCGCTCGTTCTATATTTGCATCGGGCGCGCGAAAAACATTTTACAACCGACGCGAGGCGCATTCTCGTGCGTTTGAATTTTACGAGATGCTGCGCTAATTGACGTATTTTCCTTCTTCTTTCTCTATCTCTTGCTTTTTTTCAGTTTCTCTCACTTTAATTATAGATTGATCTGAGTAACAGATACACTACAATTGATATTTTCTTTTATACGTTTTTTTCACTTATTTGTTTCCTCGGATATTGAAATAATTTATTTATTTATTTATTTATTTTATTTTTTTTTTAATAATTTAAATCAAAAATATATATTTCCTAATAAAAAAATTAATTAAAATCTGATGTTGCATTTAATATGTTTAATGGAATATTTATTTTAAGTGAATAGTTATTGAAAATGAATTCTACGTTTGGGTTAGTTAGGTAATTAAAAAATTTATGTAACATTTATAAAAAATATTTGATAATCATGATAAAATTTTATATGTGGTAAAATTATAAAATATCTGAATTTGATATTACTTTTTTAACTATAGTAATCGAAATATTTTTTTAAAATATTATTTTGCGGTTGCAATATTACTGATAATAAAAAAACTTTTTTTTAGATTTATTAAAAACGAAAGCATTTGTTAAATTAAAAGTCTGAATTTATTCGTTAAACAAGTCTAAAAAATACTTTTTTTTCTACCAGTTTTCTTTATCATTAAAAGGCTCCATGCAACGGGGTACATCCTTATCATTCTTCTTCGCGTTTTTCATCCTTTCTTTTACCCTTTATCGAGCCAAGATAGAGAGAAAGAAAGAGCAAGGAAATGTTAGACTCCTTAGTCCCTTTTATTTTCTCAGCGACGTCGAAGCGAGAGATGTCTCGCCGTAAACTTCGCAGCGGCAACGTTAACAACGGCATGTAGGGGATTAAAAGATGCGAGGCTCGAGTATACGACGGCTCTCCTTGTAAAGAAGATAGAGAGAGAGAGAGAGAGAGAGAGAGAGAGAAAAAGAGATAAAAAAGTTAAGTTACGAAGCGCGCGAAAAGTCCACGTGGACTTGCGCGACCGTCTGGGATCTATAATAGAATCTCGAGGTGAAAGTAGAAAAAGAATCGCTTGTTTTTTTTCTCTCTCTCTTTCTCTCTTTCTCTCTTTCTCTCTCTCTCTCTCCTCTCCGACGACTTATTCTCTCCGGTATTTGCGACGCTTACCCGTAACTCGTATGCAAGATAGGCGTACGGTAAGAAAGTTGCGCGGGAGGTCGCAAACAAAAGTTTCGAGCAAGTTTCGCCACGCGGCGGTGCACCGCAGGGGAGCGGACGCGTGTCTGTATTCGTAAAATAATATTGTATACGTTCGAGGATCGGTCGTTCGGTCGTCACGTCAACCACCTGTCAGGATCTATAATTGAATCTAAAATAGAGTGCGCACCTTTTGTGCGCGCTAGTGTGAGTGCGCCCACGCATAAAAAAGAGAGAAAGGGAAGAAAGGACTTCTCTCTCTCTCTCTCTCTCTCTCTCTCGAGTGGCTTACGAAGTAAACACTTCCCCACGCGGTTAGCGAAGGGCTCGTATGCGTGAGAGCGCGTATTGACTCGTATGTACGCGGCCATTGGAATTAAGTGCGTCTGAGATAGGATAGAAGATTGCCTTCGCGGAGAGAGATCTTTATTTTCGACAGTAAGGGCGCCACTCGCTGTTGATCTTGTCACTTTTCCTTTATCTATTTATTTTATTTTATTTTATTTTATTTTTTTTGTTTTTTTGCTTCCTTTTTATTATCTTTTATGTTTTGTTTTCTTTTGGCCTTTTTATTCGAGTGCCTTGTACGCGTGTATTGTTATGGTAGTTTTAATACATTCAAAGGCGCGCATCTTTTATTTTCTTTCGTTCATTTATACGCAAGAATGGTAGTTTTATGTTAGATGCGATAAAAAGCCGATTGTTGGTATTATAAAGTACTGAAGATGACAGATGAAGATATTTTTGGATAGCATTTATATTTTAATTAGCGTAAATGTAAATAAAATTATTCATGCTGAAATAATTTATCGTTACATTGATAATGTTTTTGTGATTTTAATTTGCTTACGTTTTGAACATTACTAATTATATCTAGTTAAAATATTTATGATATACATTTTTTTACATTTATATTCCAAATAATATCTTTAAAAAAAATTTAGCCATTTAAATATAAGTATATTCGTATGATAATCAAATTTGAATGAAAATAATATTATATATAAAAAAATGATAATTAGCATTGAGCTTGGTGTTTTACGTGATTTTCTTTTACTAGAATTTTTAGAAGACAATGTTTTTTTTATTTATCAATTGCATCCGAATGATTAAATATTAGTTTTGCTCAAAGCTAACATTATGTGGCCTTTGCTTTTGTCTTTTTTCTCAATTTCATATCAAAGATCATGCCTGCTAAATTGGACGGAGAAAATAAATCCAAGTAGCTAAATATAGATATATACAGAAGTATATATATATATATATATATATATATATATAAAGCGAAGAACCAACAGTTTCTTGTAGAAAATTCATTTTCAATTTCGTCTTTATCGAGATCGTGAGCGCGCATTTTCTTCGCTCCCGCGTGTAGCAAAGCTTACTTCTTCCTCCGTATATCCCCGCGAGAGAAAGAGAGCTGGACTCAGAAGCGTGGAAATATTGTGTGTATCCCGTGGAAAGTTTTTTGTAGTATTATCAAGCTTAGAACTCGACTGCTATATATACTTGAAAAGCAGCGAGAGACAGAGAGAGAGAGAGAGAGAGAGAGTAATCCACGCCTTTTAACCTCACGGATTTTCCCGTTGCTTAACGAACAATGTAAGAGTAAAAACGTGTCCCTAAAAGTGAAAATGAAAACATAAATAAACCATTAAAAAGTTGTAAGTTTAATTATAATTGTATGTTGAGATAAAAAATGTCACGAGCGTATAAAAAGCTTGCGTTTTAATTAAATATTTCAAAATAATTAGAGTATGAAAATGTATACATTAAACTAAAGTTAAATTATAGAGACGTACCAAAACTTTATAAAAAAATAGTTTCCATATTAAAAGTTTTATTATGTTTCTGTAAAAAAGACGGAGATGATTGGCAACTTTAAATATTTTACAAACTAAGGTACTTCGTGCATGGATGAAAAAAAAAAAAAAATAAATAAAAAGAAAAAGATAAGTTAAAAAGAAAACACAGATATTGAGTTAAAATCAGTGCGAACCGTGGAAAAGGAAACATTATAAAAAACATCCTAAAAGAGTAACGAGGGAAGAGTAAAAAAACATGCTTAAAAAATTTGCCTTAGCAACGCATCATTTTCCAATTAAAACATTTGCTTGCTCGTTCGCTTCCACAAGAAAATCCTCAAGAGCGCAGACAGTTTTATAACCGTTGGCTGCCTTTTACACGTACGTACATACGTAAGTACATATATAAAAATATACACACACACACATACACACAAATCGACATTACAATACGCCTTGCGACAGAGCCATTAATGCACGCTCCACCACCTGTGCGCATCGGACTGCTCGGTTCATACAACATTTCCGAGGCGTGCAAGCAGCGAGAGAGAGAGAGAGAGAGAGAGAGAGAGAGAGAGAGCGACTATGGCATATATAGTGGAGAAAAATAAATTTATATGCATATATCCCGGAAGTATTTACAGCACGCGCGCGCACAACGAAGATCGCAACGTAACGCGAAAAAGAGCGAACGAAGAGGTAATTGCGGGAGGTATGGTAGCGAGGCAGCCGAGCGGACTCATTCAAAAACAGCTCCCTTTTCGCGTTCCTCGATTAAATATACGCGTAGTCGCTCGTTCGCCCGCTCGCTCTACTAGATATATGCACCACGCTCGCATCGGGATGCGAAAAATAAAGAGAAAGATGTGTCTATATTTGCGTATAAAGAAAAAAAAAAAGAGTGAGAGAGAATGAGTTACACAGAAAGGTCTTTTCAGCGCATAGGCCATCCGTCCTTTTCCTCTCCTTCTCCTCGTTTCCCTTCGTCAAATTAACCGAGAGAATAAAATTTCATGCGCAAAAGACGCTTAATCAACCGATATGCGTGTTCCTCGACTCGCTTGGCTGTGCCTCTCTGTGATGTGCTCGCTGAATCGAGGATTAGCTTTATGCACGAAAAGCGCGAGTTTCTGCTTTTCGATGAGTATAAACTATTATAAGCAATACAAATATAGTATACGTAAGCGCATCTGATACATATTCAGCGCAGTCGTTACAGACAACTTTCTCTCAATTAACCAACTTTGTTTCGTACATTTTCGTTGAGTATCCGTTACTACTATGTTTATCAACTTTTCTTCTTTTTTCCTCTTTTCCCTTTTAATTTTTCGTACGCTTTAGATTTACTTTTTGTAAATAAATGTGTCAATGATTGCGGTTACACGACGAGCCACTATTAATGAAAAAGTTTTGGAAAGGCATTATTTTATCTTATATATAAATTTTTCTTTTCATGATAATAGTCAATTAATTCAAAAATAATAACAAAGAAGCTGTTACTTGTGTAATATGTACATCTATTTTGCGAATATCGATTTGTTCATCGTTTTATATTTTTCTTTCGAAATTTTATTTAACTTACTATTCATTTTATAAAATTTTATATTATTAATTATTTTCTGATACTGTTAATCGATCAAGAGCCAATTAAATGCATCCTGTAATTTGATTGGTCGTTGCCGATCTAGTCTGTGATTAGTTACTCTAAAGAGTGGGGATATCCCACCACATAGTGTAAGGTATAAATATCCTTATAGTTCGTGAGGTAGCCAATTGAGCGGTTGCTCTTCCCGAGTAAACAGAAAGTAATTAAAATGTATTCGTTAACCGAAAAGATGAAATTCCTAGACGATAATAATCAATCCCTCGACTTTGTAAAACAGTTGCCAGTCGAACTATCGCAAATGATTCTTTCAAAATTAGACACAAAATCCTTATTCAATCCATCATTGATTACCCGAAAATGGCTATCCCTAACCAAATCTACTTCAACCTTTACACAACAAATTCGTCGACGTAATCGAAAATTGTCCAAAATACTTCCTCCATCTACTTGTAAATAATTTGTTCTAAAAACTGTTATGAAACTAGTCAAAACAATTTCTCAATCAATATTACAATTCGATATCAGTGAATACTTCAATATTAAAATTCATAATAAACCTTTCCTATTAACAAATGCATTTAATCGTAAAGTCAACCTTAGATTGTAAGTATAATTTAAGTCGTAAGTATCAGCCAAAAGTAGTTTAGCATTTAAACTGTAAATATTGTGTAAATTTGATTCTATCGATGGCCATCGATGCAGATATTAGTTCTAAGTTAAATATAGTAAAATTATTTTAATAGTATTTAATATTAGTTGACAAGTACTTCGTATGCTAAGAGAAAATTATATTCTAATTTGACGACAATCTATGAATATAGTTTATATTTTAATGCGTATCAATACAAAATAATATATTTAGTATAATTTTTAAATATCATATATTTATTGAAGTGTAGAGAGGTTATACGTTGTATATTAATGCGACTCAATCGTTAGTCAACGCTGCAGGATTTAATTGATAAAATCAGTGTTGCTTACCATTTTGCGTCGTGATACACAATTGTAAACATATGCGTATTTAATTTGATAATCCTTTGCGCAACTCACCTAGAAACAAAACATTGTCGTTAACTATATTACAATTTAAAATATATTATTTATTATTTGAAATGTTATAATGATATTGGATACTAATTAAAATTTCAGAATTAATTGAAATTTGATTATAGTAAAACAAAATAATTGTTATCTTCGTGGTGTGATTGATTTAGCTAGCTTAATTTGAATACACCGTTATATTACGGTTGCGTAACGTCTCTTAACCACAGCTGAAAATTTAAATATGTAAAAAAAGACCGTAACAATGAGGCTCAAAATTGAAAATGCGTTTCGTAGTACGTATATGTCGGTCATATCCAAAACTCGCGCGCTCGTCAATTGAAAATCCGAGGCACAGATTATCACACCAGTAAATGGTAGGCTTTTAAAAATTAAAAAAAAAAAAAAAAAATTCCCGCGCGCTAGTTTACTTTCCTATCAACGCCGCCAAGGGGCATCTGATATGCAGCATATCTAGCCCCAGATAGCTAGTTCACGTATATGTCCGCGCGAACAAAAAATACGTACGCTTTGATTCTTTGGGGGTCATGCAACAACGAAAAAAAAAAAAAAAAAAAAGAAGAATAGAAAAAAAAAAAATCACTCGGTCCTCGCAAAATTTTTCAGTCTTTTTTCTAGGTGCGTGCAGGACGAACTACGAGAGATAGAGGGAGAGAAAGAGAGAGAGAGAGAGATTTTTATTTGTCCATTGAATCGTGAAACGTGCGAAAGGCCAGCTTGTAAAACGAGCGAACGGTATATGTATTCCTGGCCGCTAAAAGCAGAGACGCATCGTCAATGACTCGCGTGCTCGAGCGAGATGGACGGATAGAGGAAGAGAGCGTGGGATTCCATTTAGTTTACCACGCCGATTTGGAACGATATATATTTTCTTTCTCACTCGTTTTTTCTCTCTGTCTCTATGTACCGGTACTGCTATGTACCAGTTGTTGTTTTGTTTTCTCCAGAAGAAAGGTTTTTTTTTCTCCCCCGTTCTAACCATGATTTTTGATGAATCGCGTTCATGATGCGTCAATTATTCTACCTTTTGAAACGATGTTTTTTTTTTTGTGTTGATAAATCATCGATTTTATCTCATTTATATAAATGATAGTTTTTTTCTTTTTTAAGTTAATTCAATATGTATGTATCCTATTTTATTTGATGAAAATGGAAAAAACGATATTTACAATATTATTGTTGCTTACACAGAATTAAATTTTATAAGAAAAATAAAATACAAGTCGATTTTCATTAAAATATAATTAAACCGTAATTATTCTCGCTTAAGGTAAATAAGAAAAAATAACGGATTGTTTATCTCTAACATTTAAAATTTTCAAACTAAATGTTTAAAATTTTTAATGAGCACTTAACTACACTCTTTAAAGTAATAAAACATCGCTAAAAAATTTAGCATTATCGAAAGTAAAACTCATGAAATATGATCGGACGCAGTTAACGAAACTCACCGTACCTTTGCAAAACGATTTTTTCTTTTATTCGGTGAATCGGATATTAGATGGTCGACACAGAGCTGAATAATTACACAAACGTATATATGCAAACTCTAAACGATCAGAGCAAACAGTTTGCTCGACCGAAGTCGACTATCATCAATATGTATGAATATGTTTATTTAAACTATGCTGACAGATTTAGTATTTAATTCGTAAGAGACTTTAATTCTTCGTGTAATTAAAATTTAATAATTTTTCAGTAACGTTTGATGAGTCACGCGTTAAGAACTTAAATTGGGTTAAACTTTTCTAGTTCTTAAAGCTCGTTAATACGTATTATTGCCATTTTAGTGTACATAGTAATATTAATATTACTTTAATATTGTCGGTCTTTAAAATAGTAAAACGTTAATAAATAATAGATAATACTTGATATTTATATAAACTGTATTGATTGAAAATCAATTTCTTTAATATACATGTTTTGTTACAATATTCTCAATGCTTAAAACAATTCTTATCCAATACCAAATGATATTAACCGTTAATAATATTAATCGAAAATAAATAATTCGAATATTTGTACCATAAACTAAATTATTGTCAATAACTTATTGTTAAAATAGTTAGCGTATTATTAAATAAATTGTTTTAACTAGTTTTATTTTTTTATGATTCACATAATATATTATTTAAATTAATAAAAATATAAATATCACCATTTTTTTACCAAACTAAAATTCAATATTTATAGAAATTTACATATTTTAGTTTATAATACTAATATAATATCAGTACTTCCTAAAGTTGAAGGATAATTAGGGAGTTCAAAGATAATAATAATATTATCTTCTCGATAAAATAAATGATAAAAACAAAGTTTTTTCAGCAGAAAAATGAGAAAAATTATTTTATCTCTTAATTATCGACCAAATAATAATAATAAAGAGTAATGTTAAAAGTTAGACGCTCTCGATTGTAAACACTTAGCAAAGATTTTTAATCGCAAGTTGGAAAGTATTCCAAGATCTCGATGTTGAATTAACGAAAGTCCTGAATTCCAACTTTCGAGATTTTTCAGCGTTTATATATATATATGCATGAACACGTACAGAGCGAATAAAATAAAAGTACCGGTTCACAGGGCAACGAATCCGATAAAGAAGAAAAAGAAAGCCAAGAAGGAGAAAAATAGGAGTCGAGGTGTAACGCTCGATAATGCGCGGACTGCGTGTTCTTATACGTATATATATATATATATATATATATATATATATATATATATTTCTTAGCGTATTTGGGGTGGAGGAAGCAAGGAGCGGCAGCTTACACGAGATCCAAGGGGTTCGGTAATCGCGCGTTCATCGCGGCCTAATTGAGCTTACAAAAAAAAAAGCCCCTTCGCTCTTGCCTCCTTCCTTTCTTTTTCTTTTTTTTTACGAGTTCTTAATGACCCGAATCACACTCTTTCTATCTTTCTCGTTGAAAACGACCGTACAACACCTTTCTCTTATTTTTCTTTTGGCGACACGCTCCTTCATCACCCCTCTCCCCCTTCTTCCACTCTTTCATTGTCTCACGTATTTGGACCTTTTAGCTTACGCGAAACGAGGCGCGAGAATCTTGCTGGCCGACTTCCAATGATGTATGAGAAAGAAAAGAGAGCGCAAACCGGATTCCCTCTTCGCGCGACTGCTTGTACGTACGTGCTATTAAATTGATTCGAGAAAAGTAAAGGAGAAATATTCCACTTTTATATAATTGATAATATTCGTATTTAGCAGTCACAGTAGCAAAAACGAGAGACGTAGTGAATTTTTCTTTTACGGTTAACGCGTATGCAATAATTTCGCGTGTGTAGGTTCGACGATGTCAATAAAATTGAAATAATGTCCTAACATCGTTTAACCGCAGCCGCACGCGAGACAATCCGGGCGTGACGAAAATGTTGAAATCTCTTAGGCGTGGATTTTTGGACGAGCGAATGAATTTGTATGTGCCTATATATATATATATATATATATATATATATATATATATATATATATATATATATATATATATATATATGTATCTGCAGAGGGAGAAAAAATAGAAAAAAGGACTCAATGTGTACGCGGTTGGAAAACATTGAAATAAAATCGATACGATGTTTTTATAGTGTAGTTTCGAGCTTTGCCAGTGATCAATAGTACTACAAAGATTTGTGTAACGTTTTTATTTCTTTCTTTTTTTTTTTCACAATAACATTTCCCCTACCTCGACCCGGTGAACGTTAATTTTCAGTACTTAATGAGTAAGCGGTATTTTTCTTTTTCACTCGGTAACGGCAATGTAATGTTGATTTTCCGATATACGTGTATATTTTAAACTCATTAAAATTAATAAATTATTTTTCTAACGAAGCACCGTTTAATTAATACACGCCTCCCTTCCCTCTCCCAATTTTTTTTTTTTTTTTCTTATTATGTGCACATTTTTATAACGCGATTAACGAAGTCATTTTATTATGCACGCAACGAACTAACGTATAAGTTAAAATGCAAACGAGCGGTTGGTTAATTAACATTTTAAAATGATCGATGATTTAAAATACGATAGTTAAAAAGCGAATTATTTTATCGACATTCTTCTAACCGATCCTGCCAACAAAGTTTAAAATGATGCAACTCGACTCGACCTCAAAGCCGGCAACGGATTAGAACGAATTTCGATTGTCCGACAAACAAATTCATTACCACTCCAATAACTAAGCACTCTTAGAGTAATGCCCTACTGTGGTTTTACTATTCATTCGCTGGGATCGTTTATGTGGTCGTTCCACTGATTATCCATAATGTGTTTGACGTAAATACGGCCGGCAAAGTGAATGCGTTTGCTGGAAGACCGCTTTTATCTTTTCATGCAAATCGCTCGAAGCGATAAAGTCTTTGCTAAACTTTAATAATTTCATAAAAAATTATCGACTATATTTCTGCTCGTGAGTTTTTGCGTTTAGATTTTATAAAAATTGTTTTTTCGGAAAATTAGAATTATTACATTTAAAGGATATTTTTGTGAAATAATGATTCTCTTTATTTTGTTCTGTGATTACATTTTATCGTAATAAAATTTAATTTTTATAAAAAACTTTTACAGCTTTTATAGCACATTAAAAATTGTGTGCTTCTATAGAAAATTTTTGTCATTCTATAGTAAGAATTTTTACTAATTTTAAGTTTGATCATTTGCACTATAATTCATTAGTTTCAATATATATTAATTACTATTATTTATTTATCCTGGCCAATAATTCACACGATTAAGTTGCTTATGAAGAGTAAGTACCATAACCTTTGTAATACAATGCTCAATTAACTAATTTTTGTAATATTATAAAAAATCATATTTAACATGGAATTTTAAAAGCTTTGATGCGATCATTTATATTTAAATTTTGTCACAAATCCAAAAAATAATGGGTACTCAAATTATTTTCGTTTTCCTATCCTAGTAATTGGTTCTAAAATATTTTTAAAATTAACAAAAATGTCAATTTTTTTTACAATTAAATTCGTATACTTTTTTCTTTTTTTAATAATTTTTTAATGAAAAAAATTTTTATCTCAACACTCACAAATAATTTTCATTGCAATAGTCTAATTCTTGTCATCGTAAAATCCACTGGCGCACATCGCTCGTAAGCTCCCAGCTGCGCTTATAACATACCCTTTTACTTCAATAATATAAAGCCACGATCGCGGTATAAAAGAAAATAATAATAGGATGGCGGAAGTCAAGTGGGGACTTCGAATGACATAGAAAAAAAAATAAATAAAAAAAAAAAGATACGCGGAATCGATCGAAAGACCGGGAGAAGAACCGGTACTTTGGCCAATTTAAACTCGGCGACGCTGTTGCCGCGACTCGCAAGAACTCGAGTCGGGCTCTTACTCGATAAGCAGAGAGAGAGAGAGAGAGAGAGCAAGAGAGGAAGAGAGATAGATGAAGAAAGAGCTGAAGGAGAGATAATCGCCGACAGAAGTTGCACATGGCGTGTCAAACACACTTCGGAACGACATGCATATACGACGCGTGAAATAATCGCGTTACCTCGGGAGTATATATGTTAAACGTGTCAGCGGTAATTGCTCGCGAGGATGCCGTCGCTAGATATACCAACATCGAATGCCAAAGACTTACCCAGCCATCCATCGATTTTTAATAAACCTGCGCAGCTCTTTTTCTCTCGTTCTCTCGTTAAGATTCCGGCTGAGCCAAAGAATACTAAAGAAAGAGAAGAAAAGTGTATGTGTGAGCGAGAAAAAGTGTGAGAGAGAGAGAGAGAGAATGAGAAGAAAGAGAGAGTGAAAGGAGAGAGAGAGAAAGAGAGAGAGAGAGACAGAGAAAGGCAAGGTGGTTCTCGATGCGGTAGCAGCGGTTATGCATATATATGTATATATGCATGCTCTCTCGGTCGGTGGAATCGATCGCCGATTAATTAGGAAGTAAGTGCGGCCCGCGCGCGCGTGAGCCGCGGTATTTCAATCCCGTAATTACGGCGCAGGTTATATGCTGCGGTGAGAATTTTGATCGCGGACGAGTCTCAAAAATATAAAAGGAGAAGTAAGGTTGTTTCTTATCCCGACGCGTCTGTAGTAGCATCGCTCTCTCTCTCTCTTTTTCTCTCTCGCTTATTTATTCCGATTACATTTTCTTTTGCGTCATTTTCCATCTTTTTCTTTTTTCTTTTAATTCTCATTTGCTCGCTTGATTTTCCGATCAACGCGAGGTCAACGCTTGTCGCGCGGGAGTCCGCGTTGTTTTAATTTTATGTTTATTACGCGATACGGTAGTTATTTTATCGAGGAGACGAAAGAGAGTAAAATAAAGTTTCTCTTTGCACGCACGTTTTTACAGAGTGTATGCGTATTACAAAGATTAATAAGTTGATTAATATACCGTAAATAACTATTTTTTTTCCATTAATCTTTTTTAATTCTATTGCTTCGAGAAAGGAAAAAAGGTATGATTGATTGAAATTTATACGTTAAGATACTAGATAATTAAGATAAGAAGTTCTGATAACGCGACCGTAAGCATGTATCATTAGGAAGCAAAATGATAATTAAAAAGATAATTAAAATATCATTATAGCAATAATAATTTACTTTTGCTCTTTACACTTAATAAAAAAACTTACAAGTTTTTTTGAATAATTATAGGATCACATATACGTGTTTAGGTTAAAGAATTTCAAGAATGTAGATTCGCATATAAATTTGTTCATTTTGCTACTAATATATATTGTGATCTCGTGCAATGTTCACGATTAAAACATATTCGTATAAATTTTACATAAAATAAATTAGTATGCGCGCATAGAACTGTTGCACTAAAGAGGACAAATTTGTCATTAAAAATATAAAAAAATTTAATAGTATTAAACTTTATAAATAGCAGTACTTCCCATGAAGTACAGTTATTAATAATTGCAATAATCGATGGTGAAAATTTTTATTAAACCTTTGATTTTAATTGTAAAAATTCAATAAATTTTTCCATACAATGACGATCTGTTTGGTGCATGCAAATTTAAACTTATTCAAATCGAGAATACTAAATAATTTATGTATAAATGTAAAAACTATAAATAATAATTTCATTTGAATTTATTTAAAAAAGAATAATAACTTCATATATTTGTTACTTTTATTTATTAATTCACGTAGTGTACGCGACTTTAAAAATTGATAAACTTTAAATAATTGATGAAAAATACATGATATCATAAATTTAACAGCTAAATGTGATAAAATATTAGATATATGGTCAAAGGTAAACGCGATCAAGAAAATTAAATTTCAATAATCAAATTAATTTAGTTAGCAAGAGAAAATTAATGTTTCCTAACGTCGAGGACTCGATGTTATGAATCTGCGTCAGACGGTAGCCGACGCAAAGCGAGCTCTTAAAATTAATGAAAACGTCAATTTCAGAATTCATCAAACTTTTTTGACCACCGACTAGCTCATCCGCCGAATAAAACAGTCATTAGTCCATCAGAGAGAGAAAGAGAGAGAGAGAGAGAGTAAAGAAAGAACTTCTTCTTTTCTTCCTCCTTCTGCTCATCTCGACGAGTCGCGATAAAGACGTCACATAATGAAACACTCGAGTTGGTTCATTTGCACGCGAATAGACAAAGACGTTAAAACTCATCCTGGAGAGACGCGACGTTCGACTACTCGGTAACCCTCCGCGATGAAACAGTTGCCGGCGCCTCGAGGACAGCGAGAGAGAGGGAGAGAGAGAGAGAGAGAGAGAGAGAGAAACGGGAGTCCACCGCTATCCTCGTTAAAATAAATGCAAAGTAGGCCGTGCGGACCGCGGTCTTTCCGTCCGGTCTCCGAGATTTTCTTCTTTTTCTCCTCCTGTCCTTCTCTGAGAGAATGAGAGAGAAAGAGAAAGAGAGAGAGAGAGAGAGAGAGAGAGAGAAGCTTTCACAGAGAGCGAAAGCGCGCAAGTGCCGAGTGCGCGTGAAGGAATTAACTCTCTTCTATAGGAGTTGAGTGTTGACGATGAAAAAGGGATGAGGAAAAACCGAGATAATGAGAATAAGAAAGCGATGATATCGAGACGAGAATGAAAAAGAAAAAAAAGAAGAAGAAGCCCGAGTGCTTCTGGCTGGAATTAAAAGGAGGAAGAAGAGAGAGAGAGAGAGAGAGAGAGAGAGAGAGAATCGGAGCGGTATAGATAAAGGAAAAGGGGCGGAAGGTTTCGTCGCGAGCGCGCGCGTACGCTGGTTGAGCACATTTACATGATATGAATATAATAGAGTGGGCGGACGGGGAAGAGGGTGGACTCCAAGTCGACTGTTATGCAACGGCTGCTCGAGTTCGCTACCTGTTGAGCGAACAATTCAAACCCTCGACGGTATAAAGGATTCGCATAATGTTATTTATATCTCTTGTATACGTATCATTATCCGCGTCTTCGAGAGAATAATTTTTATTTTATAAGAAATTTTTTCATTTTTTTTTTTTTTTTTTTTTTTTTTTTTTTTGGATGAGGCAAAGAAGGGAGAGGAAATCAGAGCTTTTATTTAAGAAATTTCGTTTTAATTTGTAAAGAAATTATATTTTAACGATTTATGCATCAAATCGAAATTCATGTTGTTTAAAAAAAGAAAATTGCCACTCAACGTAGTACATGCAGGATTTCTATACTTGATTTTTTTTATTATAAATTCGTTAAAATTAGTAATATTAAAGTATGAAATTTCAAATACATTAAATATATAATAATGAAGTTTGCGATCGATAATATTTTTCATACTCCTTTTTTTTTTTTTTTTATTTTCAATGCACATAAGTCTCACATGTACGTAATAAACGCTCCCTTCGGCAAGTACATCGCACCGATCGAATTGCCAGTCAATTTAACGCTTCGAAGAATGTCCGGCGATGGTTTCTCAATTATTAAACAGGATGTACGGGTACTCGCGTGCGCGTATGTACCAATGCAAAAGAAAAAACGCGAAAAGCATAATTTTTATGTACATGAACGTATTACAAGTAACGAAAAGAAATTGTTTCACGAGCATCGCGTATCTTTGATCAACGCGATCGCGTGTAAACATACCAAAACAGACTGAGTAGTAACTCCCCCCCCCCTCCTGTCTACGTTGTATTACCGTGGTTTACCCTCTTGTCCATTTTACCTGTGTTACGGATAATTTACAAAAAAATCGAGCATAACATCGGTACGCTGTACGCGTATTATTATTATACTTTATTCGACTCGATGCGTGAAACGAATAAAAAGGATATTGCATCCGATGTGTAAAACCTTATCGGACTTGTCCGCGAGTAATGCGATATGTTCGCGTATCACCGATTTAACTCTCTTCTTTTTATTTTATTTTTTTTTTTTTTTTTTAATGGGATCTCGTTTAATTTTGCGCTCGAAATGGATTTTCTGAAATTAACGTATACTTATTTATAATTACGATTTTCTTTTAATAGAACGAGAATAAAGAACATTTAATATAATCATAACGCGCGATCAAATTATTACATGTTATCTTAGGTTAATAATTTTTAGTGAAGTTGAAGTGCATTTATTTCAAATGTATATTGAACATCGATTAGTAGCGATGAACAAATTATAGTTTTATTATTAAAAATAAAAAAATATTTTTGTACCTTTATGTTTGAATAAATTAACTGTTAATTTTAATTAATTTAATCATTCTATTTAATTAAAAGTATTTTTAACTTTTTGAAAAAAAAAAATAATTTTAAATATTAAATTTTTATTTATAAATTTCGCCTTAAATCGTATAAAAAATTATTGTATAAAATGTATAAATTATCAAAATTATTCTATAAAATATGAAAAAAATTATTAAATGACAAGAACCACTATAAGATAACCATGAATATAAATGTAGTTCCAGTTAATTACAAGTTTAATTCATATTATTGTTTACAAACATTAAATGCATGAACGATATGACTTCGATATTTAAAAAATATACTTTTTCGCCGAATCATTATCATATTATTTAAAAACCAAAGTAGGTCGAGAAAAATAACGAATCATCAATTTCAACAACGGCGATATTTTCGTCAACAATCGCCGTCAATCAATTGTATCCTTAACGGGATGTAGGACTTATTGAATGTATATGCAATCATGAAAGAGACATTCTTGAGAACGAACCGCGCCGCCCATAAATATGCATACAATTCAAGTTGCATCTTAGCAATGGAAGAAAGAAAAAAAGAAAAAAGAACAAGATTATCATCTTTCATTCGGTGAGAAATGAACGGTATTCCGTTCATTTAGAACGCCACGAATATCTCGATTGTTAACTTTTGCTACACAGTCGACTCGTCGTCTGACCTTGCCCATTATTATGCACGATTGATACGACGGGCTTTTTTCTCCTACTCTTGTTTCGTTCGTTGACTCAAGTAAAGTATCGATCAAAATTCTTTTCAATTTCAAATCGTTAAATCGCATTGATTATCTCGTTGGCTTTTTCTGATTTTGTTTTTGTAAATATTTTCAAAAGTTTTTATATAATTATCTTTAAATTTAAATCATTTAATGCAATTTTTTTTTTTTAATTAATAAAATAACTATAATTATATTCATAAAGTTGTTTAAAAATGTATCTTTAATTAATTAATTTAATTTTTGCGTCAGCGTACGAAATGAAAGATACATCTTACGAATGATATTTTGCATATTTGCATTAAATTTATTCTCTTTTATACATCTTTATTAATCTATAATTGAGTGAGCGATTAATTTTTATTGTTATTAATTTTTTATAGTAGACAAAGCTTTAGAATAATCGACATTAGAAACAAAACAATCTCTAGGACGACGTTACGTCGTTTCGAGAATAAATTAAACGTTTCTCAAGTATCTGAACAAAAGTAGCGTTTAAATTTCATTAATCTTGATACATATAGAGAGATATAATTTGTATTCGCAAAATAATTGTTGAATTTACAACACAAGGAACAAGGGAAAGATGAAAGCCCAAAGAAAAGCAAAAGAACAGCGAGAGAAGATAGGGCAGCAAATAAGTATAAAAAAAAGCTCGCTGGCTCACGAAATTTCAATTACGCCGTTATATGGAGGATGAGTCTCTCGTTGCCTCGTAAAACGCCGTTTAAAATTGTTCTCGTGAGTCGCGGCAGAGCCAGACCCCGATATGCTACAGAATGAATAAACGAGCGAGCGACAGAAAAAGAAAAAAGAGAAAGTAAGCAAACGAGATACAGAGAGAATGAGAAAGAGAGAGAGAGAGAGAGAGAGAGAGAGAGAGAGAGGCGATCAGTCGGCGAAAATGAAACAGAAAAAAAGCGCGACCGTATAACCGAAGAGAAGCGAGCGAACGGCGGCACCGGCAGCGGTAACGGCAAAAAATAGACAAGATTCCAAGATGGGGCGCGCGCGCGCGAAGAACGAAAAAGCAATATAAAAGTGCAATAAAATCGCGCAGGGCGTATTTCGCTATCGTTTTCCCGCCTCTCACACTCTCTCCCTCCCCCTCCCATCCCTCTCTTTCACCCTCTTTTCGAAGTGAAGAATGCACGCCGGCATCGAATGGACGTCCATACAATTTTATTCCTGCGTGCCTCTCCCGCTTCCATCCGGCGCTCCATGGATTTCTTGCGTTCAACTTTTGCTCGCCCCGTAGGGAAATTCAAACCTTTACGGCCATTAGTACACGTATAAAACTAATAATCGCAAAAGTGACGGTACAACTCGCGGGAATCGTCGCGCCGCCGACGGAAAAATAAAACGAAATACATACGTGTATAGATAAAGCGCGCGGGCAGTGCCGCGGGCGAAATTTCTTTTTTTAAAACTTTGCATACGCGACGCCGAAGTTTTTTTTTTTTTTTTTTTTTTTTTTTTTTTTTTTTTTTTTTTTTTTTTTTTTGACACGGGATCGATGAATGGGTATACAAAGATGACGGAGATAGGACAGGAAAAGTGAAAGCGAGAGACGAGGAAGAAGAGGGTATAAGGGAGTATAAAAGCTCCCTGGATTATGCATAAAAGGAGCGGACGGCAAGTAGCTCAGGAAGAATTCATTGCGAGTCGTCTACGCTAAATCAAAAGAGATATCTACGAGAAGAAACGAGAAGAAACGAGACAAAATTAAAGCTTTAGAAGGCAGTGGCGTCGAGTATACTCGCGATAAAAAGAAAATTTCACATTACGTTGGATCTTGAGATTTGGTTATTTTACAGCTGTTGCTCCCGTAAGATTATTAAATTCGTATATGAAAGATGGCGAGATTTTCAAACGTGATTTTCTCTCGATATTTTTCAAGCAGTAACTTTCCCAATGTTTTTTTTTCTTTTTTTTTTTTTTTTTTCAAGTAAAAGTTTAATATCTGCAAAATTATGAAACTATGCGCGATAAAAAAGAAAAAAAATTTACATTTATTTTATTATATTAACAGATAAATATCGAGTACCAAATTACGAGTACTTATAATATAATTGCATATACGACGTACAAATATGAAATAAATTATTATTTAAATATTATTAAAACGCACGTTGTAAGAAATTTATGCTTCTTTATCTTCCGATACGTCACATTTTATCGTTATATACATGCTGATAAATTGATAAATTTTAAAATTTATTCGCGGTGAAATTTAAAAGACATTATTTACTTTTTAGTGCACTCGCTTACGTATTTACGTATGCCAATAAAACGGCGAAACACGTCGAACTCGATGAGTACAAGAATCATGGATAAAATAAGGAAACGCGAACTACATTCGTTGATAACATTAAATACCATAGCGATATTTACCGTGTACTTATTCACGGTAATGGATTTCAATATTTTTGTTTATATAGTTTGATAAACATCGTACAAATTAGAATCATAAATACGGTTACTATAAAATTAAATAGGGTTTGAAAGTAAACAAAAAAAATTAATGCATTTTTTAAACGGAATTTCCAAAAAGGTGTCAAAAAACACCCAAGTTTGATCGCTAAGTTCGATAATAATGATAAACTAATAATAAAAGTTTTAAGTAAACATTTCAAAAGATTTCTTTTGACATAGGTAATAATAATACAGTATTAACACAACAAAATATTTACAATAACACTTTCTTTCTTTGATTAAATTAGGATGTACCAATGAAATTTATAAATAAAATAAAATGAAATCATCAATTATAATTAATGGTTGTTCAATTTTTATATTCATCTAGTAAAAAAAAAAAGAGTAGCTGTTAATTTCAAATACATATAACGATACATCAACTCCTTAATTATGCTTATATAATCCTACAGTAGTAAACGAATGTTGAAATTAAATTAACAACGCTGTTCAAGTTAAACATTAAAATGCACATAATTTTCCATTCAATTGTCCATGGTTATAATTAATTGAAAAATATCAGCAGTAAAACTTTTGTCGTCAACTATAAAAACACGCAATAACGAATATTGATTCCGTCGTAAAAGCACGAGAGTAACAATATAATGTACGCGGAAAGAAACATCCGCAATAAAATTTATACATGTAATCTCTTTCATTCTTACGCCGACAATCCTTAAAGCAGTAAAAAAAAAAAAAAACAAAAAGAAGAGGGGAAAAAAGAAAGGAACGATGAAATAAAAGATAATCAACGGCGCACGTACGCAAGAGTCGAGTTAAATTTCGATTCCCGTCGCGTGTCTACTTCCTACACAAGACGATAACACGCCGTCGTTCTAAAGAATTCACCGTGGCACGGACGCACGATGAAAAGAGAAGAAAAAGGGACAAAACGAGAGAGATAGAGAGAGAGACAAGAAAGATGGATAAAAAAAAATGTCGGGAAGGGAGAAGGAGGCGCTTAGCTGTGACAGTAGCTTTTAAAACCACCGATGTGACTCTTTATCTCGGGCCTCGCTTGATCTACTCGAAAATCGCGGCACGATCGCGCTGTGAAGGATCGAGCAATCGTGATGCGCGTCTGCGAGATACATACCTATATACGCGTGTATAAACTTTCAACGCTCGTTACGTCATTAAACTCTCCGGTATAAACTAACCGCGAATTTCTCTGTCTCTCTCTCTCTCTCTCTCTCTCTCTCTCTCTCTCTCTCTCTTTCACGTATATGTTACAAATATGGACCACTGCCGAAATTACATTTGCGCTTCATTTGCTGATCTTATCAGCTCGCCCCCATTTATTTATTTATTTATTTATTTATTTTCTTTTAATTCCATCGAGCTTTCCTTCCATCTCAACATTTTGACTTTCGTTTCGAGCCGCGGTTACGGTTGCGGTTTACTCGGCACTTCGTCGATAATAATGATACACTTCTCTTTTATAAGGAATGAAATCGAAAAAATCGAAAATGATTATTTTACGTGCAATTTTTTTTTTTTTTTTTTTTTTCGGTGCCTTCAAAGAAAATGTACTTTATGATATTATTGATAATTTAAATAATTTAAGAAAAAAAAAAGGTTAACCACGCGAAGGATTTTCTATATAAATCCGATATATATTTTTCAATGCTCGCTAAGCTAGATTTAAACTTATCGAGCAAAAGTTAATTTTTGCTGAAAATGAAAAATTAAAGAACGAATGGGATGGTTAAACTTGTCGGGTAAACAATTAATGTAAAAAAAAAAACAAATAATAATCCCAAGAGGAGCTCTTTATTAAATCTCACCGAAGCATTAAAAAATAATAAGGCATCGAGCAAATAGAACGAATAAAAAGCGAGAAATAGTAAATTTTTTCGTTCGACTCGTTTAGCCTGAGTCTAGTCTCGAGAAAAGGTTATGCCGGGAAACGTCAAAAGATTCCGAGGCTTTTTAACGCCGTTAAACGAGCGAACGAGTCATTCTATATATATGTACATATATTTCGATACTTACGCTAAAGTAATGGCGGTTAAAGCTAGCGTCGCATAAGACGCGCGGGCCTTCTTACGCGTACATAAAGAAAGACCCTTTCAAAAGCCAGCGCAGTACCAAAGTTACCCGAAAGATCAAAGCCATTCTGGCGCGACGACGACGAGTCGAGCAAAGATCGAGATCTGCGATCCTTTGGCTCGAGGTGGTATAAACGAACCGAGCGCACGTGTATGACAAATATGTATTATAACGATCTAACAGCCGGTACTTTCTACGCCTTCTTTTTTTTTTTTTTTTTTTTTTTTTTTTTTGAAACGCGGAAGGAAAAAATTGCTCGGAAAGTACACGGTGAGAGAGAGAGAGAGAGAGAGAGGTATATCCTCAAGAAAGGACAAGGGTACGTTGAACGTTCGCGTATATAATGGAAAAACATGCCACATATACGTAAGGTACGTTTTGTAGATTTTATTGTACGATAAATTTAATTAATTTCGTTGATATATTACGCATTAAATTAAATGCAGTTAATTCACGAGTGAAAACGAGCATTTTTTAATTTTATAAATTTCGATTTTAATATAATACATATGCGTTCGTATAAAATATTGATTTTTTTTTCTTTTTTTAATCGAAAGAAACGCGATAAAATATGATTCTATTGTATCAATAGAATATAATACAATGGAACGAGTATATTTACTCACATATCCGATTGTTCTTTAGCTGTATCCACTAAATATGTAACGTGTACAAAGCTAAAGCATATATATATATATATATACCTTATGCTTTATTCAGAGAACTTTTTTACTTTTTCATATTGTAAAGTTACTCATTTATTAATTGGTGCGCATTGTCTTTTTAATGCGGTATATTTTGTCAATCAAACATTGTTACGTTTTTATAGGGAATATTTTGTAGGGATTTCTAGCCTTAACGTTCTTTTCAAAATAATATTTTATTTTAAATAATGACAAAGAAAAAAAATTATTTAACATCAAGGAAATTAATTAATTATGATGTACATAAATTTATTTGAACGATTAATTTTAAATTACTCGACCAATGTATTAATGTAAAAAAATTTTGCAAAACGAATTGTATAAAACATAAATATATAATAAATTTCTTGTATTAATAATATTATTAAAATAAAAAAAGTAATTACACTTTTTAAATAAACTAATTATAAGGATCGCATCTAAGTAAATAACTAAACGATATTTTTTCTGTAAAAACAAAATTAATTTGCTCTGTAACAGCTAAAGTAATGCGCGTTATGAAAAATTAATCAACTACTTAAAAAATGAAGTTTTTCCAAATCAAAGAAACGTGCGCTGCCTGAGATCGCTGAGAAACTTTGTATATAAGCGTTAATGAAATTACTTTAGTAAAAAGGCGAAGCAAAGTGAAGCATTATAAAGCGCTTTTTTTCATTACGGTATAGTTTCCTGCCAAAGCGCGAATTAACTTTTCTCACGTCGAGTACAAAAAAAAAAAAAAAAAAAAAAAAAGCAAAACAAAGTACGACGCGCGACTACCGTGTCAGACCGTCAACGAGAAAGAATGCTCGAAATAAATGCGGTGTAAAGCGCGCGCGAATTGTCCTCGTCCTCGTCATTGTCTAAAAGCGACTAAAAACAGAATACAGAGAAAGGGAGAGAAAAAGAGAGAGAGAGAGAGAGAGAGAGAGAGAGATTTGGGAGCAGTGGAGGAAAGAGCGGAAAACCACGTCAAAGGCGGAGCCGAGGATTATATGAATTCTGGAGGAGCCATTCGCCACGTGGCCTCGAGGCACTACCGGCTCTACATGAGAAAGGATGAGATGGAAAGAAAAAGGGAGGGAAATCCGCGTACAACTAGTTCTCTCTCTCTCTCTCTCTCTCTCTTCTATCCTTTACGTGTACGCTTATATCGCAATGTACCGTCTTTTTAACTTCAACACCGTCGATATTGTATATTCTTTTTTTTATCATTCGCGCTTCTTTTTCCTTTCCGCTTAGTCCTTTTTACCCTGTCAAATCATTCACAATATACGAATAGATCCATATTTATATATTGCGTGTTGGTTCATGCGTACCACAGGAGATAATATTCATTTTAAATAATGAAAATAGTCAATTCCATATAAGTGAACCTTAATAAAAAAAAAGATTTGAAGATAATCAATATTGTGCTACTTTATATCGCAATCGAGTGTATGTTCATTATTTCATTACATCGGATGATACTAATTTGTCATTGTCATGCTTTTTATTATTTAGTAGTTTCTAACTTTACATAAATAAAAAATTTTTTGATAATACATTCATTGTTTTTATTTAGCTATAAAAGGGTTAAGAAATTTAAAAATCATTTTAACGAATAACTACATAATCATTTGATTTAATTTTAACAAAAATTTTAAGTGCGATTTTAACGCTGCTCTTGATTTATCATTGAAAAAACAAAGTCACTTTAAAGTTTTCAATATTGTGCCGTTAGTATTATTTTCAAAATAAGAAAATTTAATATAAAATAATCATTATGTAGATAATTATTTAACTGCATCCGTTTTAAACTAATGAGAAAGATAAATTTATGGTTAGAGTAAATAATAATCATTTTATTTCTAAATATACGAATATTATTATTTATTAACCATTATCAACGATATATTTAACCTTAATTTTAATAATTTATATTCAAATGATAAAAATGTTCACGTCGAACTCTCAATAATATTTTAAATTTAATATCCGTCAATAAAAAAAAAAAAGTATTGCATACGATAATAAATATAGATCAACTCCCAAATGAGCCTTTTTATAATCTAATTCGTAAATGAAAAATAAAAAAAAAAAACTCGCTTCTTTTACGGTTCAAAATTTGATATCTTGATGTTATTTATCCCCGATGATTTTTCAGTCATTTTTCGGGCTACCTGATCCTCCTCACCGTTTAAACGCCCATAAAAGTGCACCGGCGCGATCGCGCAGAGCCGCGCAAGATGATAGTAACCGCGCAATGAACAACTATCTCCTTTCAATTTTTTTCGTCAGCCAGCGGCTTCTTATATCTAACGCATTCTTCACGCTCTTTCTCTCTCTTTAAGCTAAATTAACTGTAAAGATAGATGTAATGGGTGATTGTAAAAATGAAAATCTATCGCGAGAAAGATTGAAGTCGGACAAGTTGTTGACTTGCTCTAAGTAAGGCTAATCCCTTTACTCGTCGAGAGTTTAAAGCCAGGTAATAAATTCTTAGACGGTATATAGTTAAAAAAAAAAAAAAAAAAAAAAAAAGAAGAGAGAAAGAGAGAGAAGAAAGTGCATAAAACGGTCCGCCGACGATGCTGCTACCGTTCGCATCTCGCGCTCTCTTTCTCTCTCTCTCTCTCTCTCTCGATCTCCGTAAGTCAAACTTCGTTAGGGGAGAACGGCGTAGCGAAGAAGATTCATCCCAGATCTCGTTAAAGCTTCCAGTCAAACGGCATAACGCTCGCCGTCTCCCGCAGTCAAAGTATCAGAAGCCAAAAGTATGCATTCTGTTTATGTATCTGTGTGTATTTGTCCGCTTTTTACCTTTTGCTAAGATTTTAATATACATATATACTACGCAAGCGTATATTAACCCCTTGGAAAGATTTTTCCGTCGAGTTTTTGTTTTCCTTTTCTCCAATTTTGCGCATTCGGTTTGTTTACATTTTTTATATTCGTTATTCACTTTCAGAAAATTAAGTTTCTTCGAGTTACTTTTCCAATATAAACATTTATATCGATTTAAAAATAATTACTAAGCATTATTATATATGAAAAAGAGACATTACTAAATTTATGTATAATGATAAACAATACGAAGTATAGAAATATAAATAATGCGTATTATTTAAATCTCTGAGTCAATAATGTAAACAAATTGTGAAAGTTTATTTTTTACAATAATTATTATAAAAAAAAAATCAATTGAGATTTTATATCAATTTCGTAAAATATTCAATTTTCTTCAATACAATAAAAAATGTTTTCAAAAATGTAATTGCATATTTGTATATGTATATTAATTTTGCAAGATAAATAATCTTATTAACGAAACAGAAATTTTTTAATTATCTTTATCTTAATATAGATCTTTTAAGTCTTACAAAGTGCGATAAAAATTCAACAATAATCTAGATATTTGAATAATTAAGGAGAAATTTCACCTACACACGAGAGCAAGTTCATTATCCTGGACTAGAGATTATCTAACATTAAGATTTCAAATTAAATAAGCCAAATTTGGTCGAGCACATCCCGCCTAATACTAGAACGAATAAAGGTAATACCGATCTAATAATGGTAATACACGAAGGAAAATAATCACAGAGACGTTAATTTTTAATTCGGTTTTTTACGTGTACATTTGAATCTTTGTTAATAATTTTTTGTTTTTTTTTTTTTTTGTATGTATATATTTTAAAATTAATGTTATAAAAAAGTATAAATAAATTATTATTTTGTAACGGCAATAATTAAAGATATTTAATATATATGTTAAAGTAAAAGGCAACGCACAATAATAAAATAGAATAGTAACGATAACTTTTACTTAATTTTAGCGGCAATATTTCATCGACTTTACTAATTTTTTAAAACCATTTTTATAACAATTGATAAATTATATAATTACATATATAATATGTGCGTACGATCATAAATTACCGTCTTAAAATCATGAAATAAATAAATTAAAAAGAAAAACAACCTTTGCTATTTAGAAAGGTAATGCTTGTGAAATTCTTCAAAGACTCTTTAATTTATAATCTTTAATCTTTTAGGTACATTAAACTATTTTTCATTATGATCATCATATCCCGATTTATAGTGCGCAATGAGTAAATTAGTAGTATAAACAAAAGCACGTGCTCGCTCACCTTGCAAAGAAAGCCGCGGCTGCGCTCGCCTGCGCCGGAGTTCCCGGTGTCCCGCTCACGTTGTACGCGTACTTGGTCTCCTGGTAAACTTGAAACGCGTTAGGCGGCTTCATGTGCGACATCCTGTGATGATGATGATCGTTGTACTTGTCACTGTAAACACTCGTCGGATTTTTCGGGTGCGCGTAACTCTGCCCGGACTTAACGACACCGCTCTGACACTTGTCCACCGTGGGATGAGCACCGTTACCCCCGTGCTGATGCGACTTCTCGTGAGCCGACATCGGTGGCTTGTCCACGACACCGTACGACTTGTAGTCGTAGCCCTTGAGCTCCCCGTAGTACTTTATGTTCTCCGACTTGTAGCCGTAGCCGTGGCTCGAGACCTCGTGGCCGACGACCTTGGCCTTGCCGACGAGCTCGTGCTTGCGCTCGGCCTCTTGCGCGGTGGACTTCATCATCTTCTCCGCGACGGAGGCCGGCAGCTTCACGCTCTTCTCGATCTTGAGCACGGACTTTTCGCAGGGCCGGCCCTGAATCACCTCGCCGGCCTTGAGGATCGCGCTTACGGTGCCCTTGAACTTGGAGCTGACCGAATCTCCCTTGGGTTCGCCGGCCGGTATCCTCAAGGACTTGCCGCTCGGGGCACCGAGCTCGTTCTCCGTCGACTGTCTATCATGGGTCGACTGGTCCTCCTTGCTAGCGGACTGCCGGTTGCCTCGCTGGGTACGCGCGGCGGTTGCGCTCGCGTTGACGTTTCCACCACTGACGGGTACGGCGACGGCGCTCGAACGTGTCGGTTCTCGCGCGGCCGGCGCGACACTGGCCGGATTAACGGGCGGCTGCGACTGCTGCTGCTGCTGCTGCTGCTGCGAGTCGGCCGGCGGCGCACCGGCGATGTGCGCCCCGTTCTGCTGGTTGCTGCCGCTGTTGCCGCTCCCCCTTCCAGCGCCAGCGGCGGCCCCTACTACCGGCGCCCCTACGCCGTATCCGAAGCCAGGAGCGTTGCGTCGCGTTCCCGCTGCCGCTTGCGGTGCTGTTGCTGCCGCTGCCGCTATCGCCGCAGTCGCGATGGATCCGCGATCCTCCTGCAGGGGAGATAAGGTGCCAAGAATGTGAATAAAGCCGAGGATTTCGCTGTCGTCCCCCCCCCCACTTCACCCTCTTTTTCTCCCTACCCTGATTTTAACCCCTGCTAGTTTTTTTTTTCTCGTGTTTTTCTCTTACTTGCATACACGCATGCGGGTGCTGGGAATGAGGGAGAGATGCGTGAGAGCAAGTGGAATAGAAGATGTTTCGTTGCAAATGAATTGGAGGGAAAGTAAATTTTTTTTTTCTCGCTCTTTGAAAGACCGTACAATAAACGATTTGATTTACGATAAAGGATTGATCAAAATATTTTTTTTTCGCGTCACTACTGTTGTTGAATGTACATTGAAAAAATATATTTTATATAAAAATTTATTATCTATACAGATAGAAATTTTTCAAGCATAAAAAAAGAAAAAAAATTAACATCAAATAATCGACAATTTTCATTCATTTCTTTAAGAATTAAATTACTCTTTACCTTTGTGTATTTTACCGTATTATATAAAGTAATTAAAAACTGAATATTTAATGTGAGAGAGAATGGAGAAATTTTTAATTTTGTATTGTTTTTGACATGAGCAAGTAATTATTTAAAAATTTATAAAATGTAATTACAATGTGAAATAATTATCACAAGTTATTTAATGGTGTATTGAATTTCAATTTAAAACGCGCTAAATGCACATAAATTTTAAATTAAATAAATAAAATCAATATTTGCAATGAAATTAAAAAATTTTTTTTTTATTAGATATCGATTAATAAATCAGAATTGTTAAAACATACGAATAAAACATTGAGTACGGCGATTTTTATTTCACAATTTATTATCGATTTAAGTGCAGTTTCATTTAGACGTTTATACAATAATTTATTCGGAATAAATAAATAATTATATTTAACCTAAAATACAATGTAATGTTCAATCTGAAACGAAATTTATTCCTCCTTTAATTTATGTACGCTTATAATTTTATTTCACGTTATTGATTTAAATGAAAATAAACCAATTTCAATGTTTATTAATTTAAAATTGTTCTATTATAAAAGAAAGCTTTCGTGAAAAACAAAACTTACGTAAAATTATTTGCAACAAATTTTTATCGCTATTTCTTTATTTAAGTATAATATTGTGAAGTAAATTTCTTTTCACAAAAAGCCTTATTATTTTAATCTGATAAACAAAATAAATTATTAAAAGAAATTAATTTTATTTTGAAAATATACATAATTCCACTATTTTAATGTAAGTAAATAAAAAAAAAAAAAAAAAAAAAAAAAATGATGTCGCGAATAGATTCGCTATGTATTTATAAATTCGAAATAAAATTTATAAGAACAAAATTGTTTAAAATGATACGTATCTCGGCTTGAATCGGAGCCCGACAATGTAAACAAAGACGCGCGATGAAAGGACTTTCGAGACAATGAAAATTCTTTCGTTTAACTTAAAGAAAATAAATAAAACAAAATGAATGTAAAATGCGAGCTAAATAAATTGTAACGAATTTATAATTTTGACAAAATGCGCGCGATTGTGAATTATTATTCAAATGTATTGGAAAATTGTAAGTCTTGCGAAAGAGGAGAAAGACGAGATCGTTTAAAATCGATTCGAGATTCTTTTTGA
Organism: Chalcis sispes; assembly: GCA_949987625.1. Lineage (NCBI taxonomy): Eukaryota > Metazoa > Arthropoda > Insecta > Hymenoptera > Chalcididae > Chalcis > Chalcis sispes. The sequence goes on from OX465094.1 coordinate 68,562,192, forward strand.
AAACTCGAGATTTCCAACGGACATGGGCACGGGCACTAGAAGAGTTTTCGACTCGTAATTCGACAGGCGGCGGAGCAGGCTATACGGTTTGCAAGTTAGCGCGAGTCGCGGAAAATTCCCGTAGTTGCGGGAAGGACACGCGGCGTATTTGAGTGTCCGTAGAGAAAAAGAGTGGGGGAAGTACCCTGAGAGAGCGAAGGGCCCGTTTTATTACGATACTATCTATTCACGAATTCGTCGTCATTCTCCGAGCGATCGACTAGTAGATACGTGAGTGTAATAATAAAATTTATCTTTATTTATTCGTATTATTATTAATTATTATTATTTGTTTTTGTTTAATCCTATTGTTTATTATTTTATATATTATTATTAATTTGATTTAATTTCATTTAATTATCATTTAATTTTTGTTGTTTAGTTGTAAGATAAAAAGATTGAAATTTATTTTAATTTTATTTTCATCAATCATTTAATAAAAATAATCTTGGATTCGGTTTCGTAAATAACAAATGAAGAATCTAAATATTAAAATTTTCGGTAAACCATAAATGTTTACTTTACAATGATTCGAAATACGTGACACGTCGAAAAAGTTTATAAGGCGGAACGAAGTAAAAGAGACGAGTGACAGGAAACGAGTGTGACTCGACTTTGGGACGCGCAAACTACCTTAAAAGCATGCGCGCGTACATACACAGCCCTGTCGATTTAGTCTGTACTTTCCGGTTTACCTATACACACATATTCAAGATATATATACATGTATACATAATCTTTTCTACATAATTCTATATTACGCGCTTCGGCAGCTTTGGCCGTTGCGATGGTATAGATAACAGGTGATCAAGTTGATTTTATGGTTTATTTTACGATCCGACTGGCGTATAAAAAAGAGATATCTTTTTAACTTTATTTCGGTTGATTCAGGAAGTGAAACATTACTGTCTTTTAGGGTATTATTCGATTTAAAATTTAATTTTAACAAAGCAAGCTATTCTAATGTAATTCTTATCTAACAAGCCGATGTATCGACGATTTATTGATAAAACTGTTTGTATTTTTTAATTTAATTAAACCTATTAATTTACCAATATAATTGTTTATTTTATTTTGGTTCATGGAGATCAATAAAATTCTTCTTTATTCGATAATTTAAAAATGTTGCTTTCATTTTTTAGAGTTATTATTTAATATTGTATTATTTAATAATCAGTAAAAATGATGTATTACTTTTATACATTTTTCAACGGTATTAATTATCGCGTGTGCCCTTTGTTATTAACTTACAATAAATTATTTATAATTTTATTTTTCAGATCTATTAATAATGTAAAATAAATATGATTATTTAATTAACGGAAATCGTAGCGAATAAAATTTCTAAATTTGTTATCAGGTAAATTTTATAAATATTAATAATTTAATTATTTTTTTTTTTTTTTATTAAATAATATTTTAAAGGATTAAACAAAACATCTTTTAATAAAATAAATTTTCTTTTAATTTTGAATAACATAAATTCTTCAATGTTTAATTCATACGTGTCTCGATGCTTAATGAAAGAAAATCCGAGGAGAAAACAAGATAAATTTTCAATCACACCGATATTCACAATCGAATATCGTTATGACAACGCAAGGAAAAACGAAGAAATAAATATTAGGAAAAAAGCTAGGTCCTCTCACACGATAACAAAGTCTCCCTCGCTATTGACCCTAAAATGTTCTTACACGATATATATATATAGAGAAAGAGAGAGAGAGAGAGAGCAATCGAAGCTGTAACCGACCACAACGAACCTCTCTCTTACTCCCTCCTTCACAGTTTCCCCATCACGAGCGATCAATCAAGGCGCATTAACAGCAAACAACGTACAATAAAGCTTTTCTTCCTCCCCCTTCCCCCTTCTCTTTCTCTCTCTCTCTCTCTTTTTCTCTTTCTCTCTCTTTCTCTCTCTCTCTCTCTCTCACCTGTGCTTGCTTAGGCTCGTCAAGCTTCCTTGACGACGACAGCTCGGAATACTTTGGCGGTTCCTGATGATACTTGGGTGGTGCCGGCTGACTCTCTTGATACTTGGGTGGCTTCTCCGTGAATTGGCGATACTTCGGCGGTGGCGGCTGCTCGCTGTAACCCGGCAACTGGCAGCACTCGAGCTCCGACGGTTGCTGCTGCTGCTGTTTATGCCTCGGGCAGCCGACGATCGGTTTGTTATTATCCGTACGCTGGTGAAGCTTCTCGGTGCCCGGAACCTGGCCACTAAAGCGCACCTCCTTATTGCGCTCTTGCTGCAAAGGCGCGTCGATCTCGTAGAAGGTTAGCTGGCCCTGGTCCTTCTTTATGCTCGGTTGAGCGACCGTCGAGATCGATCTGTCGACGATCGATCGGTGCATCGACTTCACCGCGTGTTCTTGTTTCACGGACGGCGGATCAATTTGGTAGACCGTAAGCTGCTCTTGGGAATCCTGAGATTTCGAGCGGCTTTCGTGGCTCGGATGTTGCTGCCGCTCGGGTTGCGAGTGACTGCGCGCGTAACGCTGCTCGAATCTCGCCAAGTTGCTCTGCTGTTGCTGCTGTTGCTGTTGTTGCTGCTGCTGTTGCTGTTGTTGTTGCTGCTGGTGCTGCTGGGTGATTCGGGAAGCCTGTTTGCTGATACCGGCGACGCGCACCGAGTTCTTGCCGTATTCGGTGTAGTCGTCGCCGTACTTGACGATTTGCGTTGGCTTGTTGTACTTCTCTTCGAATTGGGTGTACGTGTATGTGTGAAAACCCGTTTGATGGTTTATATTTCGACTAAGATTCGAGCCGTTGTACTCGTTCGCTGTGATCGCCTCCATGTTGATCTGGAACATTAATTGTTTTTTTATTCGTTAAATTTTTTAATGTTTTATTTTTTGAAGGAAATGAAATATTAACGGCACAAATCTCTTACGACGATTAAGTTAATCTTTAAAATAATGCAACAATATTTTAATCGAGACAAAAAATATTTTAATTTCGAGTGTTTTATTTTAAAAAATTTTTAAAAGGTTATAACTCATGTAAATTAAAAATTAATCATTTAAATTGGAACAAAAAGGCTGAATATTAATACTAATTTTTTTTTTTTTTTTTTTTTTTTTTTCATTATAATAATAAGAATTTAAAAATAATTGAAAAATTCATTTACATTATGGAAGGTTAAATAATTTCATAATTTAAAAAAAAAAAAAGAAAAATCCAACGGCCAGTATATACGAGAAATAAAAACAACAATTTTATTTATCGCAACTTGAAAAGTATCAACGAGCTTTTAACCGCAGGCAACAAGGCTACTTCAAACGCGGTAAGCATTGTTGATTGACCCCACTAGTACTTGATCCGTGAATGTACTAATTAGACGAAAATGAGGTTAGACTAGGACCACATTTGAGAGGAGAGGAGGAGTGGCTCTTGTTTAAAAAATTTTTAGAGAATATATTATTATAAAGTTGGAATTAATTGTTTTGTTTGTTTAATTAGCTCTAAATTAAAATTTATAATACTTGTAACATTTCGATACGAATTTTCTTTTTTTATTAATCAATTATTTACGATCTAAGAATTTTTAAATGTTGCAAAAATAGGTAAATCAAAATAATTGTTAATAATTAACGTTTATAACGTTAATATTTAAACTTTATTGTTCTTTATGCTGACGAATAATATATATTTGAACATATATTGTACTTAATAAGTCATAAGTGTCAAAATTTTCAAGGCTCAAAAATAAAAGCATGCTTAACCGAAAAAAAGTAATAAAATTCTTTGAGAAGTCGTAGTATAATTATGTAAATTAGTATAAAAAAATAAGGTAAGCGTATTTAACAAATGAAAGATATTCACAAGCGCGTGTACACCAAATAATAAAGTTGATTCGTTCACACCCATATATATATATATGTACTATATTACGAGGCTAACCCGCACGAAATAACACAGCACGCGGTCAATCGGCTTTACAGTCAATCTGGCCGCCCATACAATTATACACCTCACCGTAAGATTTACTAATCTCTTTAAGACGCTCGCCGGATTACTCGTCCAATCCGCGTCAATAAAATTATTCGAGCTCGGCTCCGTTAAACACGTACGTCGAGACAAGACGGGCGATAATTACAAGGCTACATATATATGCTTGAGCGAGATATAGAGAGCGCGAGGGCAATAGGCGCAAGGCTCATAAATCGCTCGGAAACGTCTTATTCTCAAAGGGCGCGCGCGCCTTCTCAAAGTAACAAACGCCGAGTATACCCGAGCCGTGAGAGATAGACAAAAAGATCGTCCGGTATATGAATAAGTAGGCGTGACGGTATGTACCTCTTTCTCTACGCTCTGTTTGGGATACTTTCAAACAGAAACGTCGAAAAACAGAAAAAGAAAAAAAAAAAAAAAAAATAGAAAAGTAAGAGAGTGCGAGTAGCGCGTCGATGGGAGGATGTAGAAAGTGGATAAGAGCGCGGCGGCGCTTAGGACGAGATTACGCGTACGCGTGAATGATGAAAGGGAGCGTGCGTGTACGTGTATATATGTACTTCCGGGCAAAAGAGTATTGCGGTAGGTATAAGCGAGAGGGAGAGAAAGGACCGGTGTGTACGCGCCGCGTTAACTCCTTGATCGAGCTTAAAATATCGCGGTGATTATAATTCTAATGAATTTATGTGCCGGCCAGGTGCACCCGCTTTACTTTTATATATATATATATATATATATATATATATATATATACATATATATATGTTTGTGTGTGTATACTCTTTTATATGTACGTGTATATATAAACATAAATTATTTCATGAATATGTTTATTTAATTACATGAACCTCGTGAGCGGTTTTCCTAATTCCGAGAGAAGAGTGTCCCTCACTCTCTTACACTTTCCTACTCTCTCTTTCTCACGGAATTTATTAATTTTTCGAGTAATTTCGAATATTTGTCACAGAATTTTAATTACAGGTTTATATATTTCTTTTTTCTCTTTAACTTTTTATTTATAAAAGTCAAGCTTTTTGTACCCATTTTGTACCCCATATTTATCACAATTCTTTTATCTTTTTACTTGTCTACAAAGATTCATTTTCGAATTTATTTTTGTCATTGAAAAAAAATTTAAAAAAAAATGACCAAGAAAATTAGTATTTAATTAGCCAGATCTGCTGTCATACTTTTTTTAATTTATTTATTCTATTTGATGTATAATATTTTATGTAATATTTCATCAATTTATTAATGACGATGTTTATCTCAAATTCCTTTAATTTTCATCAATTATAATATAAAATAGGACGTAATTATTTTATTCACTAAATATCATATCATACGTTTATTCATACTTCAAAAAAAAAAAAAAAAAAAAAAAAAATCCCGCTTAAGTTTATCTTAGTATATTCACGATATCCAAAGTAATTTTTAGATTATAGAGAAAAATGTCGCATTAAAAGTTTGATACATAAAATGCGGTAATATCGTTTGCATACGGGAAAACCAAAAATCACTCGACTTGGCAAATCGTACGCGTGCGCTAAAAGATGTATGGAAAAATACGTTATTTTTAACTTAACGCGCGAGCGCGCGTAAACGAAACGCGCGAGAAAGATTCTTCCTCGAAGAAAAGGAGCCCAGCGTAAGGAGGGAAGAGATAGCCCCGGCGAAAAAGAGTTAAGACGGCATAAAACCGGTTTGTTCATTTCGCACCTATACGTATGAGCGCCAACGGCGGCGCGGCGGCCGACTTAACCGATATACGATTATGAGCGGCGGAACGTCTCTCTTTCTCTTTCTCGCGAAAGATGTGCTCGCGGTCTTATGTGCCCAACCACCTTCACCTTTCTCCTTTTTCTTCTTCTTCTTTTCCCCTTTTATACGCAACCTCATCTTCTTTCTTCATCTCCTCTTTTTCTTCTTACCGTTTATCTTGCTCACTCTACGTCTTCCTTCTCTTGCCTCCCTTGTTCCTTCCTTTTTCCCATTATTCCTATTTTTGCTATCGCTTCTTTTTGGAGTCGTATTTATATCTTTCTTGTCTTGCTTATCGGAAAATTTTCAAGCTAAATTTAGAAAACTATTTTAACGACGTAAAAGAAAAACGGAAATATTTTCGAATATCGCTTGCATTTTGATTTATTTTTTTCCCTTTTCTTTAAAAAAAAAAAAAAAAAAAATAATTAATTTTAAACACGAAATAAAATTCAAGCAAAAGAAAATTTTTACATTTTTTGAAAAATATAAAAAATTGACTTCGTTTCCCGACAAGATGAAATTTTAAGAACTTTTCAATATGCATAAACCTTTACGGAATCATCTTTTCAATCCCTTCGCTATTGCACACACGTCTAAGTCTCCAACGCTATCTTATTTTCTCTCGCTCGTTCTCTCTCCGTTTTTCGAGAAAAAGAGAGGGAGAGAGAGAGAGAGAGAGAAAGAGAGAGAGAGAAAGGGTGAGACGATGCAGAGCAAAGAACGTACAAGGAAAAGCGTAAAAAGATCCTCATAAAAGATTTCGCTTCGCTCGCGCGCGATCGCGCTAAGATATTTCTATGGGGCGCTGCTCACATCGGAAAGACGTTTTATACGCGTTACGCGAGAACTATACCTCTTTTTTTTTTTTTTTTTTTTTTTTTTTTTTTTCTTATTCTCATTCTGTTTCTTCTCAACTTGGAAAGATCCGCTCGGAGCAATGGAAAAGATCTCTCGGTAGACCGTACGGCACACGCGCTCGGGAATCCAGGGAGAAGAAGAAAAGAATTACGAATTCTCCGATCGAAATCTTATACCGAAGGAGAGAGTAATTCGGCTATTCGGAGAAACCGCTTTTCGAACGCCATTAGCGATCGACTTTTATTTTATCCAGTTTTACGATTTTTCTTTTAGTCATCTATAGCTATTTAAATATTAAATTTTTAAACGGTGAGAATTCATTCTATTTGCCTACTGAAATATTGAGTCTTTATTATCAAATTTATTTGTGTGGTTATTGTTAATTTTAAAAAGAATTTTCAAGCACAATCATTTTAAAATATATCCTACATTTCGGCAAATTGAAATTTTCAAGCTATTGTTAAATTTTCCAAAGTAAATTATTAGTAAATTTTGCATTGGATAACATTAATTAATTACTAAAATATTTGAAAATAATTGTTAATTAATTAACGTATTTTACAAAAGAAAAAAAAAAACATTTAGGTACATCGTTTGTCTTTTTCATTAAAATTCTCGAGCGTTTTTCACAAAGTATATACTATAATTCATGTTTGTCAAAACGATAAAAAATATCCTTTTATTAAATTTCTTTAAAGAAAAATTACGCAAACGTGCGTAAAAATTATTTTTTCTTTTTACGCATGTATACGCAGAGGTAGAAAAAAAGTTTATTAATGCGAGACGAAACAAACACATATTTTTCTTAAAGCTTCACCCGAAATCACGAATTAATAACAACCGTTGCACTTTTTAATGATCGGCCGCGAGCTTTACTTATGTACGAGTATGTATATACGGTTTTCGGGTATTGATGTTCTTTACACGTCCGGAGCAAACGACGCATGCGATAAATCTCACTTTATAACTTTCTTCTGCAGAAGAGTCGTCCATTTAAATTATTTATTTATTTATTTTTTTTCGTTTTTTTTTTTTGTTTTTGTTTTTTTCTTTTCTCTTTTTTATCTCATTTCAAGACTCTTGCCCTGGGCTGTTTCGGTTGTATATTACTGCCAGTAATGAAGATTCTTTGCTGGTTATTGCTACTGGAGAAATCTTGTTTATCGTCTTCTCTTCAAATGTATAATTAACATGTTGTATTACGCGTGCTTGCGATATAAGGCGAGAAATTTTGCACCTTTATTTCTTGATTTTTTCTTCTTTTTTTTTTTTATTTATTACTCCTCTTTTTATCATTATAAAGAAATTAAATTATATGGTTCGATAAATTATATGGTTTACGTATCGGATAATTCTTACATTTATTTTTTTTTTTAAATAGATTGATAAATTTTTTTAAATAATAAAAGATAAAGTAAATTTTTGATCATTTTTTAACTTTAAAATTTGATGAAAACTTTAAACTATGGAATTTGAAATCGTGTCTTTTTATAAACAATTTTTTTTTAATTTTAAAAAAGGGCATCGATAATAAAACAAAGTATTATCGCAAAATTGGACAAGAAGCTGTGCACACACGTGTGTGCATGTATGTATTTCAGGCACAGTAACCAGATATCCGTTTGGTTAACGCGCACTAATACTGCAAAGACAAAGTTACTTGGCAAACACGAAATACGGAATCTGCAACAAAGTTTATTCCGCTCGGGAGATTTGCTGATGCTCCCTTCCAGCGTTGGTGGCGGCGTTCTCTTGCAGCTTATCAAACTAAGCTGCTCAACGCCATACTAGTACTTATATGCGTATTATGTACAAAGTACTTTATACCTTTCCAGCAAATGTACATGCCTCTACCATCAAATCGACTTTATCCGCAAAACGCTTTACCTTTTCAGATTCTGTAAAGCATTGTTGTTTACTTACGTATTATATTATGTATATATATATATATATATATATATATATATATATATATATATATATATATATATATATATATTAGGTTGGAAACTATGAAACGGGCGTTGAATGAAAATAAAAAACGAAAAGCGCAATTTTTCACATTATTTATTATATTCAATTGAAATAATTTCCATTGTCATCTACGACTTTTTGCCAACGATTAGGCAAATCATATATGCCTTTTTAAAAAAAATCTTTATTTTTAGAGTTAATAAACAATTCAAAGTCTTTTACTAAACAAAAAACGCCCGTTTCATAGTTTCCAACCTAATATATATATATCTATATATATATATATATATATATATATATATATATATATATATATATATACATTTATATTGATGATCGAATGATATTTTTCAAATATACAATACATTTTATACTATGCTTATTGATTTAAATAATTTTGAATATTTTATTTTTAACCTTATATGAGTGCACGATTTTAAATTCTTAGCAGATTTGTAAAAGTAAGAAAAGATAAACAATTTTGTATATTAAAATATATTTAGATAACTTTAATAAGTTAATTAGACAATTATTATTTGAATAAAAAACAACGTTTTAAAAAAATTCAAGTAAATAGTTTTGCGATCTTACGTGACTAATAATAAGTTTAGTCAAAACGGTATTTTGAACCAAATTACAATCTTTATAGATATCCGATCAGAACTAAGCGAAACAAAATTGCTTGGTTCGCAGGTATTGCACTATACGGAAGGTAACTCGGTGCCAAATTTACATACGATGGCCTACTTCGATGCCCGGCTATAGTCGATGCGTACACACAACCAAATAGGATTAGAGACAGTCGGTTGACTCGCCGAATGAGAAACTTCATTCGCATTTTGTTAAAGGAAAAGAGCCAAATGCATTGTTACCGATCAAAAGTGATTAAAAGCAACTGCTGCTATATCTCTCTTTCACTCTCTCTCTCTCTCTCTCTCTCTCTCTCTTTCGCTTTCTCTCTTTGCGTACTCGCAGAAGCTATTTCCAGGCTTGATCGCAAGTTGGCTCACTTTAGGACATCGACGCGGCCGACCAACTTCAAAAGCAATTTTAGCGATTTACTTTCTCTCTGCTCGAGCATAGTTCTCTCTCTCTCTCTCCCTCTGTGAGCGCATTTCGCCCTTGCTTTTGCAATGAGAAAACAACTTAATCACGCGCGCATTCAGCGGGTTAAAGCATTGTATGTTTTAGAATTCGCATACGTTCGCGTGGCCGGTGGTAAACATACAAGCGAAAGCCATGTTTTTAGCGTATAGCGATTGCCTTTCGGTAAGAGCATTTCGAGGGCCGAATTTTCGCGTGCTCGCATAGCTTTGCTCCCTAGCGATTCTTTTTCGCATTGCTCAATGGCAATTATTCGCTCGAGGCATTTTTTTCTTTTGATTTCGATCAATGAAATTAAGAAGCTAACGTTGACAAATTTTAAACACTCGCATGGGCAATGAAAAAGGGCTTATTCAAGGTCGAGTTTGCTTTATTTTACCTCTTGGAAATCTTTTATTGTTAAAACGCTTATAAAGCTTCGCAATTGTTTCCTATATTGCCATTGGCATCCATTCATTATTATTTATACTTAAAAATTAATGTTTGAATAATAAAAATTACTTCCAATTTACGTTTATAAAATCCGGTGGTTTTATAATTTTTCATTAATTACGTTTAATTTATCGCATGACAACTTTAACATCGTTTCAATTTGCAACATAACATTTGATTTAAACTATTAATTCTTTTTATATATATTTTGCCTTGTTTGATCAATCCATAAATATTTTTTTAAAATAAACGAAAACCCAACATTTTTCGCGCCCTTTTTCTTAAGTATATAGTAAAAAATATTTAACGAAACGCACAGCACGACAAAAGAGAACCTAATCAATAACGATCGAACGAGGGTCGATGTCGCAACGATGAGTCGAGTAAAATGCGGCGCGTCACCTCGGCGACGTCAAAAGAGCGGCATCGCGGCTCGAAATGAAAAGAGAGAAACCGAAAAAAAGTTGGTACGAAGAAGAGAACCGAAGGCCGATGAGTAAGAAAGAGGATGGGGTATACGCGTGGAGAAGACAGAGCGCGAGCAATCTCTTACGCTTGAGTTTGTCCCTTTCGGGGAACGCCCTCGATCACTCCGAATAATCATCGAGCGAGCTCTGTCTCCCTTATGTTTATATATCTTTATGTATATACATATATATATATATATATATATATATATACACATCTCGCTCTCGCTCGCTCGCGCGCATCATCGCCTCCCGCCGATGAAGTGCTCGAGAGTCGTACGACCGATGAAGGGCACGCAAGCAACAGCGGCAAGAAAACTCTTTTCCGATGTTAAAAGAGGGTATAACGAAGGAGTAGGGAGAAGCCGAGAAAGGATATTATAAAAAACTTCGTCCAAAGGAACGTCGTCCTAATGTCTCGACAGCGTTGAGTTTCAAGAGATAAAGTTGATGCGAGGATGGAAGAGAGAGAGAGAGAGAGAGAGAGAGAGAGAGAAAGGGGAAGAGAGAGAAAAAGATGGAAGTGAGGTGCGCAACGGATTGCTGTATAAACTTCCATCCATAGTGCGTTCGCGCACTTCTCACCCTTCCAATAATTGAGCCCGCGCAACGAGACCAGACGTATACGCGCGCACAGAAAGAGAGAGAGAGAGAGAGAGAGAGCGAGCGGATGAAGGAGAGTATTCAGAAATTAATATCGTCGGAGGGGAAACAAAAGATGAGTGCGCTATGGAATCCTAGACATTGAGATGTTTTACATGTAACTTTTAAGAGCTTTATGATGGACTTTTTATATATAATCGTCCGATTTTATCCGTGAATTTTTATTTTTCTACTCTATGAAATATTTTACCATCCGATGATTCTCTATTTTAGAGTGGAATAATGTCTAGTACTTAGGATATATGGACATTTTCGTATAAATTTATATAAAAATATTTTTTTAAAGCTACTGTATTAAAATTATACAAAAAAAAAAAAAAATTAGAATGCATGCTATTGATTTTAAGAAATTTTTTAATAAATAAAAAATGATGCTAATGTTTTCTTAAATAATTTGCTTTTTATATACATTAGTCATACGACTTCCGCAACATAAATATAATTTTAAATAAATTAATGTATAAAAATCAATCCTGCGTATAATTAATATAATTTGTTAAAATAGTATGAATATCGTGTTTTTTTATTCTGTCAATTCAATTTTCTATCCAATTTTCAATATTACATTTGTACTACATACCAATGTACATTACAGACATTTTTTTCGTAAAAGTATCTAATTTATAATAAAAGTAAGTTAAGTGGCAAAAAAAGTAAACGGTTTGACATGGATCATGTATATATCCCTTCGCAATTTCACGAAGGGGTAATGTCCGAGCATTAAATCTTTCCGTCTCTCCCTTTTTTCTCTTTACCCGATGGGTACTTAATCTTGTTTTTCGATAGCGTAAAAATCACGCAATTAATAGATCTAGTGAGTGATTGTGCATTTTATCCCCTACGCGCAGTCTCGTTAGCTTTATGTACGTTCGTGATTTTATAAAAAATTTGTATTAAATGTTAATCGAATTCATCGAGAACGATTACTTGGATAACATTATTAAATGAATTATTGTTTTCTAATAGACGTAAAATTATTTCTTAAACTATGTAGAAAAAATCTATAAATAAATAATTATTTATACAATTTTTATTTTTATTTTATATTAATTAATAATTTTGCGTTCATTTTATTAACATATATTTAAATAATAATTTTTTTCTTAATTTGCAATATTTAACTTATATGGTTATAAGCTAAATATATAAAAAATAAAAATGAATTGACACATAATAAATTATCAAAAGAAATTTTCAAATTAATTACATCTAATGAGATAAGCTATATCTTTTATACTTTTATAGACACAATTTATGAACACCATAACTCACGTAAAAAATTTTAGTAAGAAACTCAACGGAAAGTACACTATAAAACTATATTTAATGATTACTAATAGTAAAATAATATAAAATAAGTAATAAATTTTTTTAAAACTAAAAAAACTAATTTTTACATATATTAATACATAATTTTAATTTTAAGGTAATAACAAATATTTTAATATAAAATTTTTTAACAGCACTCGTGTACATTGAAATATTTAATATATATGTTACTACTATTTAATCACGCACGAGACTAAAATATTTTAAGTTAATTTAAAAATAAGTTAAGAAAAAAAAAATAGGAAGATTGCCAAAGGACTTTTTTCAAATAAGCTTTTTTAAATATTTTTCAAAATAAAAAGATATCCAATAGCATATTTCAATATGAAATACTTTTAATTTTAAAAAATATATTTCAATAATATATTTTAAAATGATGTCAATTATGATGATATAAACAATAAATACGATATTCACCTACACAAGATTGAATAAATTAACGACAACCTCAACATGACGTAATGAAATTTCAAAAATTTTCAAAGCGAACTTCGCAAAGTTTTTGAAAAAACAATCTTTGGAAAACGTTTACAGTGTTAAACGTGGCTACTAATGTTGACCAACTAGCTTTAAAGCTTCCACTCTCACTCTCTCTCACTCTCTCTATTCATCTATCTCTCTTTTCGGATGATAACGAACGGCAAAGAATAAAAAAGAGTAACTAAAAACGGAGAAGAGAGAAGCGAGCTAGCTGAAGAAAAAAAAATGACAGAAACTGCTACTCACTTTGTACATTTTCGCGCGGGCGCGCTATGGGCCAGAAGGTGTAGAGGAAGAGGACGCGTAAGCGCGTTTCGTGCCTCATGTATACGCGGCAACGCGAAGGCAACGAAGATGAAAGCACAAAAAGAGAAAGAGAGAGAGAGAGAGAGAGACAACGCGCGGTAACGGCAGCATTCGAGGCTGAAAGTAACCCCCTTGTCTGACGACTACTAAACTCAACGCGCTTTGTCGCTCACAAACAGCTCCGCGTGCGCGCGGCATTCATTTGTCGAGAGTCGTTCGGGCTGTTTGACTTGTTGAAGGGTTTGCTGAACATGGCGATACTTTCTTCTTTCTCTCTCCCTCTTTCTATCTATCTATCTATCTATCTCTGTATTGTTCAGTCTCGAGACTTACGCTCGGTCATGTCAGGGATCCGGTAAACCTCTCTCTCCCTTCCTCCCTCCCTCCCTCCCTCTCTCTCTCTCTCTCTCTCTCTCACTCTCCAGCAAGTCTGACGCGTGAACCGCGAAGCACTTTTTTATCATTTTATTATCGCCTTGTCTAAATGACTTTTTACTTATGTCGCGACGAAACTTTCCCAAGAAGCCAGCCGAATCTTCAACGGAGATTTTTGACGACGAAATTGTTATTAAAATTTTGCAATAAGCGACTCTGCGTGCCATAACTTAAGCTTTTTTCTCCGAAAATGCTCTACTTTTTTTTTTGATTTTTTTTTTAGTTAATAAATTAACACGAGCTTTGCAATATTTTTAATTAATAATAATTTTTGTCATCGATTGCTTCAATATATTGTTATTTACATAGACATTTCTGTAACGCAGTTCAATTTCCTTTCAATACATGTTAATTATGTTTAGTAAATTTGATTAAAGCTCCATTGTTATTTAATCTATCTATTTAATAAGGAATGAATTATACATATTAATCTATTATGTATATACTCTTAAATATATATTTGAATATTAGTTTACATGAGGCTAATGAAACAAATATTATCCTTAAGTAGATACTGAAAATTATGATAAATTAACTACTGAATGATTTTCTCATAAATTTTATAATAAAAACTCTCTTACAATAAGAAGCCACAATTTTCTAGCTATTCACGGCTTTCAAATTAACAGAATACTTCAATTTTTATAAATATTTTTCAACTTTAGTCACATAACGAAGTTTAATAATTATAATAAAATTTAGATTATAAAAATTTTATACAAATTAAATACGTCGATAAATCCGAGTTAAAATATTAACAAAATTAATATTTTCGAAGTTTATTTTATAAATATTTATTATCATGTACATTCCCAGCTTTATATCGATTCTCATAAGAATTTAAAAGTCAAACTACATCTATGATCACATTGTAAGAATTCGAAGGCTGTGACAGTTATAAAAAAATTCGAGAATAACTTACGATTCTCAAATATTGCATAATGCGATGCAAACGATTCGTCAATATTTAAAATCGGCCAACGAGCAGCGCGTTTAAAACGTGAAAATATACTTCTTATATGCGTAAAAAATCGATGTCACCGAATGGATCGCCTACAAGCACGCTTACAATACCCTTCCCTCCTCACTGGCACTCGTACTCGCCTCGAACGAAACATCGCCTCAAGGCTTGCGTTTACCATAAAGCTTCGAAAAAAAAAACTCGTCGCGTATACGCGTATGTTATTCTTTGGACGTTCTCTTCCTTCTTCGTCAGTAAGAACGAAGAAGTGCGGCAGTCCCTTATCGCGCGAACGGGCCGTCTTCTGTGTTTGCCCTCTGGATTCAGCTTCGACGCTTTTCCTCGCTCGTTCTCTCTCTCTCTCTCTCTCGCTCTTATGGTCCACGCGTGTTCTTCTCTTCTTTCGCGCGCGAGAGACGAAATAACAAGGCCGCGCGGACGGTACAGAAGGTATAGGACTAGAGGACGAGGTGAGGGAAAAGCCGAGAGGGGAATTAAATGGACGAAGAGGGCGAGTATGAGGGATAAGACGACAATCCGGTGCGCGAATGCCGTCAGGATTTAAATCGGACATCTGGTAAGAGCCGCGCGCTTTCAATGGCAAATGGCAGCGGACCGTTTCTCCATTGGTGAAAATACACGCGTTGGAAGCCAGTTTGGCCGTTTGTACGCGAAGGATTTATACGTTCGCGGACGAGCAACGGAGAAGGAGAGGGAGCAACGAGAAATAGAGTGAAAAGACTGCACAATGCGTCTTGTCCGGACGCTTTTCTCGAAGGAAGCGGAGATAGGATGGATCGAGGAGAAAAAGATGGCGGGAGAATAGAGGAAGAAAGCGTGGAAAAAGAATTATTCTTGCCTGCAGTCTATACCAACTTTGCATTTAAACGCCCGCATTCGCTATTACTACTTTTCGATTCGACGCTTTACATTCACTTGTAACTTTCGTTCTCTGCGTCTCTCTCTCTCTCTCTCTCTTTTCTCTTCGCTTGTTTTTCTCGAGTCGTCTGGATTTTCCTGATATCGATAGTCATTTAATTCAGAGGTTTGTGCAATACATAATGAACGATTTGTAAATCTTTCTTTATTACTTAAACTTCGACAACTGTATACTATACATTTAGATCCGAACTTTATTTTAAAATAGAATTTATTTTAGAAAGTTCAAATTTAATTACCATTTTATATTGGAAAAATTGCACAAGAATTACTCATTAATCTTCGAAAATAAAATTTAAAGCATTTACGAGTAAATTTATTGTTATTTAGTCACGATTGAGAAAATTTAAGCGTTAACCAAATAAAAAAGTGATGGAAAGGCACGGATATAACATATCTGCATAATGTCGGTCGAACCCATAATTTCTTTTACGAGTCGATAAGCATGCACTTTACACTATAAAAGATTAGAGCTAAAATATATACGCTGAGCTTATGCTCCTTTAAATAGATTTAATTTTATTTACGCGAATTCTCACGGTTTCAATCACGTCCTTATGCATAGATTAAATAAATGGAACCTTTTATTCATTGCGGGCAAAAATTTTCATGCATCGTTTATTGCTGCATTTTCTTTAATAAATTACTAAATAAATAAGATTGTTGCTGAATTTTCTAATACTAAATCTTGTTTGTGAGAACAATTTTAAATCTCCTCAAGGATAAAAAAATAGATAAAAAAATATTTATTTATTGATTTTGAAATCAAAAATACTGTCTCTGCATTGATTTTCTTCCTGAAACATTGTTTAGTTGATTTTTCATTAATAATTTTTATCAAAGTAGTTATAACATTTTAATTTAAGAAATTATAAAATTTACACAATAACCTTTTAATAATTTTTAATAATAATCTTATTCAGTTATAATATTACAAATTGATACTTCAATAGATTGAATTTATTTAATTTATAATTAAATTACTGAAATCAACTAATATGATACTTAAACATGTGTCATTTATTATTTACTGTAATTTACGTGAACAAAATTGGTAATCTTATTTTCGTGCAGTATCTTTCTTTTGATAATGTAAACAAACCAAAAAAAATTGTTATCATGGTCATAAAATTCTTATCAAAAAGAAATCTATTGGTCGTTTAGTAAAAGAATCCAATAGCAACTGGATGTTCAAAATATTTACAAAAGATTAAAGGAAATTTAAGATTATAAAGGTTAATCATATTAATCTGCATTCGAGTAAACATTATCCAAAATCATAAATATTCCTTTATTTCTTTTTTTAAATTTTAATTTCATAACACTTAAAATAATTTACTTTGTATTTTAAATTCATTTGAATAATAATGGTCAAGTACTTGTACAATACAATTATAAAGTTACATCGATAAATCAAGACAACTTCTTTTTTAATTCTAATCACTTCTACTTCTGACGTTTTGCAAAAAAAAAAAAAGAAAGAAAGAAAAAATAAAGCTCAAAGTCCAGGGCATTTATGTTTTCTCCAATCGCCACCCTAAAAATATTACGAGTAAAACTTTTATCTCTCTCTCTTTCTCTCCAGACTTTTCCTTTAGCCAGCAAGCAAACAATTTAACAAGCAAAAAATTCCCTTTAACGCTGCGCGCTCATCCTCGTTAACGGATTCTCTCTCTCTCTCTCTCTCTCTCTCTCTCTCTTACTCTCTGACAGACGATGACGGCGTACGAAGGGGGGAGGGACAGAAGGTAAATATATATGTACAGCACGCGGAGAGAGAAAAAACGAGCAAGAAGGAAGGAAGCGTCGCGGCGAAGATGGCGGCTCGCTTATCCTTCGTTAAGGGACGTTGGAAAGACACCTGCTGCTCGATTACGCGCTTCGAACGCAACTTGCGCGTGTGCGTATAATATGTGTGAGAGAGAAAGAGAGAGAGAGAAAGATTCAATCGGGAACAAAGTCGACGGCACGATGTGACGGTTAGATGCTGCGTCGCGGAACTGACAACTTGACGGATGGCACATTGAATTTCGCTCGAGGTCTTGTTGTTAAACTTGTCGAATGCGCTTATTTAAAGTTTACAGAAGAAGACATATTTTCGTACAAAGACCCGCTGATATGCGTTTTGATTGTCATTACGAATTGCGTTTAATTCCTTTGTTATTACTGTACATGGACACTTTTTTTCAACAACGAAAAACTTTTCAATAGCAAAGAAAATAAAATTGCAATAAAAAAAGCAAATAAAATTTCATTAAATAGTTAACGAAAAAAAAAAAAAAATAATAATAATAAATAAATAAATAACATCGTAATAACATGTAATTACATTGCAATTTTATTTTTATAATAAACTATCTGCTGAAATCAAAAGGTTTTCCTTTGTTCTATATGTTCACGTTCCATAGAAAAAGCAAAGCATTGTATTCATTCTATTTGAATTAAAGTTAGATTGATTGGAAATAAAAATTCTGAAATTGAATTAATTCACGCGAATTACTTCTTTGAGCTATTATAAAGCTTTTAAGCGTAAATACAATCACAACATGTGTCTCTTTATACGTGTGTATTTTATTTCGAATAAAGCAGGGAAAAAAGGATTACAGCTTCTATCGCACAGCTACAATGACATACATCCTTTAACGGCAAATTTTTTAATCAAATCACCGTTATTTCTTCGTTGTACAAAATCCTAACAAATAAATCTTGAACTTAACCATCATCAAACACGTTGCAAACTGGTTCGCGTCGTTGGTTTCCTCGGTTGTACGAACCGACGCATCTACCTTCGAATATAGTACAAAAATTGTTATTGCAAGCTCTCTCTCTCTCTCTCTCTCTCACATTGCTATGAATCGTTCGTTTAATGAATATACAATGGGTAATAAAAAAAAATCATCAAAATATAACGATGAACAAACATTTACAGATGTTCATCGACGCGTTAATCGAGCTTTGTCGATCGCGTTTTCCCATAAACCAATCGCATCGAGGAGAAACGAACCACGTCGTCGGTATAGTTATCTCTTCGTGTGCGTTCTCCCCTCTCTTTCTCTTTGACAGGCATTATTCGAGTAACAACAATAAATAAGTTATAAGTTTCCAAAGCACACCGCACGGCTTCGTAGTGCACATCATCCGAGGCGTACGAGATAAGCGTCGCGTGCGCGCATCGCCGGCGTTTACTTTGCGACGACGACGACGACGACGAGCAGATGAGTGACGATTGCCAAGCTCCGAGGAAAAAGAGACAGAGGCGAGGGCAAAAACCGACAGACTCCTCCTCGGTTGGAAGAACAAAGAAGTCACTTCATTGAATCACGAACGCCGTAGCCGCGCGCTCGGAGAGCTAGAACTCTCCGTGATTTATATAGGAACGACGACTACGGCGACTCGTCGCTCCTCCCACTCTCTCTCTCTCTCTCTCTCTCTCTTTTTTTGCCCCAGAACGCGAAGAGAGCTCGGCCTGAGAAAAGACCGTTCCGCGCGCGGTCTTCTCCGAGCGCTTGCGTATAAGAACGACGAAGGAGTCGCACTCGTTTGTTCCCGCAACTCCCACGTATATATATATATATATATATATATATATATATATACTGGCTAAATTATTCGCGATGCCTCCGTGATAGTTTCATTTTCGGTGGTGAGCTCGCCGCGCGAGGAAATTGCGATTGCGCTTGTCCGGGGCGGACCTTACTCCGCAACTTCTTCATTATTTACAGCTGGCTTTTTCCCTTTATCGCTTAGCGCGCACGGTCGTTATAAGCGCTGATGATGTCGCACTTCCTTTGTCTTGAATTATCGTTGGCTTTGCCAAATTTTTTATTCCTTTGTAAGGGACAAATTAAACTTTTTTCGGTTTTATTTTATTTAATCAACGATATTAAAAAATAATTGTTACCCCGATGCAAAATTAATTTTTCCCTTGCATTTAATATATGTCATGTATCTCAATTTGTATGAAGAAAATAATTATTTCAAGATTATTCTTCAAATAGAAATAAATAGCAAATTAAAATATCAATATAAAAATTTGAATAGAAATTTACAGTCAAGTTCCATTCGTATGTATAAATTTATTTATTTACAAAAATGTACTTATAGATAAAATATAGTAAATTTAGACAAAAATTTAATCACAGTTTTAGTAATTAAAGCGAACATCGTTAAAAAAGTTTACACGTATAGCTCGAGTGGTTTATAAAAAAAAAAAAAAAAAAAACTGTTCTGTACATACGAAAAAAGTTATACAAGACGTGTATTCAACCTGTTAAACATATATTTGTTTTCAAAAGTACTAAAATGTTTTTGCAAAAACATTTATTTAAACAAGTTGTAAATGTAAAAGTATTTTATACAAAATAATACTTTTTCGTACTCGATGATAATTGACAATGTAAAGTTTTACAAAAGATAAAAAAGATACGGTTTACAAGAATAAAAATATCGATCATTAAATCAAATGATTGTATACCATTTTTAATTCCATTAACTATATTTTATAGAATTTTACAACAATCATAAAAAATAAAAGCGATTTTTCTTATTGTCTTTACCTACTAAAATTAAAATTTATGCATTTTAATTTAAATATTCTTACAGTCAAATTAAAATTGAATATATCTCATAAATAAAGATCAAAAATACAAGTTTTTTTTTCATGAAAAATAACAGAACCTAATGGGTTTATATTAAAAACAAAAGAAAAAAACTCAAGAAAAATCTCATATTTCTTCGAGCTGCTTATATTCCATCATTGTATAATGTATCCTGTCGAAATATCGAATGCTTGAATTGTTTACGGGAGGCGTAAATGAATACTAAAGTATTGCGAGACAATTTCCCGCCGCAGTTTATATATATATATACGTCTCACGATATAAGCGCCCGTGGAATAACTTCTTTTATTTGCGAATCCGTTATCCACCCCTTTTTTTTTCTTACGACTCCTCCCGCATCTTTTTCTTCTTCTTCTTCTTATTCCAACTCTCCCTTGTTGGAATCGACACATCGTCGTGGAATTTCTCGCAAAGCCCATTCGAGATCGAATGCGAGCGCGTGCGCGCATTCATAAATTCCTGAAAACGTACGAGTCACCGATTCGAGGGTGGCAAGAGACCGTTCGCGATCTCTTCGTGTTCCTCTTCGAACTTTTCGCGGTAAGAAATGTAATGGATTATCGGACAGGGGAGAGCGAATAGTCCGATCGGTTATCCAATACCGTTTAGGGTTAAAATCCATCGACTATGTCTCTCTTTCTTGTGTTTTTTTCTCGCCTGGCTCCTTACGTGGATTCTGCTCTTGAGTGTCGGCTATTTGTTTCGAATGTTCTTTGTTGCAAAGTTAATTTTTTTTATAGTATTGCAAGCGACGATTGCAGTTAAATATTGATTGATAATAATTGAAAACTTTTTATTTTGAAAACTTTGTAATATTTTTAATTTATTATACATTATGATTTTTTTAAAGATTATTTAAATAATGATCAAAGTATTGTTAGATACAAACGATAAACTTTGTAATTCACGGTTCTCCATTCATAAGGCAAACGGTTGATAAACAACAGATACAATGCTTACAAAGAAGCAGTACCTTTAATCCCAAAGTGCTAAGTAATTTCCGCATAGAGAAACATAGACACAGTTACAGGAGCAACGAAGAAAAAAAAAAAAAAAAAAAAAAAAAAAAAAAAAAAAAAAAAAAAAGAAATAATAAGCGAGAGAAGATAGCTGGCGGGCGCATTTGCGGGCTTTTTGCTAGCTTTTACTCTCTTGAGTATTGTTTATGATGGTGAAAAAATTGAAAGGACGCGCGAACGAGACAATGTGACGAGAAGGAAGAAGGAGAAGTGTGATGCCGCGTAAGCGCGCTCGAACGCGCAGGAGGAGGGAGAGAAAGAGAGATAGAGGACAGAAAAAATTATAGGAACGCCGTGGCCATCTCTTAAGAGGTCTCCGGGAATATATTTAAGCACTCGCGCATACACGAGACCATCGACGCGTATATAAACGCGTCGAGTACATGCGCATACGGGAGAGCTGCTGCAGCAGCAGCAACGACGGCGACGACGTCGCCGATGCAAGTGCGCGGACCCTTTAATCTTCCCAGATCAAAACGGGCGCGCCGCACGAGTCCCTTCTTTTCTTCGTTGTCGAGGATCTGATTGCTTCGCGTAGTCGCGCGGAACCCTAACAGCATTTCAAAGGCAGAAAAAGAGAGAGAGAAAGAGAGAGAGAGAGAACGACGGAATGCCGCAAAGTAAATTGCATTGTCATTAAAATCTCGAACATTCGTACCTCTCCCCCCCCACCCCCCACTTCTACCTCAGCTGTCCCGATTGTGTAGGCGCGAACACCGCCGCCGACGATACTGAACTTCGAACTCTTTATCACGCGGCTGCGAGCGAGCAATTCTCTTTTGCGTCCCTTTTTCTATTGCGCCGATAAAAATAGCTCTCGCGACGCTAGCTCTTGCTACTGATCTCTCCTCTCGACGCGTTATACGCTTGGTTAGTTTAACTACGTAATTCCGACTTTTGCCTCTTTCTTTTTTCCTGACTAGACTAACAAAGAGTCAATCGGAGTTTTGATTTAATTGGATTCGATGGAATGCAGCGAGATTTTTTTTTTTTTTTTTTTTTTTTTTTTTTTATCTCTTTTTTTGTTATTTATTTATTTACTTTTTTTTTAAACTTTACGTACGCAACAATCATTTATTTACGTATTCTAAATTAAATTGATAAATAGTTATTGTTGTCTTATTATTTTTGTCGTAAGAATAAAAAGTTAATGAAATTAAAAAAAAAGTGTAGGCCTATATTTTTTTATTAATAAAATTTTCATAAACAAAAAAGAATATTAATTGTAATGGAGTAAAATATAATTTCACAAAAGTTCCAAAAAAATTATTTTTTTTTTACATAGTTACATTTTTATAAAATTTCTTTTTATTTATAATAAATATTATGTTAACAAATGAGTTATCATAAAAATAATAATTTAAATTATTTAATAAATGTAGACTCACCGAAACATCGGAATTAAATTTTTTAAAAGGCTATTGAAAATAATTAGGATCAATACAAATACTTCGTTATGAATCATTAAAACATGTTAACGGCGTATAAAGAAGAAACTGCAACGAGAGTTTTTCAAAAGTTAGAATATTCATTATCCTAATGATTATCTATTGAAATCAGAATTTTCATTATCACAGCTGGATACAGTAATACAGCGTAATAATTAAAAAACAGTAATAAAAAAGTACATTTTTTTATTTTGTTATTATATATAAGTATCTCGTAGTAAAAATTATTATTTTTATAAACTAGACATCGTTATTAATTTATTGATAAGAATAATTAAAAAAACAGATTTTTTATGCAAATATTATATGCGTTAATAAATATTATTGCGATTCATATTCTGTATCAATCTTAATAATATATTGTAAAAAAAACCTTAAATGAAAAATATTTTTAATAAAAATCATCAGCATATTTATTTTAAAATAAAATTATAAACATCACCACAATATTTAATGGTAATGTGAATTTAAAGTTATTCAAATTAATTTAAATGTTTTTTAAAAGCAGTAGATGGATCTAATATTAAAATGTAAGCAACAACTTTTTATTGCTATTAATAAATTTATTATTTTTTTTTCTTTCTTTTATATATTATGAATAAGACTGTTGATTCTCTAAGTTTAAAAAAAATTATAATAATCCAGTAGTATTAATTTTAATCGAAGTATGATGTTACATTAGAAGTTTGTAAGAACTGATCATAATTTTTTAATAAACATACAAACTTAAACAAAAATATTAAAAATTTAATTAATTTGATTAAATAATATCGTTCAGAATTGCATGTCGTACCATTAAAAAAAGAATGTTTTCAAAATATGTAATTTATACAAAATGTTCGTTTTTTTAAATACAGCATCTTGAAGGGAAACGAACGAAAGGGACAAATTTAATACGCAAGTATATTTGAAGTAGAGAGTGAGAGAGGAAGAGAGAAAAAGAGAGAGTGAACTAAAATATTCTCATTTACCAGCAAGGACCTAAGGGCTCAAGAACAAAATAAGAAAAAAAAAAAAAAAAAAAAAAGATTCTACCGGTAGGCGGGCGACTTGCCCGACGAACGTGCGAGAGTTAAGCAGAAGAAAAAGCGAGGAAAAAGCGAAGAAAAAGAAAAAGAGAAAGTTAGGGAGAGAGAGAGAGAGAAAGAAAGAAAGAGAGAACTTCGGCTCAAGTGCTCCGTGGACTTCTCTTCTCCTAACGACCTCGTAACGCATTTAACCCGTTCGTTCCTCGCGATGCTCCTTTCTCGCGTCGGAGAGTCGCGGGGTACAAAAGGACACGGGCGATGCAATGCGCCAACGCCGCGGAGAGACAAGAGTAAGAAGCAGGAAAAAAAGAAGGAGACGGGGAGAAGGAGAAGGAGGAGGAGGAGGAGGAGGAGAAGGAGAGAAGCAGGAGCAAAGAGCTAAAAAGTACCGGTAGCACTCGCGAATCCTCGCGGCTTCCAAGGTGCCGGAGAGCTTTTATTTCTATCCTCTTCGCATTCTTTATCCTTTTACCATATCTTTTTTTTTCTCCTTTTTTTTTTATTTTTATTTTTTCATTTAACCGTTACAGAGCTACGCGAAGGGAGAGAGAATTACGAGCTTACGGCACGGTCGCTTTATGCACATAGGTATATACGTATACATATATATGTATATATACGCATCATATACGGTTCTCATCTCCCTTCCATTATCCTCGGCTAACACGCGTGCGCCTCGGGCATAATGGTATCGCGAGCGTGCACGCGCGCGCGCGCGAAAAACGAAAGTGAAAAACCGCGAGCTCTCTCGCTCACTCTCTCTCTCTCTCTCTCACTTAACGAGCAGCGCACCTCCTTCGCATCTCTCCTCGGCTCAACGTACGGGATTTATCTGCGGTGCTTGTATATTTCTCCGCGAGCGCGGAGTAAAAAGTGACCGCGAAGAATGCCCGCCGCTCGACTATGACTAAAGCATGTCTGTTTCTTGACGAAACAGAGAGAGAGAGAGAGAGAGAGAATAAGGATGAGCTCTCGCGCACAGATTGTTAACACCACTGTAAAAGATCTTTTTTGCTTATTTACATTTCTCTCTCCTTATTTATGTCATAATACGCGTGCAGTTTGGGTTTCGTGATTACGCAAAAACAGGATGGTAGAATTTTGTTGGTGTGCAATTTTTTTTTTTTTTCAAAGGCTTCAAATGGAAGGAATTACTTTTTAAATTGGGAAATTCGTGAAAATTATGCGACAAGTTTCTTAAAAATATAAAAATACTTAAGCAGAACAATTTTTTATGATGAAACTATTTACATATTGAAATTATAAAATTTAGAACTAACAATAAAATTTTATTGCATTCAGAATTTATTGAAATCAAAAAAAAATTTCAGTTAAAAAAACATCTCATACGGATATATTTATTTCTCATATAAATAATAACGAAGAATATTTTACGCAGCTATTTATTTTGCGAATCATTATTTCTGAATAAAATACATTATTATTGTAAAATTAATGAATATTAAGTTTCAACAACACAAATTGTGCAGAGTTTTTAATACTCGTTTAAAAGAACATTTCAACAATAATGATGAAAGCAATATTTATTTTTTAATTCATAAAATTGAGATAAAAAGTCAAGAGGAAATTTATTTTTGATCGTACATTTATTTTTAATATTATGTACTTTATTTTTGTAGTTAATTCGTAGTCATCAAACAGTATGTTAACTTTATTTTATATATGTATATTTTTTTTTCGATATAAAATAAACATATAATTTTATAAAGTTAAATGAGGAGTCGATTAATAATAAATCAGAAGTATCTGCAAATTGTTGTTAATTTTTTCAAATAAAACGAATAAGTTAAAGTATTGATATTCGTTGTTTTACTTCAATCTATAATATATAAAAATAAAACGTAGAAAATAAAGTATTATAAAATAAGATTTTCTTTCTGACCATAAAAATATGACTATGAAAGTTTCTTTTAAATCCGTTCAATAGTTTTTACGCGATGCTTTTATACTACAAAAGTCTTGCGACTATAAACATAAAAATGAAGTTGGTTCTGATGATATGAGACATTCTTAAATCGTATACAGTTTGAGGAGCGTATCTTTTGTATTATGTGACTATAATAGCATTTCTACTCGTGGATTTGTAATCTGTAAACCTAAGAAAACACTTAAAATATTACAACTTTTTCGTGTAATTGTTCAGTCATATATTAAAGAGATAAAACGAAAATTATTTATTCGAGTATTTATTCGACTTTTTATAAATATAAAAATTAAAGATAAAATAAATAGAAAAAAAAAAAGAAATTTAAAATTTTAGATAAAGAGTTTTAATTAATTAATAATTCAATTGAGAAATAAGTCCGTTACATCACTTAATAGTAAATTAATGAATTTCTTTAATGAATGCCAATAAATTTATTATAATAATACTAAATTTCCATAAAATTAGTAAAAAAAAATAAAAATAAAAAATATAACCGTACAAAAACTTTTTTCAAACGAAAGCAAGAAGCAAGACCATAAACCAACCGTCGTCGAGCTTGCATACGACGTAATCCTTTATAAAGAAAACTGCACACACCGGCGTCCCCTCGAGCTCCTCAAAACACGGGAAAAGCATACAGATCATTCCCAGGCTCGCGTCGTTTAATGGTCCAAAGAGAGAAACGCACGGCGACGAATCTCCGATGCTATATAACCCTCACAGCTCCGCTGCTTCGGGGTCACACGTCGGTGGTTTCCCGGAGCGGGCCTGAGAATTCATTATCTCTCTCTCTCTCTCTCGAGTCGAGGCTCGGGCTCGTCATCACGATTGAGAGAACGTCCGTGTTCACTTTTCAATCAAAGTCGCTTGCGTTCGACTTGCAAAAGGGGAAGGGAGTAGGTACGTGTCTCTCTCTCTCTCTCTCGTTTCTCCCCCGCTTGGTTATTCTCGATTTTACGTAAGCGTGCGCTCGACTGAAAGTGCACGCGCCGTGCACTTGGGGGATAAATAGAATGTTCCCGTCTCTCGTATGTATATATATATATATATATATATATATATAAACACGTAGGTCGTAATCGCGTTAGCCGTGTATATGTATATATGTCTACGGAGTAATGCGGTATGTAGCTTCGCTTCAAAGTCAATACCGTAATCATCGGTATACTCTCTCGGGTCCACTTCACCGGGATATGGGATACGCCTGCGACTTCTCGCAAATATTATGAATTGATTTATTGTTTGACTGAAAGAGCAACGTTACTAATAGTAATTTGATGTAATCGAAAAATAAATAAAACGCAAAGTAATTTTATTTTACCGAAATAGTTATTATATATATGATACGATAAATTGTTTTTTATATTTTCTCGAAAACTATATAGATTTTTAGCGTGAAAAATCTATTAAAACAAAATACTGTTTTCGAATAGAATATTTTTTTAAAAACTATACGTAGAACCTTAGCGAACTTTATAATAATAAATAGCAACCGCCAAAGTATAAGCGAGCATAAAAATATTTTCATTGTAAATACAAGGATATCTTCGGAAAATAATAATATCGAATTTGCATACAAATATATAAAATGAAAAAAAAAAGAAAGTCTTACGACATTACGATTTCACGTACGTAGAAACTTTATTTATTTCTTTTTTTTTTTTTTTTTTTTTTTATTTTCTAAGAAGCGTGAATAAAAGTGAAGACGGAGTCTCTCATCCACGGGCTTCCGATAGGAAATCGCAAGTGAACCCGGCGATTATTTTCCTTTTCAATGCAAAATAATGTATGAATGGTGCGCGAGCCGACGTCTATAAAAACGTAATGCAGAAAACCGCACGTACGTCGAGCGCACGCTCTTATATATAATCGTAACGAAGAGTAGAAGAGTCATATCGAGCTTCCGCGTCAAAACGTACGCGAGAAAATCGCCACAGGCTGGAAGTGGCGACGGAAAGGGAAAGCCCTCCCTCTTTTTTTTTCTCTTTTCCCGTGACGACTCAAAGGCTTTACGAGGCAGACAATATAATTTACAAAACTCGCCGAAGGATTGTATAATAAATGTAAATAAACATTTTGTTCTCGAAAATTGTATTTGCATAATCTTTTGCTAACCTTAATTTTTTTTTTTTTTTCTTCGAATGTTATTGTAGATTTTAATCGAATTTTTAAAACTGTTTAAAATATTCAAATGTATCAATTTTC
This sequence comes from Chalcis sispes, assembly GCA_949987625.1. Taxonomy (NCBI): domain Eukaryota; kingdom Metazoa; phylum Arthropoda; class Insecta; order Hymenoptera; family Chalcididae; genus Chalcis; species Chalcis sispes. The sequence continues at coordinate 68,590,164 of OX465094.1, forward strand.
AAAATTGATTTCTGTATTCGTTTTCGAACATTTTACCGAAAAATTTTAAGCTTTTATTAATTCAATTTAAATAGCAAAATATTTTCTTATCGTATATATTTTTTAAATTACACTTACATATTAAATTCACGGTTAAATTTACTTTATCGCGTATATAGAATATTTTTAAGATATTCAAATTAAAAATAACTACACAGTCGTTGTATAAAATGCCAATTATTCGTGAAAAATTATAAAATTCTCCCGTTGTCGAAAATACGGGGAGTAACGAAAGTATAGGGGATAAACCAACTATAAAAAAAAAAAAAAAATAAGCCAAATTTGATTAATATATACCTAGCGAAAATGGGATAGAAATTTCGCAGAAAATTTGACGACGTTCGGCTTTATTTTTTTTTTTCTTTAAGATATAGATATGAGGAGAGAAAGAGAGTTTGTGGTGTTGAGAGTTAGGGCCGATCCATTTAAAGTCAACAGCCTTCGGGCTTCTAGCTAACGGAGCCAAGCTCGTGAGTCAACTTAAGGCCGTCTGATGAGAAATAAAGTGGCCGTAAATCCTCCCGCTTGCTTTTCTTTCCACTCTCAAATTATCTCCGTGTATCTCTCTCTCTCTCTCTCTCTTTCTCTCTCTCTCTCCCGTATACACGTTTTTTTCTCTCTCTTGTAGCGGCAATCTGTTTCAAAATTTTAATGCACGTGCGATCTACTCGAAGGTTGGCGTTGACTTTTAATAATTTTTAATATAAGATGATAATGTAAATGAAGTGAAAAATGTTTTTTTTCATACATAATTTAAGTTTTATATAAATATATTTTTAATAAATTTATAAATATTTATAAATATATTTTAATAAGTTCGAATTTTTGTGCAAATATTTTCACTACAACAAATGGATATTTCTAATTGAATGATTAGAAGTATAAGAGACATTCGGTTCACTAATGCAACTCGCATACTTTTTCATCGTGCAATATTTCATCACATTAAATAACGTTTCGAATTTGACTTATACACCTAACGACAGTCATTTGATAAAAAAAAAAAAAAAGAAAGAAAGAAAAAGAAGAAGAAGAAGAAGCTATTCTTCGCCGAAGCATAAACGGATTTAAAAAATGTTAAATCACCAAAAGCATCGCGTTATAACTCGGGAGCGCGTTCTCTCCTCGCTCGCATTGTCAAGCATTACGCCGATGATTTAAAGAGGCAATATAAAAAGCCTAATAATTCGTATGCGCATTCGCATGTATACGTAAGCGAAGCTGAGACGACGCGAAGAAAAGACGAGAGGGAGAGAAGAGGCGAGGGGCTGGGCCAAAGGCGCTGAGAATACCAAGTACAACATTTCGCGGGATATCAATCGTGCGGCATAAGAAACGTAAAAACACGCTCGCGCTCGCAAACACGCGGGATGTACGCCCGTACAAACGCGTTTACGTATGTGTATATATACATACGTATAGTTTCTGCACTGATTGATCGATGCTGTTACGTCGCTGGTACATGTACTTCCCCGGCGCCTGCACCGTACACCCGTGTATAGTGGCGCTTAAATCGCCCGTTCCCCTTTCCCTTCGCCGTAATGATCATCCGCGTAGAAAAAAAATTTCGTATTTGCCGGAAGTCACGTCATATTTCTCTTTCTCTCTCTCTCTCTATATATATACATATATGTGTATATCTCTCTCTGCTTCTCTGTTTCTTTCTTTCTTTCTTTCTTTAGTGGCCGCTGAAATCGCGATAATTTATTCTTTGTCTGGCGCATACGCGCCGAGTCTCTACATGTACGCAGGGGCTCTCGTATATTTGATACACGTGCAACGCGTGTATACGTATACACGCGTTTACGTTTGGCGAACATGAATTTCCATTTCTCTTCGCACGCTCTCTCTCTCTCTCTCTCTCTCTCTCTCGGCAATCGTTGACGCATTTTCGTTATTTCTCTCCCTACGGCTTTCCTTCTCGCTTTTTCACAGTTTACTTCCCTTCTCCCCTTCCTTTTTTTTTTTTACTTATAAACATATACATATACATGTATACGAAACGAAAAACCGAGAAATTTAATCGTGAAAAAAAGTTTTTTCACGCTTCGCATATTTTTTTTTAACATTATAAAACTTTCGAGAATGCCTTTTAAAAAATTTCGTTCCTCCTAAAAAGTTTTCGGATGCAATGTTTATTTCAACGAAAAATATTTCATACCGAGCGTTCCGAGAAATCTTGTTGAGTAAAATATGAATTGCAAACTAATACTTTTATTAATTATTTTGATACTGTAAAAGAAAGATTTTTAAATTTATAATCGTTGTTAATTTTAAAGCGTTAGGTTTGTCGTAATATTTGAAGAAACGTTGATACTTTTTACGCAAACGCACACAACATTAGAAATATTGAACTTTTTTTTTTTTTAACACTCATAGTTTGTAAATTAATATTACGGAGCAAATTTTTCGAGCCAACTATATTCAAAAGAAAAGAAATATTATATTAAAAAAAGTGCTTAGTATTAATTTACGTATGAAAATTATGTTTGATAAAAAATTAAAAAATTTTTTTCTCTTTGAAGTACGCATTTTGAATAGCCGCAGCAGAGTTCAAAGAAAATTCAATTTGCGTTTATCAAAATTAGAAATACTCTGGTTTGATGTAAATATATATGAATTTCAATATCGCTCTTTGATTTCAAAATATTTTTTGTTAAACATGCTTCTTTTTTTTTCTACACCTTGTTCAAAACAAAAGTACACTTTGTGTATAAATATTTCTTTATATATAAATATCAATAATAATTACTTATAATTTGTCAAATGATGAATAATGTGATCGATGAACATACAAAACATTTTATTTTCTTTTTTTTAAATGTTATTAAATGTACTTGAATTTTTTTTTAATTTATAGAGGGAATATTGGATTTTTTAAATTAAATAAATTTTTGATCTTATTTCGAATTCATAGTATTGTGATTGAAAAAAATATCAAATTGAAATTCAATTGATATTTCGGTGATTTTAAAAAATCTTTCTTTTTTTTTTTTTTTATTTCGAAAAATATAAATTAGTTTTATTGACGTTAAAAAAACCGTTAACGTTAACGAATTGTTTTTTTTTAATAACCACAATTAGATTCCGAAAATGCAATCAAAGATTTTTTTATAGGCCATATACATATACGTACAACTATACGTATATGTATATATATATATATATATATATATATATATATATATATATATATATGAGTGTGTGTAAGCGGCGATAAAAGTGCACGCATTTACATGCAAGGGTAAGAAGTTTATTAGGCCTCAACCCAATTAGCCAGCGAGCGTGAGCTTAGCCTTACCAAGTCGAGCTTTGTGAGCGGCGCTCGCAAGATCCAGAACCGCAGGACGTCTGTCCATTTATCTTTACGAGACGGCCTGCCATCAAATTTGCCTAAAAGTCTTGCAGTACTGTTTTCTCTCATCTCTCTTTCTCTCTTTCGCTCTCTCTCTCTCTTTCTCTCTCTTCTCTTTCTTTCCTTCCTTCCTTCCTTCCTTCCAGTAACTTTTCAAAGACTCTCTTTCTCTACCCGACGACCCAATGTACTCCTGCACAGAACACAACCCATATGCGTACTCATGTGTGCGAATGCATGTATACACGTGTATAGAGGCGTACGTGTACAGTATACGTTTGGATTAATTTACAGGGGGTTTTCACGAGGGTTTGATTTATCAGGGATTTGATGGAATTTTATGGGACGCCCGAATAAAATACGCCGCGGCGGTGGCATCGAATTCAACGTTACCACCCTTCCTTCGTGCCTCGCTCTCGATCCTGTGTCCAGCTGCTGCCGCGCCGCTACATTAAAACGTATTGTGATCGCGATATTGATTAAAATGGCTTCGCCTGAAAAATTCTCTCTCTCTCTCTCTCTTTCTCTTTCTCTTTCTTTCTTTGTTTTTTTTTTTTTTTTTTTTTCGAATGCATAAATATTTTAGTCTATAGTAGACTGCACAAAATTGAAATTGATATTTATCGAGTAGGTTTCAATGTCTTTTGCAACTTCTGTACAAATATTATTTACATTTATATTATTGTTAATGAATTAAATATTAACCTTAATTTCAAATATTGCATCAACTCTTTTACCGATGATGATTTTATAACGCAAAATAATAATTTTATTTTATCATTATTGTCGTTCATTATTTCAAAAAGTCTTACCACATTGTAAATTAAATACACGCATTTATTATAAAGAATAAAAAGAAGCATTTTTGCGATACTTGATATTAAATGATAAAATAACGTTGATAATAATTTTTCTATTTGAACTAAATTTGAAAAAATTTGAATGATTAATATTCATTATTTTAATGAAAATTAAAAATAAAATTATTCTAACAAATTATAGAAAAATTTGCACGAATCAACGAATTATTATCTTTTTCATTTACATCTTTTTTTTTTATTATGAAAACTTTTAAAATATCAAATAAAAGCGTTTAATAAAAATATATTGTATGTGTATTCAAAAAGCCATAAAATGAAACTTTTAGTAATGTAATAGAAGCTTGATGAATTCAGATATGATTTCTATGCATGTGTTTCGTACTGATATAGCTTTTTTGACCATTAATATTTCCTATTGATTTTTAAAAATAGTTCATGTTTACGGTTATGAAAAAATTTATAAATCTGGATACTTATAATGAAAGTTTAATAGTATACCATGATTTTTAATAATTTATTATTTAAACATTATCGTTCTCCTTATTAAATGAATATTTAGTAATTCGTGTTGAATTTTATTTTGTAAGAAAGCTTCAAAAGTGTTAAAGTTAAATTTAAAAAAAAAAAAAAAAAAAACGATTTGAAAATTAAAAATACAATCGTATTTATTTAATTAATAAATTATTAATTCTTAAATTAAATATAATAAAAATCATGAAAATTTTTAATAAAACTTATTTTCGTAAGTATACGAGAAAATGTTTGCAAAATTATTAATTAAATTAAGTGAAGTTTCAGCATATTACGGAAAATTAAAATTACTTCCGCAACCCCTGCTGACAAAAGAAATCAAAAGAGTTAATCAATTGTAGCACTTCGTAGAGAGTAAGTCTATAAATTAACGCAACCAGCGCTGTTAAAATATTAGTTAATTTCTTGTTTCATTAAAATACAGAACAAGCAATTATTTATTTTTTTTTATTTTGGTTTATATCAAATAAATTATCCATTATTTCAGTCCAATGTCTTGTGCATTTTCTGCACGGTTAAGATGAGAAAACTTTTTCCCAACTCAATAAATTTACCAAACTTATGGTGCATCATTTATCAGTATACGCATACTTTCTAGTCAAGCTTAATAAAGTTTTTAACTTGTTCTTCTTTGAACATAAAAATAATTAATTATGCAAAAAAAAAAAAAAAAAAAAAAAAAAAAAAAAAAAAAAAAAAAAAAAAAAAAAAACGTATAATTGAAATTTCGTGATGTTTTAGTAATATGTGTTACAAAATTTAAACGTGCAATTGTTCGTAATTATAATAAAATGGTTTTAGAATTTTAATTCTTGAAAAATTATTTTTGACCTAAAACTTTACATTAATACATTACTTTAAATAAATTAGTATATACATACAAGTAACCAATTGAAAATTTGCGCAATACGCTTATCTGAGGAACGGATGGAAAATTGCAATGAATCAGTAAATGCTCCAAATCTTTACACAAATTTTCCAGTAAAAGATAGCCCGACGGCAATCGCGCTTCTTCTTCGTATATATAAACTCGCTCGAGCTTTGAAAATTCAAAAGGTCCCTCGCATAACTAGCAGCAGTAGTAACTTAACAGTAGTCAAGCGAGCGATAACTTGCTCAAGAGAGAAAGAGAGAGAGAGAGAGAGAGAGAGATTGAAAGGAAACCGCTGATTCCGGAAGTAAGCGCCGGATGGCGGACTCCTCCGCGTGAAAGACGCCGGCGCTTTTTTTATGCGACAGAAAGTAGCACTTTGCCAAATGACCCGAATCTTTTTAGGGCGTTCCATTCTCTCTCTCTCTCCCTCTCTTGCTCGCTCTTTCCCCCGTTCCTTCTATACACGTATACGCGCGCATAACCCCGTAAGATTTCTTTCCTCCCATTCGAAACTTTGCTCTTGAAACTCTCGTTGCCCCTCCGCGTACTCTAAACGCCGGGACGAGCTACAAGCCGCGAACGTAGCTGTGTATGTATTCATTGCGAAACGAGATCCGATAAAAATTACCGACTGCCATTTTCAAACGTTTTATACCGAGAACTACTGCTGCTGCTGCTGCTGCCGACGCTGTTACTCTTCTCCGTAGCGAGAAGGGAGAGCGCGACAAATTTACGCATCGCCGAAGTCTTTCGATAAATCATTCGCGCGCCCGCACGCGGCGCTCTTTTCTTTTGTGTATTGTATAACGGCGAAGAGAAAAACGCGTAATGACGTTTCTCCGATTGAAGAATAAAAAGAAAAAAAAAAGTGTAGTATTTACGCGCGCGCACTTCGTGACCTTTGACCTCCCGTTTAACGGGACTTTCACCGACGGTACCGCTTTTTTTTTTTTTTTTTCCCTTTCGACGGCAGATATTGGAGATTACGTGCCATATTTTTAAACTGTCAGCGGTTTTTGTTACACAGCCATTTGGGGTAAGAAGGTTTTTAATGTATTCTTCCGACTGAGTGATTAATGCGCTTAATCGTAGATGCACGTGTTTTTAATGTATAAATGACAAAAGCACTTTATTTTATTGTTACTCGTTTGCTTGCCATTATTTTCTTTCTTTTTTTTTTTTTTTTTTTTTTTTTTTTTTTTTTTTTTTTACAATCTTACAAATTTTTATTTTAATCTCATATTTTATTTTTCATTTTGATTAAATGTTACAACTGTAATATTTTCGTTCATTTTTTATCATTTTAATGACTTCCTTTAATATTTCATTTAACATTTAAATCTGATCCTTATCGCATCTGAAATCAAGCCTACATCAATCCACGATGATTAATAAGATCTTTAAAAACGAAAAGGATTTCCCAAGATTACATTTCATTTTTGATAATTTACTGTCGCCAAAAAATTAAATAAAAAGTGAAAGGAAAAAGGACAACCGTACAATCCGAATAAACCATTGACGCGTCCCTTGAAAAATTGATAAGCCAATAATATAATAAAGATAATGAAGATAATTGAGTTTTATTAGTTTCAAGAATAAATTAAACGAAACTAATATATCACTTTATTTAAAAAAAAAAAAAGCACTTGAAAGACCTTTGAATTCCAACGCGAAACATTGCAACTGCATATTCAAAAAGAAAATGAAGCGATCCCTTCAAACTTACTCAAAATTAATCACATCGTAAGATATTTACTTTTTAGAGTTTCGTACTTCTAGTCAGTACACACAAAGGATTGCTCTTGCTCAAAGTAAATACAAAGTAACGCTGTCATCTATTTTGTACTTTATTAGAACTTTGTTACTTTTACAGAACCGGAAATTGTACGATTCCTTTTTTTTTTTTTTTTTTTGTTTTTCTATAAAATTTTTCATTTAATTTCGATGTGTACATTTAACGAACGCGTTTTGAGCATTTTAAATTGATCTTACAATATTTCGGAATAAAGTATAAATATAGTTAAGCACGCATTGTAAATTAAAACGATTAGCATTTGCATACAATATCCGACCGCGAGTATGTTTGTTACTAATTCAATGCAAAAACGTATTTCTCAAACGAAGTAAACACCGTTCGCGAGGCGCAAATCATGTCGGCTAGCCGCTAAAAGAGTCGAATGTAAACGTATTGGAACGTAATTCGGAGAGCACACGAAAATTTCTTATCTCTATCGGGAACCGAGCAAATAACTCCTTCGGATTAAGAGCGTAATGCCGAGAGAGTAAACATCGCCAAGGAACGGCGTCGACATTCGTTCCGAAAGATAGCATCTGTTAGTCCGAACAATTTCATTTCTACGAGCTCGGCAACTGGAAATAAAAAGCGGTAAGGTAAAGGGTATAAGAGTTTCCAAGTTCAGTTTTCAAGTTTCGATAGTCGTTCGTTCGAAAAAGGGTTGGAAGAAAACTAGCTTTTCTCCCGTCCCATTTGCTATAAACTCGGTGGTTTACGGCTCGAGACCGGGCGAGAGACGTTGCTCTCTCTCTCTCTCTCTCTCTCTCTCTCTCTACAGTTCTTGCTCGCGGCGTTATACCGTACTGCTATACGACGTTGCGTATTAACGCCGGAAGAATATAGAGAGAAAAAGAAAGAGAGAAAAAGATAGAGGATGGGAGAAAACAAAGAAATTATATACTCAAGAGCGCGTTCGCCGTCTGAGCTGCCTTCTGTCTTCTGACGAGATTTTCTGAAAGCTTCGTTTAATTTTGAATCGAGGTGGCCCGCGAGTTTTATTACTATACAGCGTAATAATAATCCGACTTAAAGAAGGAAGGAATCAAAAGACAACGGCGTCATACTCGCGCTTTCTTTCGCCGGTATAAGAAAGCCTTATATAAAGAACCTTGATATTGTCTCCTCGCGATGGATAATGCTCGTTTTATTTTTTGGTTTTTTTTTTTTTTTTTTTTTTTTTTTTTCAAGCTGCGTAACTTTTCTTAATTAGCTTTCGAAAATATTAATTAAAAAGATTGTAGAGTTTTTATCAAAAGGAAAAGGAAATTAAAATTATCCTTTTTTAATGTATATAGGAAATTATTAATTTATTCTATTCATTGAATTACAATTGTTTTTCGATTTATGACGAAACATAATTATTTCATAAGCAAATAGAAATGATAGAAAAAATAAGCTTGAAAAAAAGAAGTAATATTAAAACATTAAATATTCTTTACAGTTCTTATAATTATTTTTTAAATTCTTATAATTATTAATTAAGGAAAAACGATTATTAATTTTCGTAAATTCGTTATTGCGATTAAAATCGCAGTAATTTATAAAACAACTCAAGAAATAAATTAAAAATTTTCATTCGATCGATTAAAAACGTAAGCTCACATATTAAAATAATAATAATAATACGGCCGATCCGTCATTCTTTGGCGCCAGTTTCGCCAGCGGTATACGCCGGAATATAAATTTCATAATGCGTCCGTAGACTCCATTATTTGAGGCTACTTTTGTGAGCGGAGCGCTAATGACAAACGACAATAAGCGGATTATTTTTAAGCGAATCACTCGTGTGAGTTTGTGCATCATTTGCGCACAATTTTTATCCGTTCGTAATGCAGCAGCAGCACCGCTCATCGTCTCCTTGTTCTTTCAATTACGTCATTCGACGCCTTATTTTTTTCAAGGGCGCTTTTTTTTCTTTGAGAGTACTGTTTTATATATTTATATATATACACTTTGTTAAGGGGGCAACGTAGTAGCTTAATTGACCTATTGAAAATCTTTTGTCGCTGTGTAACCATTGTTCTCATTTTTTCCTTAATTAGGCATTCACTGGTTCTTTTTCTTCGTTTTTATTTATTTATTTATTTATTTATTTATTTATTTATTTATTTTTTTTTTTTTTTTGTAACAATGATTGTACTTCAAGAATACAATTTTTCAAATTAATTAAATGTACAATTTATGTATATGTATAATCAATAATGATTAATTTTAGAGCAATTAACTTATAATCTTAAAAAATTTATATTTAAATTCCAAATTAAATATGTAAATATAATTCATTTGTTAATAAAAATTATAATTAAATATTAAAAAAATTTTTGCAGTTTCTTTGAATTGGTTCATCGAAATAATCTTTAAAATGTTCTAATTAACTTTCTTCATCTAAATTAACGGCTCTACAGTAGTAGTATTGTGTTAAAAACTTGTTTGAAACTTTTAAGTTTGATAAAAGGCGAGGAAGACTTATTCGCATGTAATAGAATTTCAATCTCGAAAGCCGACAAACGCGAATAACAAGGAGCGATGAAAAATGAAGAAAAAGAAAAGAAAAGACGCAAAGACTGAAGAAAAACAGTAGGCTGAATTAAAAGTAATTATAAATAGTACGCGAAAAGTGAAAAGCTTGAAGCAGAAAAGTGCAGACACCTTTGAGCTGCAGTACCAGCGTTGATGTATATATATATGTGTGTGTGTGTGTGTGTGTGTGTGTGTGTGTGTGTGTGTGTGTGTGTGTGTGCGTGCGTGTATGTATATAAACAAGGAAAATAACAGATCAGCCGTGTTTTCTATCTCCTTCCGTTTCCCTTTCTCTCTGGAGGCCTCGCCTCTTTGAGTTAATCACGTCAGACTGGCAACCCTCTGATTAAAACGGCCCGGCATCCCTTCTTATTATCATTGTTATCGAAGGAGAACGGAACCTAGCGACGGCCAACGTTGGGTTAAGCCGTTTTCCTCTATATCTATACCTATATGTATATAAGGTGGTGGTTTCAACGTAAAGTTTTCGCCGTACATTCGTATAAGCGTGTGCCACAGAATACACTGTATACGGATATATGTATAACATACACACCTGCGCCTTCCTAATCGCCAGAACTTTCGAGGTTATTAAATGGCTGATGAGTCGGGAAATGGATCTTGTTTCCAAACCCGTTCTTTAATTAAGTTTTCTTCGCTTACTTAGTTATATCAATCGCACGCCTGTCTGCTCGCTCTTCCGCCCGTTGGAAATTTAACTGTACTGAATTTTTAATCATTTTAAAGTCACTCGAAGAATTTGAACTATATTTCACAACGATATTAATTCTTGTTTACTGTGCAGTAGTATAACCGTCAAAATGATTCAATTTTTATTTTGTAATGTTTCATTTTTAAGAAATGCCAATTTTAATATACATATATAATATAATTAATTAACCTAATTTTAACAAGTAATCAACACATTGGCTTACCACTCCCCAAATCAATTAATTTATCTAAATACTCAAAATTATTTTTTATTGTTGTAAATTTAAACTTATATCGTATTAATAAACGAGTTTTATTTTTCAAATATTCAAATACATTAAAAGAAAGTTGATTTCGCAATAAACAATTAAAAGTAATGGGTTATACCATATATCCCATATGCAAATTACGATAATAGTTTTCTGACGTATTTCGGTTAAAGCTAATGCCGCAAAACACTAATAAATCAGTACATAATCGTTTGAATTCTTGCATACCTTATTATTCTTTAATGCATTTTGTACTGCCTATATGGGCGTGCTAAACTGCTATGGGACTTAGAGATGAGAAAGGTATATCTCGAACCACCTGAGCACTTTCATACCGAATAAATTTTATCTAATAAGTAGAGATATTCAACAAGTATTATTAAAATTTTAGTTTACGTTCAACGGATTAATTTAATAAAATTGATACTTAAAAAAAAAAGGCATTGTTGAATATTAAATAAAAAAATAATAATAATAATAATCTTCAATTCGATAAGTCTTTTCTTTTCATTATAACAATAGATCATTATTCATATTTATGATCAATTTGTTGTTTAATTTACTCACCATTGAAATAAGCCTTGGATTGATCCACGCTTGCTGCATATTATCGTCCAAATACCGCTTGGATATTCTTGCCATATTATGCGATTCTTTTTTGTGCAGGGGTATATTTGATTGTAGCTGAATACCTTTTGCATTATTCCTGCGAAAAAATTTTAAATTCAATAATGACATTCGAAATTTGTGAATTATTTACATATTTTTTCAAAAAGATTACATATATATATAAATATATTTCATGTATATTTGTTACAAAGTATATATTATATATATATATATATATATATATATATATATATATATTAAAAATACACGATAAATGATATAATATCGGTGTGAAATAAAATTAAATAATAATGGCACGTATATCACCATAAGCTAAAAATAAGCTTTTGATACGCAAGCGTAAAATTTTCATACAATGCAAATCTACGGTGATCAAATAATGATCAATCATCAGATCTACACACGCACAGACGCGCACACGGCTAATAACAGAGAAACGTTTGAAACGCGATTGTAGTCGAGTAGTTATCCATAACCATATAGAGAACTCGAGCTCATACGAAGAGCGACGATCCGCGTACGGGACCATTATGAGGTCGGAGAGCACATCAGGACGCAAAATTAACGGTCTTTGCTGTATTCTCGAGCAATGCGTCAAGCTGATTCCATAGTGCACCCGACGTGATACGCGCGTGGTATACAGAAATCTCTCTCTCTCTCTCTTGCCACAATGAAGACCGATGCAGAAGAGAGAGAGAGAGAGAGAGAGAGAGGGAGAGACAACGAGTTACACGCAACCACAGGTAGTCATTATAACGCCCTGTGCTATGAACATATGGTTAACTGCTAATTCTCTCTTCGGATGTGAAAATTTACTCGATGCGATTGTCTTTTCATTTGAAAATTTTTCTTAGGAAATATGTATCTCTTTTATTCTCTTATTTTTTTCATCCTTCATTCGTCGATAATATAATAATACTATTTTTCAGATAAATTTATATATCTTATTAATTGAAACAAACAACGTGTTTAGAAAAAAAAAAAAAATACATCTGTTAAACTTGTGAAAGTATATTTTCAGAATTGCTATTAATTAATTTTCTTGATTCTTAATTGAATACCTTCTTGCCACGCGATAAATAAGCGTTCAATTAAAACATAATTGCGTTACTAACCGAGTTAACCGCGACGACGTTGAGCTTTTATGGTTTTATTAGATTGTAAAAAATGTTACCGCAGCTATCGCTTGGATATCTTACGTTGTAAGAAATTTATTTTTAATCAAACACCGTAACAAAAATGGTCAACTATTCCAATTAAGACTAGTTTCAGTTGACATTTTAAATTTTTATAAAAAATATAACTTTGTATCTTTATGATGAAAAACTCAATATTTTATTTATCAAATTCTTATAATTAAACGAGTTTTCATTTTATCCGAAGATATCGAATGATTAAATTAAACAATTTAATGTAATAATTTTATAAATTCAAATATAATTATCTTACCGCTGTTAAATTATGAAAATTTAAGTTAATTATAAAATTACTGATATAGAATTATACACAATAATAATAAAATGACGTGAATTTATGCTAATAATAAAATGTAGATGATAACTGAAAATTATTAAAAATTTTAATGAAATTTCTAATCACTTAACGTATTAAAGCTTCATCCGACATTTTATGCAAATTTAATGTAATGTAAAATTATTTGTAACAATAGGTAGAATAATTAATGAAATAACATATATATCCCATAAATTAAATATGAATTTCGCTTTTAGAATAGCAGTTAGAGTAAATTAGAATTCAGCGTAAGTGAATTACAGAAATTTATCGTATGGTACCTGTACCTCAAGTTCTCGCAATGAACTATCTGTTAGTTTAGTACTCTATTTGAATTACGACTCGTAAATGGGCTTCGCACTTACAACCTTCCAGGTGAGTATTAGCTTTCATAGCAATGTGGTAGCTTTTGAGAGCGCACTTGTAATTCGCGCGAATCGCGCCTTAATAACGCACATAAAATTTGATAGAAAACGACTTTTCCCCTTTCTTTACGCGTGCGCGTTTGTGTGTGTGTGTGTGTGTGCACGCGTGTGTGTGTGTGTGTTTGTGTGTGTCAATGCTGACTTTACTTTCGATAAAAACGGGATAAACATTTAATAGCGCCCATTAACTTTTATAAATTATTAAAGGGCACGACGTTAAAAGAGAAGAGCGCCTTTCATCTTGATTGCATGCTCGTATATGCGATAGTCTAGATTAGTACCGTTATAGGTACGTTCGAGAGGTTTAAAAAAGCATTATGGATAAATTACTGCTTTTAAATTTTTACTTTATTGGATAATTTTAAAGGTAATTTAAACGTTTATTAACTTTCAGATGAGGGGATTGTCTAATATACTGGTTAAATACAGTCATTTGTTTTGTCTTTTATTTGCAGATGAAAATTATAAAAATCAAAATTTGTAATTTTCATTCAATGTGTAGTGAATCGGATAATAATTTTGATTACGAAAGTAAAGACAATTATTAGAAATGAAAACTGAATTATTTTACAGATTTTGGGTGTAGAATAAACACCGATGAATGTCATTAACATATCATAGTAAGCTCTTTTTACTCAAAAATAATGACAAATTAATACTAAATTTATAAATTGTTAGTGCTTTTAACCAATATTTATTAATATTCACTTAGAGTTATTCTATTTTTTTATTTTTAAATTTTCTAAATTTTATATATTAAATATATTCATCATCAAAAAACAACAGTATAATTATTTACAGAAAAAATTTTCAGAAATGAACTCATTAACAAGATATTTATCGATTTCTTTCAAACTTTGTGGGGCTCTAGAGAAGAATGTGTATTTTAATTTTAATAAAGGATTTTTTTTAAGTACAGGTTAATTTTAATATAAAGATAAAAAATCTCAACATAAATTAAAAAACAATGTTCAAACTGCCAATTATATAAAATTGAGTTTTTATCGAAAAAGCCTTATTTATGAAATATTTTTATGATGTAATTTTTATTTTTCCACGTTACAATTTTTCTATCAATTCATCGACATTCATATAATTTTGATCAATTTTTCGTTGGATAAGAATATTTTTTTAAAATAATTCTAACAAAATTTACGAGCGATAAATCTATCACGACCAGTATCAAATGAAGCAAAAACAATAATTTTCGATAATTTAAACTGCTAGGGCTCGAAGCAAAAGCACATTAGCATAGTCAGAACAATAAGCCCAACCAAACGATCAACGACATTACCCGCAAGAGTAAAGAGCTCCATACTCCATCAGCTTGGTGAGCGCGAGCGCGCAAAAAAATAAGAAAAGTCCAGGCTGCTTCGACAGAAGAAAACCAAGAGCGAGCACAACACGCGCGGAAAAGTAGCGCACAACGTCTTACGTGACTTCCACTCAACGGCCGTCTTTTTTTAACGAGTAGCGAGACCCATCGTAAAGAGGATCGACCGCGAAAACTGCCGTTTACCATAAATAACAACCTAATATCAGACTGTCTCTCCTAGCGATTTCTTCTTACGTACCATGGTATATATAGAGAGTCAACGACGAGCTACGAGCGAGCATATTGCCGTTGCTTTTGCTGGATATTCGCTTCTTACGTAATTTCCTACGGCAACGATGGAAACCAAAACGACGAGTTGACAATAAGGGTTATATATTTTTTTTCTTTTTTTCTTGTTTCAAAAAAACAACAATAAAAAAAACCATTATTGTGGTAAATTGTAACAAGTCTTAAGAACAAGCTTACAGTTGCGTTAAATTTGTACACGTGAACGGTTGTTCGAATTTAATGAGCGATTGCCTTTGGCAAAATTGTAAATAGATTTTATTATGCTTTTATTAATTAAGTATAAACGCATTGTCCAAATTTTACTCGTATTTTACTTAAATATTTTTCCTTGTTTCTTACTGTGAACAATAATCGATTATTGGCAGTAATAATGCACAGTTTTATTTTTTAAAATATTGTTTTTTATAAAATTTATTTATTGTTATATAAAAATTAGTATTTATCAAAAAAACATTAATTTTTGTCTGATTAGAAAGCATATATAAATTAGATATACATATGTAATGTTGATGATAATAATATTGATTTTAACAATTTCAATGAAATTATAACAATTTTTGATAATCTTCAAATTTTTCATTAGAATGGTAAATGAAAAATTTATATCTTAATCAAGTTACAATAGCACGAAACAAGTTATAATAAGACATTCCACTTATTATGTGATTATACTTCGATACAACTTAATAATTATTTCGTATTAATTAACGTTCAAAAATTTATCACAAACGGTGCACTAATAATTCATTTATAACCTTTTAATTCCGCATGAAAATAAGCCAGACAATCTAACATATTTACTTTAGACAACATCGTACAAAAGCGTTCCATACCGCGCGAGTCGTCCGGTTGGCTTTTACGACTTCGTCGAGACGCGGCGCGGTATATAACTATACGTTTACACATGCATCGCGGCGACGACGACGACGACGCGGGCTTTCGATACGAAGAAACGCTTGATTTGCAAACAATGAACGCGGAGAGCGTGGATCTACGGAAAACGATGCGATCCCGCTAAATTACGTCGTGGAATGCGCACGCGTGTGCTGTGCACCGATCGAGAGAAGAGTGGAAATGGGACGAGACGAAGAAACCGACGCGCGTAAGAGAGAGTAAGAGAGAGGTGGAGTCATTGTAAAACGAAACTTTGTAATTGTTCTCGGGGTTCTGTACATCGCATGCAATGATACGTCGTGTACACGCGCGCGCACGCATGTGTTTGTGTGTGTGTGTGTGTGTAAGAGAAGGAATAGAATAAATCTAAAAGTGGGGATTGTAATAACCCGTACTTTAACGCTAAAGTCATCGAGAAGATAAGTCTTTTTTTTTCTTTATTTTTACATCTTGTTCACTCTGCGTCTTTTCTTTTTTATTTCCTTGTCACTTTTTTCTCGTCCTTTTTTTTGTTCCTAGTTCTACTCCGTCGTCGACTTTACTTTTTTCTTTCACTCTTACATACATGCAAGTTACACGCGCGCACGGGAATGCGAAAGAGACGAGGCTAAGCGCCACAACCTCGAATGTGTATTGAAGTCTGCACGTAAGCGTAGACGCCGGAAAGAATCATCCGGGAAGCGTATGTTTTCCTATCTCGTATGTAAGCGAAGTTAATAACTCGGAAGGTAACCGAAGCGACTACTACGCTCTTTCTCTCATTCACTTTTCGCTTGTATACCTGCGTTTTCTTATTTTATTCGTGCCCCTTGTGGAATTTGGATGTTTTTACGATGCATTATATTGCGGATTTATAGTGACTTGTGTTATATGACTGTACTTTACGGTTAAATAAATATGTGAATAATTTTAAATTATATATGAATTACGTGTAAGAAAATATTAAATTAAAATAACGAGGACCTGAAATTTAAGAACCATAATAAATAAATTAAAGTTTTATCAGACTTTAATATTTTAATTAGTTTTATATTTAAAAAAAATAATTTGTAACTTTCAATTAAAAAATTTACCCACTCTAAGTTAATAATTAAAACACTTAATTTAATATATTCAATAAATTTTAATTAATGTTTAGAGATATAATAAAAAAAAAAAAATTATTTCATTTAAATTTATAGTACAAAAAATGAAATTTTCATATTTTTATTTTTAAATATTCTATCACCTAAAGAATTCCATAGCATTCAAATGCTGATATGCTTTAAAAATTAAAGTTAGCGAAAGAAAGAGAAAAGAAGGTACGAGTACGACTATATATATATAAAAGAAAATAATAAAAAAAAAAAAAAATTCTTCGGTACAGCAAACTTTGCAAAGATCGTGGCTTGAGATAATCCACGTGCCGTACGTTCGTTTTGCTCTCCTTGCGCAGGTAGCATCCGTGGCGATGGTAACTTAACCGTATTCTACCAAACATATACACACATACACGCGTCCCGGAGAATTTTCCAAAGTAAAAAGGAAACGGAAGGTACAGGGAATCCGTTCAACGGAAATTCGCGATCGCGTTTGTCTCGTACGACAAGCTCTTAGAAACCTACGACGGGACGAAGAAACCATCTTTTCTCTCTTCTCCTTTCTTGATACTTATTCTTTTCTATTTTTTTTCTTTCTTTCTTTTTATATTCGCGCGATCTCTTTTATTCTTCTTTTATCGGTCCGATGTGTTTGCGAGGACGCGAGATCTCTTGCAGCACAATTGGACTCCTCTTGGGCGCTGTATCTCTTGTACAAATGGACCGAGTGTACGGATGAAAAACCAACGTAGGTCGCAAAGAGCCTTGCGCTTATTTTATTTATTTATTTATTTATTTTTTTTTTTATCTGCTTTTATATGTGTTTATATACGTCCGTATAGTTCAATGTATTATATTGAGGTAAGGAAATACAGCGTGCGAGAGGATTTAAGTTCGTTGACGAGTGAAACTTTTCAGAGCTATTAAGATTTTAAATTTTGAATGGATGAACTTGAAAGTTATGAATTTGTTTTAATCACGCTGTCTGCACATTAACATTAGAAAATAAATAAACATTTGTCGTTATAAATTAAAAACTTAAATTTATAATACACAAAATTCTTACAGAATATAAATAAAAATCTGTCAATAAAATATTATTTTGTCAAAATATTAGCTAGTTATTAAAAAAAAAAAAAAAAAAAAAAAATAATTATTATCGATTTAATTTTTTATTAACTTCATAAAATATACTGTAAATAATAAGCAATAATTAAAGTTTCAAATTTAAATAAATAAAGATAAAAAAATATCGAATAATTTGAAAAAAATAAATTTTACCAACTCAAAAGAAAACTTGAGATTCAACGATGTATAAGACAAAACTCAAAATCTCATAAATTATCTGGCCTCTTTATCTTTCATATCATTCTTTAAAAATAAACTACTCAACAGTAATGAAATAAACATAAGAATAACGCGCGAGATGTGACAATAATACGTAAAAACAATAAAGTGGCACGAGTCGAGAAAACGAAAGAAGCAAGCCAAAGCGAAAGGAAAGAATTGCCGAGACGAGCCAAAATTTCAAAGCACCCACAATTCATTTTGTTTAAAGACACGCCGAGTTTACAGCCATTCATCGCTCCAATAACAAACGCGCGCTCGAGGAAGTCACACAACATTACATTTACAACCTCTCGGCCGATAAAATTGATAATTTAATGCCGCTATTACACCTGTCTAGCTCCCTCTATATCTCTCTCTCTCTCTCGCGTTCGCGTCTCGAATTTCCAACACACGTACACACATCGAATCCTCAATTTCAAAATAAGATCACAGGTGATTGTGCCCATAAAAAACGCTGCATAGCGACGCCTATTTAAAGCACGAGTAATCTATTTCTCAAATAAATATCGCCGGCACATGCATTCGTTGCGTTTATTAAATTTGTATCGATCTTACGATTTCTAATCTCGTTTTATTTATTTTAACCATAAAGTATCTTATTATCAATCGATTGCCACTAAAAAGATTCACAGATAAAAGAATATTCATATTTGTAAAAGAAAATTATAATACAAAGGCAATATTTATAATTTGATAAATTAATTTTTATTTTAAAAATGCGATAACGATATGTATTATATTTTTTTATAAATCTTGAACAGCAGCTAAGCACGAAATAACAGTGAAGAGAATGAAATTTTTTCAGGGGTTGACGTCGTTTTATTTTTCCACGACATTGTGTAATAAATAAAACCAAATCTTTAAAATCTTTCCTTGATCTTTTTTTTTTCTTTTCTTTTCTTTTTAATATTCTCTTAATTTTTTTTTTATTTAATTCATCATCTTGATCATACAATTGACATACTTACTTTATAAAGTACAAACGTTGTAGTTTTATTCAGATAAAAAAATTATCACCGAAATAAGTTACTTTCAGTATTTATTAATGGTCACTTATTCTATAAATCTCATAAATCTTTTAAAACTTTTATTGTATTAAAATCTTGAACTAAGAATAACTACTCTATTTCTTCCTATGAAGTATTTGATTGTATCGTGTTTTAATGTTACCATCGTTATAATAATATTCAACCAAGTTGCAATATCATACTTTTTTATCGCAAATTTATCATTAAAATTAGACTCATCAAAATATTTACAGCAACATTATCCTAACCTGTAAATTTATGAAAATCATTTGTAGTTTTAATATTTCTTATAAATAATAAACAAATTAATTTTTTCCTCGAATACTTGAATTTATCTACTTTCACGGAAATCGTCATCAACATTCCAATAAGTCCTATTTACATATCTCCGTCGAAGTTATTTTGAAATTCCACAATAATTCCTCATCGAAAATGAGATATCAAACGAAATTGCGGAGTATACCTCAAATTAAAGGTGTAAACCTACAGTAGTTAATGGACATGAGTAGAATCGAGAGAGGGAACGCCTCGACTTTGGCGCTGTAATTTCTTGAGAAGATATAGATGAAGAAACGGGGATCTCTCTCCCTCTGTCTCTCTTTCTCTCTCTCTCTCTCTCTCTCTCTCTCACTCAGCTCGTTTCAAAAGCTCCCAGGCACGCGAATACTTTCCGCGCGTAACTCGTTTTCTTGCTACATACTCTTGCGTATATATCCATCCGTGTAAGATCGCACAAGAAAAAATAAAAAGTTAAAAAAGAGGCTAAGTATCTCGCGAAGATTACCGGCTATTATAGCGGGCGTAACGGAGGCTCGGTAGCATGCGTGAGCGCGATAACTTTCGCCCGAGTTGCAGCGAGAGCGAAATATGCTTTCGTAACTTGGTGTATACTCGTCGAGTTGAACGATATATCGAGTTAGTCTCCCGTGAGACGTTGATGTAATTTCGTTTCGCGGCTGGATTGCATTTTCCCGTGTGACTGAGTATTGAATGTGAAAAAAAAATAAATAAATAAATAAATAAATAACGCGAACGGACTGCGGATAATTGATAGGACTGGTTGTAAATTATATAAATCTTTTGAGTTTGAAGTGACGCTTTGGAAAAAAAATAGGAAAAAGAAAGTGTCTGAGAATGTTCGTAACGATTCTGCTACTGCTGCATTGACGAAGAAAAATAATTTGGTCGATGAAGTTTTAGAAATAATTTTTCATTGCACAATATACTTATGCTTACTAACAACGTAAAGTTTAATGTTATCGTTAAATTATTATTTTTGCTATCACAATCATACGTGTCTAATAAACCTACATATTAACGTTGTTATAAAATATTTAATAAATAAAATGTTAAATAAATTTATATGCTTTTGTTGTTCAAAATATCGCTTTTAATATTTCTTGACAAGTTGAAATTTAAATCTTCGATAAAATGCGTTTTGCAACGTTTACTTTCAATTTTATTTCGAAAATACATACTTGTTAATTCAAACAGCGTGTAAGGTAATTTTATCTCGAATGCTATTTTTAAAATGTACAACGTTTGAATTCCGTGGCGTTTGAAATAACGTATTAAAATTCTGGTATAACTTATGCGAATGCAGTTAATTGAGCGTCTCTATATAAAATGAATTTATTATAAACTCGTATCGATTTGCAATGGATACAGCTAGCGCGATAACAATATGATAGGTACAACAATCGATTGAAATTACCTGTTGATATTGTAACAAGTCGTCATTGGATACAATAATTTTCTATAAATTTTCTCATTCTAATTGTAACAGCATGGCAATGTATAATCAATCATGACTCAGGCGCAACGAATTTTTTCCAGGAGGACTATTATTCGCAAACTTTTTCGTAAGCGAAACAAAATCAGCGCGATCGGTAGCAAAAGATTGCGACAAAAATAAGAAGAGAGCGAGAGAGAGAGAGAGAGAGAGAAAGAGGAAGACAGAAAAAAAGAGAAAGGTTTCCATGAAAGCTGAACAAAGAGCGTATTGAAGAAGCGCAGGCATGATGAATAGGCTATCAGATTGTATCGAGCAAGAAATAACCGCGTAGGGTTCTTTTATAAATATATATATATATATAAGCAACTTCTCCGGCGCGCTGCTGCTTCTTCACCTTGTCTGCACCTTCTTGAGCGGACGTATCGGACGAGTATCTGCAAAATGCCTACATCCTTGCGCGTGTTCCTTGTAGTATTCTTAACTTGTTATTCGACGTTTGTGAAAGTGTTGTGTTTTCAATTCTGCTACTCAGATCAAGCTTGTTAAAAATTTTTATTAAAAATATTTCGCTATCGCGGTTTTGTTATTTTTTTAGAAATATCGAAAAATATGATAATTTGTTTTGGTAAAAGACAAAAAAATTTTTTTTATTCATTTACAAAAAAAATTACGTTTACCAAAGCGCTACAAAAAAAAAATTTTAAGGCTTACAATCTTTTCATAGTAAAAAAAAAGTAATTTCATAATTGTAAACAAGAAACGTATATAGGAAAATCATAGCGTATCTATCGATAATTTTTTTTTTTTAAATACAGTATTAAAATGCGTAATTACAGAGATTATTGAAACAATTCAATAAATTGCTATCAATCTAAAACTTTATTTCAATAATTAATACAAGTTTAATCTTTTTTATCCTTTTTAAATAAATATTAAAAAATTTTCAATTCAATTTATCGTAATAAAATGCGCAATCTTTTACCGGGAAATTTCGACTAAAAAAACCAAACGAACGAATAAAACAAATTTTTTTTACACGATATGAGAAAAAAAAAATTTATCGCAGGAGAAACTTTTATTGTCAAAATATAATTCTTTAATATTTTTTAAAACAATTTGAGTGTACAATATTTTGATACAAAAGAAGTAATTTTTTTGAAAAAAAAAAAAAAAAAAAAAAAAAAAAACACATTAAGCCTTTAAAAATACTTTAATCGCATTTCAAACAATTTATTTAGAATAACTTTTTTCACGATTAAATTAACAATGCACTTAACGCGTAAGTCAAACATAAAATTTACTTTACAACAACATCGTCAATTCCTGCGCATCTCAACTTGCTCGTAAAACATCCGCGACAACATTCAGCTACGTAGATGAAATCGCACGGTGACGGCGGCGACGGCTCTTGGCGATTCCACAATAGCCGTTTTATACGTACACACCCACACACACACATACTCACTCACATACAGATCACCGCCTCTCGTGCTACCGTTCCACGCATCGTTATTATACACAGAAGACCGTTTCGCGACCTTCCCATGGAGCGAGAGAGAAAGGCAACTGAGACTGTTTCGCACAACTCTCTCTCTCTCTCTCTCTCTCTCTCTCTCTTTCCATGTGTTCCCTCAATTCTCGGGAGCGAGATTTAGTTCGAAAGAGGGAGGGATGGCGATGGCAGAAAGCGCCGCTTCGTCAAGTGATTTGTGGCCCATTGTTCTCAACATGTACGTGTGTATATATATACATATGGTATACATATATCGGAGCTCCTGCAAAGAAGGAGGCAAACTCCGGTAGCGGCCACTTGGCTTAACTAAAAACTAGCCTATATAGTTCAGGAACCTAATGGCCCCGCCATTGATTTTCCTGAACTCCGCGCGCGAATTCACAAATGACTCGAGTGCATACTGCCTATACCTTAAGCGTTCGCCTTTCTGCAATTCTTTTACGTATAGGTACGCGCGCGCATGTTTAAGTGTGTACCTGTGTGTAATTTTACGTACTCTAATGGCTTTTTTTTTTTTTTTTTTTTTTTTTTTTTTTTTTTTTTTTTTTTTTTTATTTCGCTTTTGCGTGCGAACGCGATATAATCCTCCTGTTCTCCTTCCTACTACATTGTATACTCGCTCGTTTACCGCACTTTTCAATGGTACAATTTAAGGAAATAAAGTGCTTTCTTTGAATTACTATTTTACAGCTATTCATTATATTGTAAGAGCTTAATTGTATTAATAGATTTTTCCTATGCCACACAAGTCATACTTAACTTTAAAATATTAACGTTAATTCTTCCTTTTTATTTTTCATTTTCAAAATTCAATCAATTGAAATTGATTTCTGTTATTTAAGCATCTATTATTCACTAAAATATTTAAGTAGCTGTAATATATTAAAATATTTATGAGAAACGTAGAATAATTCATTGAGAAATAGTACGGATATGTATATTTATTTTAATTTATCTTTGGGTTTTAATGAATTATTTATACGTATTTATATGTCATTTGTAATTAGCAATCTTTTGTACGTTTTATACCAATTACTCGTTTAATAAAACATTTGATGAAATATTATCTATTTAATACTTAACAATTTCCTAATAATTTTTAAAGTTTTTTATTGCACATATTCCATCCAAATCTCTTAATCAATTTTTTCTCCAGAACTTTTACATTCTCATATTTATATAATGTTATTATTATAATATTTATATAATGTTTATTCATTGAAGAATTAAAAAAATCCAATAAATTTTTACATATAAATTAGAGCTACCGTTTCCGTTATTCACGCGAGCACAGACGTCAATAAATTAACAAGAATTTTGAATGCGTAATAAAGGAAAGACATTTTGTATAGCATTATAACGTAGCATGAACGATAAACATCTTGTTAAAAGAAATCGCCTCCCACTCTCGAAGCCTGTCAGCGATACAAGTTAAACAGGTTCGAAATCTTTCTCAAAAAGCAGGTGTCTTTGATGCGCGCGATACGTGTAAGCGTCGACCCTTGATATATCCACCGTGTTTATTACCATAAATATCGGCTCCCTTGTTTACAACGCTATCATTAATTATCGATATTCGTAATAAATTGAACGAACTTATGACGCGGTAACCATTGATAAAAGATAATAAAGAGACGTACGAATTTATGCATTTCTCGGATAGAAAATTTAATATATTTACATTTTTCACCTTCGTAATTATAATTTCTCTTTTTTTTTTTTGCATTTTATTCACTTTTAATGATGATGTATTTTATTTCATGAAGTTTTTTTTTTTTTTTTTTTTTTTTTTTTTTTTTAAATTAATTAACGTACACAATTAATTATCATTTTTCTCATATTTTTAGCCTCGCGTGAAAAAATATTCGTAACCTAGCTGTATATCTGACCAGCATGACAACACGGCAAATAAAAAATAAATTATAAAGTACTGATAAAATTTACAATTTTTAATATCTCATTTAAATATTTCATTTCTAATATTTTTCAGTTTTAATATTTATTTACCTCTTTTACATTTTATTTTGTTGACACGAATAATTTCTTTCTTTTAATTTTTTCACTTTTGTCAATAAAATTCATTATTGAATATGCATTGGTATGAAAATAAAAAGTAAAAGGATTGTCCAATTTTGAAAAATTAGTTTTGTGCAACAATGTGAAAACCGACGTAAGAGGAAAATAATTGTTTCTACTAAAAAACGCAGACATCAGCTTTAGTCAAACAATAAAAATAAAGTTCTTGCCAAAAACAAAAATAATTATAAATCACATTGCAGGACTATTGATTAATTAATGGATCACATTGTTGATGGGATGAGTAGATGGATGATATTTTGTCAATCATCGCCTTATCGAATGAAATCTTCAAATTAAAATTTTAATAAATATTTTGAAATAAAATGTAATAAAATATTATGTAATTACGATACATCAATTTTAATTTAATATAAAATTCATAAAAAAAGTAGAATTTTCATTTACTCGATAAACGCAATCTTTAGTTTTTAAGCTACCGGTTAACACCGTCACGTCAAATTTTTATAATTTTACTGAATATCAAAGTAACTTAATCTAATGTGTACTCAACAAAAAATGCAAGATAGATAATTTTCGTAATAAATCTTTACCTCAATACGAATTTTAACTTTAACCATGTATTATCATTAATAAAAAATCTGAAAATTATGAAATCTTTTAAAAATTTATTATATATATATATATATATATATATATATATATATATATATATATATATATATATATATATATATATATATATATATATATATATATTAAACACTCAAAAATATTATTTAATACTTTGGATTTACAAGAACAAAGAAAAAAAATCGAGTTTGTCTTTGAAAAACTTTTATCAAGACTCCAAGTACATAAAAAGCTTTGTGCACAAACTCTCGCGGAGTATTATCACGACAGCGTATACATAATCGATTTTCATATAAACGATACTCTAACCTCTCTCTTGGATTCGTTGTTTGTCCCCTTACAAATATATATATATATATATATGTGTGTGTGTGTGTGTGTGTGTGTGTGTGTGTGTGTGTGTGTGTGTGTGTGTGTGTGTGTGTGTGTGTGTGTGTGTGTGTGTGTGTGTGTGTGTGTATGTATATAAATATCTAAAAGACAAAAGTGCGAGACCAAAAAAGAAGAGAGCCAAGGATTTGCTACTCGAGAGCCGAGAGGAAGAAACACGTCGAAGAACGAGAGAGAAACGGAAAAGTCTCTTTCTAGAAGAGTCCTGAAAACGTTTGCTCGCACTTCCCCTCGCAATATTATGATAATGCACTTGTATTCATGCGCTCGCACGGGGGTCCCACCGCACAGCTTAAACGAGGCCAAGAGGAGATACTATATATCTCGATGTATGTTAGATCGACTCAACACATGCGCATGACGCATGCCTGTATGCACACACGTACACAGCGGACAAACACTCCGCAATTTTACGCCGTGAAAAAGTTTTTTTTAATACACAACAGTGACGGTGTCTAGTGTAAGTACTTCTGCGCTATGATTCGCCGAAGCTTTGTTATATCCTTATGCGCGTTACAATTTTTTTTATCGTTATTGAATAAAATTTAGATGGCAAATTTTTATTAAATTGACTTATCCATTGTCATGCTTTAATATCCCTTGTACAATAATATCGTATTACTGTAAAATAATTATCCATTATAATATTTTTAATAGAAATCACATTATTTTTATTTATTAAACGCTTCATTTAATATTTTAATTATTATATAATTTTAATAAATATAATCGCTTTAAAATGACGCAACACGGGTTTTATTCAAATATCAACGCGCAACATTCATTATCTAATCTCATTTATATATTATATTGTACATACATCGTTTACAAATTAAAGTACCAGCGTTAATAGGATTAAGATGATTATTCTTAATAAGAACACACTGAATAGTTGTATGAAAACATGTGAGATTAATTCGAACATGTACGTGTACGAGTATGAATACGTTTACATATGGGTTATCAAAAGATTTTGGTATTAGTGAAATTAATCCAATTCCGAATATCGATATTTTTAAAAGTTACAGCATAGTTTATTGTAAATTAAAGATTAAAATTTGTTTCTAATTATGTCGAGCGTGAAATTTTCATTGATTACGTTTATAAAATTATACTAATATTAAAATTTAGAGACGCGAAAATAAATTATTTTTTTATACAATAATACTTTAAAACTCATCGTATAGTAAATTAAGCTTTATTTATTATGATACTAAGTATAAAAAAACTGTATTATATCTTATCTCGAAAATAATTTATGAATTAATTGCTTAAATGTACCGATTTCTTTAGAACTACTTTATGAAAAAAGAAGCTAAAGGCAGTCTCATTGTTTTATTAAATTAATTCAAAGCGTTTTCTTTAACAAAGAAACCAATCAAGGTAACCCTCATCGATTTTTATTGAATTCAAGAATGTTAGAAAACAATTATGAATAATTAATGAAAATTTTTTAAAATAATATTGCTAATTAATTAATATAATGAAAAAAGAAACTTTTTTTAGCAATCTACTTTTAAAAGATAAAACTTGTAAAATAATAAAAGTACTAAGCAATAAAATTTATAACACCGATAAAATATTTATACGTTTTTTCCATTTAAATGAAGTTTTTTTTAACGAAAAGAAAGGAAAAAAAGAAGAAATTTTATGTATTTTAAAACAATAAAAATAAAACAATCTATCGTAAATAAAAATCACGAAAACGAATATAATAAAAGTATCGTGGTTCTTTTTGTTCAACGTTAACCTCACTGTCAATAAAATAAAACATTACACTCGCCGGCTGCAAAATTTTACGAGCGCTCAACGGCGCGTATCGTTAACCTCCCGCGAGACGCATTCCTTCGTCGAAAAGTTTTTCGTTGCAACGGCAAACTCACTCGTGCGAGATTGCATTAGCATATCGATAAGTAATAAATGCCACGCGCTTTTAACTTAGATGAAAAGAGCTAGAAAGAGAGTGAGAGAGAGAGAGAGAGAAAAAAAGAATTCAATCTTCGAAAAAGGAAATCGAACCTGCGAGCCACCGAATTCTTAAAATCATTAATATCATCGTCGTCGTCGAGTCGTTATTGTAATCGAGACAACTCGCTCTCCATAAACGTAACGACGCGAGTGTAAAGCATAGGCTTTATAATGGGCGCTGCATAATCATATATTTTTAATGCGCCCTCTCGCCGGGTAAATTAATGCCGCGGCACGATTCTGATCGATCGCAAACGACTAGCCGACACACGCTAAGATCTACGAGGCTTCGGAAGCTTTTATTACTTTTTGCGAAAGCTTTCGCATAATCGCGTCCCCTCGTACCTTCCATAAACACTATAACTGTTGCTCGAGTTGAATTTCGTGTACCGATTATTTTTTCCTTTATTTTATCCTTTATTTTACTGTCGGATAATGCACTCGTGTTTTTAGATACCTCTATTATTTTGTTTATTAATAATTAATGATTTACTTATGATTTATTTATTCGTTTTTCAAAAATTAATTTTGACTCTTGAAATATTTTAATCTATATATAAATCTATTATTAAATTTTATGTACCGAATAGATTAAGAATACACTCTGAAATTAAAGTTACCAAATTAACGTTGAAAATATCTTTTACTGGAAAATCATCTTGTCGTATAAGAGGAATTTCGTATTAATTTGATAATAGACTACAAAAGTTACATACGTAGAACAAAAATGTGATTCACAAAGAATATTGTAACTAAGAATAATTCCAGTGAATCAATCGTTGATAAAAAAAAAAAAAAAAGTATCACATTAAGTCGGCATGAAAACAGAAATACGTCGATCGACTTAAGCGATAGTCCAATATTTCGCTCCACCCGTACAAAAGCAAGATTCAGAAGCGTAGTTATGCAAAGTAAGTTTATGGGAACGTTTTCGCAATCTCCCTTGTTATGCGATATGCAATATATGTGTATATGTATAATGGGTATCGCAAATGTGAATCAGGCCTGCTGACTCTCTCCTTCGAGGAGAACCACCTCCAAGATCGTGAATGTCGCTCGCGGTTATAACCGAATAATTTAAGGATACTTCATTCGCTCCCCACGCGCGCACGAATATTTTATTCGCCTCTATTGTGTGTATATATATATATATATATATATATATATACACACAAGATTTCGAATCGGTACGCAGAGTGTTTTATAAGGTACCGCACATTTACGCGAAACTCCGCGAATATGCATATTGAAGACCGCTCCGTACAGTCATCGATGACGATTCGAAGCATTAAAATATATCGTATCTTTTACTAAATATATCATTAACGTAACTCTGTAAATTGTCAAAAAGAATACATTTAATTTAATCATTAAACGCTCGATAGTGAGAGAGTAAGAAAAAACCGACCGAAATGGAATAGAGATAAAACTTTAGCGCTACTACTGTTCCCGTATATACGCCAAAATAAAACTCGAATGGAATATTCAAACGGATTCGATCCATTTTAATCATTTAACGGTATTTTTTTTTAAACGTTATTCTTCATCCACGAACGTATTATTGTTGCGCATTGTCATTGTTTTATTCGGTTTTGTGCGAGGGCCGCTTGCGGAGAAAAAATGTACGGTATGTATAATCCCGGAATTAATAATGCACGATGCCAGATTCAAAACGAATTCTTTTCATAGTTTTAATTTAATTTAATTATTAAAAAACTTTTTCGCGATAAAATCCCGCTCGCGCCAGCGCTCACGAGGTTATTTTTTAAATTTATATTTGTTTCAATCGCGCGACAAAAGAATCGATATCGAATTCTTGGAAATCATCGAACATTTGAAATTAAAACAGTTTTAAAGATTCAATTACTTTAATATAAATCTATATAAAGAACAAATTAAAATATCTATAGAACATTGTACAATTAAAGAATATAACAAATATTAATTCTGTAAAAACTTTTTAAGAAATAATTGAATGATAATCGTTTTTATCCAAAGTTTTTATTTATTCATTTATTAACTTTCGAGAATTTAACGAAACGAACGCGTAGTTCCGTGCGTTTATTACTAACAAAGAAAAAAATAACAAAAAATTCAGTGCAACATCAAACGCAATAAAAACGAGGACGAAAAAAAAAATCGCGAGCATTAAATAACGATCACACACCAATCAAAATAAAAAGTGTACGCGCGACGATAAAACGCCTGCACGGAAAATCCACAAGAATAAAATGTACATCCTGCGAACGCACGCATAAGCGCGAGTAACAACGCTACCCAAAACAATGCGGCTAATCGCGTACTCGTTTATATACCTAAATTCTCACACGAGCTGAATGCAACAAAAAAAAAAAAAGAAACAGTAAAATTTGACAGAGTTAGTCGGTGCGCGTACAACTTTACGCGGTAAATTCAATGAGCCACATGAAAAAGAGAGAGAGAGAGAGAGAGAGAGAGAGAGAGCGATAGGAAGAAAAAGGGGTAAGAATAACAAAGATTACAGAACCACTAGTTTATACGATATATCTATGAAGCTAACAACCGTAGCAGGATGCGATGACGAGGAAAGCTTAGAACGAAACGGGCTGTGAGAAATATCGCGCGGAGAACCGAGGCGGCGTGCGCCGCTAAGTCGTCGCCATCGTCGTCGCTCAGATATCCGGTGTCCGCAAGCGTGATGCGATTCTCCCCGTCGTCGCGGTGATATCATCCGTGTATATATACATCTACGTGTGTATATGTAAGCGTAGCCAAGAATACATATATGTATATCCTTTGCTCGATGTCTACTCAGGACTATATCGGGATTCACGTGCGAACTATACGTCGTGTCAGCATCGCCACTGCAGGACGCGGCAATGGACGGTCACGCGTATTCCCCTTCTCCCTCGCCCTCCTCTTACGAGGCCATTGTGTTCTATGACAAATCGCAAGTGCTGCGGGGACGACGCATCGCGATGTTATTGTGAACTGATTCATCGACGATTTTCTATGTTTATGGTTACATTTCCGTGAAATTTTTGAAAATCGATATACGGACGCATGATGTTACGACGAAAATTTGGATTTGTAATCGCGCGCTTTTTACAAATGTTCAACGGCTAAAATGTTTAAAATTTTTTTGAATACTCTTATGACGTTTTTGGTGGAAAATTTTTACAATCTAATAATGTGTTATTTGATATTTTCTCAAGGGAATAAAAAATAAGAAAGAATTTTTTTACGATGGCATTAAATTTCATAAGCTCCACAATAAACTAATATAATAACGAATTTCCTTATTCAAAAAGAATTAAAGATTATTTTAGAAAAAATTTAAATAATTTTTAATAAATTATTTTAAGTAAGTAACTTTATTATGCTTACGTTATTATCTTAAAATAGAATGCAAATAGAAATGTTATAGTCCAAAAAATAAAAGCGGCTAGTTAAATCCATTCTATTTTTATAAAACATTCTTAACATTTGTTTTATTAGTCATTTTGAAATTATAAAAAATTATCTGATTTTTTAATACTTATTTTTCGAAAAATATGTTCACAAAGTATAAATTATATTGTTTTGACCTAATAAATAAATTACGCATCAATTAATCTATCAATGATTGTGTAACCTATACAAATAGTATAATCACAGTAATCTACATTATTTGTGTCAAACTGATCTGTATTGTTCTCACGGCTACCCACATAACCGCAATTTCATTGAATTTTATCAGAATATAGAATTATTTGTTTTTTATTAAGCTGTGTGACAGTTATTACATTTATATCGCATAATTTGTATGCCAATTCGTTTTAATTTTAACAAAATTAGAAATTTGATAAGCTCACACAGGAAGTAAATTTTTGATAAATTTAAATAACATCTATACGTAGAAATTTATTTTATAAATAATTGATAAATAGAGCAATAGTTCAATAATTTTGATAAAACTTAATTACAACCAACTTGTGTTACTTGTGATATCAATTTGATAACGACAAATATATAAAGAGATACAAATTGTTATAAATTATTTCTTTTGTTTTCAACGCGTGAAAACATGGTTTGGATTCTAAGTTTTCTCGGTTACTTTTTAATAGCAGCTAGTGCAAGTAAGAACAAATTAATTAATATTTAATTTTTCCAAAAATTTATCATGTTTAAAAGTTTTTTTTATTATAAAAAATGACTACAAGTTTTTGTGTAATTTAAATATAAATCTTTTAACATATAAATAATTTAATGTTTAAACAAAAATATTATTATTATTAAATTTAATGTATAAAAAAATGTATGTGTACGTATAAAAATACTTTACAATTTTTTTTTTTTTTTTTTTTTTTTATATACTTAATTGAATCTTGCATTTAATTCCAGGCCATGATTTTTATAAAAATGATTCGCTTATCAGCGGACGAATAATTGGAGGTTCCGATGCAAAAAAAGGAGAATTATCTCACCAAGTTTCCATACAATGGGGTAATTCAACATACATAACAAAACATTTTTGTGGTGGTTCAATAATAAACAATAACTGGATTTTAACTGCTGGACATTGTTTAAATGATAAATCAAATTATATTTTCGTTGTCAAAGCTGGCAAATACAATATATCAGCTGTTGAAGATACCGAACAAGTGTCCGTAGTCGACAAAGTCTTCGTACACGAAAATTATAAAGGGTAAGAAAAACGAATAAAATTATATCGTTCAAAATTCCAAGTATTTTTATTTAAAATAATAATAATAATAATTATTTATTTTCAGCGCTACCCATCCATTTGACATAGGTTTAATAAAATTAAAAGTACCTTTGAAATTCAATAAATATGTTTCTCCGATAAAATTACCCAAATCAGAATCGATACCTACCGGTAATGTAACCATTTCCGGATGGGGATCTGTATCACCAAAATTTTTCAAAGTTCCAGATATATTGCAAAAAATAAACGTACCGATTATCGATCTAACAAAGTGCAATAACACAATTCTTAAGGTCATTAAGGAATCATCGCTTGATAAAACGAATATTTGTAGCGGTCCATTGACCGGTGGATTGGCCCCTTGTAGTGTAGGTATATCGTTAAAATAATATTTTATTATAGTATAATTATAATTTTGAATAAAAATTCATTTCAGGCCGATTCTGGTGGTCCTATAATTTATAAAAACAAATTTGATGAAAATGAAATCGTTGGAATTGTTTCTTGGGGCTTTTTACCTTGCGGAGCTCCTGAAGTACCATCGATAAACACGAGAGTTTCAGCTTTTATTGGATGGATATATTCAATTATTAGAAACAATTGAACGATTTTATAAAATCTAATAAAAAATATTTATTAATTTATTAATTAATTCTTGATTTATATACATCTAAAAACTGGTTAAACATCTACGAGTATGAAGAAAGAAATGATGATTTTTTTTTTTTTTCATTTTAAATGAATCGACTAAATTATTTTAATCTATAAATTATATAAAAATATTACTTTTCCAATAAAATATTAGATATTAAATTTATACCTGCTTAAAGAACAAGTTATAAAATTTTATTTTACAAGTGTATGTAAAACTATGTAGCAAGTAAGTAATAAAATATTGATAAATATTACTCTCACTTAAATAGAATTGGATTAAAGCGGTCAATAATAATATGTACATATATTGAAAGAAATATATCGAAAAATTAACGAAAACTATTTATTCTTGAGCAGTTACATTATACTATCACTGTGACTGAAATTTTAATTTTATAGAAAATTTCTCGTTTAAATACTTACAATACTTGTGTCTGATCGCGCATAATAAGTCAATTTTTTTATGTCAAATTATACCGTTCTCGCTCTCACTTTCTCTCCAAACAACAATAAGTACAGTATTTATTCTTGCGATTGTGCTATTTGAGGAATTCATTATAGTATATAGTGAAGTACATTAATCAGGAAAAAATTATCCGCAAAGAGTATTTTTCAGCAACGATGAGGGCGTTCGATAAGTAAAATTATAATTTCTATTCCATCCCACCTCATCCGCTCGCGCATAGACATTATAATATTGACTCAGCGAGAAAATTTCACAATGGAGAGAGAGAAAGAGAGAGAGAGAGAGAAAGAGAGACCAGAGGTCGATCACACCCCAAGCTTATAACTGATATATTCAGGTGTCAAGTTCTTAGCTCATAATACCCGGCACACAATACCCGTACTTCCTCTTTCTCCATTGACGTTTCTCACCTTTGTACCCTGTCTCGTTTATATATTCTCGCGATTTCTCATTCATTAATACGTACGCTCGAAGTATCGTCTTCTCGAGCTGCAAAAACACACACACACACACACACACACACACACACACACACACATATATATATATATATTCGCAAATGTTATCACCGATTTAACTCTCCTGCATGACCTGTGACTCGACGAAGGTATTATAAGTACATCCTTAGCCACCCATTGAATCGCGTTTTATGCTTAAACACACACACACACACGCACGCACGCACGCACCTATAACATTTATAGAAATGATGATCGGCGCGCGAATATAAATTTATACGTATACCTTGTCGATCGCGCGTTGAAAGCTTCGGTAAAGTCGTTGCCCATGCGCGCACGAATCGTTGTGCATCCTATTACGGGTTAGCTGTGTGAGTGTACTTTATTCGGTGCCTTTTTTTAATGTCCCATTAATTTTCGTTAATACGTTGTCCGCGATTGTCGCGATTTTATGCGTCGCGCAAGTTATTTTATATGGGGAATAAATCGCGTATTTTATAAAACACACGACTAAGCAGTTTACAATAACTTTACGATTTTTAATTATCTTTTATTTATACATGTAAAAAAAATAAATAAACAAAAAAATTAAAAACAAATAAATTGCACTACATATTTAAAATTCGCAACAAGAAAATCTATTAACATCTACCATTAGTTTTTTATGAATAAAAATATTTATTAAAAATAATTTTCACGCATTAAGAAGAAATAAAATAAAAATAAGTTTTCAAAAATTTTAGTCATTGACTGTATTATAATGAAAGTAGAAATAAGCGATCGTCAAGAACGAAAGTTTGCTTTTCCGTACTTTCGCTCCAGATAAGCGGATTCGATATTTATTTTAAAAGATAAAATTTCGTGGGAGGAGTTAATTACACGTATAAAATCAGGTCTCCCAATCTTGTAATTAATGTCGCGAGAAATTATATTAGGTATATTATAAATGATTACGGACGGTACCAGAAAGATTACCCCTGCACGTATGGATACGCATAATTACGCTAATGATTTTCCTGATAGCTTTCTAATTTTAATTAAGATTTATTAAAATTCAATTTTTCAACCGAAAGATAATTAAATTTTAGTTTGTAATTAGGCGCAATAAAACTTAAACGATAAATAATTTATTATTATTCTTATCAACGTATAACATTTAATTTTCGCATCATTTTTTCAGATTGAACGTGAACTTTAATTTTAGGCTAAGAAACATATAATAATATAAACTTTTATTTCTTTTTTTTCTTTTTTTTTTTTAATGCAGCGATGCTAATTATTAATTAAAGTAAATGAAAATAAGAATTAATTATTATTATATATTATTAAAAAAAAAAATATATATATATATATATATATATTTTAATTATAAAATTATTAAGCCTTTGTGAGTATTTTAAGTGTATAAATTATTCCGAGCACGACTTATCCCGATATACAAATATGCTTTTAAATATTGATTAGATTGTAAGTATGGATACTTTTATCCATCAGACCGTGTACATCGTTTAGTCATGACACATTGACCGATATCGTTATCATTAGTTATGCGCATGACAAAATAAAAAAAAAAAAAAAACAAGTGCACTTATTTAAAATTAATAATGGAAAAATAAAAATTTTTAATTAACTTAAAACTTATTATTGAGTTTAGCTACTGATTGATTAAAATAAAAAAAACTTTGAAAATGAAATTTAAACGTCAACGAAAAATAAAATACCAAAGTCAAGGTTGAAATTTCGCTGAAGACAAGAGAATTAACGTTATGCGAAAAATTTTATCAAGTTGATAAATTAATCCAACTTGGGAGAAATTTTAGTTAATCTAACGTTACGCCGTGACCACAATAAAAACCAAGTTAGTTTTCGAGAAAACTGAAGTCCCGAATTCGAATACGGTTGTAATATGGTTAAACCATCGTAAGGTCATAATGCGATTATCTCTTACGGTAGGAAGGAATGTGTACCCCCGACACAAGTGCGCAATAAACTGAGAATAATTGAAGCCTTACCAAGACTCGTATATGTATATATATATATATATATATATATATATATATATATACGGCTATAAAAGCGCACTTTAATCGGACGCTTTCTCGGTCTCTGCCAGCCAACGCAGGCGCGCAAGCGAGATTCCACGGTGAAAACGGGTCTTTTACGACGATAATGGGAAAATCTTGAAGTTACTGCCTTGAACGACTAATAGTCCGAAAAGGCAGAAAACATGAAATACAACGGTTTATGTGTTAGACGTACGTTTAACGTTACGCTTGTGTATTGTGTGAATTTTTTTTTCTTTTTTTTTTTTTTTTTTTTTTTTTTATTACTGTGTAGTTTTCTTGATTTACGAAAAATAGTTAAATTATCAAGGTGAAAATAATTTATAACTAATAATTTTTTTTCTTTTTTTATCTTAGGGCTAATTATTTATATTTGTTTGCAAATAATTTTCATTTTTATGCATTTTTCGATGCAGCATCAATTAAAATTAAATTGAATTGATGAATTATTTTGTTTATTACTAGATTTTGTTTTAAAACGTTTATAATTATTTAATAATTAAATAAAACAAAGAAAAAAGGAAATAATAAAAAATAAACATAAAAGCTTTTAAATCATTCGAATTTTACAATAATATCCTACAGCACTCTCTCATAATCTATTATGTCTATCGATCAACAGTAGCGATAATGAAGATTTTACTTAAAGCATTCATTAATAATTTATTCTTTACTTTCAACTTAAAAATTGAAACTTAAAAATTCAAATAAAAAAAAGGGAGGGTGGGGAAATAAAAACAAGTATGTGGATGTACCGTGGCGCCCACACTCGGCGACGGCTGAAATCAGCGTCGCGACGCTGGTCGAGTCTTCCATCGATCGTTACGTCGAGATATATATATATATATATAGTATGCATTTTGATAATTTTCACAGCACGGAGTGATATCCCAAGACGGTAAGGTAGGAGCTTCTATGGTAATGTTTACTTTTGTAGTGATTGACGTCAACGTGTTCGACAGTGAGTGATGTTTGTGATTTATTTTTGATTACAGAAAATCATATGATTATTTTCAATTATATAGCATACAAACGTATTAAATGAATTATTAGTAGTTTTTAATTTTTCACTAAAAAAAAAAAAAAAAAAAAAAAAAAAAAAAAAAAAAAAACAACGGAATTAAATTAACAAATATATCAATATTGTTAATTTAAAAATAAATAATAAAAATAACAATTATATTTTAAAATGAAGTATTTAAAATTTTTTTTTTAAATTACAGACATAAACATACACTCTGACAAAAAAGTATCCGGAAATTCTCATTTAAATTGCCCGCGTTGAGTATTTTTAAGTATTTGAAGTTTCTGTATGTTGGTAGGACTGTCCGTAATTACTATTCCAAACATGAGTGCGGTCTGTCAACTAGTTTGTTTACGACAGCTGTTGAAACCAGTCGACCTCAGTGGTAGTCTGCGAATGTTACAATGGAAAAACGATAACGCACCATCTCATCGAGCCACGATTATTAACGATTTTAAGACCAAACACTCGATAAATACCATCGACCAGCCACCTTATTCGCCTGATCTAGCTCCGTGTGACTTTTTTCTTTTCTCCAGACTGAAATTACCGCTCCGGGGAACCAGATTTGACTCCATAGACGCCATAAAAGAAAATTCGCAGAAGGAGCTGAAGGTCATCCCTGAAAGCGCCTATAAAAAATGTTTCCATGATTGGAAAAAACGTTGGCACATGTTTATCGCTTCAAATGGAGCATATTTTGAAGGAGATTCAATAAATATTGAAGAAGTTTAATATTTTTGCGTTTTATTTCAAATTTCCGGATACTTTTTTGTCAGAGTGTACATGTTAGAGTTAATAAGCAATCTTTGTGTAATAATAATTGGCAAAAACAATTATTCGTGCAATTGAATGAACATTTAATAAATTTGAATACCTATTCAAATTTAATTTTTAATAATTTATATTATATTATATTTTTTATCGTATCCGGCTAGTGACAATACGATATTGAATATATTAGGATAGAAAATGGCGTTATCAAATTGCATAAAAGGAAAAGCGTGACTAATAAAGTTTACTAAAACAAAGATTAATAATACAACATTATGATTTTCATTAATATTAGAATAGAGACGTTAATAATAAATATAATTACGTCAATGTAATGACGTAAACATTAATCTTTAATTAGTAATCGATTACCATAGATTATTTAAGTTCAACAACTTTATTTAATGTAAAATATTATTTCAAATTATAAAAAAAATATATAACTGACCTTTATTAGAAGATTAATAGTTTATAAATCAACTTAATCGTTAAAAATTAAAGCTTCGGTGATAATAAATAATTATTTCATTGCAATCAATACATAAATCATAATTTATAATCGCTTACTGGATTTTCCAACTTGCTCAACGTTACAATTAAATTAATAATTAATCCATTTTTTTATTTTTAACCACCTACTGTTGCTTATAGATAATGTACTCGAACTTAGCCTTCAAAACTTTTAACTTGTTTGCTTAAAATTTTTCATTTACAGAATTTATAAAAATTTTTTTTTGTATCTTAATTTCAAATAAATAAAAAATATTGGCAAGTAAAAGATTCACTTTTCAATTTTACTTTAATAGTATTCTATTGCTTTAAAAGCACACATTACGATACATGACGTACATTCATTTATAATTTAAATATATATAAATATAGATTAAATGATGCTAAAAATTGATTTTTTATTTTGTGAATACTGCTTTCAAAACGGTAACAAAAGCACATTGAAGTGTTTTAAACCGAAAAGTGTAAAATTTGTACAAAATATTCGAAAATTTTAAATAATATTTTATAAAATAAGTGTATGTAATATGCATTACAAAAATAGTATAAATTTTTTGATCATCATATTTCATTTATTGAACCCTTTGGTGGCCAAAAAATTTAAAAAAATTCGTATCTCTGTATTAAACTTTTTAAAAAAACCGTTTCTTCATGAAAAATTAATGGCGTTTTTAAGATTAAATTGTACAGTAGAATCTTACATTTTTTTTTTATCTTTAATAATAATGTGAACAATAGAAAACATAAGTTTTGCAATATTATATTTGTTTACGTCCAGCGTCTATTTCTTAATTTTATAAATGATCTTTTAAACGACTTTGTTAAAATAAACATTTTTAAATAAAGTTTTGAATCTCAGATTATTTTTATTGTTGTTTTAAATTAAAATAATTTTCTAAAACAATAAAATTTACAAGAAATTCACATCTTATGTCTCGTAGAGAGCTTCATTAATTATCCAACGTAAGTTATCCGATACGTTGCTTCCGTTACGATATCATCTAACCACCAATTCGTTCAAATTACTAAATACTTTTGGTAAGAATAAAATTACCTTTAAATTTATTTATTATATTAAGATTTTACACTTATAGAAATATTAAACTAGAATAGAATAAGTAACTCGTGCAATCTCCTTTTCTCTGTCTTGGATGTTCCAATGAATTCTTAATATATTTCAGAGTCGAGTTTTATTTTTATTTTTTTTTTTTTTTTTTTTTATTTGTCAATTTTTAGTTTGTATTGAAATAAGATTTTCTGCCAAGTATCAGCTCAAAATATTAATTTTTTAAAAAGTTATGCGCATTAAAAAAAAAAAAAAGGAATAAAATTTTTAAACAGTTATATCTCGAATACTAATCATTGGAATGACAGATATTTTTTTTAATTATGCCAATAATAATAAACTTTTGAAAAATATACAATTTGACAAAAAAATTTTTGTATAAAAAGGCTTAAAACAATTTTTTATAAACAAATTAAGTTTCTTAATCGAGAGGCACATACGATTTTCAATTTTTTAATGTCAAAATAAATCTAAATGTCTCTTCTTTAATTTCGTAAAGAAAACTCGTCGAGCTGTTTAAAAGAAAAAATATTAGAGCAATTTGAAGTTACACTTCTCGGCGCACTCAGCTTTACGTATGCGCTGCAACATTAAGTTATAAAATTCACTTTAAATTGCTCCAATATTTTCTCTTTTAAACTGCCCAACAAGTTATTTTTACGAAATTAAAGAGGAGAGATTAAGCTTTATTTTTAATTAAAAAATATTTATCAAAACAAGTGCTTCGAAATAGAAATGAAGCTAACATAGAAGAAGTGAAACAAAGCGCTCCCTAAGCAGCCGCCGTATCATACAGCGCGTACTCACATAAGGCTAAGAGTGTGGCGCGTCGCGGCGGAAAGTGCGGAGCGTCAACTTCAAATTGCTGTAATATTTTTTCTTTCAAGCTGCCCGATGAGTTTTCTTTACGAAATTAAAGCAGAGACATTGAGCTTTATTTTGACATTAAAAAATTGAAAATCGTATGTGCAAATTATATATTTTTCAAAATTTTTCAAGTTTATTATTATTGGCGTAATTTAAAAAAAATATATGTCATTCCAATGATTAATATTCGAGATATAACGGTTTAAAAATTTTATTCCTTTTTTTTTTTAAATGCGCATAACTTTTCAAAAAATTAATATTTTGAGCTGATACTTGACAGGAAACCTTATTTTAATATAAACTAAAAATTGATAGATTTTCAAAAATAAATAAAACTCGACTCCAAAATTTACTAAGAAATTGTTGGAACGTTTCATCTAGTCTACGCATTAATCTTTAAGTGTCAGTTGAGATCATACCGAAATCTAAATCTGCGGGCAAATAAAGTCGCGCGAACGCGTAAAACCACGAGCTGCGAACACATTGCGGGTTTCACGCGAAAACCACTCTACGAGCAGCGCGTGGTCCGCTTTTGGTAGATTTTCCCACCATATATAAATAAATATTCGACTCGCATACGTTTGCTTATATATCGTTTATATACATGTAGTGATACACCGATTACGCGTGTAGAAAACATTCGAAAATCAAGTGTTTAGCAAAAGGAATGCGTTTAAAAAAAAATGAAGAATTTTTCATACGATGTATTAAAGAATCGTATGCGCAACACGTTGTCAAATTATGCTTTTTACGCACTACTACGTAATATACTATTATTGGATTATATACTATTATTGAACGTATATACTATTATTGAACGTATATACTATTATTGGATCATATACTATTATTGAACGTATATACTATTATTGAACGTATATACTATTATTGGATCATATACTATTATTGAACGTATATACTATTATTGGATTTTGGCTTTTAAAAATGCTTATCATATAATAAATACCTTGAACAAAACTATCAAACAAATTCATAAATTAAACTAAGAGCGAAAATTAATATTGTGATTGCTTCGACAACACTATACATTAAATTTTTATCTTTAATTTGTATACCACTAAATCGAATGTTTATAAAGTACAAGACATTCGAGTAAAACATCTTATATCTAGTAAAGTAAAGTTATTAACAATAAAATCTTAATTAAGAATTAAAACAAATAAACTTTTATTAAATTTATTATAAAAATTATATTAATTTTTTATTTCTATAATTTTCATGTTAACATTTACTAATGTTTAACTACTTGCAATTATTACTAAACAAAATTACTAAAATCCTTAAAAATAATAAAAAATTATTTAACTTTAAAATTTCATTTATTATGACTTGAAGAACTCAAAACTTTGGAACAAATTGAAGACTTGTCATACAATGCACTTAAAAAAAAAAAAACTTTTTAACTATGTTCTTACATTTTGCTTAATGATGTCACTTGTAAATTTTTAATTACTTTTAAAAAAGTATCTTTCTGTAAATAAAATTGAAAATCATAATTTGAAAAAAGTTTTGATACTGCAATATAAATGAATGTAGTAAATAAATTGGATTAAAACAAAAGTGTGTATACATATATTCAGTTCATTAATTCCTAAATATGATCTTTATTACAAAACTACGATTCTAATTTACTCTACAAAAGTTTTTACACCAAGTAACAAAAATCCTCTTTATGAAATTATTCATTGACATCTTTGAATGAACATTTATTTATATCGTGAATTAATATGAATGTAATCTTAACCTTTTTGCTTTATTCCGCCTTATATATATATTTTCTAATTTTTTTTTTTTTTTTTTTGCTTTATCCCCTTAAAAGCCTTCGCCTTTCAAAAGATTATTTTATGAAATATAAAAACATACAAAGACTCTAGTAAGCTCTTAAAAATTAAATTCACAAAAGATAAATGAAAAAGTCTTTTTAAGCTTTATTGTTTCACCTCGAATTTACAGTTGGCAGTTAAGTACCTCATCGGATATAAACATTATTTAATAATTTTATAAAATCTTGCTTTATTGCATAAAAAATGATTTTATTCTACGAATTCGTAAAAATAAACTAAACAGTAAAACACTATTACTTTT
The DNA here is from genome assembly GCA_949987625.1 of Chalcis sispes. NCBI lineage: Eukaryota > Metazoa > Arthropoda > Insecta > Hymenoptera > Chalcididae > Chalcis > Chalcis sispes. The sequence goes on from OX465094.1 coordinate 68,632,572, forward strand.
GCATCATTTAATTAAACTATTTTGCATAATTATATAAGTTATTATTTTCATTAGAGAAAATTTTGTTTTTTAATGCACCTAAATCGTTTATATTGTTAAATTTTTAATATTTTTCGAAAGTAAAAATATAAATTAAATTAATTAAAAAAAAGTTGTACATATATCGACTTCAAATAATAATATTGTTTAATAAAAATAAAATGAACAATCTTAAAAATAAATTCCACGTCTAGTCGTATAAAGTAATCCGAACTTCCGAAACTTTAATAAGCCAAGACCGAACTAATCCGCCGTACTTGACTTGCTTGCCACTGGCTTGTTCTTAATCGTCCTGTCCAGCCGCACTAGCAGCTAAAACAAGAACTAGTAGAAACTTGCGTTAAAACTACAGCTGTTTCGTTCAAGCGATTTCGTTTTAATGTATAATATGGATTCACGAAAATTTAGAACGATTGCAAGGTCTAAGCAAAAATAGTAAAAAATTGTTATGTAAATGTAACCAAAAAGAATGCTTTTATAATTAAAATTTTTAAGTTGTTTTTCCAAAATCAAGAAGCATATTGTACAGTAATTAAAAACAAAAAAAAAAAAAATTTACCTAAGTAGGAGTAAGTAACGATAATTTTTGTAATTAGATATATTTTTAAAATTAATTACTTTTAGTGTTGTTAATATTCTTGTGCCAGAATTAAAGGTAATTTTTTTAAAATTAATTAAAAATAATGTAATAATTAAATAAATAAAGTAAATTTATTTGTTTAAATGTGCTTTATGCTTTTTTACAAATTAAAAATGCAATATAAAAATTTGAAACGACAAATAATAATTTATATTAATTTCTATTTATACGAAATGGATAATGACTGACAATATATTCATACTTTTCGTCTGAATCGACGAATAATTAGATTATTTATGTCCATTTCTGGCATGTATGCAATCTCTAATAGTGTTATACAGATAATAGGATTATGCCATTCGTTGATCATTACTTGGCAGCTAATCTATCGTAAGAAAAATATTGGAGAATTTTTGGGATTAAATGAATCCGATTAAGGAATATAATAAATGTAAAACAATGGCCATACTATTAGATATTAGAAGAACGTAAATAATACATAAAATAGAGATAATACACTATAAATAAATCGCAACGTATATACTATATGCATTACCTTTGTTGATTGCTATTAGGAATTGGCATCGGCGTTGGAACTCTTGGCGGTGGCACAGGAATGGCTTTCCGTCTGCCACCGCTTTGGTGAACAGACGGTGTAACTCGACCAGTGGACGCTAAGCGTCCCGCTGTTCGAGACCGATCTGCTCGCAGATCCATCTTCGGGCTAGAAATATATAAGAAATACAAATTATAAAAAATGTCGTTTAATTGTTTTTTTTTTTTTTTTTTTAAAGACTTTTATACTGTCTTATACGTATGGTACTCGTATATATGCCTAGTGTTTGAGAATATAAAAAAAAAAGAATCATAAAACAATATTATTTTGATTTTTTCTTTTTTTTTTTTTTTTTTATTTTATAAAAATTAACAAAAAATTTTTGGTAAAAGAAATTATAATTGCTCTTTACAATCATATAATAATTTGACACAAATTTCTTTAAAATTGGTTAAAATAGCAAATCCGGCGCAAATATACGAATAAAAATATCGTAAAATAATAGAAAATTATTTAACGAACGAATTCACTGGCGATAAAATAATAAAGTATAATATGTGACGAATATAAAACTACTGTTAAAGTATTGAAACAGATTTATAATTTTCTAATAAATAATGCTTTGTAAGATTTTCAAAACATCTTCGAAGTGTCAATTTTCTTATACTACATATAGAACGTAGACCTAATTTAGCTTACTCACTTTGCTGAAGTAAATTAAACTTTTCTACACCTCGATAATAAGAAAAACTTGATTAAAAATTTATTTATTATTTACATTATCATTCAATAAAAAATTATATGCACTTCATAAGTCGTGTAAGACGCTTGATGTAATTTAAAAACACCCCGTGTACACATATATAACGAACGAATTGTAAAGCATCGACATTATATACAAACGGCGTGTCATTGAGGAAACATTACAGCGCTATTTCTCTGTAGATCAAAAGTTTTATGTGCATACACGCCCGAGTGCGTATATGCGCGCTCGAAGCAGACCATCGTCAAAAAGTAAGAATACGACGTTGTAAACTACGCAGAGACGTACGCGCAAAATTCGAAACAAATACGCGCGCATACATATATATATAGTATAAACTTTGAAAGACGGTGAAACGGTAATAACGAGTGCACACAAAGAAAATCGCGCTACATATGCTCGATGTGCGACAAATTTAATTGCTCGTTCGTTTTCAACAGTTTTTTCAAGAAGGAAATTCGATTTATGAATCGGCGAAACAAAATAACTAATATCGTAGTGACTAAAATTCTAAGACGAATAAATATAAACTAAATTATTTTTAAATTATCCGTACGATATAATTTAATTTGAAGAATATTTATTTAATTTTTACATTTAGTAAAGATCTGATGAATAATAAAATAATGTAAAAATTTCCTTTAAAAATATGGAACGTTTTCTTTACATGTGTAATGTCGTTCAAATTTTGCAATCGTTTTGTCGATAATATTTTTATTAAAATTTAATTTCGAGGTAAATAATTAAATAATTAATGAAACCTAAGATTGTCTAATATTTTTACAAGTAAAGAATAAACATAAATTTTACGGTATTCAATGTAAAAAAGAAAAGCGAGACTTAAATACGAGTTTTTCATTATAAAAATAATAGGTTGGAAATAATAGGTTGAAACCGAGCATATAATTTAAGCCGATGGTTTATTACTCAAAGTAACTCGAAATAAACACAATATCAATCTTCCGCGCATTCCTCTTAACCATATACACACTTACAATCGCAGTCATCTCCCGATGTATAGTAGCTCCGAGTGAATCGGCGCTAATAGAAGATTAACGCAGGGATGAACTCGTGAAAAATAAAACAGCAAGGACGGCGAATGCGCGCGGCTCGCGTTGTACGGCCTGGGGATCGAGGAATGCTCGAAAAGAATCGGATAGGCACCAACGAGACGTTAAAACTGAAGAGCAGCGAATAAGAGAATCGAGGAAAAGAAATATAAAAGAAGACGATGAAATAAGTAGCAGCCGGCGTTTGGTTGAGGGTACATAACCCTTGCGCGCATCATCATCGACAAACGACTACTTTCCAGCCCAAGCAGCGTGCACGAAAGTTTCCCAGCCAAGAGGATGCTTTAATTTTTTTTTTTTTTTTTTTTTTTTTTTTCATTTTTATTCCCGCGTGTGCGCGCTTTCCTTCTCCCGAAATCTAGCTTACGCGGTGAAAAGAGCATCGATGGCGGGGAGGGGGAAGAGAAGAGTCGGGGAAACGAGTGGGCTCTCGTTGTGCGTTTCTCGTACGAATATAATATATAAATTACCGGCTATTTTTACGTCCTCGTGATATTGGTCCAGCGTGAGAGTTACTTACTACTCTCTTTTAACTTGTTCGGTTAGCCGGATATAATAACGCGTAAAACGTAAACAAACCGGAGAGAATACGGGAGTTCGGATGCAGAATAAGGGCGAGCTGGGAAGGAAAAAATCGCAAGTTTTACACACGCACGGGGAGGAACCCATGCGCGCCATGTGGCCAAGTGCCGTAATGCGTATGCGTAAGCTAATCAGACACGGACCGGGCAGGAAATCAAATTTTAAAGTTCAGTTTCTCCGAGTGTTCCGCAAGTTCGTGGAATATTTTAATTATGGCCCTGGTAATGCATACACACCGACGGTTGCAACGGATTTCGTACCGTGAGAGCTTTCGGAAATTGCCTTCGTTAATCTGCGCGAGCGGACGTATTTTACGCAAACGCTCTTTTCTTTGCGTTCGAATACGGACCGGTATTGTTTTGCTTGTATGAAATTAATCAATTTCAAATAGCGTAGAAGCAATTGTTAAAATGATCTTTCAAAACATTTATTTAAGAAAATTTGCAAGACGAAATTTTCTATTTGTTTTTTTTTTTTTTTTTTTTTACGATCCACGCATTTCACGAAATAAAGCCATGCAAATTTCCAACGCACCTGATTTTCTCGCAAAAATATTCAGCAAACTCTGACCCTGAGTTTCACAAAGTCGTCATCGTCAGCAATGACGCGCACTGCGTATACATGTGTTCATAAAAAAAAAGCTTTTTGCGCCCATTCACGACGGACGCGCGCGCATAATACAAAATGATACAGAGAACTACATGATAAAAAAAAGAAAAAGAGAAACGCACGTAACCGGATGTCTTTTCTTCTTGTCGAAATGCGCGAAGCGAAGCGCCGACAAGCGGAAAAGCAGAGAAGAAGAAACGCTTACATCCTCGCGTGCACTTGTACACGCGTACGATTTCGCTTCCAGCGATAGAGTGGGCAAAGACGACTACGGCGATGCTGTACAATGTCGCGGTAGTAAGAGAGTCGCGAAAAACGTAGGAGTAGCAAAAGGAAGAAGAGGGTAAAAGCCCGCGGGGGCTGGGACGCACGAACATCGCGTGCGCACATACACACACACACATCGTACCCATCGTTATTTTCCACTCTCACTCTCCTCGTCATCGCCATATAGCCATCCAGGCTCGTTGTCTACGTCGTTGCGCAGCGCGGAGTTTCCGTAAGCAAAAAGGGTTACGCGCACGCATTATATGCCAGGCAAGTTGGTTAAAATATATGCGGGGCTGCATCGGCTGTATCCCTTTTCTAACGCATCGAGGCGCTACCCGCGCGCGTATACAGCCGGGAATAGATGTGGAGAGAAGCACCGCCAAAGAAAAAGAGTAATAAAAAATAAAATGCGAAAAACAAAGAGAAAGAAGGAGAAAGAGAGAGAGGGAGGGAGAGAGAGCGAGAACGAACTCGCTTACGCGCTAAGACAATGGACGCATTTATTTAGCGGATCGCGAAAATTAATCACGTTTACGCTCGATCTCGACACTCGCTAACCGGATTTTGCCGAGTGCGCGGAAGCTTTAAGCACAATAATGCGAGGTTCGCGCGCGCGCGCGCGACAGGATGCATCAGACGTGAAGAAGAGATGCGAGAGTCGTGTATTGTCATTTTGTCGTTTTGAAACTTTTGGATGATTCTTTTGTTTTAAGCCCCGTGATATCAAAATTTTGGTATCAAGTTTGCCCTTCTGGAAATATTTTTAAGATTGCAAAGATGCGCTCGCACATTGTTAAAGATAATTAACGCATTTACAGATTTTGACATAACTGAAGCTTGAATTTACGATACTTGCATTTGCACAATATAAATAAATTTATAACGCAAGATCGAATTCAGTCAATAAATTGATAATGAATAAATAATTGCATATTTTTTTTTTAAATAAATTAATCATACAATGATTATGTTACAGAAAATTACAAAAATATAAAATTAAAAAATTCTTTCTTGTTCTATCATAAATTTAAGAAGTATCGGAATAGTTGGCAACTAGTGCATCTCTAGACCACTAGTGTGCTTGATGTGAATGCACTTCCCAATTCATCAGTAGCAAAGCGGTAAAGCTAGACTTAACATATATATTATCCGGAGAAAAAGGTGTGAGCTTTTGACTTTGTGATATTGAGCCAACGTTAAACAAAGTTACTATTTTCAAGACGACGTTTCTTTCGGATTATCCGCAATATAGCAATGTTTTTAAGTATATAAATTTATTCTTTTTCTAGAAAACATTGCTTTTCAATTTGATATATTATTTATTTTTACATTAATTTAAAAAGCGATTTTAAACTTTAATTATTGATGAATAATGATATTTATTGTTTCATTCAAATTAATTCTTTTAATTTTAACTTATTGAAATTTTATCATGACAAAAAGAAACATGAAAAAATTATATTAAAGTAAACCTCAAGGATGAAAACGTAATAGAAAAGCAAGAACACCTTTCTAGCTTGATGAAAAAATAAGCTTTGTGAAAATTAAAACATTTTCCAACAATCTCGCACAATTTCAGAGAATTCTTCATAGAACTTTTTTTTATACGAATTCTGAGCTTCAATGCTTTTGGATCTTTTTAAGGAATTTATGAAAAAAAGTTTGAAAGTATTTGAAAGTCTGGTTTCTAAAGTATATTTTCTAAACTATTTTGTGAACATTTCATAGAAATACCGTTACTAGTTTAAATGCATTCATTTTCTACTACAGTCTTTAATATCTGCGATTAACATAAAGTTTTCAATAAATAAAATTTACAATTAACTTTTATTGAAAAGACGTTTAAAAAAAAAAAAAATTATTACCATCGCGTATGAAAAAAAATAAAAAAAAAAATAAATAAAAATAAAAAACAAAAAGAAAAAGAAACTATGGGTGTTTGCACGGCATAATGGCATAGCAACATACAAATTAAGCTGGCATCTTTGTTAAAGGATTTATCAGAGAAAAAAAGAGAGGAAGAAAAACGGGAAAGAGAAAAAGATATACATGTATAACGTACAGTCATAGCCGTGGATAAATGGTGGCAGAAGATAAGAGAAGGAGAAAAGAATAAGCGGAAGAAAAATAGTAAAACAGCAGGAGAATTGTAGTGCAGGGGAGTGTAAGCTTCAAGTACAAACAGAGAGAGAGAGAGAGAGAGAGAGAGAGTGAGAGCGAGAGAGAGAGAGAGAGAGAGAGAACGTCGACATGTAGAGGGACAGGGCGCGGAAAAATCACGCGGCCAAGTCCATATAGACGGTCTCGACTCGACGAGACAATGTAGCACCGTATATGTATATACTTGTTTACATTGCATCTGAAGCAGCAGTAGCAGCAACAGCCAACAATCGGACGACGACGACGACGAACGACGTCGACGAGTTGGCTTTCTCTCTCTCTCTCTCTCTTTTTTTCTCGGCACTGCTACCGTGACGACGTGTTTGCAGGATTCTTTATCAAGCGGCGTCTATCGCGCGGCGAGTCCACGACGAGATGAATACCCCGTCATCAACGTGACGGTGACTATACTTGCGTCCTTCTCGCTTTTCTTCTCATCCTCATCTTTCGTCGGGGGAGGCGAGCGCGAGCGCGTTCTTTCGCGCTCATTTCCTCAAAGGTGCGGCGATAGCAACAGCGGTTTCTGTACATGTATATATCGTTTTACAGGATCTTCCGAGGTGGCGCGAGCGCTCGCGTCAGATATTAATTCCTTCTTCACCCTCCCACTTCTGCCCCTTCCTCCCATTCGCCGCGTTTTATCTCTCGGTCCGTATTTCCGCGTCGCGTTTCTCCGTTTATCGACCCCACTTGACTCTTTTTCTCTCTCTCTCTCTCTTTCTCTTTGCTATATTGCGGAACGGAATGAAAAAAATCCACGGGACGCGCAGAAAAGATGCTGCTTCTGCTGCAACTGCGGTCTAGCTAGAGTGACGAACATACTTAGTATGTTTTTATGCTTACGCACCGTACGATTAATTTCGCGTTTGACACATTAAGCGTTTTGAATCTTTTCCTTTGTTTTTGAACTTTGCTCTTAAGCGATTGTTGACTTATCTGTAAAATAAGTGAGTGGAAACTTCATTCGTTTTGGCCTTTTATTAACATTTTTTACTTTTATTAATAACTTTTTAAAAACTTTTCGATGTCAAAATAAGTAATTTGTATATTTACATATTAACGACATAGATAAAAATACATATCATGTTGGAAATTAATTTGGACATATAAACATAATTTACGTAAAAAATAATTAAATGTACACGAATAATTAATTATTGTTATTTTTCAAAGTTTAACTACTTGACTACTGTAGACTTATAAAAAATAATTGATAAAATTTGCTTCTACTGCTAAATTAAAAATAAAAATAAATTTATTTAAAATCTTTTATAAATAACTTAATGAAAATTAGGTAGTCACTTGTGGGAACATTTTTCAATTCCCTAAGTTTAATACGTCGAAAATCACTGACCACCCAAATACTACTTCTGTTTCTAAAACATGCCTATTCCTATATCAATAAATTAACCACTACCCTACCATATGTTCTGCATTTTAACTATATCTTTCATCGCTGCAATGTCAGTGTGTTACGCATAAATCAAATGTAACAGTGGTTTTCACGCATCTCTTTTTACAAATGCAGCTCTACAAATAAGAAACACATGTGAATTTAAACTCTTAAAATTTAAGATATATTACAAACAGATAAAAAAATGTTCAACTTTTGCTTGAGAATTTAGTATCTATTGTTTACGGACACAAATTCCACAACGTAAGAAAAATCATGCGTAATACAAAAAGTAAATTAATCTTATTTTTCAAAATAGACGACTTTTTTACAATTTTACATTTTTATTACTACCAAGAAAAGTAATATAATAATATCTGTTAAAAAAGAAAAGATCAAAATATTTATCTATTAGCAAAATTCATCAAAGCTGTAAATTACTCTACCTCTAGACAGGAAAATATTTTTAATAAACTAAATTTTCTCGTAGCCTCGGGATAAAAAATATTAGACGTAAACACGCATCCACTGCATCTATGTTCAATAACGACGCATAAAATTATTCCGCGCATGAAGCCTGCAGTAGTAAAAAAAATAGATATCCCACTTTAAATCTGTCTGCGAAAAAACGAAAAAAAAAAAAAAATTTCAAAAAGATTCTCTAATATTTTCTTTTTTATTATCATACACTGAAATTGCTTTATACAATAACCAACAAAAAAACAAAAAACAAAAAAGCAACAAAACGGCCAATGAAATTCATTGTCTTTCCTTTTTTTGTCTATAATTATTGCCTGATCCACGAAACGACAGCGCAGCAGTTTCTGGTTATTTTTCCAAGGATATTAAAAGCAAACAGACGCAAACTCTTTCGTGACGCCGTTAACTCTCTACCCTACCAACACGGTTCTCGAGCGGTCTATGAACTGTCGGCGTGTATACGCGTACGCGCGTCTGTGTATATGCAAAAGAGAGAAAGAAAAAAAAATGTTGAAACATGCGTTAAATAAAAAAGCAATAATTAAAAAGCCTTCTAATTTTAAAGTTAATATACATGTATATGTATATAATGCGTATCTGAAAATTTTAAATATTGTCTGGCAACTATTGTGTTATATTTTATTCATAATTAATGTTTATACATATATTCTAAACATTATGAAATTTTACTACTCATTTAAATAATTAATAATCATGCATTATACCTTTTTAAAAATGATTTACTGATTCATATATATATATATATTATGTATAATACGATGTTGGTACAATAATTAACTGTATAATAATTGATGTAATATAATAAATACAGTAGAATTATAGTAATTAATAATGCTTTTTGCCATCTTGTGATTTGTAATTAATATACAAAATAATTAAATGCTAAAGTAATTCTATTATTTATTTGACATCTGATATTTATTGAAGTACGATTGTTTATAGTTTGAACAATCCAAAATCAATTTAACATTATGTGATCAAGGAAAACTTTGTTATAAAAGAAAAATTAAAAAAAAACCAAATTTTGAGATAAAATTAACTGAAATAAAAAAAAAAAAAAAAACAATAAAAAGTAAAATAGAAGGATTACTGTAAAAGTTAAAGAAAATACTGTTGTTATTAACTTACTAAAGGTTTACAGAGTGTACAATAACAGTTAACTAGCTCGTAAAACAAAAAACAATAAACACATTCAGTAAAAGATGAAAAATAAAAAAAAAAGCAAAATCTAAAAAAAATGAACTTCAAATGAGACATATGGTTGGCAAACGTACAAATACAGGCACATAATATACCCGCGACACAAGCAACAGCCGAACAACAAATAAACTCAACCCCCATAGAGAGCGATTCCATTCTTTTGACTTTCGCGTCCCCTTACAGCAAGCGAGATGCTGTGAAAAGAAGAAAGAAAGCGAGAACGTGGCCAAGTGAACCGAATGTATCCAGTATGCGTATGGAGAGTAGGTATGCATACGCGTTGTTAAGTGTATCTATACAGATATACATATATGTATGCGTATGTAGTAGCAGTAGCGAGGCACAATGACAGGGTTAATGAAAGACGCGGTGCCATTTATGGATGCCATAACTCAAGCTACGGGGTTTTATCTGCGCTCGTCGTACAAACATCCGTCTCTCCCTTTCTTTTTCTATATATCTCTTTTTCTAATCCAAAGCACGCAAACTCCCCCATTCATTTTGATTCCTGATATTCGCGATATCGCGCGCACATTCTCCTCTCTCTCTCTCTCTCTCTATTCATCCCTCTTTCTTGCTCTCTCTCTATCCATCCCTCTTTCTTGCTCTCTCATTTTTTCTTCGGTTGTGTACAATTTAGCTTATAGTCGAAAATTTGATATTTCGCTATGCCGTAAAAAATTAACAATTATACGATGTTTAGACTATTTTGCTGAGATTTTAAATTATTTAAAATCAATATGTACAATAAAATAATATAAGTTTAAAATAAAACTATAATAAAACACGAAAGTAAATGGCACATATTTAATAAATCGACATTTAATCACAGTTTTAAAAATAAAAACTTTTATATGAGCTAGTTTCTTGAGTGTTTCGTCTCAGACTAAAACAAATAATTTGCAAATAATTAAACTCTCGATCAATCGATGCATAATTATTTTGTCAAATAATTTAGTCGGCAATTTAATTTTTAATCATTTTAAAATTCAAAGTTTAGTTTTTATAAAATTTATTGAATTAATTAAACTTTAATAGAATTTTTGAGTCTAAGAAAAAACATTAATAAATTGAAGGGTTATAAGTCTAAAGGGTCTAAGTGCCAAAAAATCCAAAGTTAATATTTTTACGAAAATACGATCTAAGTGCCAAGGCTAATAATACATATCTAAATGGATCCAAGTGCATTTTTGTTTTGAAATTTGGATATGTGTTCAATTGAATTGAGTAAAAATAAATAATTATTTCATTAAGTTGTTTATATTTTATAATGTTTTTCTGTTATATCTCTAAATAATAAAATTGGCACTTAGACCCTTTAGACTTACAACCCTTCAATTGTATTCGATTAGTTTTGATCGATAAAAATTGAGTTTTAATCTTTAAAACTTGTAAACTAAAGAAAATTGAAATTTAATTTTAGTTTGTAATTAATTGGCAAGTGTAAAAAAATTTTAATATATTAAAAAAAAAAAAAAAAAAGTATATATATATATATATATATATATATATATATATATATATAAATTTAAACGTTTAACAATACAAAAACTAGAAATATCAAATTGTATTTTATTTAACCCCGTACCTGGATCTTATTAAGGATACCTTGTTAATTTCATCGATTTTGTACTTTCTACAGTCCCACAGGTTCGTAAGCATAATATAATAGTATACTTGTGTCCAATCTTCTCTTATCCATTTCTTCCGTCGAGGCTGAAAATTTGATTATATTCGTTCGAAACTTTTCGTTCCGCAAGATTCTCAATCTACGATCGTCGAGGGATCTTATCCACGCAACTTTACAACCCATAAACATTTCCCGCCCTATCTAATGCGCTGATTAAGCTCGTGGAAAGAGAGACCCGAAACATCCGCGTATCTCTCTACACCGATACGTACCAACATGTTAAAGCTCGATAATTATTTTTCAATGATAGAAAAGACAAGCGTAACGGGGAGAAATCCCGAGGCCGTAACTCGCCTAATCGTATATATCTTCGACTAACAAGCCGCGCAGCACGCTTCATCGAGCCATCGTTCGCCTCCTTCTCCCGAGCTCGTTACCTCCGATATCGTCGCCGTCGCGTTGTTTCCGCGATTCTTGCGGACCTCTCGCGTTACACGTGTACGTGCGCATGTATATATACCTCGAGTACCTCCGTTGTGTATACGGCTCTAAAGCATGCGAAGCGGAAGCTTCTACGCGTGCAAAGGACCTCGGCAAAACGAAGCTGTGAAAAGCTAGAAAATGCTAAGGTTAACGTTCGGTATACGTATATACGACTCCCTTAAGGGTGAACGTGCGGCTCGATTAAGACAAGGTACACCGGTGCTACCGACCTATTCGCCGATAATTCGTGACAATTGTGTGTATGCCTATACACACATATATTCGTAAATAGAGTTCTTCGACGTTTAATAAAAACAATATTCTATAGCGATAGATACTATATTGCATCACTTTTGATCTAAAAAACAATATTGCATCGAGGATTTACAAATGGATCATTTTTAGCACAATGATATTTTAATTGTTTTATTTATTATCATCAAAATTTGTCAAAATTTTTAACGAATAAAAGTGAAATGATAATTTTTAAAAATGTTCACGTAGCCTTACATCGTTTGAGAAAAATTAAAAACTAAAAACGTTATCCTCTTCTCGTTCTCTGCATCGAAATATATAATTCTTAAAGGATTAGTTAGGTTCGCCTGTTCAAGTTAAAACTTGAATCATAGGGTAAACTTTTAAAGTGAAAAGTGACTTCTCGAGCACTCGAGAAAATCCAACTCAGAGTCGTAAGTTAACGCTTAGACCACCACTTCGATTTTACCGTGATAAACTTTTTATACCTTTCTTCCTCGCGCAAATTTGATTTTCGTTTCGCGAACCTATGCGCTGCGCGTGCCGCCATACCGGCCCAGGGATTTAATTTGCGCACACGCGCGTGCGTGCTTTATAATACACTGCATGTCGACAAATCAAATTGTCGAATTCCTCGACATCAAAGCTTTATACGTCGAGGCAAAGTCAAAAATACGCGCAATAATTAAAAAGAAAAATATTCGATATGTGTCGGGGCTCTCGAGCGCGCGGCATTATGGATTTCGCGCGCGCTCATAATGAAGAGGTGCGTGATTAATTTTGCGCCAGAGGGGTAATGCCGATGGTGCACTGTGGTACTCGAAACTAATTCTAGAGGTACGCCGGGAAACATCAAACGAATAGAAAGCCGAGTGGTTAAGCTCCAACTAAGTGTAAACTGACATTGTAAAACGTGTGGGCAAGTACGCGTTGGTGAGAAAAAAAAAAAAAAAAAAAAAAAAAACCGTACATTAATCAAAGTAAGTAATAACGGCATCGGAGGGGAGGGGAGGTACGGTGTTTGCAAACGTATAAAAAATCGTACGCGTAAGCGCCTCCTATGTATGCACGCGGCTCGTAGCTTTTGATTATTAATATTATTACGAAAACGAGCGCAGTCTTTCGCGCGTTTTTTTTTTTTTTTTTCTCATTAGACGCGCTTAATCACGATGGCAAGCCATTACTCGATCGCGTTACCGCGTTTTCATCGGTTACAATGCCGCGACTCGATTAACGTTACCGACTCTTTTGAACGCGTTTGAGGGCAAACAAGTACTTGTAACGTCCCACTCATCGGTATATATCCCTTCTCTCTCTCTCTCTCTCTCTCTCTCTCTTTCTCTCGAACGTTCTCATATTTCTCTTATTTATTTTTTTACTCCGTCGCCTTATTTTAATTTGCGTTTCTTCGAGCTTTATTTGTATGATACCTTTGTCGATCGTTTGTGAAAGGATAAATATATTTTTTAACTAAATTACAGTTGTCTGAATGTATTCATTGTTATGGTATTAACAAAGATAAAACTTTGAGAATTAAAAACTAAATAATTTATTAAAATCATTAACTGGTATAATAATATAATTTTTGTCATAACCCCATGCAAATAAATCGATAACAAATATAAACTTTATTTTTTATTTATTGTAATTTTCATTGCATAGTAGTAATAATTTTTAGTGCAATACGCAAATTGTATATTTATTAATGCCGTTTAAAGCACAAAAACTAGTCAAAGTAATAATCAAAGTAATGAAAATTCTATTCTCAAGAAACGTATACTTAAATTGATTATCAGAGTATCGCTAACCGTATAAATTTTTCAAGCGTGACTTTCATATCCACAAAGACCCTACAGTTATAAAGTTTAAATTGAGAATTGATATCAGTGCACCGCACATACACACAAATATATTTATGTGTAGCCAATATAATACATCTAATATAATACTGAAGAGCTAGCGAATGAAAACAGTAATAAACAGTTTATCTTTTAGCGCAAGCTAAGAAGATTATCGGAAGTTGTCTCCCCTTGGTAAGGCGAGACGAAGTGCGATAGCTAAAAAAGAGAGAAAGAGAGAGAGAGAGAGGCATGATTCGTTTCTATCTGGCGTCATTTAAATCACAGGCGCACACACCACAGACGCACTATTGTACTTTTTGTTGGCAATGTGTAGCTTGCCTACGTTGCTCGTTCGATGATGAGAATTTATTCAAAAATTTCAATTACAAAAATTTGAGGAGTTGAACGTTGACAAAATAAATGTTGAATGTAAAAAGTATGAATGTAAAAAAGTTGATTTATCCGAATTCCTTTTTTTAACTTTGAATGTGTAAGTAAAACGTTTGATTGAATTTATTTATTTTTTTTTTTTTTTTTTTATTTATGTAAATTATGCTAAAATGTTAATTTTTCATTTAGCTTGTCAAAAGAATTAAATAAAAAAGTGAAAATTCGCATTTAAAAAATTTTAAATTTAATCATGAAATTTCTTAATTAATTTAATCATTTTTAAGAAAAATCATTATTACAATTATATTGTTCGAGCTTTAAAAAAAAAAATTAAAACACGAATTTTTAATTATCCTTCATCGGTGTACGTTAATATTATCGTAGCAAGGCAAAATTTTCATAGAATTGGCGTAATTAGCAAAATTAAATATCGATAAAAAAAAAAAAAAAAAAAAAAAAACAGCGAAGGGAGAGTATACCAATATTAAACAGCTCGACTGGTATTTTACGAGCGTTAAGTGCGCGCGATATTTAACTTACAGAAGTTCGCGCGCGGCTATAGGGCTCGACTGTAACGCGCTCGGTGGTAATTCGCGTAATTCCCCTTCCTTCTTCAAAGGCCACATGGAAATGGATAAATGTGCGCGGGCCGCCTAGGGTGGACTCATGTGTTGCTGGGCTCTCTCGCACCCAGCCTCGTTACATTTAAAAGCCCGTTCTCCGAGATCTGCACTTTAATTAGCGAAGCTTGTTCGTATATGTATATACGTGTGTGTGTGTGTGTGTGTATATATATATATGTATGTGCAAAAACAGGCGCATATATATACAAATAGGCGAACGAATGAAACAGAAAGAGAGAGAGAGAGAGAGAGAGAGAGGAAAAAAGGAGAGAGAGAAGGAGTGAACGGAGCCGCGAAATACGTTTTCTTAAGCCGCAGGCCTTGTTATTTCAGTCCTCATTAAGTTCGACTGCAGGCTTACGGCTCACCCTTTTATGCTCGGAGGAGACCGCGCGCGAAACGTTTTACTCTCGTATTCTCTCTCTCTCTCTCTCTCTCTCTCTCTCTCTCCCTTTCTCTCATTTGATCGAGCAATCTTTCAAAGTTAAGCCAGTATTATTCGAAAATGATAGTATTGCTTTAAAATTGGCAAAGGCATAGCTCTTATGTATCGTAAAACTTTGTTTTGCGTGAGATTTAAACTCGAAGATAAGTGTGTAATGTCTGCTTTAACAAGAAAAACGATTCGAAGCATTTATCTTGATTGATTGAAAATTCCGCAGAGTTACGTCGGCTTTTGAACGCAAAATTTACTTGAAATTGTTCAAGCGATGCATAAAAAATGATAAATTATTCGCGAAATGTATTTTAGTAAATAAAGAATATTACCGTCGATTGCATTTAACGATTTAGAAATATCTATTTACATAATTGTGTATTTATTAATAAAGTGTACATTTGCGAAATAATCAAATCATAAATCAGAAAAACAAACTCATACACGATTTTAAAAAAATGATTATTATTGTGCTGTTTTAACGCCAATTATTTTTGCTCCCTATACAAGAACTAAACCAGTAATGGATCCTAGAATTAATGAAAATGGATTTTGAACCACCTGCGTATAGTGCAGCATTCGGTAAACATTCGCATACAAAATA
Source organism: Chalcis sispes (assembly GCA_949987625.1). Classification (NCBI taxonomy): domain Eukaryota; kingdom Metazoa; phylum Arthropoda; class Insecta; order Hymenoptera; family Chalcididae; genus Chalcis; species Chalcis sispes. The sequence continues at coordinate 68,648,557 of OX465094.1, forward strand.
AATGTTATTCAAGGAGCAAGAAAATTACTTTTAATTTCTAAACTTGTTCAACTCGATATACTTTTTAAAATAAATATTTTACAGTAAATAATTTAAAGTCATAATAATAAATTAATTTAAAATTTAATAAGGACAATTTTGCACTAAAATTTATTTTTGTAAAATTCGAAACAAATATATTTTTACATAAATTTTTCAAATTACTCTTATAAAACTACGTTAGTAATAGATTTTGATTAGCAAAAAAAAATTTTTAATTTTAATTGTTCGTCTTGCTTCTGGTAAGTACATATATAAGAATGTCTAACAGAAAATGCAATAAAAAAAAAAAAAAAAACCTTTAAAAGAGTTTATTATTGAAGTAATAAATAAATGTCTTAATGTGCACACGCGGTTAAGGAATCGCGGTGTTAAGGCAGATGCTTTATCGATATACTCGTATGTTTATGTCGCCGCTTGCTACGGCAGCAAATACCAATAGCCTTTTTGCCATAGATGGAAGAGAATCGAAGGAAGATCCGTAGTTGTCCGTTGTTGCTTTGTAATTCGAAACTCGTTGTTCGTCGCTTTACTAACGTTTGCTTATAACGGAATAAAGGCATTTGGGAGTTAATTAACGTCATTTGAGAGAGCACAGAGAGTAAGTGCTGCAGGACGCGAGAGCGTATCCCGTCCGCAACTAATAACGAAAACGTGATTGTAAACGCGTATGTATATAAGCTTACCGGCTTGTGTGTGTGTATATATACACCTTGTTCACTTTGTTCAAGACATCTTTGAATGCGCAAAGACTGCGTAACGATTTTACGGTGACGGCGCTTGCTTGCTTGCTTGCTTGCTTGCTTGCTTCTAGTTGTCTTAGTCTTGCGTACGTTGTTTACGCTGTGATAAGCACCAGTATGGAATGGAAGTAAGATATTAAGAGAGAAAGAACGTTTGATCATCTTAATTTCTACTTTCAACGATAATGACTGTTACGCGAAAAATAAATTCTTCATTATTTAACGTTAGAAAAAATACTTTGTTTATTATTATAATTTTAAACAATGAAACCTTAAGTCATATTTAAATTTAATTTAAAATAATAGCCTTACTTAATAACCTCTTTTTAAAAAATGTATTGTATTTAACTATGTTAATTAACTTTAACATGAAAAAAAAATTCTTAAAATAACCTCTTTTTTAAAATATTTTAATTATTATACATATCTTATTATATCTTTATAACATGATATATAAAATATAGTTTTCCGTCGCGTCTATCTATTATATTCGCGAGCGTTTATTTTAAAATTATGGAATAGATCGTATTAAAGTTTTTTCTACAAATGTAATTTTATAAAATTTAATATCAACAATAAAGAATTCAATTTTATTTAAATAAATAGGCCTGCTGCAAACATCTAAATAATCAGTTATGGACAGCTAATATGACACATAATACGTTATGCATATGGAGCTTACAATAAAACAGAGAAAAAGTACAGTATAAACTAATTTGATAAGCACTTTAGCAATATAGTTAAAATTTTTTAAATATTTTAAAAATATTTTTCAATATTTTTAGTTTAAATTTGAAAATATTTTAAATTTATTTAAAAATTACAAAATACAAAATGTGATTTTTGTAATGAAATTTAATTTAGTATATTGAAAATGTATTTTTTAATTAAATAACTTATTTTTAGTTATAAAATTTAAGCATATCTATTGATTTTATTCATTATCAATGTTTAAAAGAAAAATAATTTGCTAAAAAAATTTTGAAATTCTAGCTTTGCTAACGTACTGTAATTTTTACACGGTTGCCTTCTAATAAAGGCTCAGTGTCACTTGCAGTATTAAAAAACCAAAATCCGATAGATATTTATCAATTTGTGTATATTTTAAAAGAAAAATAAAATGTAATCTTATTCGGTTTTTTTTTTTTTTTTCAAACTAAAATCAATTTTAAAATAATAGTTTTTTTTTTATTGGGTGTACAAATAAGTTTCCGACCTTTTTAGATAGGTGTCTTTAGTATCACTGCTTGCATATTATTCAATCGGTCGATACATGTTTTTTGGAGGTCAGATGTCAAACTTGAATAATTACTAGTGACATTTGTTCAAAGCGTAAACAAGAATTATTTTCATGTAATTGAAAATGTCGAATTTTGTGCCAAATAAACAACATTTGCGGGAAGTTTTACTTCATTATTTTTTGTTGAAGAAAAGTGCAGCGGAAACAAATCGTTTGCTTGTGGAAGTTTACGGTGAACATGCGCCGTCGAAAACAACATGCAAAGAGTGGTTTCAACGATTCAAAGTTGGTGATTTTGACGTAAGAGACAAAGAACGTGAAGGCAGACCAAGAAAATTTGAAGATATAGAATTGGAAGAATTGCTTGATGTGGACTCTTGTCAGACTGAAAAACAATTGGCAGAACAGTTGAATATTACCCAACAATGTGTTTCGCAACGTTTACATGCAATGGGATTGGTTCAGAAGCTGGGAAATTGGGTGCCACACAAATTGAAACAAAGGGACATAGAACGTCGGAAAACCATGTGCGAATTGTTGCTTCAACGACAACAAAGGAAGGGGTTTTTGCATCGGATCATCACTGGGGATGAAAAATGGATCCGTTATGACAATCCAAAGCGCAAACCAGCGTGGGTCAAGCCAGGTGAACCAGGGCCGTCGACGCCAAAAGCAAATATCCATGGTTCGAAGGTGATGCTTTGTATTTGGTGGGATATGAAGGGTGTCGTCTATTATGAGCTGCTGAAAGAGTGTGAAACCATTACGGGAGAAGTTTATCGACGACAACTGATGGCTTTAAAGCAAGCTCTAGCTGCAAAACGACCGGAATGGGACAAAAGGCACAATAAGATTATTTTGCAACATGACAACGCTAGACCACATGTTGCAAAACCTGTCAAAAATTACTTGGACAGGCAGAACTGGGAAATTCTACCCCACCCGCCGTATTCACCAGACATTGCTCCCTCTGATTACCACTTGTTCCGGTCGATGCAATCAGCCCTGGCAGAGCAGCACTTCACTTCATATGAAAACGTCAAAAAATGGGTCGATGACTGGATCGCCTCTAAACCACCAGACTTCTTCCTTCGGGGAATCCGTTTATTGCCTGAACGATGGGCGAAGGTTATAGCTTCCGAAGGAACATACTTTGAATAAAACATTCCTTCATTTTCTACACAAACTAATGTCTTTTATTCCAGTAAAAAAGGTCGGAAACTTATTTGTACACCCAATATTATCATTAATTTACAATTACATTAAGATAACTCAGAGTAAAAAATTTTTCATCAAATCAAGCAATTCACAAAGACATAAAAATAGATAAACACGACGGCAAACGCGAAAATATAAGGTACACGCGACAATATACATTTCTGTAACCAAAATTTCATAGCGAGGAAGAAAATCCCACGGAAAGTCGCCGCGTGTCCCTGTAGAAATTACTCGTTCTTCCGTGACTTGTAGATAGAAAGATAGAGGGAAAGAGAAAAAGCAAAAAAGGGAAAAATACAGATAAAATACAACAGAGCCGCCGAAGCTAGCGGGTGAGAGAAGTGGCGCGAAAGGTGAGCCACCGACAAGGAACTTAAGCGCCTAGCGCATGTCTGCGAGAGGTTTGCGGGGGACCTGATGATTACGAAGATCAAAGCAAGCAATCACCAAACAACGAAAGCCGAGACAAGCTGAAGAGAGAGAGAGAGAGAGAGAGAGAGAGAGAGAGAGAGAGAGAGAGAAAGAGAGAGGCTGCGAGAGAAAGAGGAGTCGAGCGATCCACGTCGGCGACGGCGAACAAGGGATGAAACGAGAGAGATGGAAAGAGAGAGAGAAGAGAGAAAAGAGGGAGTAACGCAACAGTCCTCAGTTTCACCTTTGCTGCGCGAAGCTCACCTGTATGCGCGCCCAACCGCGATGGCTCTCGTACGCGCGATTACGTCCTGCCATTAGTGGACCTAGCGCTTATTCAATGGTGGACATCAGCCTGGACTAGAGCTCTCTTTCTCATTCGCTCTCTCGATCATTCTCTCTCGTTATCTTCGCGTTAATCTTCTCTTCGTGTCTTTTCTTTGAGCTTTTAGTTTAATATCTTTCAAATATTTACGAGACAATTTTACAATGCTTGAACAATCGATTCTTATTTTATCTTTCCATTAATTTATTTCAATCAAATTTCAATCAAAATTAAATTTTTTAATTATTTTATTTTACTTTTGTAAATAAAAACAAAAATTATTATAAATTACTATGAAAATTGAATGAAAACAAAAAACCAACTTCTCGAACGAAATAAAATTGTTCAACTTTAAAATCCTTTTAAAAAGGTATCAATGGAATAAAATAAACATTTTAAAGATAGAATTTTTACCTTGTCCGTCCAGCACTACTCGGGCGCGCGCGCGCTTCTCTAAACCTTTCGCAATCCTGTCGACGCATGAATTTTTATCGCCTTACGTGCTTCCTTACGTGTACGTACCATCTCGCTTTACTCCACAAGAGAGAAAGCCCTTTCTCATAGCAGGTGACACCGTGTGTATATATATATACATGTATATACAAAGCACGAAGGAGCTCGCACTCGCCAACAAGAGTTCCGAGTGCCGCTCTCTCTCTCTCTCTCTCTCTCTCTCTCTTTTTTTACAAGGTTGGAGATTTTTAACCAATGTGCCACGACATGCTCCGCAACCGTGCACATATACCTTCCTCTCTCTCTCTCTCTCTTTATACCTCACTCTTTCTCGGCTCTCTCGAGTACGACGGCCTGTTGAGACGCGACGCACGCTGGCTTTAAGAGAGTTGGTTCTTTCAAGAAGAGCACGCCCTATTTTACCTGTATATATGTATACACGCGTCAACTTTCGCGGAAAACGACGCCACCGCCATCGCCACCGAGATATACATCGGACGCTCCGTGCCGGCGTCCATTCCAGTTGCGCGTTACGCGTAGTGCACGGATTATATTTACGCATTGTGAATGCATCCACGTAAACCAGGAGCGCGTAAGGGCTACGTTAACGCACTGATAAATTTGCCGAGAATTACCTCGGTGGGCGTCTTGATACGAGCTATGCAAGCTTAATTCTCTCTCTCTCTCTCTCTCTTCCTCTCGTATTCTCTGGCCTATATATGGGTACCCACATCTTCGCGCTTACGCGGTCATTTCGCTCAAAGAAGCGCGAGTATAATGGCGCTATCAAGGATGAATTTAGTATTACGCTCGTTGAGTTGAATTTCGAATTATTCGTAATGATAAGACGCTGCTCCTGCTGCTGTTCGAATTTTCGATAAATGAATGCAAATTTTTTTTAAATTAGAACTAGCGTTAACGCCTAACAATATTCTTTTATTTTAAGTGTGCAACGAACATGTATTATAAAGTTGTTGAGATAATTAAATAATTATAAAAACTTGAAATATTCTTCAAATAAACAAAATTATTGTACACGACGACCTTAGTACATCATTATACAGGTTTATAATATTATATTACCAGGCATACGGGAATTACGTAATATTATTAAAAAAGAAATGTATCTCTCTGCTTATCTGCGAAATCTTTACATTCGTCGGAATTATGTACCTGATATCAACCTCAGATTAAAATTTGAGAGCCATTTTAAGCTTACTTTTTTAATTGGAAACTCTCATTTTCATTTTCAAATTCTGAAAGAGCGCAATATTTTACATTCATTGTTAGATGCCACCTTATAATTCCTACAATATTTGTTTAATTTATTTTTTTTTTTACAAATGCACAAATTTCGAAAGACGGAATAGAGGATCTGTTTTTTCTTTCCGAATACTTTGCGTATTTATAACATACTATATGTATATTTACACAACAAAATTATTTTAAATTATGAAATAAAAAATATCTTATTTTTCATAATTTAATTCGAAGGTAAATTAATAGTGTCAACTTGAATATATTAAGTTATATTATAAATTAGGTACTTTATATTAAAATACAAAGATAAAAAATAAGTTAGTAAAAAAATGTTTTAGCGCGGTTTAAAAAAATACAACAAAATTGAATTATTGTACACATGCATGTATTTGGATAAAAATATCAGATGTAATTTTTATAAATACAAGCAGCATAGTCAACTGCGCGTGTATAAAATCATTTAGTCTGAAGTTTTTTATTTTTATTTTCTCAAATGTACATTGAAATCTGACTCCCTAATGCTACACGTTTCATACATTAAAAGTATTATGTACAAAAAAAAAAATGTGATACCGCATAAGTGTACATCTCTGCTGATTTCCCTAGGTATTCTTCAGAATTATTACTTCGTGAATAGTGTGAAAATTGTTTAAAATTTATTCAAAAGATAAAGTTAAACGATAAATAAATTTTTAAGAAAAATATATAAAACATTAGAAAAATAATAATACAATCATTTAAAATTACGGCACTCTTATTTGATTTTGATGCATATTTTAATCAAATTTTCTACATTTTTTAATTTTCAAATTTTCTATTTTTCTTTTTGTACTTATAAAAAATCAATTTAAATAATATAAGTCTTCCGTTAAATAAATAGTTATCCGTAACTATTAAATTGAATTGTATGTTTGCAAATAAATTCAATAATTTTCATATTAGTTACATATCAACAATATTTCAATGTGTATTTTTAATTTACGAAATTTTAAAATAGACAATATTTATTCTAATATCCTAGAATTATACGTCATAAAATAAAAAATCATCATTTTTACATGTCCACTAATTGAAGTTCATTTACACGGTGTTAAAACATTTTTGTTATTTCATTTATATTATTTGCAATGTCAACTAAATAAATAAATCATAAAACTCACATTTTTCAATTCAGATAAATCAAGAAAATAATAATATTTAAAGAAAAATATGTTTATTTCAAAACCTCGCTGGAATTATTGCAAAAAAACATTTCTCTTCATTCGAATATATATCGAGTTTACTAAAGTAACTTTCACTTCAGATTAAAAAGAAAAAAAAGGTAAAATCGAAGGATATAATTTGCCTTGATGGATTATACTTAGCAAAGACGTTAACTCGCTGACTCGAAGAGAGAAAGAAAAAAAAAAAAAAAAAAAAAGAAAAGAAAATGGGGAAGAGCAAAGAAAGGACGGCTCTGTCTGGTCGAGACGAGGAAAGAGCGCGCAACATCTCGTGGCAGGGCGACTGCATTTTTAAGACATCGGCGTCTTCGAATGTCACGCACGCAACCTAATTGATATTCCCGCACTGTCGACGTACTTGTCTGAGCGTTTGATCGGGCCACGAATAATAATTTTGCCGCGAGCGCGAGCTCGACGCGACGACTCTCGTCGACTCTGTCTCTCTCTCTCTCTCTCTTAACTTCCGAGCAATCACATACGCGCGAGATGTGTCTTTTTAAATACACGCGAACCTTTCAATTATTCTGGATAAATCGACCATAAAAATATATTGATGGAATGAATCGTTAAACAGTTTTGTAAAAATAGTTATAATAAACCCTTGAGGATATATCCATTTATTGCGACAAAATTGATTTTTTAATTTTATAACTTACTATGAAAGAATTAATTTTAATTTAACTTCGAATAACTTAAATTCAAATAATCTTTTTTTATTAAATGCTCGTTTTTCCGTTGACAGAACGAGACATTATTTTCACCTTTAAAGCTAATTGGAATAATATTGTGAATAACAATGTAAAAAAGGATAGCGAATGCAAATAAAAATTATTTACAGTTCCACATATTTTAATACTTTTTGGTATACTTAATAAATCTGTCTCGTTAAATTTTTATTTTATTAAATAATTTATCAAACTCTTACTATTTCAAATTCTCAATCATTTTTTTTTTTTTTTTTTTTTTAATAAATATTTTTAATGAATATTATTTTTAAATTCAAATTTATCTTTAATTTAGTTTAAGTATTTTCACTATAATAGATTCAATAAAAATTTTATTTTTCAATCAATCGCACGCGGAGCACCATTAGTTAGTCAGTGTCTGCAAAAACACTTATGAAAGTGGCATTATTTTTCGATGAATTTTATTTTTAAGCACGCTCAAAAGTGAATTTTCATCAATAAGCCCATAATTCAAAAGTAAGCCAAACTATATTCTCGTAGATAGCAGAGGAAGATCGTTAAAAATGCTCGGTGCAGGGATTCGCAACGGGATCGAGTCGCAAGGATCTCATTAGTCCACATCGAAAACGGACTTACGCATATAGGATCGAGCCGGAAAAATTGCGAAGCGGCCATTTCTCGATTGATATACCATTTCGATACACTTCGACCGCGGATAGAGAGAGGAAGAGAGAGCCGAGTGGTACTCCAAGCTCTCCAACTACTTAGTAGAGTAATATCGGACCTTGATTACATCACATAAGCCCGCGGAGCTAGCTACGACGCCGACGTCCGAGTACAAGTCCATTAGAGGAACCGAAACGAGCGAGCGTATATATACACAATATGCGTATCCATGTACATCCATATGTGTGCATAATCGAGCAGCCATATGACTTTGATGATTTGCTTGAAAATCTACGAGGAGCTGTGAAAAAGTATTGTATGTTGTATACGAGCAAAAAATTTGTCGATTATCAAATGCACGATATTGTCTTTATTAGGCTGCTTATGAAAAAGCTTCGTACTTGACATTTCGGATCAACTATACATATATTTAAAATTTAATGGTTATATTTAAAATTTATCGGCATAAGATTGAAATAAATTTTGAGCTTCATATGCTTAACATAAGTAACGCATATTCCATTCGTTAAAAAATAACATTAAAATGTATTTATTTATTAATCATCAAAAATTACATACTCTTATTAAAAAAAAGGAAAAAATCATGAGCTATAAGATTAGAAATGTTTTTCAAGGTAAGCAAATTAGTATAAATTTCCAACGATCGTGCACGGTACAAGCGCAATCGTTTGCTTACGCATACATATGTATGCATACACACTTTTACTCAAGCAAAACTCCGCGGTAATTATAACGGGTAGAGAGCGAAGGCAAACCGAACAATTCGCGCGAGAGTGATCGCTTTAGTTGCTCCTTTGTGCCTCGCGCGCGAGGTTAGAACGATAAGCTATATTAATACATATTATATATACATGTATGTGGGATTTTAGCCATTGTTGCCGAAAGCCTCGCGTAACCGTATATGCGCTCTCTCTCTCTCTCTCTCTCGGCGTTCTCCATCTGCTCTACACTGACAACTGCACATATCCTACGTCCGTCACGTCTAATTAGTTACGGATTGCTTGTCATAACTAGAGCCACCGCGCTCGAGTAGTACAGCACAAAGATGTCTCTTGCAGTGGTCTGCGCTCCGCTCTAGTTATGTCACTGAATAACTTGTTGCTGGCCTTTATATACGCGCTATAAATTAATTACTTGTATCGAACGGTTCGTACGCCGGATTCTTTTTTTTTTAATCGTAATTTTTAGCGTATTGTGCATTTAATTAAAAAATTAAAAAAATTTTTTCTGGAATAAAGCTTTTTTTTTTTAAATTTTTATAACTTATTTTATCAAATTATAATAAATTAAATTTTTTACATTGAAAAATTTTATTTTTAATTATTTTTAAAATTTATTAAAATATATATGTATAATTATTCTGCAATCGATACATAAAATCCAATAATTAATGGTTTAAAAATTTATTAAATACCGCGAATGCTTCCCCTTAACTCTATTTTATGGATATGAGCACAGACAAATTTAATGAAAAAGGTAACGTTACGTCACCTTCTTTTAATTCATCATATGTATTTAGCGTTTTCAATATTATGTAATTTTATATACATGTTCGTTCTTGACAGTATCATTAAAATCGAATTTTATCAATCTCGTTTATTTATTGAAAATTCCAAACAAAATTAAAATTTTATATTAATATAAGATTGGTATATTAATATAAGATTGGTTATAATTTCTTACAAATTTAATTAAATAATTATAACGAACGAAAATAGATTTAAAAATCAATCTAGCATGTTTAAACTTTATTTTTACTATAAATTTAAAATAAAAGCTATGTCATCTAAAATACTTGCAACAAGAATCTGTGGTACATTTCTTTAAAAAAAAAATCTTTAGATTAAAATTAATGCAATTATATCTACATAAAAACTAAAAACAATATTATAAAAAATTTTGATTAACTTAAAAATAAGTCGTAAAAAATATTACACTTTTGGATACAAAATTTAACACGAACGTAAATAAACTTTATTTATTTACGCACAAGAAGAACCAAGCAACCAGTCAACATCTGCCGTTCGCGTCCATCTATAGTATATCGAGGGGCGATTGTGTCTCTTTGTGCGCACGACCAGGATGTGCGTTACCCTTGAGCAATCATCTTACGCAGTGTACAATACAAGCTACTTCTCCGATCAGTTATTGATTTTCATTAGGCCTCCACGTGTCGTTATTAACAGCTGTTACTCCATTACATCATCGTTAATTAATAATATAATCTAAGCCGCGTTTGCTTATTAAATTTTAACTATGAATAATGCACGTCATCAATATTCGTGTAATATATACTGTGAGATTATTTAAGCAGAAAGAGGAAAAGGGTAGATTTATATATCTGCAAAAATTTTAAGCTTTCTTTGATGATTTGCCATATTGTAAAAATTTTTTCAAATATTAAATTCACTAAAATTCACCTAAAATACTCCAAAATTCACCGTAATTTATATTTTGAACTTAATAATCCGAAAACGATTTGTGCAAAAAACTTGTTTGCAATTTTGTCAGATATAAAAGCATATTATTTATGCCTTTCAATTTGTGCATTGTAAAATAAAGCAATTTCATAGCCTGTAAAAAAATTGTTTGTTCTATTCCAACAACTAAAAAATTGTAAGTTACTTTAAACGTATGTATCTTGCTTAGTGGTGAAAATAATCGATGCCGGGGAGCTTCGACAAATTTCCGTATGACTGGATTAGACTTCGCTGTGTAAACAAAGAGCAGACGAAATTGAGAAAAAGAAAGCAATCGTTTTGTAGCAGGGACGGTACGCTGTACACCACCAAAACTCGCAATTGTTCCTGAAGGAAATCTTCAAAAACCACTCCATTCATATAAAGAGAGAAGGAAAAGGAGAGAAAAAAGAGTGAGAGAGAGGGAGAGAGAGAGAGAGAGAGAGAGAGGGCTTTCTCCGGTTTCGTTTCACGAGCAATCCCGCCCGCGGACATAACAACGTAATAAGCAAGACAAAGTGGAAGCGCGCCCGGAAAATTCGTCCAAGTATAAAAGCGAGACGAGAAAAAAAGGAAACTCGCGCCTGCGTAAATACACGCAAGCGAAATCGCAAATAAAAATAAAAGAAAAAAACAGAAAATCGAGAGAGGGAAGGAAAGAGAGGGGAATGAAAACAAAGTTGAAGATGAGGAGGAGAGGCACGCAAGACCGGCTGAAAGTAAAAAAAAAAAAAGAGAGAGAAAAGCAGCAGCGATTGCCTGAATTTCAAATGGCGCTCTTTCGTGCAGGTTACGCAGGTTCTCTCTCTCTCTCTCTCTCTCTCTGCGTGCGTCGCGCGTCAAAGTAGTAGAAGTAGCTCGACGTCTCTATTATTCAGTGCCCGCGCGCGCGTTCACCTCCACCGTCGTCGTCGTCGTCGTCTCGTTTCTTTTATTTCTTTCGGCGAGAAAGAGGGAGAAAAGAAAGAGGCGCTCAGATAAATAGAGAAAATTTAACGCGGTTGAAAAAAAGAGAGAGAATCGAGAGCTGCACGCGAAGGATTAAAAAAATGGAAAAGGTTTATTTGATTTTATCGTTCGCGAGAGATAACTTTATGATTTCAATTGTGGCTGCGTTGTAAAATGAGAAAAATATTACAAAACTCCGACTCGATATTTTTTTTTTTTTTTTATCCATTGTATACGCACGAAAATATATGCACGTTTTACGTAACATTCTATAGAATGCCGTTATTTAAAATCAAAAATATTATGTATCAGAAATTCGCAGTGAATAAATATACCGATCAATTTTCTTTAATAATCACGGTATGTAAATAAAATAAATAAATAAATACGTGTAAATAAAAACAAAGCATTTTTCTCGCCAATAGTGATAAATAAATTTTATAAATAGCGAATCGGCCTTTCACATTTCGAACATTTTTAAAAAATTTACACAACTTAAAATTTTCCAATATTTAATTTAATGCAAAAATTTAATAACCACCGTTATCGATATCGCTTTATATCAAGCAATATCGGCAAAAGTTTTCGACGATGTTATTTCATAGAAATAAAAAGTACTTAAGGTGTGACTAATTATTATACGCGATAAAATAAACATACATTTTGGATTGGCTTTGAATGAATAATTTAAAACTTAAAATAAAAACAAATACCGGTATCAAATACAAGAACTTTGAGAAAATAAGGAAAAGTACAAATGGGCGTAAAAGAAGGAAGCACTAAGGTGCGATATCACGAGCTAAAGCTGCAGAAAGAGAGAAGATGGGGATAAAGCTAACGAAAACAATAAGGAGAGAATTTTTCCAAGCAGCCGAGCGCGCGTCAACTCTCCGAGAAAACGATGAAGGAAAATTCACAACGCGTGGAAAAACTTGCTATAGGTATTAATTTATTTATTTATTTTTTTCACCGAGTCAACATCACCCGACCGCACGCATATTGGTTACTTTCTTCATTCGCGATATAACACATTTTGCTCATTTCTTCGGGTATATACAATCTTAACGTTGAACCTTTTACAGAATATCATACGCGCGTTATCTTCGAGAGCTCGTGTAACCCTAGCATGCGCACACGTTTACGCGCGTGGGTGAATGCACGCGTAACCGACATGCTTTCCGGTGTATAGTACCCAAAGGCTGAAAGCTCGGCGCGGTAACCTCCTACACCAGATTTCAGAAGCAGCATCAAGGAGAGAGTGAGAGAGAGAGAGAGAAGAAGAATCATCCCAATAAACGCTTAAAGGCTGATTTCAGCCGCTACCGCTTGCCGACGAGCGATGCATCGACCTCGCTGCGCTTTAACTATATACATATATCGTTGCTGCTGCTGTTGGCAGAAGGACGAAGATATCAAAGAAAAGAGAAAACTTTGCTCTTTCTCTCTGGACTTGGGTACTTTTTCCGAATATACACGTATATACGTGTGTGTATACATATACCTTGAACTCCGAGGAGATCGAAAATTTTCTAAAGGATGGCGCGCACTCGAGAGAAAGATAAAGAAAGAGAGAGAGAGAGAGAGAGAGCACTACGCGGTAAAGTCGGGATAAAAGGAACAGGAGGATAGTCTCTTTCATTTTATTTTTATGAGCCATCCCGAGGAAATCTTAGCGCAATACCTTGGTCGCGTAGTATAGCGAAGGAAGGACATCGGCCAATAGACGAAGGCGCGCCGGCTATCGTTATCCTTGCGAACTCGCCGAGGACCAAATGGAAGAAGCGCCGGTGAAGGACCGCAGTGACGATGCTTCGAACAGGTTCGTTTCGACAAACAGGTAATGTGTTTTCAATAAAGGGAAAGCACTTTTAGCTTTACGAGTGTTCCCCCCCCCCCCCCCCACCTTCCCATCCTTTCTCTTTTCATATCTTTCAATACATATATCTATATTTATTCTTTACATAGTGGGGTAAAAAAAGTTAGTCACGAATTTTCTCTTCTACCGAGCGACGCGCCTCGGCCATTTGTTCGATATTTCTTCAAAGATAAATAATTTCTGAAAATTTCATGTAAAAGTTTAGAGAGATGGATTGGCTATTGAACTAGGAAAACCAATAAAAATTTACGAGCAAAAGTTTACCCCGTCGTCATAATTATTCGGTTATAAACTACAACAAACGAAACTTGTTAATTTAAACTATATAAAAGCTTCGAATACTTTTGCGACAAGGTTTTTTACAAAAAGTGTAATAATTTTTAAAACAGATAAATCAATTTATATTATTATAAATTACAATCGGAAACAATTATATTTCATCGTAAATATTATTTTATTCGATTAAAAATGAACTTATAAATAAAAACGTTTTATTATATTCATCCAAACCTCTCACTCTTCACCTTGCTGCTTTAAAAATTATTACTTTATTATTAAAAACGGTATTAAGTTAATTGTTTGTAAAGTAGTAGAGTGCCTATACTAAAAAAATTGCTTAAAAAATGAAAAGAAGGAAACTTAGAACGAAAATTGTAACAATTTGAATAGAAGCGCATATAGCGTTAAACTATTCCTGCAATTGTCAACTTAGGGATTTGATGACACGAGGTTCACCGCTGGTTGATGATGGCTCGGTGAATGAAATTTCATCGTCTAAAAGTTAACCATCGGCATAATAACGTAGAATGGGAGAAAGAGAATGAGAAAGAGACAGGGAGAGAGAGAGTAAACGAGAGTAAACGAGAGGTAGAGATCAAGTGCTACCGCGGGATGCAGGTCGTTATGCAAATGATCAAAAACCAACAAGAGCCAAAAGCTATATATAACTGCAGGTGTATACTCGCGCGTACGGCTCGACCATCGCGGAATCGGCCGAGAGAGTATGTACATATTAAATGAGATAACCCATTCTCGATTTGTCCCTTTCCCTTTCTCTGGTAATATACTACGAGCGCGAGGCGCGCGCCTAGACCATGGATCGTAAAAGTAGCGCGCGAGAATGGAGAGCGAGAAGAGCGCAAGGATGTACTATATATGTAGTATATACTTAAACGATTGCACATAATGCGTATAGAGGAAGAGGAATCGTCATTCGACGATTGCCGCGCAGCGTCAATGCGCCCCTGACGTTTACCATACCAACGAGAGACAGACCAGACGGAAAGAGTCGACATGAAGAGAGAAAGAGTTTTACGATTTGCGTAAATCTATAACGCGTATCGAGCGAGAGTCAATATTTAAATGGTCGTTAAATCGACAATCTGTCGAAGGCACGAAGCAGCAATGCCGCGCGTGAATAGCACTGAGATTTATGACTTTGAATCGAGAAAAATGTATTCTCTTGTGCCTTTTTCTCGCTCTCTTTCTCCGTTTTTTTCTCTCGTTATTTTTTCTTTCTTTTCCCCGAACATCTCATCGATTGCATCTTCAAGCGATGTTCGCACATGTACGTATAGTTCAATGTTTGAACTTCAAAACCGTTTTCCCAGTACATGCGTGTACACACGCGCAGCGTGGCAAAGATGTGTAATCTCTGTAAAAGGCTGTGTAAACCCCGCGCAGCTAAGAATTTTTTTATTTATCATAAATGTACATGCATACGTCTGAATACGTCCAAAAAACCGTGTTTCATTTCAAGCTTTGAGCTTCGACTCGAGAAAAATCGTCGGATTCCCGATGGGATGACAGACAAACGATCTATTATTAATCCAACATACAGTTCTAGGAACGATATTTGATATTGTTCCATTCTTCTTTTGTCAAATAAATCAACCGCTTTATCGAAATTGAAATTTTATTCGTAATTTTAATTATTACTAAGCAAAACAACAACGATATTCGTAAAAATATTGGTTGATATTTCTCATCTAGAAATTTTTTTTTTTTTTTTTTTTTTTTTTTTTTTTTTTTTATTACAAGAATTACAATTTTTAGTTTCGTTTCCTCTCAAATTCATATTAAAATTTTAACTACTTTAATTTCTGTAATTTTGTTTGAGTAGTTTATTTTTAAAACTTTTAGATTAAAAAAAAAAAGTTTAAATTTAATTTTTTTTGCCGTTACATATTATAATACCGAGTAGTAAAATTTTAGATTTAAATTTATTTTCATAAACAAAATGTCTAAAATTAAATATGTCTACAAAAAATTTTTATTAATTTATTGGACAATATATTGAAAAAGTTATGAATATTTTCGTAGTCCATAAATAAATGTATTTTTCAATTAATTTCTAAATAACTTAGAAAGTACGCGATCAGATAAAGTTTTATAAAAAATTTTAAATTCATTAGAACTCTATATGAAACAATGTTTACGAATTACGCGTTACAAAACTAAACAATGCTTTGTACAAATACGAGATTATTAAAAATCGCATCTGCTTCATATCGAATAAAATTAATAAACTTCCGGCGTAAAATAAAGTGTCTTTGATCACAGCCGTCAAAATAATTATATCGTTGGAATCTGTTCGAAGAACGATGATGAGTTCCAGTTTAGGAAGCAAGGAAACCAAAATTGTTTGGACAACCAATGGACTAACATATATTTTCCCCTACACTATATGTACTACATCTATTTCGGGTATTTAGAAACATAACGCAAGTCATAAACTTTCGAAAACTCTGCTGCATATATATATCGAAAAGTGTACACAAAAATTGAAAAGGGTTATGATACTGACACATTTCCTGTCTTTGAGTTTATACGTTGAATGAGTGTAACCGAATGAATTTCATTATCAAAGTATATAAGACTATTGAAATTAAATTTTCAATTGTATCAATGAATTATTATCACAAAAATATACTTATTTTTAGTAAAATAAAATTGTAATATTTATATTTAATTTTTTTTACAATAAGTTTAATAAAAAACAAGTAAAATTTTATTGGTTCATAATAATTTAAATTTCATGCATCTTCAAACGGATATACATAAACGACGAAATAAATTTCTCATATCATGATGTCAATAAGAGTAAAAATTAAAAAAAAAAAAAAAAAACCGCAAAAAATTTAACAAAGAGTTAATTGCGAAAAAAGCTCGTAAGATTTACCACCGTGCGCGTATTGCATCGTTAATCAACGAGATCTAACGCGATAACACAGACAATCCCGTTCGTATATATCAATCAGTATTCTAAATGGTGTCAAATATTCATATATACCAGTATAAAGTTTCGCCGGCAGACGTAGGTCTGTAAAAGCCCGCCCAAGGTCTCTTTAACGTTGCGTGACGCGTAAAAGGTTACGAGAGCGAGAGAAGAACCGTTCGGTTCATTCATCGCGCGCCGGCCGGAGTAAATGTGCGTGATTCCGCGCGCGCGAGAGAGCCTTGTGCGAATACCATGTGCTCGCTCTCTCTCTCTCTCTCTATTCAGCTTCGGGCGCTTTTCTTCAAACGAAACTATAAATAAAACTCCAACCCCCTCCCCCCTCAAAACTCGACAAGGCGCGTCTCGCACCGAAGAGGTAAGACGCGTTATAACCTTTACCTCCGCGCTTTTATATATGTATAGTATATATACGTCGTGCGCACGCGATGCTTCATTCATTAAATGCGCTGCTTCGCGACCATTGACCGTCGCGCTGTTTTTTGTATAAAAAAGTTTTAGAGTCCGAGACATTTCGCAATTATGAAAACGTCGCGTAAAAAAACGTTCTGAGTTTATATTACGAGCACGTGCGCAACATGTGGCTGAAAAAAATTTGACATTTATACCGAAAAATATTGTATATTAAATGCTTAACGTATTTTTATTTTGCATTTTGAAAAGCGTATATAAAATAGAATAAAATATACATAAATATTAAAAGTAAATTTATAAGTGAATTAAACATTTTCGATAAATCGATAAAATTTGTATACACTTTAAACTATGTGAAAACATAAATTTTCATCATTTGATTATTTAAATAAAAATAAATGAATTTTTTTTAATTTTAATGCTTTGAGCATATTATAAAATGTTAATACTTAATAGTTTTTAAGTTTTTAAATTAATTACTTTGTATTATCGCGAGTATAAAAGACGGATATTTTAATTTTTAATAAAATAAATCAAAATAAAAACTTCTATGATTAATAATACTTATATGATTAATTTTATTTATTTATTTTTATTATTTTTTTTATTTAAATTACTTCAAGTTTTAATCTAAGTTAACGGAAATCTAATAAAAATCATTGCGAATTATTAAATATCTGACTTTTTTCGACTTCGATTTCCAATTCCAATATCCACTATTATCTTTCCTATAATAATCGTCTACGTTCGGCCTGCTTTATATGTATATTACATTGTTGATGTGCGTTAAATACATTTAATAATTTTATTATATTAAAAATTTCAAAGCTGTAAAAATAAGACAATGTGAGTCATTCAATTAAATATTATTCAAATATAAATAATAAATATTAAAGTCTTTATTGCCTTTATATTAATGAAATTAAAGCAATGATTTTAATATTTATTTTTAGAAATTGTAAAAAATGTAAAAAATTAAAATTATTCTTAATTATTGCTTTGCCCAATTATAAAACTAATTTAGTATATTTCTCAATAAATTAAATATATTTTTAAATCAACGCAAATAATATTCATCTTTTTTTTTCAAATTCTTTGCATTTTTCGCAAACAAACATACAAACTACATCGCAACAAAATACATCTTAAATTGATATTTTATATCCCATGTCAAATACGGGTAGCTTTAATTAGTTTCCGAAGAGACGAAGAGAGAGAGAGAGAGAGAGAGAGAGAGAGATTACGGCATTTGAAGTGAAATAGAATTGTGAAATGTTCCGCTACGGTAATTCCTAATTCAATTAATTTTATCTCTGTGGTCATTTCGAATTAGAAGAAGGAAAAATTAAATAATCGATTGGAACCATTTAAATTTACATTCAATGAAGCCGTTAAAGAAACATTGCTATTATGAATTCAATAACTAGAAATTATAAGCAGTATATAATTATATTCAATTGAATTTGAAAAAAAGTTTCAACACAAATAATATTATTTTCAAACCAACACTTAAAAACCATTTTATAACGAATGATTTGACTACTTAGCCCTTTAATTTTAAGTATTTTATCGATTCTTAACGAATCTCCATTCATCGAACGTCAGTGCGTCAAAGTTGCTCTTGGCAAAACGCTAGTAGATAGCCGAAGCCGTTAATGGCTATTCATAAAAGGGCGACCGTCTTACGTTTGACGTCCATCTTTAAAATACACTAAGACTACTTTTCAACCTCTTTACTCACTTCTTTATCTTGTCTCTATATCCCTACGTATATATATATATATATATAATTCTATCTTTCTCTCCAATACTTCTTAAATAAAGTTTAACGTACAAAAATATTCAATCAAACGTGAACTTCATTTAACTTTGCCAATTATCTCAGTGCACTTTGTGAATACGGTGAATTTATGGAGAAGTTCCTAATTACATCGAATATAATTATCACTGTTATAAGGGTGGAAACGATCAATTAATCGCTTACTTTTTTGTCAAATTCTACTCGTCGATGTTTTAAACAATTATTATATAATGAGGCATTGTTTCACATTGTTCATCACATTGGTAATCGTACGTTAACTGCATTTTAAGAAAATAAAGTCATGACTTAAATTATATCAAATTATAACTAAAAAATATAAACATTTACTTTACAATAATTAATAAATCATCATTAATTAATACTTAATTATTTTACAAAAATTGTTTTAAAAAATAAAATTTAACTCTTACATACACTGCTTTTATCAATGAATCATTGGACGAAAAATATTTAATAGTTTACAAACTCTTCAAGAGTCGAATATTTTGTAATATTTTTTGAATATTATATTTATCAAAAAATATCAAAATTATAATTCAACTTTTACGTAAAAATGAAACTACTTACAGTCTGTCAAGTAAGAGCGTGGTCGACTTCACCAACAGGTAATGAAAGATTTTGCTCTAATTCTTTCGCGAGCCAATAGAAAAAAATTTTGTCCTTGATGCATTGTTAACAAAAATTCAGTTGTCGTTGATCTTTTGTAAGAGAATCACGTTAAACGCCATGAGTGCTAAGTACACGTCGCGCTACGAGGCTGTGTTCCTTTGCATCCACCCGAAAGGTCCCAAAATGTCGCAATCAGCGGCTGCTAAATATATGAGAAAGTCGAAGGCATTTGTACAGAAGTGGATACAGCGATATAAAGTGGCTAAAAATGTCGATGATTTACCAGAACGTGGCTCGATAGGAAAAGTGAACAAAAAAGATGAAAAAAGAATAGTGAATCTGTTTTCGCGGAATCCTGCTTTAACACTGCGGCAAGGACAAGCAAAATTAATGGCAAAAGGTTTAGATATATCCTACGAAACTATCCGAACCCATCTTCGTACTCATCATCTGAAATGGCGCAACACAATGAAGAAGCCTCTGTTGACTGAAAAACATGTGACAAAGCGACTCGCTTGGGCGCATGAGAATATTGATAGAGATTTTAAAAATGTCATTTTTACTGATGAATGTTCTATATGGGCACGTTCTGTCCTCACGCGAGCCTGGTCAACTTCCACCAATAGGCTTGTTCAGCGGACCGTAAAACATGGAATAAAGGTGCATCTTTGGGGCTGCTTCTCAAAGCAGGGATTCGGCACTTTGCACCTCTTTACTGACAACCTAAATGCCGAGAAAATGATAAAAATCTACAAAAAGGCTTTACTGCCATCTGCCAAACGATGGTTCATCACAAAAAATGAAGATTGGATTCTGCAGGAGGACAACGATTCTAAACACCGCAGCAAGCTCTGTACTCAGTGGAAGACTCAATCTGGCATCGTTACATTGGATTGGCCGTCGCAGTCGCCCGATGCAAACCCTATTGAAAATGTGTGGGCATATATTAAACGGAAGCTTCGTGGAAGACGCACATACACTTTGAAGCAGTTGTCTCACGAAATTCGTCGGATCTGGAGATCCTTGCCACTAGAATACGCCGTCAAATTAGTAGAAAGCATGCCTCGGAGATGCCAGGCAATTATCGACGCCGGTGGTGACTGGACACATTATTGGCCGAATTGCATCATTGTTTGTAATGTGTACAATGTATATATAAATATGAAAGTTTCATCAAATAAATTTTTTTATAAATTAACACGACCACGCTCTTACTTGACAGACTGTACTAGTAGTTTTTACTTTTTACTATTGAAGTTATTTTTAAATAAATAAAAAAAATATAAAATTTTTCTTTAAACAATAAAACAAGTAAACATATTTTATAAAATTTATATACAATATTTTACAATATTTCCATAATTTTTTTTAAAAAAGTAAATATTTATTTATATATTATAATATATTAATAAAACAAAATATTTAAAAAAAAGTTTATTTTCTCGTTGAGCTGCCCATGTTTAACATCGAAGTACTTCACATTCAACGATATCATAGTTTATGCGTCATAAGCACTTGTGCACACGATGTATATTCAAATAAAATATTGATAGATTTTCTAGAATTTTGTTTGTTTCGTATGTAATTTTTTCATAAGCAAATATCGTTTCGTTTAAAACATGTATTTATTTAAAAGAAAATCAATTTTTTAAATTTAGTTTAAATATTATACTAAAACGAAAACTTTTTTTTCGTTTGAAAATATTTCTAGAAAATAATTTTGTTTCTCAATATTATTAGTACGTTTAAAAGAAAATATAAAAATTTATCGTTAAAAATATACTATATTCAATGAAACATTTTTCAATATTTTCCAACAGTTTACAATATTCCCCAGTATTTTTTAATATTGCAAAATAAAGTTACTTTTGAAATATTCATATTTCAAACAAGAAGCAGCATTAAAAAACAAAACAAAAAAAATATATATATATATAAAGATCGTTACAAGTTGTATCAATTACAGTAAATAAGAGATAAAAAGTGTAAAAAGAAGCTTTACCCTCAAAGTCGTTAAACCATCAAACTGCAATACAACAAACGAGCTTTTTATTAGCTATTGTCTACACGCAACAACGATCTAGAAAGAGTTGATTGAAGAATAACGAGACAGTCTACTGAAACGCAAATGAATTAAAGCAGGAGAGTAAGAATGAGAATGAGAAAAAGGCAGAGAGACGGAGAATCCATCAAGAGCAGTCTGCCGGCACAACGATGGTGTCGTTGCTAACCGAGACCGTAAGTTAATTTGCGACCCTAACCCAGTTTCCTCCTCGAAGGTAAGCGACCAACAGCCAGCACATCCTCGACATCGTTTCTTTATCATTTCTCTTCCTTGTCCTCATCTTTTCGCTTCCGAATTCAACGACCCGGCGATATACATATACATGCATTTTAAAACTTTGGCGTGAATCGCAGGCCAAAGAAGGCAACTTTTTGAACTATCCCGTCAAGCGGTGACTAAGGAAGCGATGAATATAAAATCTCTTCTTTTTAATTAGGTGTCAAAATAATAAATTGACCTGTGGTACAAATTAGACCAGCATTTTTAAACTTTTGAAAAATTGAGGTTTGATATGGATTTTATATTGTCTAGATAATAAATCATAAACTATACCATAATAAAATATGTATATTCTAACTTTATAATTTAAAAAAAAAAAAACTACACTTGTGATTCGAATAACTCAATTTGTTTTTAATTTTAAATAAATTAAAAAATATACAAATTAAACTTATTCAAATTGCTGTTTTAAGAATTAATTAATTAGAAATATATTAAATATATAATTAATTATATTGAATTTAAATAATTTTACATAACTCACTGATCAAGCCTTTAAAAATTATTTTCAAAATTATTTTCAAAATTATTTACAAATGTAAATACTTGGAATAATAAAATATTTGTTTTAATAAAATCATCCGTCAGCTATTTCAATCGACTTATTAAAATTTACGTTTATTTATATTCATTTCCTCATGTATAAAATAAATTTTAGCTTATTTAACAAGTTCAATTAATGTAAATAAAGAATATTTATCCAAGCTCAAAATTGTGAAATCGCATACCAATATGGTTGTCCATGAAACTCGAATAATAAACTTATATTTAATACAAAGGAATTGATAAAATACAACGGAATATTCGTTAAATTTTACGCTCAAAATGTTTATACAAGGTAGTATGGGATGTTACAAATTTAAGTGAAAAATTGAGATTGAAAAAATAATATATGGAAAGAACAGACACATTTTGAATTCTTAAGACGCTAGTCGCCGCAAGGCATACAAGTGTGGCAGACAGTTTGCATTCAAAGACAAATTGCTGAAGTAAAGCGGCGACATAAATCATTAAATAAACGGAAAACGAACATACGCGACTCGCGCTCGGTCCATCAAGATATAATGGAAAAGTCGAGAGTTATGAATTTCAATGCGAAAAATATTTCGAGCGCTCTTTACTCCCTCGGTAATCTAACGGCATAAATGGATCACGTATAGCCGTAATTTTTTTTTTAAATTAGATCTTCAAAACGAATGAAGCGCCCGAAACGAATAAATAAGGTCAAATTAAAAACAAAGCGGAATAATGGCCGATTTAAAATTGTAAGAAAATGAAACTCGGTTAACGTAAAATCATCTATCAGCGAGTAAAATTAATCATATTGAAGAAACGAGGCGCAGTAACGCGATGAAATGCAGGTAAAGGTATATTATATATAGACGCTATATATAAGTGAAAAGATTTGCAAACTGCTAAGAGTATTCTCCTGTATCCAAAGACGAGTGATTGCAGTACTGCCGCGCACAGCACTAGACTCTAGGGCTCCGACCGACGACGAGGCATACACACACGTAGAAAAACGCGCGCGCGCGCGCGCGAGCTCGTAGCCTCGACGAGCTAACGTAAAAACGCAAAAAACGGTTTTTACCTTCCTGCATCTCCGTCCTCGTCATCGTTCTCGAACGCCTGCACTCGCGCTCGTTCCTCGCTGCAATACTACCGTCACTACTTCGAAAAGCGACAGAAGAACTTTAATGGATTCATTTTCAAGACCTCAAACTAGACCCGATGAAAAAAAATGCTTTTGAGACTCTACGGCCTTTTGCCTTTATGCCCGCTTTTTTTTTTTTTCTTTTTTGGCTTTTTTTTTTCAATAGATTGCGTGCTCGAGTCGAACAAACTGAAAGGATTTAAGAGCAAGGCATGAAGAAAATAAACGGCATTCAGGTCGAACGAAAATGTGGAGAAAAAGAAAACCGGAATCAATGTGCCGCTTTCGTACAAATTCGAATTTTTCTGATTTGTATAAGATAAGTAGCTTTCGACAACGCATAAATAAAAGTTTATCCTTTTGAATCGTTTCAAACAAAAAAAAAAAAAAAAAAAAAAAACACAAAAAACACAAAAAACAAAAAAAAAAAACGTTATCATAATACGATAAAAGAAAACAAAAAATCTTTCATTTTTTTCTATACAATCAGAATAAATTTAACTTAAAAAATTAAATGTATTATAACGTATTTTTAACTCCATTTTCTTTTCAATAACACGAATATATGAATTCATATTCACTTGAAAAAAATTAATTACATATAAATGTTTTAAAGGATACTTTTATGAATTTTGTTTTATGCAAACAATTTCAAATATTAATAACTACTTCTGAACAATAAGATAATATGTTTTCATAAAAAAACATTTTTATGCTCAAGATGTGTTGTTAAATAATAAGAATAAACAGAAACCAAACAATCTGAATAATTTCCACGCCGCGTTTTACAGGATAAAATATACAAAGTTAAAAGTTATAGTTCGCATTACCTAGTAGAAAAGTAAATAGAAAAACTTTGGACGTAATTTGAGTTTGTCGGAATCTCAAGAGATATAAGATATTTACTCGAATTAATCATCCTGTCCCAAAAGCATCTCGCAATTTTAAGATGAATGCCTCATTGAAGATTTTTCATTTTGCTTAAAGTTTTTGCACGCTTTTCTTTCCATCTCTGTCTTATTTCAAATTGCTTTGTCTTCATCCACATATTCCCTAAGTATTTTCTCCTTCAAGTTTGCTTTTTTATTGTTTTTGAGTTCCATCTTTATGTTACCATATACTCGTAAAATATCTTGGCTCTTACATCTCTGTCCTTTCTGACGTTTACGAAAATTTCAACGCGTAAAATATTAGATATGAATTTAAAACGTTGTGTAGCGATAATATACTTGTAAAGTGTGTAAGACTCAATATCTTCTCGTCCCTCTGTTAAAATAATTGATATGCAATTTCAAATAAAAACTAATTAAACTTAAAAATTACATTATATAAAAATGTATAATGAGTTATAAAAAAAATTCCATAAAAGTTTAAAGTTTATAAAGAAGCAGAACTTTTCATAAAAAACTAAAACATTAACAATAATGTTCTTTTTTAAATCATTTCTTTATCAAGAATGATGCGATAACTCAACGTATAAGAACAAAAAAATGTATTTTAAGTACGCTGAAACAGATCAGCTGTGAATCACCATCTTGTACTAAATCATTGTAATATATGATCACATATGTGTGTAATCCAAACTTTTTCAACGGTTACTGTTCACGAAAAAAAATTAAGTTTTAATATTATTCATAAAGTTAAACATACATTAGATACAGTACTTCAAATAAAATTACATTGAAAAATTATTATTTTTATGATTCATCTGGAGTATACTATTAAAACATTTTAACAAATATTCGACACAATATTATTTTTATAATTAATCGATGAATAATTTTATTTAAAATGGTGATATATAATCATACAAAATTAATATTTTATTTAAAAAAATAAATGTAAAATAGTAGAAGGTTTTTTTACGTAAAAAATTAATAAAAAATAAACATTAATTAAATGAACTGCGATTTTTAATCCAAGCAATCTTGAAAAAAATTATTATAATAATTTTGATTTATGAATTTAATTTTTTATACTTATTGGATTTATTAGACTTTTAACATTTATTATGTCTTTAAACTAATTTACATATTTTAATGCATTACATTGACAATTGTTTATTAAACCTTACCGCATAAAATCTTTTAAAATATGTTATTAAAATTTTGTGGGATACAGTATTTATGATAAATTATTATTATACATAAATATTATGCTATATAAATAGTATTTACATATTAAATACGTTTCTACTTAAGAATAAAGATTATAAATTACTCCGAAAATTTCAATTTGTTGATTATGTGCAATGGTTTATTTTTTATACAATTTATATGATGTAAGAATAATAAAATAATAAAAACAAAACGCACGTATTGATGATAAACATTGCAGTTACATCGTTCATTAACATACCATTTATTGGTTTATATATAGAAAGGTCTCTTGACGAGAGGTGAGATTTTGCGATGTATCTCGTTTACCTACGCTAATTTATTTCAATAAGGCCGATGGCTGTTTGAGCGCGCGCCCGCGCAGAAGAATCGAAAATTCCCATGTAAAATGTCTTTCTTGCTTTATATTTATTAAATAAATCGATGGACCGCAAACGCATACGGGTATCATCGCCGCTGGCGTCGGAATAATTGCTAGTCCTTTATTTATACGATCAAAACGTGTACGTATTAGGTATAGATATAATAAACATGCGATGGTGAAAACTATGTCTGTTTATTTTTCGTATATATAGAACGGTAATTTGTACACAGAAGTATCTCTTCATACTCGCAATATCACTCTTCGCACTCGGAAATATCATTTTCAAAAATAGTCTTTAATAATGACACGAGTGATAAAGATATATACTTTGAAACCTCGTTATGATTTCATTAAGTATTTCATTGATTTAAAAAGTTTTCAAAATTTAAGAATCATTTAGAGTTTCTTTAGTTCTTTAATTTCTTAAATTCACCATTTTATTAAAAAAAAAAAAAAAAAAAAAAAAAAAAGACCCTTATTTAATTGTATGAATTCTTAAAAATATCGCGTACGTAAATTTTCAAAAATATCAAAAGTAATCAAGAAATTCTTGTTTAAAATTTAATGCGCACTTTAAATAGCATATCATTTGTAACAAAAGAGATAAAATTTTAATTAAGAAAGTACACGAGATACCTTAAATCATCATAATTGCCATTTATATTCAACGAGCCTGCAATTTTCTACTATACCGAAAAAAATTAATCGCAAATTATCTTTTTTAAAAATTTTTTTTTTTTATTTTATTTTAATTTTTAATAAAACAATTAAAAATTCAAAGATAATTTTACAATCCCGATTCAAACAATTTGTTTTATAACAAAAAAAAAAAAAAAAATAATAAAGCAAGTATAGCTGGTAGATCTTAATATTGGCGAAGAATAAAATCCGAATAGCACAGCATGTATCCGTTGTACAATGTGAAACAAAGAAGTTACCCCATCGTTAACCAAGAACGAACAGAGTGGAAGGGAGAGAAAGAGAGAGAAAAAAAAAGGGAGCGTTCTCTATTAAAGACTTATAGCAAAATAATGAAACACGTTACACGCAGCTTCTTCAAGCTACTCGTGGTATACTCGTGCGGTAACGATAGCGAAACAATTGCAATCGAAGCGTAAAACAATCGCCAGCGATCGGCTTGACTAAATAGCTCCGAGGCCTTAGGGAGTGTATAAACTAAAGAGAGCTCGTTGATGACAATGACGATGACGATGATGTTGACGATAACTCGAAGCTACGAAACGAGAAGAGAATGACAAAGCCACCCATCATAATATCTTGTGCTTTTTTTTAAACCAACTTTACGTCAATATAATGTGCTTTATTCATTCGAGAAATTTCTCGTAAAAGGTATACCTATGCTTAAAGCGTAAGACGCGACTTTATTGTTTCGTGTTTAGTACGTCGTCACAACGTGAACGATGCCAATTATTGGTGTAACCACAGCATTTTTAATTGCTTTGCACAAGAAGTTTGGAAAGAGTTAATGCGCGCATATAAATGACGTTTTTAGTAGATGTTTGAGACTTGCTTTTGAAAAAGATATATTTATACGCTGTAAAGTAAACATTGAATTATGTACTCGAAAAACGAATAAATAGAATTTAATAAATTTAAATACTTGTAGTATCTTAAGCATCATGAATTTTTTTTTTTTTTTTTTTGACAAATAATTATGTCTATTAATAAAAAAAAAAAAAAAACAATTATTAGCAATTAAATTTCTAATTATATTTATGAATTTTTTTTAATTTTTATTAAGAAGCTATAAATTTATACATTTTCTTTCAATAGTTAAGGAAAAAAACTTATGAAAAGTATAGTACTTTATATTTTTATATTACTCAAGATCTAATCCGATATTATAATTTCAAAATTAATTGCTCAAAAAATGTTGTTCAAATAAATCGATTAAAAAAAAACTTCCTATGAAATTTTAATTCCGATTGTATTTTACAGAAAAATAAAGTAAGAATTTGATTTAATTAGCTAAAAAGTAGTTCGTATTAAGTTTGAATTACTAATTTATTCGATATTATTATTAATATAAAAATATGTATTAAGATTTCACAAAAATCTACTATTTTTTTTATTCGTAATAATTTCAATAATTTATAATTCTAAAATACCATTTAAAATAAAATTTAAAAACTTGACTTTTTTTTTTTTTTTTAAATTCAAATAGTAAACTTGTACATAAAAATAACGAATATTCTGTAAGCTTTTTGTCACCGCATTAAATCTACTATCTTTTTTTTAGAAATTCTGCTTTTGAATTTTGATATAGCAACCTCAAAAACAAACGGAATAAAATATTCCAACGTATATCAATAATTAAATTTTATAAATTTATTAATATCAAATAAATACAATAAAAAAAAAAAAAAAATCATCAATAGAAACAACAAGAAGATATGAAGTTTAAATATTTTTTAACATAAAAATATATATTTAAAAAAGCCAAAAATTTTACGTACAAAATGAAAACTATACAGGGAAAAGAGAGAACAAAAGGTGGCGCGTACCCCACTGTGATTGAATGGGTTGTCATGCATAAAAAAAAAAAAAACAAATAGTAACTTTGGTTTTCTATTACATCATACTATATAAATGTATAATCTGTATGATTTTTCATTGAAATTAAATATAAATCTAAGAGAATTTTTTTTTTTTTCTTTTAACGTCCCAGAAATCGAATCAGACATATAAAACATTTGTAATATGATTTTTTTTTTTAGAAAAGATTTAAACAAAAGGCTATAAGTAATAGTCTAAAAAAATATATGTTATGAAATATCGGTACAACGCTATCAAAAGCTAAATTTTTTATTTTATTGATATTAAATAACCAAAATATTCATTTTATACTATAATAACAAATGTAACATATGGCTTACTAATAATTTTTTGCGAGATGTGATAAAAATCATTGCCAATGTATGGTGTTATCAAAATTTTTAATAATGTACCTTGTACTGATTGGCAAATACAAAAATTGTTTATTTATATTTTGTGAAATTGCACATAAACAACGCATATAAAGTGAATTGAGCTTGGAAAATTTTGAAATAATTATAGAACAGTATTTTAAAAAAAAATATTTTTCGCATCGGTTTAGGATATAATAGATTCCGTTTCGATTGAAACAATTCCTATATTAGAAAATTAGCAATTAGGAGAAGCAGTGCGCGAGAAGGGAGAAGATCAGAGAGCTATTACGATTTTCTGATTCAACAAATCGATGAACTAATGCGAACATACATATGCACACACGCGCACAACCTCTCTCTCTCTCTCTCTCTCTCTCTCTCTCTCTCTCCCACGTACCGTCACGTGCACGCACACAAAACGATCAGCGAGCGAGCGTAGGTGATATATAGTGCGGAAGAGTAGAGAATAGAAATCAAGAATGAGAGAGAGAGAGAGAGAGGGAGGGAGAGAACGGATTTCGAGTATTTCGAGTCGACGATGCGCGCGAAGAGCAGCGGCGCGATACCTAACAGCGAGCGTCTATTCACAGCCGCGTGAAGCAACCTATATATATATATATATGTACGAGAGTATGTCTATATATACGAGAGTATACATATATATATATATAGCTCCTAGAGTTGACGGCACCGTTACGACACATGGGGTAAACGAGTAAGTAGATTGATGCATAACACAGAGGAGTTTATTATGTACAAGGACGAGAATCTCCACTCTCCCTCGCCTCGGCGTATACTCGACGAAGAAACTTGGCAGCGAACTGTAGTATAACGCTAAGACGTCTATGTGTACATTCAATTTCGCTTTCATTCACAAAAGATCCAATTAATAGCCGTATTAAACAAATGTACGCAAATATTTTAATTAATCGATAATATTTATACCGTTAATTTATATCAACATTCAATTTTTTTATTATTATATTGTTATTGAAAAAAAATATATATATATTTTATTATTTTAATTTAAAATTTGTTTAGAATGTAACTCATTTGAACCTTTTTATTTAATTTATTAACTATTAGTTTTTGTTTTATTGATCTGTACTAGATTATTCTAACTTATAAAAATTAATGTAGATGAATATTCATTTTTTTTCAACTCCGCGTACGCAAAATCAGACTTAGTGCCTGACGTATTGAAAAATTTTTTTCGATATGCCAATGATGATTGATTATCAAATTGTAAGCAACGATTACATCTTTCGGATTTATAGCGTAAATAGCTGTTATATGTACGTACTTGTACAATATAAATTTGCGTAGAAAGGTTCATAGAACTACTTAAGATGTTCCGTTCAAACGCTTCTCAAAACCACTTTTGTAATCTCATATAATTCTAAGAATTTTAAGTATCATTGCATTCTAGTCGTAGAATATAGATTATTAATAAAAAATAAAGTTTACGTATCTATATTCTAAAAATTCAAAATTAGAATTTAAATTATTTTATACAACTTATAATTTAGTCGATAAAAGTTCTTTAAATATAGTCAATATTATTTAAGACAATATAATAATTAAATTTGTATATTTATGTTAAATTTAATAATCTTTTTTTAACCGTCAATCTGTCAATTTTTAAATTGTTGAATAATTTATAGCTGTTAATAAATGTAAAGATTCATGTTTTAAGTATAAAATTACATTGATAAAAATGATAAATAGGAGATTCTTTTTATCAAAAAATTGCACACATTCATATAAAAAAGTGACTTGCATATATGTACTTATTTACAATATTCATCTCGTTAGATTATCGGTTCTTCACGCAATATACACTGACAAAAGCATCAACGAAAATGTAGAATGTGGGAATAAAAACGACAAGCCGAGATAATTCACGTTTGGTTCTGCAAAGATTTTCTGATACTTTCACTAAATCCGCCTTAGTGGCTCGGCATTACGCTGGAAGCTTTTTGCTTTTCGTCTCTCTCTCTCTCTTGCTCTTTCCCTTTCTCTGTGCTTTCCATCCCTTCGCCTAAATTCGAGCCACGTGGCCGGATGAACACAAACTGAGGCTCCGGGCGACTGTTGCATTGAACTCGTTCTCTTTCTCTCTCTTTCTCTCTGTCTCTCTCTCTCACGCTCTGTACAAAACGTAACATTTTCTTTGACAAAGACTCGGGGGGGAGAAAAGTCGAGCGTATATACGTAGGAATAATATTTTTAGTGCCCATAAATCAAGCTGATTCGATGCTCTCTCTCTCTTTCTCTCTCTCTCTAATCGGAATCATCCATATATCTCAAAGTCGAAATAACGAAATCATTTTTCTCAATAGTTATCTCTTTGGAGAAATGTATACTGTATTTTATTTTCTTACGTTTGTAGATAACAAACGAAAAGCAAAAACAAGTAAAAAAATAAATATAAATACGCAAAAACTATTATATTTTAAAAAGGTTTAGCTAAAATAATTAGTTCTATGTTATATTTATTCTATGTATTATAAAAAAAAGAAACTTATTCTATTTATTGAAGATAGTTGTATTTCAATTTTGACTAAAAATCGCGGTGTTATTATATCTTTATTACAAAATATAAAGTTGAAATACATTTCTTTCCGCATTTGACTAATCCATCGATAAAATAAAATATACGCATGCATGCGTATGTAACTGCATACGCTCGTGTATATTTAGATTCACGCGTGTACACTCGGTTAACGCCGAGTTATATCACAGTCATGAACGAATACATAGATCCACACAGAGTCGCGGTCTATATTGATTTTAGAGAACGCGAAAATGCGTCTGTAAATTCAGCGCGCGCGGCATGAATAAATGGCATCTCTCGCTCTACACCTCTCTCCCCCTCCCCCCTCCGCTTCATTCTCCCCCCACCCCTCCACCCGCCTCTCCCGCAGCTTATACTATACGACGAAATATATTTTATTCATCGATCAGAACGCCAAATTTTTAATTCACCGTAAAGCCGTAGGATCGTATACACACAAAGTTGCCTCTCTGTGTATGCCGCGCGCGCTTCCGATGCTGCTGATCGTTCCGGGTGGATACGCTTTCTCCTGAATTAACTATTACCGCATCAAAACCTGTCAATACTTTTCGATGCCTAATCCATTAGTCATTGCCAATTGATCATGATTACACCTGTTTAATTTTTAGTACTTTCGTTCTTCTTGAAATTTTCATTTTTACTTCTTTTTTGTTTTATTTTTTTAATTTTTTTTTTTTTTTGACGTTTTCCCTTCATTCCAATTAAATAATATAATAATAACAATTTTTTTATAAATTATTGATGAATTTTATCATAAAAAAAATATAGAAATTTATTCAAAAGTATTTTTGTTTTTATTGTAACCATTTCAAAGAATTATTAATTTAGTATGACCTGAAGATTAAGCGCTTGTTAAAAGAGTTATACACAACATAAAAGGAAATACAATATAAAATTCAAATTTAACGAAACTTTATCAATAAAATGTAAATCAAAAGAATAAAATTTATAAAGTT
The DNA here is from genome assembly GCA_949987625.1 of Chalcis sispes. Lineage (NCBI taxonomy): Eukaryota > Metazoa > Arthropoda > Insecta > Hymenoptera > Chalcididae > Chalcis > Chalcis sispes. Next base: position 68,681,151 of record OX465094.1, read on the forward strand.
GTTTTTTGTATATACTTAGATTTTATCAAATTAAAAAACAAATGCAACAGCGACAAAGTCTTAAGCATTTTAATAAGCGAGATCGTGTGCTTGTTTTTATAGAAAAAATAAAAATTTTTCATTTGCAAATTAAAATTATAAAAGGACGGATATCATTTATTTATTTATTTATTTTTTTTTTTTTTTGAGGTAAATGGCTTGAATGGAGTTTCAAGATAAATTCAAGTCGAAAGAACATATTAAGGGAATAAATAATAATGCTTAAATGATTCGGCAACGTGCGAGACCTATTTATCTGAAATAAAATGAAAACAAAAAAATCTCGAGGCACACGTAATAAAATAAAAAAAAAAAAGAGCGAGAGAGAGAGAGAGAGAGAGAGAAAGTGCAAGAGTGCACAAGAGGAAGTGAGATAGAGATGGAAAGAGAGCGAGAGAGAGAGAGAGAGTTCGAATGCGTTTAATTAGCGAGAAAATCCCAGAGGTAAGCATCGAGCCACTTGTCGCGATTCCCGTTGAGTTCCATTCAAACCCACGACTCGCGGCTCTGGATATTGCTTTATTTGACGCAACAGCGAATAATCTTTCAATCTCGACGCAGCACCGTCCCGATAGCAGGAGCAGCAACCACAGAAGCAGCAGCAGGTTCTCTCCCCATCTCTTCTCGGATATTTCGTAGTCAAACGTCTGAGTTTCTCAAACTCCGAGTTATAAAAACCTCTTTTTCTTTCTTCGTTCTCCCCTTCTCTCTCCTCCCCCCCCTTCTCTCTCTTTCTCTCTTTCTTTCTCTATCTCTTGCACTCATTCTCTCCCTTATAAGTACAACCGTTTTTCTCCTCCGCACGGCTGCTGAGCTGCGCTTTTTTCTTTATTTTTTTACTCCAACTCCTGCGAGCTCTCCTCCATTTGCGAATGCATATTCACGAAGACATATATACATAGAGAAAAAAAAAGTGAGGAAGAAAGAGATAGAGAGTGAGAGAGAGAGAGAGAGAGAGAGAGAAAAAGAAAGAGAAAGAGAGAGAGAGATAGAGATAAAGAGAGGCACTCATGGAAACGTGAGATTGAACACGACAATTGACAATATATTTTTCAATGATTGATACTACACATCTCGTATAAAGTAAAGCCTTTTCGAGAATATTGCCTCGCTACTATTGCCTTAACCTGTGGCGCGCGAGTCGTATTAAAATTCGCGCACGAGCCCTGAGCAAACGCAAGCAAGAACTAATAAATTTGAGTCGCTCGCTTTTTTTTACTTTCTCTCGCGTATTTTAAGAGGCCTCGACATTTTTATCATTTTATAATATGACACGGAAATTTTAAATTTACAGATGTTTATCATCACCTACAAGTGTAGCATACTGTCGAATAATTTTGATAAAACAAAGTTCACTTTTAATTCAACATTCATTAAAATTTAGTAATTCATTCTTAATTCAGATAAGAGTTAAACGATAGCTATCAATAGATAATCTTGTATTGCATGCTACTTTTGTATCTTGCTAAATATTTCAAATATATTCAAAAATTAAATTATGCAAATTTGCATACAGAATAAATATTCGATCTAATTATATTTTATTTTTAACGTTTATCATTATTTATCGATAATGTCTATTATTTACTAAATAGTTGGTGCATTAAAAATTATGCATTTATTAAAAAAACGAGAACACGTTATTAAAATCGATCGCAGCACGAGTCAATCATCAAAGAAACTAAAACTTTACGTCATTTAATTTTATTTCAATAAATTCCACTTAATTTTTTTCCCTCATTCTCTTCTTCAGCAAATTACTCGATTTCAACAATTTGTATATCGTTGGAATAAACGTGTATATACCGTCAGAATTAATAATTTCAAGTGCTGTCGATATGCGTACATACACTGCCCACTACAAATTTTGTTAATTACTCTTACTTTAAAAATTATTTTATTCGAATATATATATATATATATATATATATATATATATATATATATATAATGAGTTGAATATTATCGTATTACATCTAATTATCGCGCCGTTGGTACCTACTTGAAACTTTCATAGCGTCAAACGCGGCGGCAGAATCAACTCTCGTTGATTTTATTCGTAGCTTTATTTTTCCAGAATTTCTATCATAGTTAATTCAGAGGCATTTAAAATCATTTGAATACGGTATTAATGATTTGTATTATATTAAAATTCTCTTTGATTTTTTAAAGAAATAAAAATTATAAATTAAATTTTTTTTTTTTTTTTATGTCTTTTTAAATAGCAATTTACTTTGGTGCAAAGCTTTTAAAAATTAAAAAAGAGAGAGAAAGAGAAAAATAAAAAAGAAAAACGCGTGTCATTCGTCTTGCCGTTGAGTATATACGTATGTACATAAAACGCTCGCCGACCCCCGGCCTCTCACGTGTTCGAAATCTTTCCCGTCACGTGACCAATTTCACGAACGAACGACGACCCATTGCTCTGTGCGCTTTTTCTCTTTCACTTTTTACGCAAATGACACGCACGCGGCTCTTACGTCTTACGGATGAAAGTGGAGAAAAAAGAGAGGATGTTTTGTTGGCGCACGGATATATAGTAAGCTCTAAGATCTTAGTACACACGCGAATAAAAAAAAAAAAAAAAAAAAAAACAAAAACAAAATAAAATAATTAGTGCTCGAATATCTTTTGATGATTTTAATGTTTGAACGTTTATTCCCTTTTATTCGAGCAATTAACTTTATTTCTTTAAAATTAACCAAATATTAAGTAAGGGTATATGCAAAAGTTGTTTAAATAACTAATCGATAAAACTCTCGTTTTCGTTCCAAATTTTAATTTATTTAAATTTTTCATGTGCTTTATTCATAAATATTCATTTTCGATTATTTTTAACATATGCTATTAAATTACATATATGAAATCAAATAAAAATTTTTCATAAATTTTATTTTTTACCAAACTTTAATGAAAGAAAATTTTCATTTAAAAGATTACTTCTTTACCAAGATTAGAACACAAATAATGCGAGCATTTACCAATGTTGTATCAAGAAAGCCTTAAAATAATCATCATGTAACAGTTACAACTATGTTCTGCAAGACTCGTAAGGGGAGATTAAAAAAAAAAAAAAAAAAAAGAAAAACAAAAAAAAGTGCGATTGTAGAATATACGTATATCACGCGTCCAGTCGTTGCAGCCAGACGCATAAGTTTCACTTGTACTTAGCCAGCGGCAAAAGCCGTAGAGAGACGAATTTGCTCGACAACGTCGCCGGTAGCGGTTTCAAAGCGGTTTCGCAAACTTCTGGTATTAACCACAACAAAACGCGAACCTTAACTTAAAGTGCGATTCTCTCAGAAAATTGCTTTACAGCAACTAAACCCATTAAAAGTATTGTTCTGCCGATTTAGCACGTGCGTATAACGTTAAATTTATCTTTAACATGTAGAAACTACCTATTTTCTCCCATTGAATAGTTTTTATTTTATTTTTTTTTTTTTTTTTTTTTTTATTCGTAATGAAAAATTATTTTCAACGGTACGAAGACAAAGATTTTTAATGAAAATTCTTTTGGATTAAGAGTTATACTTTTATAAAGTCGTAATGTAAACTAATTTATTAAAATTCTTATCATGTTGCGAAAACTTTAAAATAAAATACACGTCTTTTATCGCCGCAGTGGAGAAAATTGCAAATTTTTTAAGGAGTTCGAGAGCGATTGTTTGTAAATTGTTTTTTTTTAAACAATCTCCGCGGCGGCTATCGTCCACACACGCACATATATATTCGTGTGTCGCGTAATCTCTACTATTGATCGTCGGAGCGATTCGAGGCAAACTCGTAGTCCCAAACGATCATTTACGATCACCGCATGTACTTGCTGCGTAGCAGCCTCCTCTAATATTTATCATGTTGCGAGTCAACGGCAAATAAAACGTGTCTCCGTAGTTAATGGCTCATTATTTTGAAAAAAAAAAAAAAAATTTTCTTCTTTATTAACGATATCGATGTAAATTATATATTTTAATGAAATTTTTTTACTATTTCGTTAAAACTGCACTTAATAAATTCAAACCGTAAATCTAATAATCAAAAACAACTAAATTTTGTTAATTTATATATTTAACTCGAACGATGAAACAAGAAAAAAACAAAGTTAAAACAAGTTGTAGAAAAAGTTTACAACTTAATTATCAATACTACTTCGAAAGGTGCAAATAATAGTTATCACCCAAATGATCGCTAAAAAAATCAACTCCGAGTCGTTCCATTTCGATAGAAACCGCATTAACCGCCATCGGTCGAAGGAAGTACAGAAAGAAACGAATGGAGCGTCCTGTAAGAAAGTTAAAAGAAAAGTCGCCTCGAAGATTTACCAGCGCACACACTCGCAGTACCATTCGTACATACTTTATTCATGCATTTGCTATGTACGTGGGTCGAAGAGGGAGGGGCGGAAGTTTGCCGCTGGGTACAATATCTATTCGTCTATTCGTTCAATCTAGCCTCTCTAAGAGCGAAGCGCATCTCTCGCTCACTCTTTCACTCCCGGCTCATAAATATTTTACGCTGACCCAATGTAGAGAGAAAGGGGTGTCGAGAAAAGTGGCTCGACTCTCTTACACGCCTTTCGTGCGAGGGAACCGCGCGCGCGCGCGCGACGAAGATGACGCGTACAGCCTGAGGAAGTTTCCTCTCTCTCTCTCTCTCACTTTTCTCTCCTCTGTCGTACAAACACACGTACACACGTGAATGTGTACACAAGCGAACGATTGTACGAGAAGCGAAGGAGAGATGGCGAGAGAGAGAGAGAGAGAGAGAGGAGAGAGAAAGAGAGCCGCGCGATAAATAAAGGTCAGCCACCCAAGAGCACCGAGGGCCATCACCGATTCGTCTCCGGGCGAAAAGGAAATACGTTATTGTCCGGGTTATCGGGTTATGCAACTGCTGCAATCGAAAATATCTTTCGCTGCCGAGCTATCGATATCGCATGTAACGATATAATATACTTATGTGTATATATATCGAGCTCGAATGAATCGCAAATTCTACGGTCCACGGTTACCGAGCGATTTTTCAAGAGGCCTCGGTGCAATTCTAAAATCAGCGCTTTAACGTCGATTCTTGTATACGTATACGCTCGAGTGCATGTGTATATGTGTGTGTGTGTGTATGTGTGTGAAAGCTTTTGAAGTACATGGAATGCGTAAGGATATTACACAGGCAGGTTCGCGTAACATCGGTGTTTATCTTTACAATAAAGGTATGCGTGTATGTAAAATAGCTCACTCCCGGTAAATTGCTGCAGAGAAGAATCGACTATTTCAATGCATGGATCGACGTATAAACGCTTGCGAGATGGTTATAGGTATTACGAAAAATATACCATAAAATTTTTTAAAATACTTTTTGACTAAATTGTAAACGCGTTTATGTTTAAACGAATAATGTTTTTATAGAGAAGTTATTAAATATTGAATTTTTATTTATTTTTAATGAAAAGAAACGTTAATGGATATTTAAATTTATTTCTATAGTAAAGAAAAATAATTATAGGTAATTATGGAGAATATACTGAGTTTTTTTGTACTTTGCAGGATGATTTTTTTTTTTTTATGTGAGATAAAGGAAAGGAATGTGTTAAATCTTTTTGTTTATTTATTTTACACACTTAATTTTATTTCAATTAACATATTTACAATTAAATATTAAAATATTAAATTAGAATAAAATTATAAGATTTTTCATTACAATTAAAATATTCAATAGATTTCTTTTAAGCTTACAATTCTATTTAATAATGACACAAGAATATTCGATTCTTTGAATAGGAAAAAAACCATCCCCAAAGCATTAAAATTCTTTACATTTCTGTCTGTTACAGTTAACGTTATTTTTTAATTTGGACAACGCGTTGGGTTAATCCTTCAAATCTTTTAAAAGTATAATTTGTGAAAATCCAATCTTTGTAAATGACTTCGCCATCCTGTGATGTAGGCACTGGTGTTATTTCAAGTTTCACATCGGGAAAATCATCAAAGTTTGATGTATCGTCTATTGATTTAACTTCGACTGGAATTGCTGCTGGTCTTTCTCGTATGTGTTCCCAATCTACGCCGGAAAAATAAGGTACGAGTTTTAATTCTTCGATTTCTCTTTGCGCTCCCAAACGCCTATCTGCTTCGCAACAAAATTTGATTATCGTATCTTTAGCTTCTATACTTATTGGTACTTCTGGAGGAAAAATTAGCATTTCCCTCCAATTCATTACTTTTTTATAAGTTTCTTGAGGATTTTCACTGCAAAATGGAGGATATCCAATTAACATTTCGTACATTATAATACCCAAAGACCAATAGTCACAAGCTGGTCCGTAACCAGCTTGAAAAAAGACTTCAGGTGCTATATAATCAGGGGTGCCAACTGTACTGTAAGCCAATGCCCTTCGATTTTTTTTCCAACTTTCAGCTCTTCGCTTACTATCCATCGCAGTATTACTTTCGCTACTGCAAGATGTCGTGAAATCTGAAGGTTTTGCTTGGCTAAGATCTCTGTAAAAATCAGTTCTATGAGATTTTTTCAGGCTAGTACAAAGTCCAAAATCTGATAATTTAATGTGCCCTCGAGCATCTAGTAAAAGATTATCCGGTTTTATATCTCTGTGAATAAAACCAAGTTTATGTATGGAATCAATAGCTAATGCAGTTTCAGAAATGTAAAATTGTGTGCATTCTTCTGACAAAGTATCCTTCTTCATCAAAAGCGTCATCATATCGCCACCTGGTAAAAATTCCATTATTAAATATAAATTGATAGGATCTTGAAAACTGTAATACATTTTCACTATCCATTGATGATCAGCTTCTACAAGTATATCTCTCTCTGCCCTAACGTGTGCTACTTGCTCTTTTTCTAGCATGTCGGCTTTTCGAAGTATTTTCATAGCATAGACATGCCCAGTATCTTTCTTTTGAACGAGTCGTACTTCTCCAAATGCCCCTCTACCAATAATCTTTAATGGTTCAAAATCTTCAACTCCAAGTCTAGAGCGTTTTAGGCGTAAAAATTCCGTTTCTTTTTGTGCGTGTTGAATTTTTTTTTCTTGCTTCTGCTGTTCCGAAAGAGCTTCATCTTTTAAAGATTCTTCTAATTTCGCGAGTCTCTGTTTTCTATCTACATGTTGAGCAATTAAATTGCTATAATAGTTTTCAAGTGTTACTTTCGCTTTTGTGGCTCTATCGAGAGTATGGCCACTAAATCTTACATTATTATCAGACTTCGACATATCTAATATACCTTCAAAATTTGAATTATTAAAAGTAGAATTAGAGTGTAATGTGTAAGTTTCATCTTCAAATGTTCCAGGGACAGTAGTAGCAATTAAAGACTGCCGATTTTCTGTACTAGTGATTTCTTCACTCATTTTATTACTGCAATAAGATTAAAAAAAAAATATTTTAATTAGTATATAAAATTTAAGCAAAGTAAATTTTGTTTTAAAATTATATTTAACAATGCGATTATAACTAATTCATCACATCGATTTTCAATACTTTATTAATATGCTTTATTATTTTTGTCAAATTAATAGTAATTATGAAATGGTAGTTATGGACTGATACACAAAATTATAACAAAATAACAATACTGACTGACTACTAATAGTAACGGGACATAAACAAATTTCGCCAATTAAAGAGTTGCCGCGCCAAATAAAAATAAAATTCAAACATTTTTTAAATTTTGTATAACTTAAGTTGGTTTCTATGAACAAAATATTAATTATAATTTTTTCAATACGTTTAAGCAATTTTCATATGAAGAATTGCACTTCCATGTATTTTTTTTATACATATATCGACAATTAAATCGGCCATTTTTAATATCACAAATCTGACAGATTTGTAATCACTGAAAAACTCTCTACACAAACTACCGTGACGATTAGCGTCAAACGTTTTTCAATAAAGAATTTCTTTTGAAAAAAGGTTGTTTTTAGTATTTGTTTATTTACATAAACAAATTAACAAAAATTGTAAACAATTCAAACATTAACATTCATTTAGTAACAAATGAAGATCATAAAATTGAAAAAAAAAAAAAAAGAAAAATTAAAACTTTATAATCGCAAAAAAGTTTTAAAAAAGATGTCAGCGGGAAATCTCACTATTCTGCTAAAGGGTTAATTTGAAAAAATAAAAAAATTTGTTCGATATATTTTTAATCGCCTATTCATTTACATTTAATATTATAAATCGAATTTGAGTTTAAAATACGCAAAGCAGTAGTCGTTTTTTTATATAATGTTTAAAAAATAAATAAGTATAATGAACAAATTATAGTGAGTTTAACTAAAAAAAGTTTCAAAAAAATATTTTTTTTTAAAATATCTTTTTGTTTAAACATTTAAAAAAACTATGAACATTTTTTTTTCAATTTATTAATAAAGTTTACTGAAATTGACAGATGCACTAGAAAATTCTATATTGAAATCCACTTTTTACACAAATTAATTTTTGAAAGAGTTGAAAAAAAAAAAATAATTTTGACAATACCTAATCGGCGAAATTTGCTTAGGTCCATCGATTATTGATAATTTGCTTTTATATGGTTTAAAATTTACTTTGAAAAAAAAAAACAAAAAAAAAATATTTGAAGATATTTATTTAAAAATTGTGTTCTTGTAAACATTTTCTTTTGTTCTTGTTTTACAAATTCATATAAACGTTTAATTTTTAATCATTAAATTGTTTAACTTTTATTTCATAAGTATTATATATGATTTACTTTATTTTAAAATGTTGAATAAAAAAAAACTCGTTAAACTATAATTCAGCAAAAACTTATCACTTATCATTACGTTAAATATTTGTTTTTAATATAATGCGTGTTACTCCTTTTGTTATTTTTGATTTTGATCAAGCTTCACACTAATTTAAACATTTTTCAAAGACACTAGATTTTAAACACCTATATTGTGAAAATTTTATTTTCATTTTTCTAAATAAGCTGTAAATTATTTAAAAATTGCTTGTATTTAACTTAATTTATTCGATATGATTATTGAATTATTTAGTAGGCACTCGATATTACACTTAATCGAAAAATTTGTCATTTTTTTTTGAATATTGGTTTTAATTTAATTTTGATTCACTGAAAATTATGTTTGTTTTGTGCAAAAGATTTATAAATTCTTTCTTTTAAAATTTAGCTTAATTTTTCGTATCTAAAATTCACCAAAAAGAACTTTTTAAAAACATATTTTAATTTAAAAAAATTTGTTTTCATAAAATTCACTTTTAATATAAAATTCAATTAACTATATTAATTCAGAAATTGCTACTCATGTAAAAAAAATTTCAAAACTTAAATAAAAAATTAAGGGATGTGTGGGATCAAATCACTACTACTCCACATAATTGAAACTAAGAAGTGATTCGAAAAACGTGTATTAAGTATTCACGATTAATGGGACTAAACCTAGCGAACACTCGGAATATAACAAAATAAAGGATAAAAAAATAAATAACAAATAGAGAAGTTTAAATTTTATATAAAACTTACTTTTTATTCTAATTTTCTTTGAAGTGAAAAAGAGAGATCGTGAAGACGATAGTGTAAAATTATTTAACTATTCTTGATGCTCTGGAATTCGATTTCGTAGTTTTAATGTTATTGACGAACTTGAAGAATGGACTAGACGACTTTATACTTGAGTAGATGTGTTGATTGTTGATTTTGATGAACAACTTGAACTTGCCGTTGATTTTGAATTCAAGTGGATGAGTTTGTTGTCATTTTCGATAAGTAACTGCCCTTCTAGACATGCAGCGATGCAGCACGTTACCTCGTACTGAATGGATAAATAATATAAACTGGGAGAAAGTAAGGCAGGCGAGAAAGAGGGGAAGAATAGTAGGAAGATAGAGGTGAAGAAAATTGTGGAAAAGAGGGAAGGAAAGAAGAAGGAAAAAGATAATGAATCAAAAAGGAATGAATCAGAACTTTACACTTTTCTTTTATTTTCATTCTCTGATTGGGGTGCCTTGACCGACTAACATTGGCGAAATTTTCTCATGTGGGCAGTTCGATTTTCCCCAAAGAGGGGTTTAATCTTCTATTAATTCTTTTACTCAAACAGAAAGATGGCTTCACGTGTCTACCTCTTCTCTTTTTATAAATTTACAAACTAATAATGCTTACCTAATATTAAAAATATAAAATATTGTAAACATTAATATTACTCTTATCATTTAAATCTAACTATAGTCATCTAACATTATTTATATACATATTTAAATGCAAAAATATAACGCGGTTTAAAATAGTAAAAATTCAACATAAAACAAGCTATTTATAGGATAAATAGTTTCATAAATAACAATAATGTTTTTACAATAATTCAATAACATTGATACTATCAAATAGAAAACTATTTTGTTACGTAAAACATACAAAGAACATATACATTTACATACAAGAACTCTACTCTACGGCCCAGTTATAGCGTAGGTATAACACGGACGGGGTACATCGGCCTGAGTTAATTATAACGATCGCTGCTGTGCAAAGTATTTTGAATTTTTCCCTATGATTTATGCTTTCAAATTTTACAAGCAATGGGAAGCATGTAAATATGTGATTATCTGTAATCCTTTATTTTTTTAGCGACACAGAAGGTTTTTCGTGTAAGTCTTACGGTACAGCATTTAGTCAGTATATAGGTGCAATCAAACGATAAAGTTGTATAGAAATACTTCTTCTCTTGTTTTGCTGGTCTTTCTGATGCAAGTGTCTCCTCTTTCTCCGTTTTCTAAATTTTACAAATATTTTTAACAGCTTGACAATAGGTATTTAGTGGCAGATAGAAGAGCGAAAAAAAAAAAAAATTAATAAATAAAAAATCTTTTTAAAAACTAACTTTCTTTTAAGTCATGTACTAAAACAAATAAAATAAAAGTTAGTTTTCTTTAAAATAACCTAATGTCAAATGTTAGATATACTTACTTAAGAGGAAATTCCTGCCTAAAAGTACTTACTATCTCTATTGCTAAAAATGATTTAATATTTTATATCTAACTAATTCTTTTCAGAAGAGCTTGCGGCACAGATTGTAAAGAAAATATAGACATATTTGCTTGCAACTCAACGATCGATGTTAACCAATCACTGTCTAATAAAATTAATTGATAACTACTTTTATGAATATTTCGCGACAAGCTTTATTAAAACAAATAACTCAACATAAAATCATTTTCAACAATAGCGATAGTAAGAGCAAGTATATTTATCTTATAAGGACCTTTTAATATGTGACCTATATATATATCCACTTAAGTATATCTAGTATTTGGCATTGAATTATTCTAAAAAAAAATTCACCTTTTATTTTATTCGTTTTAGTTTATGACTTACAATAAAGCTTAGTTCTAAAAAGATTTTTTACTTATTACTTTATTTTTTGCTTTTTAGTCAGTACATTCCTAATCTATGCGTTCTGATAATGCATCATTATTACAAGTCCTTTTCCTTGTAAGTTTTTGATTTCCACATCAATGATAAAAAAGAAAGAAAAAAAAAAAAAAACAAGACAAGAGTGATAAGCTAACAATTATATGAACATTTATAAAAAAAGTTATTGAAATATCTTTAACTTTAAATAAAGCTTTAAAAAATGTTTTAAAAAATCAGTTTGTCACAGTCGTTGAATTATATAAAAATTAAGTTATTGAACCTAGCTTAATAGTTGTACAAAGGTATTGTTTGATTCCTCAATTGCGTTCGTTAGGTACTGTAATTACTTTGCTCTCTCTCTCTCTCTATCTCTCTTTCTCTGATAAACATTAGATTTAAGCAAGATAATTTACCAAGTAATTCTTCACGCGCGAAAGACCGACGTAATTGATATTTGTCTATGAAAATATTAACGATGTAATATTTCAATTAAGTTTAAATTTCATCACGCAAACGCTCAACATCTTTTACGCAATTCATCAGAGCCGCCGCGCGCTTGGCAGTAGCTCGCTTTCTTCCCCTAACTACATATGAATGCAAGAGAGAGCCAAGCGTCTATGTTTTGCACTTCATTACTTTAGTAGTCAGCGCTCTCTCTCTCTCTCTCTGTCTTTCTTTCTCTTTCACTCGCCCGTGTAAAAAGAGCCCTTCTAATAAAAGAAGGAGAATTTACATGTTCATCTCTGCACGCGGCAGTTGAGGAGCTCAAGAACCCTCCTTCCTTTTCTTGAATGTGGGTGAATATTGACGCCGTTCATAACTACTGGGAGCAAATTTTAGCGCATCGTCGTCGTGTTAAAAATAATAATAATAAAAAAAATAATAATAAATCACGAAAAGCAACGACAAAGAGAAGTCTGAAACTTTTCGACACTCGTGAAAATATTATAGCAGGTACTCGGGTCTGTTACTCTTGGATATATCATCGTTGCCGAGAGATTTCCGTACGATGTTGAATACGAAAAATGAAGAGAAAAAACTGTGTAACTCCCTCGCGATAAGTAAATCCACCAAGTAAGTTCTCTCTGACTCATTGAAGAACGGATTATGAAAGATATAGTTTGCTCGACTCTCTTATCTCGTTCTTCGAAGTTTGTCGAAGAGTCGCGAAGTTTAGTCAGGTTTCGTGCGTGTGTCCGCGCTTTCTTTCTCGCTCGCTCTCTTCAATTTCGCTCCGCGAGAGGTGCTCTCGTGACGCGCCAGTCATAATTGCTGCGCGACGTTAATTATAGCGACACGGCTGAATGGGGCTGAAGGCTCCGGGATATACGGACAAGTGTTGGTGCGCTAGTTATACGCCTGCGCGTGTGTGCTTGGGAGAGGAAGAAAGTCCTTAGCCTATATGCTCTCTCTCTCTCTCTCTCACTCACTCTCTCGCTTTCTCTCGCTCTCGGTGTACGTATAATACAGCCACTCAGTTGGCAGATGGTGTCGATTCATACGTGCGCTAGAAAGCGTGTGTTGGGTTCCCTCCTCGTGGAGCAACATTCTTTCAACACGTGTTATAGAAACGCTGCGCCGGCGCGAAAATGATACAAGTTGTACAACTCAACGACAACGACGAGTACGCCTACGAAGTTCCTCATTGCTTCTCTCCTATGGTAATCTTCATCTTGTCGAGGATGCTATTAATGTACTCCCTCGCGAAAATAATGATTAGCCCATTCAACGTTCATTATATACCGTATATCCAATAAGTTTCATGGCAAAATAGATAATTAACATTTTGTATTTATTATTATTATTATTATTATTATTATTATAAAAAATAAAACAAATTTCTTACTTTTAAAGCAATTTCGCTAAAATTTATAATTTTTGTGGCAAATAAAATTTTGTGCTTTTTAACGAATAGATTTTTAACAACTAAAACAAATAAATAATTGCGGATGCCAATTGACATCAAAGTTTATAAAGTTTATTAATTAAGACTTTTAATCCAATCGAACATAATCCAGATTACGAATTAAATAATCGTATTTATTTCATTTTTTTTAAATCATATAAATTCATAAAATAAAAAAAAAAATAAACGTACTGTAAAACAAAATAGATCTTTTAAATACTATGCATATTAAAAGAGACTTTTTCAAAAATTCATTATTTGGTTAAGTATCCAACTGAAAATTGTTGAAGAACCCTACAATTTAACATAAACAAGACAACTTAAAATTAACAGTAAAATGTAAAAATCTCGCTATTAAGAAGTAAAAGCTACTGTATAGAATTCAAGAATATTGCTTTAAGGAGGTGGATTATATAATTACGAGGATTTTAAATTGACAAAAAATATTTGTGTACAATTGCACCCATAGACTATACTATTAAGTCTTAAATTATTATTTTTGTAAAATATTCCCTAGAAAAATTACTATTTATGAAATTTAGCGTGTAAATTTTTATTTATTTTCTCGCTTTAAAGTATAGAGAGAAAAGAATAAAGAACATAGCAACATCATCATAAGTTAGCTCAGAATAGATGTACTAATTATGAATAAAATAGAAAAGATGAAAGAAAAATGTAGAATAAAAAAATAATTTATACGTTTCTTAAAGTATAAAAGAATGAAAAATGCTTTGAGTTTTTTAAAGCTATTTTATATAAATAACTATGTTTATAAACAAGAAATGAAGGAATTTAACTTTTAAATTATTAAAATCAAGTTTGAAAAGGAAAAGTATTGTTTAATAGTAAAAATTAATTTTTTTTTTAAATATATATTTTGAAATAAAATTATTTATTTTATATTAACAAAAAAAAAAAAAAAAAAAAAGTAATAAGAGAAAAATAAACTTATTTACATTATATCGGCATTCAATTCAATATCGTATATAATCAATAAGTTTCAATTAATTGAAAATTAAACAACTACTAAATTAACTTGAAAATAAATTAAATGATGAATAGAGGCAAAATTGATATATATATCTACATTTACCCTTTGCAAATTGAATGTCAAATAATGCGTTGATTAAAATGTTTAAGTGCGTTCAAGCGAAAGTTTTAAAAATGTATAAATTTAATATCATATCGACAGTTATATTACGCGATATACACATTTCATATATTCACAAAGAGCTCTTGTTATTAACTGCGGCTGCTCATCGGGCGATCATTCGTGAAAAAGTAATAATGGATCAAAACATCTGCTCTGCTATATAAATTCCTTTCTTTCTTAAATTGCCAGGACCCCAACTTTTCAAATATGGGAATGAAGAACAAATCGATAAAAGCTACAGGAATCTACTTTTTATCCCTGTAACTTATGCAACCGACGCGAATCTACGGAAAGAAAAGAAAAATTTGATTTACTAATGAGAACCAATAAAAAAAAAAAAAAAAAAGAAATTCACGCGGCTTACAAATATTGCGCGACCAGTCAAAATGATTTATTTATGTTATTTTTGTTAAATTTAGTAAACGTACTTTATTCGATAATAACTATCATTGTTCTTTAATTAAAAACTTCATGCAGAATCAAAATTACTTATATCATAGATGTGTATATATATATATTAATAAGTTGCACAGCATTCTATTTAAATTCAATAAATAGATACTTCCCGATGCATCTCGTAATATTAACTCGTTTCGTATTTTATTATCAAGTTCGGTCGTACAATCAATCAAGAATCGTTAATAATTGTACATGTACACACGTATAAAAACAAGAACGAGACTCAAAAGGCTTCCGGTATATCGGAAAAACTTGCTATAGCGCTAGAAAATATGCTGCGCGCACTTTGCAAACACACACACACACACACACACACACACACGAGTGTGTGGCGGAGCGGGTTAACTTGGCAAAGGTTCTCGCACTCGATGCAATGCAATCATTGCCGAACCACGATAACAAGCGTATCGATAGATATAGATTGAACTGTACGTGTTAAATAATCGCTGTATATTTGGTATATCCGACTAGTAATCCTTTATTAATCTACCCTGAAAACAATTAATTGCGCCCAGAATTTTTCACTTTTTCATTCAAAATATTTTTGTAGTTTTTATTTATTTATTTATTATTTTTTTTTTTCTGTAAAATGAACGTCCCGTCAAATAACTAAATAAATATACAGTTGGATATAAAAATTCAATATCAATTTAACAATCTTTGAACGTTGTTATTTTTTCATTACGACAATATTTACCGGTAGTAAAACGACGACGACGACGCAACGACAGCACCGAAACCAATTTTCTAATCGCCTTATTTATTCCGCAAACACAATAACTCTTATTTAAAGTAGACAACAAACGAGATCGATTCTTTACGTGCTCAACGAGCAGACAGAAAACGATTTACATCCACGGCAAAACACGTAGAGAACAGCTGCAACTAACTGAAAACGAAGGCGACGTGGGCAATAGTTGAAACGACAGAAGGGGAGAAAGAGGAGTCTTCCGGCAAACGTAAAGTTGATGTTTGCAGAAAATTAGTCGAATTTGGCTCACATTCGAAGTAACCAACGTCGCCGCGTGTTACAACATACTCTCCCCCCCCCCCCCTCATCCTCCTCCTCCTCTTCCTCCTCCCCCATTCTCCACACATACTCGAATGAGCAGCCGGCAAAAGTCAACAACTAATGGGACCTGCGCGCACCTCGCGCTGCTAACGAAGCTCTTCGGCAATGGCGAGGCTATATCGTATATACTTTGGGCTCGATCGAGACAACTTTGCGCGTATGTACACATTCACGATGTACAAACGAGGTGTCCTTCCACCCTGTTACTGAATTTCTAGGACGCGCGAAATAGCGGCAAAAGTTCCCGGCCACTACGTCACACTTAACGCGCGCCTCTCTAGGGATCTGACCGCTCGGCGGTGTCGAAACGAATTATAGCTCATACGGAATAGTCTCGATTGTTGAAAATTTGTCCAGGACCCCTTCTCGAGCGGCACAC
This sequence comes from Chalcis sispes, assembly GCA_949987625.1. Classification (NCBI taxonomy): domain Eukaryota; kingdom Metazoa; phylum Arthropoda; class Insecta; order Hymenoptera; family Chalcididae; genus Chalcis; species Chalcis sispes. Next base: position 68,697,559 of record OX465094.1, read on the forward strand.
ACGGCACTTGGACCTTTTGAACGATAATTATTTACAAACATCACCGGACACGCGAAGGGAGAAATTCCTCTCTTTCTCTTCCTCCCTTCCTACCTCTCTCTCTCTCTCTCTCTCTCTCTCTCTCTCTCTTTTTCTCCACAACGGTACCCCGTTGTTATTTTACAGGTAATGGACTTTTGCCATATACACGCGCTACCGATGAAAATGCGAGTCTTTTAGCCGTTGCCATTTTTATACCGAGCTTTCTGCGTGTATATACATATATACATAAATATTTGTGCTGTTGCAGTTCACACATATACATCGCATGAATGCTACCAACACAGTCGCAAAAATTAATGCGTACATCGCGGCCTGGTTGAACGGTATACTGTTCAGTTCTCTGAAAATTAATTAAGTTTTGGAAAATTGATCCATTAGTATAGTATGGAAAATCGACGAGCATGCAACAACAACAACAACAATAACAGCAGCAGCAACGCAAAAACCATGTAAAATAATGTAAAGCAAGTAGAAAGGTTAAAAGGATCGAACGGTGTTGAGCGTATGCATAATTTATATGTAAATTAAAATGCGGCGAAAATTTAATGCTTAATAGATCTCGACTTTTTTTTTTTTTTTTTAATATTTTTTGTAAAAACTTTGCTTACTCTAGTTTACTAAACGCTTTTGTTAAAGCAATTCATTCATTATACTTAAATAACAGTTTCAGTTATTTCAAATTATAAATTTACATCTGTTTATAATACATCGCATTTACTTTAAATTTTATACAATATTCAAAATAAAATTGCGACATAATTATAATTATATACCTAATTATATACAAAATTTATTTATCTTTTATATTAACAAAACACGATAAATAACGTTTTATTGATAATTGCTTTATTTTGTTAAAATTTCTTTTTTTAAATTACGTTTGCTATTTACATGACGGAACGCATTGATAAACTTTTTAATTTTGGTAAAACTAATAAATTAAATTTTGCGTGAGAAATGTGTTCAAATAATCAAAGCAAAGCTAACTAAAGACTAATCTTATATTTAAGTGTTTCGTTCAACTTGGAGTTATTGCTAAATTCAATTTTAAAGTCTTTATTAATTAAATTAAAAATGAATGTAATCTATCAAGTACGTTTGCTTAATTATTAACACACGTGATAATTTATTAAAATAACTACTTTACTTTTTTCATTTTAAATGCAATATAAATTTTTCTTTAAATAATGAAAAATTTTTTAAAATTTTGTCATTTTCAATATACAAAAATATTAAATTGTATTTTTTTTTATATCAATATATCGCATGAAATATTATTCGTGCATGGGGACCAACAGCTGACACGACCGAATCTAAAGAATTGTAAAGCTAAATAAATTTTCTCAAACAAAATATTGATCTTTATTTAAGAAATAATTTAACTTTATAATTTATTAACAAACCGCCAGACTGTACGTAATTTTTAAGAAAAAATTGGAAATTTAAAAATCAATTATTTTCATTCAAGAATTTTCAATCCTCCTTAATAAAATAAAATTTAATCGGTCTCTAAAACTCAATATTCTCGTTAACATTATGTATCGATAATCGCGTGTGCACCGAATAATTTTCACCGAGCACTAATTAATTTCCGCTCAATTTCGTTTTTTCTATTTTTTTTTTTTTTTTTTTTTTTTTTTACGCAAGCAAAACGAAATTACATTTATGTACGCTTCAATTTCTTGAGAAACGCTCGGGGTTTTTTATTTTCCTCGATTTCTCTTTCTAGCTCTCGCTCGTTTCTCGTTATCGCGTCGCGCCGAAGGAACAATGATACGGCGACGTACCGACGACGCCGCCATTCCTAATAGAAATATCTGAGCGCCGTTAGGTAAAATTAGAGTAAGACCTCATTTCCGCGAGGATGCGATTATTTCGTAATAAAGAAAAGAGTTCATTTCTCGTTCTTTGAAAATAGAAAGTATACTCAGCGTGTGTGTAACGACGATATTCGTTTTCTCTCTCTCTCTCTCTCTCTCTCTCTCTCTCTATCTCCCTCTCGTATATTCTAATCAAATTTTATCCCCTCGTATCTCATATCTCTTTTATATAAATTTAATTTTCATTCAGTGGTCTTTCATACCTTTTCATTTTGTCGTCACGACATCATCTTGTCACGATGCGTTCTCTCATCTGAATAAAGGTTTGGGGATGAAGAATATAACACGCGCTCGGGCGCATTAATTACACGTCTAATTGGCCACGTGAATTCTAAAGACGTCACATTCGAAATTGCTCTTTCTCTCTCTTTTGCCAGAGAGAGAGAGATGTAGAGACATCCAGTAATACCTGACGATGCAACAGCACACCCGAAAAGAGCGCAGCTGTGTGTACCGGCGCAGGAAGCTCCTCTTGAAGACAATGCAAGATTTAGTCGCTTCCATCCTATTCCCTCTGAATCTCGAGAAATGAAAATCGGTTGCGACGACAGGCGCTGCACTTAACTTTCCTCTCAAAAAACGCCGTTAATTATCTTTTTTCTTTCTTGAATTTTTTCAAGTTATAACTCTCGCTTTATCTCTCTCCTTCCCTTCATCTCCCTATCTTTTTCTTAACACATACGTGTACACGTGATGTATTTAATCGTTATCTCTATTTAAATCTTGAATGTAAAAAAAAAAAAATTAAAGTAAAATGTATCGCTAGTGTACGGTAAAATTTAACAAGCGGAATACTACTGTATATTTTTAATTGCAGACAAGTATCTTGTTAAAATTTTTTAATGGAATATAGAGGTTTTAAGTTTAATATGTTTTCAATGAAAACTAAGTATTGTACGTATGTACAAAAATAAAGATCTGTTAAAATAAATTATTTTTTTTTTTTTTTTTTTTTTCATATAATTTTTTTTATTGTATAATCAATGAATTATAGTTATTGTAGATGCTCATTAAATTTAATTATATAGTGATATAATCATGCAATATATTACGCAGGCCTAAAGAAACGAAAGTTGTCTACTCCATAGAATATTAGCTCATTTTTGACACTACCTTAAATTTATTTTATAGTCACAATTAACTGAAAAAATCTATTCAATCGTGAAATTTTTTATTGTAACAAATTTTGCCTTATGGAATAAAAACTTTGACAATATATTCGATTTCAATTTTTATTTTCTATGATAATAAAATTTAAATGAATTTAAAAAATTTTTTCGTAATAACGTTTCATAAATTTAACTTATTTTACTATTACAAAATAATTTATTTAGAAGTACTTTACTTATTTAAAATCTTAATTACAGAAGTAATGATGTGGTATATAGAATAAACTAAGATTTTTTTAAAAATTTCCAAATGATAGACAAAAATTATGAAATAAAATTAAAAAGTAATTTCTGCAAAGCGATAATAAAAAAACTTTCAAATTTCAATTCTTAATTTTAAACTTTCCTAAGCATTCTTTTTTACCGGCGTTCATTGTTGGACCGGCAGTAATTAACTCTTCACATAAGCGAAAGTTAATACCGTAAAGCAAAACGCAGTATATATGTAGATATAATTTTTTGTTTTATAACTTTTAGCAAAAAAAATGTACATTCTTTTCTGTAAACGTAAGGAGATCGGCTTTTTAATTTTTTTTTTTTTTTTTTTTTTCTTTTGCATCAAGTGGTTGTACGAGGATACGAAGGCTAAATATTCAAGGCAAAAAACATTTATGGCCGGAAGGGTTTACCTTTATTTTGTAGAAAGGTGAATTATTAATCGACTAATTTATTATGAATATAGAAGTTTCGTATATCAACGATTGCAAATTTGTGTAATATGTAAATCCATAAAATAAAATTGATGTTTAATTGAGGTTATAGTCGAGAAACAATTTTAAGTTAAAAATCATTTAAATCAAAAGTTAGAATAAAATAATTAAAATTAATTAGAACATCATTATTGTTATAAATATATGAAAAATAAAAATAGTTTTATAAAATAGTTTAAAAAGTTATAAGTATTTTCGAAAAAATGTATTAAACTAACATCATTCGATATTTATTTTATAAATATTGTTAAAGTTCTATGAAGCAAATGTAAGAGTATTATATTCTACACAATAATAATTTACAAAAATCAAAGAAATATCTATTTGTTACATTATTAAAGTATAAATTATTGATAATAGATTCCATTATTTGATTGGAAATTTTTTTTTAATTAAAAAATTACAGTAGAATTGGCAAAATAGATACTTGATTGAATAAAAATGGTTAGTCGGAATTTATCTAACCTTACTAATTATGATGATATCTCTTTCAATTTTTATCAAAATGTGTATTCATGGTGAAGTTCCTCAATGAAATGCAGCAACGGATACTAACGTAAACAATCATTGAATACACTTCACGTTTATCTAATCACGTTTATATGTACATACACACTGAATCAATGGTAATCCGAAACTTTATTCAGACTTCACTTCCGTTAAAAGAGATAAATTTAAAAGTAAATTTAAAAGTATTTTGACACAAAGCATTAATGCAAAGTGTTCAAATGAGCTATTTTTTTTTTTACAAGAACGATACGAAAAACTGTCACAATAGTCTCACACTTCTTTTCGTAAAATTATCAACGGTAATAGCGCACATTCGTTACGTGTAAAAGACGATTTATTAAAGATCTTTATAAAAAAAACCACTGTCGTATCATCAGTCGTACATTCGTGAAAAAAGGGTCATACGCAAACATAAAGAAAAATCGCATCTTATGAGTACAAAATGGCAAAGTTTGCAATCTACGTTGCTTTCAATTCTATAGCGATGCAAAAACGAACCACACAGCTCGGTGAAAATAAAGAAAAATATTACGACGAAAAATGTTATCGACGCGCAAACGAAATCACCTTCATATTCATGAGTTCATTGACGGCAGCGCGTTCTATCTTTATTTATACGAAAGCGGGATGACTCGCGTCGCGTCCTCGAAGCGCGTTGGCATCACAGCACGTACAACATACCGAACTGCGCCAAGAGCGCCGGTTCGCGTATATCCAAGAGCGGATTTCGCGGGCTTCTCACTGGCGCGGCGACTACGGCGCGCGCGCGCGCGCGCTCGCGCTGGTTCTCTTCGGAGAGAAAGAGAACGCGCGAGAGAAAGAGAGAGAAGGCGTATACGTAACTCGTCGAAAACGAATGCGCGCGTCCCGGCGGCTGCGCGTGCACTGCGCGCCTCTTTCTCGTCTGGATTCTCTGGAGCCCCCTTCTCTCTCTCTCTCTCTCTCTCTCTCTCCCTCGTCTCGCGCTCTGGCTTTCTGTCTTTCTTTTATTCCCGCGCACACCGCTTCTATATACACTCCTATCCTCGTGTATATGTGTTTCCGTATGGTGTATATAAGGTTGAAACAAGCCCCGGCATCATCGTAAGCAAACGATCCCAACCCTGTGTACGTATGTGTGTATACACGAGCGTGTGTTGTCCCCTTGTGCTGGCTCTGAATTGCGTAAACCGTCTTCTTCTGTATACCGGAGTTGGTTGCCACTATGCATGACTCCTTCGGTTACGTTTTATAAAAATCTACGCTAAAAGCCGGAGATACTATCGACATTTTTTAATAGTTGAAAATTTTATCAAGCGCTACGATATAAACCTCACATTTTTAACTTATAAAATTTTTAAAGGAAGCATTATTAAATTCATTTTTATTTTTAATGATACTGAACCAAATGATAAAATTTTTAATGATAAATATCTCATTTGAATAAATGCTATAATAAAATAAAAAAACTCGTCCACGCAAAAATGTCTGTTTTTTTTTTTTTTTTTACTGACATGCTAAACTACTTATTGTCACTAAGACATACATCTTATAATATTATATGTGTACATATAGGCTTATCCAATATTTTAATAAGCAGTTACGGACAGTTAACGTATCAGGCGTAGACGTAACGGATTTACATTGGCTAGAAGGTCAAATTCCATATAGATCTATGTGAAATCTGCGCAATTTTTTAGCGAGGAAATAAATCTTGGAATATAACATAATGCTTTCCCGGGTGAAATAATCTAAAGATAAAAATATTCCCCTAGCCAAATCTCTGCGCGGAGATTAGTCGAGCAAAGTTTGTGCTCAATGTAAAAAAACAATGCAAAAGTTGATGTCATAGAATAAGTACGTGATAAGTTCATAGTTTTAAAAAAGTGCAATTTGAAAAAATGGTATCAAAACAAATTATAACGATAGCGGTATAAACTGACATAGTCTATAGACATAGGTATTCTAGCAATTAGAAAAATTAATATGTAGGGTTAGAAAAAATCTATTTCAATGCTTAAATGACATTTATTGTCTTGAAAAAAAATTTATTCATGATTCATTTCCATAATGGTGATAAAGAAGACGAATAAAAGATGCGGTTTTTATAAAGAACTCAAAACGCTTCATGACAGTTTTTCCATATAAAACGTAAAAATAATTTTTAAAGATTTTAATATATAGAAGATAGAAAAAGAACTTGGCTGAATACCGACGACAGAATAGGAATATTTACACGATGTCGGTAATGAAAATAAAATAAAAATAATAAAATTGACTTGTCAGCGGTAACGAATATAATAATTAAAATCACATGTTATAAATATAAAAAAGTTTATAAAAACATGAATTTCTCTTTATAAACGCGCAATAAAAACGGCCCTTTCCTTATGGATCACAGACAACGTACTATCTTAAAGAAATACATTTTTATTGAAACTTACCATAATGACATGTTATACTCATATCCCCGGAATCAACATATAATCAGCGATAAATAATATAATAAGATAGGTGAGATCGATTAATAAGTTTGACATCGGTAAATTCAAACAAATATGATATAATATTAAATCAATTATTAGAGAATCTGAGAATGCTTACAATAGATTTGCGAAAATAACTGAGTATAGTAAACCGTGAATTGACGAAAAGTATAAATATATAAGCATAAAATGAATTGAAGAGAGATTAGCAACTAAAATTGCGAAACTAAATTCAAATTATTTAAGGAAATTAGAAAAGTATAATGATATTAAAAAGCAAAGAATCAGAGTTCTTCAATATAAAAAGCAAGAATGGAAAAAAGTAAGAGTAACAATATATGCATAACAATTATAATAAAAATATGAAGTTTTATGTAAGAGCATCAATTCAATAAATAAAAACTTACTAATCGAAATCAAATTCAATAAGGAAACTGCTTTGATGGATTACCAAATGTACGTAGAGATGTCGGGAAACATACAGTATATCGGAATTCAAACTGCTGGACTCTAACAAGAAAATCCTAGTTAATAAACCAAAAATAAAGTGAAATTTTCAAGGTTTTCGGAAATCGATGAGTTAACAGTTATACTTTATTAATAATTAATATAATTAGTGTAATTTAAAATTCATACCTTATCTTGAAAAATCATTTACTAAATATTAAATCATTTATCAAATACGTTACCAACTGACTGAAATAAAATTTTACCTATAACTAATGACATATTTTTTAATACTTTAACCAACAAAATTTCGATCTAAAAAATTTTATCAAGTAGTCTCTATAAAATTATAAAATAAAAAACTTTACAAACAAAATGTTTTTAGAGCATTAAAATGCGATTAAATATTAAAAATCGAAGAATAAGTCATTGACTTAACGAAAGTGCTTACTCATATCGTATCATCTATATTTAAATGTTTTAAGGATCTTAAATAAAATCTCAGAAGAATATTTAGTTTATTTTCTACAGTTTAAAAACCTTAAAACTACAATTTTTACCAATAGTTCGAACATATTTAAGTTTAAATATAAATAAAATAAATTTTACAAGATTATTAGAAATACTGTAAAAGTAATTTCATAAAGTTTTTTCATCGCTTATACATTATTACTTATTAATAAAGTTTACTATAATGATGTAATAATATAAAATACATGATTATCTTTTTTTTGGTGGTAAAAGAGAGAGAATAATAAATTGATAGTTTTTCCGAAAGTATTGGATTATTTACATAAAAATCATTACCAATTTTTTTAACACTACGCGTGCCAAATCGGTTTTTTTTTTTTTTTTTTTTTTTTGCACAAGATGTCAAAACATTACATTATGTAACATGTGCGGAAAGTAGATTATTCCACAAATAAAAAAATTACAACGCGAGTAGAATAATTTCTCGTGAAGTGTTACATGCAATAATTTTTCTTAAATAAATGCATGTAAATACCATTTTTTTGCAGAAGATTGCATTTCCACACTAATATAGCAAAACGTTAAAGTCGAATAAACAAGGGAAAATTCACTTTGTGCCTAGAAAACACTCGTGCAATAATAATTGTTTTCGTACTTTTATCATAAATCTTTAACCATAATTTAAATTTTCGTAATAACTTAAATGCCTGCAGAAAACAGAAAATCTTTCGAAGGCTGCCAAGCAAGAAGTAAACGCTGAAAGTTTTTCGTGAGATAAAAACATTATTAGTTACGGAATATATTGTTTCATCTGATCAAAACACAGATTTGAGAGAAAAGTTTTTCACACACTGTGTGCTCTCAAAATCATATAAGATGTGCTCTAAAGGCTCTAATAATATAGCGTATGTTTTAAGGGTTTGACAACTTTCTTCATAACAAGGACAATTGATTATAAGGATAATTTTCTTCAGAATTTTTGTAATAATCTAAATAATTCTAAATATTAAATTATTTTTTTTTTATTATTATTTGAATAATTTTAAGATTTGCTTTATTTAAGAAATAATAAAAGTTAAATTATATAACAAAGAAAATTATAATTTTTACTTAGCCGTTAATATTAATGAATGATTTAAAAAAGTTTTCTTAAACTTATTAACAGTTTTTATATTTTACAATACCTTCATTTTTGAATATTTGTTTTGAATTTACTTTGGAATTTCTTTAAAAAATAAATTTGATAAATAAAAAACAATTGATAAGATTAAATTATATGAAAATCAAATTCAAATAATTTGTAATCTTGTGATCAGCCTACCATTGTAAATTTTTTTATAATTTTTTCTATAATTTTTCTATCTCTTAATTTTTTAGAAAATATATCTACGCATATTTTTCGAAACTATATTAAAATAAATATCCTACTATAAATGCATCGACAATCGACGGCAACAAAAATTCTGGGCGAAAATCGCGCAGAGACGCGTACCTGGAATTCTAAAAAAAAAACCAACGGCTATAATAATAAAGGCGCTAAATGCAATATACGAGGATTTCTCATTTTAATCGCAATTGCGCAACGGTTTATAACGCGAACTGTATTAATGGTTCTGCGTTATGATCTTTCTTTTAAGGATAAGAGACAGAAAAAAAGGAAGGTTTTAAGCGCAAAAGAGATTCGGTAGCGTAAAGTCGACTGGCGCAAAGGAAGCCGTGGTCGTGGCACCCATTGTTTTTCAGTCTCGTTGGGCAAACGACGCGAAGAAAGACGCGCATCTGCCGGCATGAGATTCGCGCGTGCGGAGAAGAAGTGTTTCGAAAAACGCCGTGTTATGTCGCAGCTTACGCCGGGCGCTTCGAATAACCACGCGATGACATTTGTCCATTGTTGCTGAGCGAGAGATGGAGAAAGCACTTCAGTTTGCCGAAGCTTTATGTATGCTTCGCGAATATCTCGTCGACCTCGCGACTTTCGCGAGTCGTCGCGATCAATGTTTCTCATGACAGGTATTCTCGTGCTTTCTTCATTATTTTTTTTTTTTTTTTTTTTTTTTTTTTTTTTTTAATGCGCACCTGGAGAAAAAGTGTCAATGAAGAGAAAATGTGTGACAAGCAGTTTTGAACTCGTTTCTTTTTTGTATTGTTATTTGTGTATTGTTAATGTACACGTTCTTTTCTCAAATGTTATCTAAGAAAAATGTTCTAGCTCTTTTTAAAAAGTTCTTGTATATTACAAATTAATATCATCGATAAAAATTATTTATGAGATAAATGACTATTCATTTTTAATAGATATCATTTTTAATTTCTCTTTTAATATCAGGTCAAATTATAAAATTTGACTTAGAGATTTATTATTTTTAAAGCTATTGAATTAAAAAAAGAAAGAATCTAAGAATCACTTAAGATAATTCACGGCGGTCAACAAGGTTTGTGCGGAATGTTTTTCGATCGCTTTTTGTACGTGCCGTCAATCATTTCGCTTACATGATTTAACTAGTTCGTAAAAGTATAGTCATGCATTTGCTTCATTAGATTTTCTTTTCCACGTCTTTGCTTTTTTTTTTATAAATTGTAAAATAAATTTCTCAAGCAGCTGTAGTTGTAGTATACATATATTACCTATAACTATCGCTTTGTAATTCTGGCAATATCAAGTGAAGTGAAAACTACGTCTTCCAATTTCATTTGAATATTTTCCTCTGTATAAATTTAATAATTGCAATTGTAAAAAATATGTTTTATATTTTTATTCAATATTAAATTTTTAATGATTTTAAACTATACTAAAAATTTTTGGAATTTTAATAATTTACAGTAACATATATATGAATGACAGTAATAATACTGTCGATATTCGATTATTCATACACTGATTTTCTCACGAGATCAAAGTACTCGAATAATAGTCGATCAAACACATGGTTAATGGTAATGTAAGCATAGTAATTGAACAGTTTACGTTCAACGACTAATCGTTTAATCAAGATCAAAGACAGAAGATGCATCATCTTAATTCGCATATCGTAATACAATTATATTCTTCATTTGTTATTAGCCGGATATAATTGAACTGATTTATACCGAAAAATTTAAATGATTTTGAATAATTATAAATGATTGAATTCAAATGAAATTTTTAAAGCGTGTACTATAACAAATTTGCTTTTTTAATTTAAGATTAATTTATTCCACTTTGAAAATATTGTCAAGTCAACAAAATTTAATTGGATTATTCAAATTAGGCAACAAGTAAAGTATTATAAAATTGTTAACGGCTTCTAATTTACATAAGTTTTGAATTTAGGCTTCAAGACTCATGATTCATTGAAATATTAATGAAAAAAAAAAAAAAAAAAAAAAAACAGAAAAAGAATAAAATAGTCTAGCAAGCTTGTGCGAGATTTGCGTTATTTCAATGTGGAAATAGGTGGGGCGCAATATTTTTCAGAGTGCATCACCTCCTACATTGTGTATAAGAGGGAACGAACTCCAACCGTAGTACACCCCGTAAGTGGACGAAACATGCAAAAGTCGCATAATAAGAAGCGAGTCGGAAGAAGAAATGCCGCTTGGAGCTCCACGAAGAAGGAGCGCATAAGAGAAAGAAAGCGAGCGAGAAAGAGAGATAGAGAGAGAGAGTATATCAGAAGGGCCAAGAATAGGGCAAAGGGTTGCGGGTCGACTCTCTGCTTTTATTCCCAAGCGCGTGTGTACGTGTGAGTTCTTACTCTCTCTCTCTTTTACACACACACACACACACACGTATGTACGTACAAGATTCAAGAAGCAAGAAGCATCGCCCGCGCGTATATAGTACCCGCAGATCCCTACAACTTCTCCCTTTATTCGTTGTACTGTCGGATAAAACGCCTGTAATAAGAATAGCCGAGGCAGCAGCAGTCAGTTGTCGAGCGTCCGCGCTAACTTTTTATTTATCAACGCTGATGGCTTTTTCACCCTCGACCTGCGCTCGTTCGTTCGGCGACGTTTTCCACCGCGTTCCTCTTTTTCTTGTACTTCTTCTTCTTCTTCTTCCTTTTCTTTCTTTAGTTTTTGGTCCGTGCGTAAAAGGTCCTTTTGTATTCGCTTTGTAAATTTTTCGCGTACGTCTATCTCTCATGGAAAGAGAGAAAAATTTTTCCTTTGTGAAATTTTTTTTGAAAAACTATTACGAAACAATTTAAAAAATTTTTCAATGTAAAATGAACTAAATTATTAATTTTACAATTTTGAAAGTTTGGAGAGTACGATAAAAACTTTTATTAAAATTCCGCGTAAAAATAATCGCTTTGATATATCCTTTGAAAAAATATATTTTATAAATTTATTGAATTTGCTTATTTTATTAAACTAAAGAATAAGTTTTTACGAACAATTCATGAAACAATAACATATTTTGTATTTTATTTGATAAATAAATTATTTTAAGTACATAAAAAAAAAAATATTAGAAATTCGTTATGTTAGACCGTTGTTAAAAACTATACCCATATAAGTAAATTTAAAATACGTATGAAATGTTGAAGAGAAAAAAATGTTTTTAAAATACAATAAAATGCGTACGAATATAAAACTGCTGTCCGCGAGGGAAAAATAGTCGTGGGTATGTAAATTTTTAAATGCTTATGTACGTACGGTACACTTTATCTTTGCACGGCAAACAACAGTTGCAATAAAATTACTTTGGACTTATAAATGTACTAAAGAGATAGGTAATAACTTATTAGCATATTAAAAGAATTTCATTTCAATTTAATCCAACGTTGATGTTTTTAATCATTCTTTTTCGTAATTCATTCTTCATTATTTTTAAAATTTTCATTTTTCAGACTTGGTGCTTTGTTACTTATGGTTTATACTAAAATTCTTTGTAGAGATTTTAATGTCATGTGTTATCGGATCATATTTTATATTTTAAGATGCAAAGAAATTTTTATTTTTTTGGATATTATATTAAAAAAAAAAAATTGGCATCTTAAAGGTGTGTGGTTAAGATTATTGACACATTTGCACATTTATGATTCTTTAACTCTCGTCGTAATAATAATAAAAATAAAAATTTAACATTTTCTCAGATATATAATATAAAGTTATCGATATACGTAAACGTCGCACAAGTGCATATGTCCGGAGATGCGTTTTTAATAACAACCCGATTTTGTAAGCGAAAGCGAATTGACTGCTCAAGCAAATAGGAAAAAATGCACAATGATAAAACCACGCAGCATACATAACTCCCGAGGGCCAATATTACAGATAAGACTTGTCAGGGGATTTCGAAGAAGAAAGGAGGAAGTAGAAAAATTGAAAAAAAAAAAGGACCGTTGCGGGAGGAAGGAGGAAGAAAAAAGAAAAAGAGCTGAGAGGCTGTCTGCAACTTATACGTTGTTCCTAATAGTATACGATGCCAGCGAATGAGTGTGAATAAGAAAAAGAGAGAGAGAGAGAGAGAGAGAGAGAGAGAGAGGAGAAAGAAAGAGAAAGTGTGTGTGGGTGTGTGACCGGCAAATAAACGCAGAGATCAATGCGTCTGCTAATATTCTCATTATGCTTGCTTTGAATCGCTCGCGCGCTGATGTTCCGCAGCCGTATAATATGCGTATATATGCTTCACGACTAATTAAGACTTCACCCGTCACTCCCGCCAATATCTCCGATTATTAAACCTTGTTTCAACAGGCACTTGCTCGCTTTTATTTCACCAGCAGAATAATGCAGACTTAAATATGCACTTCTTAAACGCATAGCACGACAATGTTTTATCGGGGAAAGTGAAGACTTTTATTAATGAATAATTTATTCTCGTTTGATTCCCGTTTTTTCTTAAATCTCTAATTAATTTTTATTTTTGTAAATAAATCAACTAGTCTAAAAACATGATAATACATTTAAAAATCGAGGAAAAATTATTTTCTTTATCATTTTAATTAAAAAGAAGTAAAAAAAAAAAAAAAAAAAAAAAAAAGAATCTCAATTTTAAAAGGAAATTTTTATTATTAAATATTTTTCTCTTTTAATTTTAATAATTATGTTTATCATAACGAATTTTACATTAAATAAAATTTGTAAATTAAAAAAAAAATTACATAATTTAATTAATAAATGCAAAGAATAAATGAAAAAAAAATTTTAATTAAACCTTATCTTTGACTTACATATTAACTGATAGTTTTATTTAATTTTGTATAATATTCTACTTTTCAATTTATTAAAGACTTTCGGTATTAGTACGTGATTTATTAAAAATGGTTAAATTTATGCTCGCACAGATATTCACACTGGTTTTTAAAAAATTATTTTATAAATGTTTTGTTTTAACAGAAAATAACTACAAATTGGAAAAAAATTTTTTGTTTCTATTTATAATACAACTTAAAATAGCAATAGAGAAAACAAAATTTTGGATCAAGATATTACAGTAAAATAAATTGTAATAGAATCGATATATAAATCTGATGTAGATGGTCATACAGTTTTTGCGCAATAAAATTGCTATCGATAACAATCGTTATTTTTTTATTTAAACGTTTTGTTGACAAAATATTTTATTATACGTGAAAAAATATATGAAAAAGATGGGAGCGTGCATTTGTTTTTGAATAAATTCAAATACCGATTGGAAAAAGCTTAGAGGTATGGAAATATATTTACACATTTTACATGTGCATCATAAAATTTTAACTATAATTCTTACGAATTTTTTTTTTTTTTCTTAATCATGGTGTCTACGTAAAAAATCTTTTTCCCTTTGCTGACATCGAAAATGTCAACGACTGACGTTAATAGACTACGCAGCGTAACTTTCACGAGGTTCGGCTGTCACCAATAAGCTATTTGATAAATTAAGCCGAGAAAAACACATATCGCTTATTGACAATTATATTATTTATTACAAAATATGAATCTCAATTATCATTTAGCAATAAAGTAAAAAATACGTATAATATACCCGTATGGATAATTTATGATTGTTTAGATGACTTTTATAATATAGTTCTTTAAAAGAAATATTTATTAAACCGCGTCACTTATTTTATATCGAATGGAGAAAATAAATGGATGTGTATCCATAGGTAAAGGGTTAATACTATCGTATTATTGTTTCATATTATTGTTTCATTATCATTGTCGCCCAAATATTAAATTATAAAATAAGAAAAATTCGTTGAATTTTGATTTGACAATTGAAGTAAAGATTATAAAAATGTCAATCATTTAAATTAAAAAATGCGAGACACAATGGTATGAAAAATCTTCAATGGAAATGCAAAGTTTTAAGAAATTTTTTAATTAATGTCAATATCAAACGTGTGGACTAATGTAGCTCGGACAGGTTGGATCTTAGAGAGAGAGAGAGAGAGAGAGAGAACCGAGAAGTAGTTCTGTGAGACTTTTTCCACGGACGAATAAACATCTTTGCCAACCAGTAGAAAACTAGTGGCCCAACAGCTCTCGGGGTTAAAAGAGTTGCTATGCGCAATCTCAAAGAAGACATCTCACAGTAATCGCGGAAAATGGCTCTCGCAATCTTTCCGCTGAATACCAGATATTCGAGTCGACGTTGCCATTCATCGTGGGGATATTAAATGAAAACATTGGGCCAACGAGCGACCAAGAGATGGACGGGAAAGCGAGATAGAGAGAGAGAGAGAGAAGTGGGTAACGCCCACAGCGGGTTTACCTTCCGCGGATTCCGTCTAATATTTGCTCAGAGATATCGCAAAGAAACCATCAGTAGATACACCGACGGTTCTTTAGCTCCACAAGTTCTTGCTCTATGAATGACTATCGCTACGACAAAATAACGCTACTTCCTGGTCTAGGCTCAATTACGACTTGCTGTTCAACGAAAAAAAGAAAAAGAAATACAGCATTTTCTTAAGTAACGAAACGGCTACGTCTCGCAAAACGTTCAACTTGAAGAGCATCGCCGCGAAAAAAAAATCACCTCGGATTAAGATCGTATCGGATTGCTGTTTTTACCCCGTTTGCTTTTCGTCTTTTCGTGATGCTTTGTAAACTTCAATGCGATACGCTGAGAAATCAATTTAGTTGATTCAGAATTGTTTACTTTTTTGGGGAATAAATTTTTTACAAATATTTGAAATGTGTGATGAAAAATTTTGTATTAACTCGTGCAAGTCAATCTTGTTTTTTTAACATAATTTATTGCTTAATTCTTATATATTGTATGTGCCAATAAAAAAAAAAAAATTGATCTGCTACTTAAATTCAAGAAATACGGCTTGACAAATTTCATATATTAATAAATAATATTTTATTCACATTTTTCTTAATGCTTTTTTTTTCTATTGGTAAAACATTTCTCAATTAAAGTTATATTCATCAAAATTATTGATAAATTTCACAAATTGATTAACAGATATCATTCGAGGGAAATTAAATGAACACGTGTCAGCCTTCCTAAAAATAATTAAATTACTTTCATTTTATTACTCTTTTTTTTTTTTTTTGTAGAAATTTAATTGGGCCAGTGGTATTTTATTACTAAAATTGTAATTTAATTCAAAAATAAGCGTAAGACGCTAATTTAAAATATTCTTTTGCTAAAGAAGAAAGTTTTGAAGGCATATGTTCTAGTTGCAAATTAAGATATTATAATGCAAAGGGGCTAAAATGTAATTGGGTTCAATGTAAACAGTACAAAAAGTGAATTTTACAAAAATGGAATTTGTCCCTTATGAAAGCATTAAAAATAATATTTTTTTTTGTTGTAAAAAATGTTGTACAAATCTTAAATATTAATTTTTTTCAAAATAGTACAATACTGTAAATTATTTTTCATATTTTTTTAAGGTTTGATCGATGTGACATCTTACCCGCACGTGTGGGTAAGATTGTTTGAGTTATGTAACGTTGTTTAATTGCTATAATCTTTTAAATAAATGACATTTAAGAATATTTTTGTTATATATTTTATAGATCTTTATAAACTACAATCTACTACGATCAAATAGTCAAAATTAAGTTTCACACGTAAACATATTTTTTTTAAACTCTTTCCTTAGGTGTGACAACTTTTTCCGACTCACTAAATACTCAACTTGTATTTTATTTACATTTTACTTTTCGATTTTAAATATTTAGAAATTTAAAAGAAATTTTAATTTTATCCATTAATTGCAATAAATTTGAACAGATTTTATGCGAAATAAATAATTTGAAAAATAAAAAAGTAGAAATAAACAAACAACAAACAACAAACTAAGAGCCGAGTAATTTTTTATTCCGCGCCCTGTAAATGGATGACCGATACAAAAATTGAATGTTGTGAGTTTTTTATCTAGATAATCCTATAACGAATAGCGGCGAACAGTCGATTGCTGTTGAATGTGAACAATAGAGCATGAAGATCGATCACCACAATTGAATACTGAGAGTCGATTAGCGACGCTCGTGGTAGGTAGAGAGCCCGATTGAGATAATCCCATTTGAAAACAAAGGACTCATAAAAATAATGTTCATCTTTGTTATCGAATGATTTGAATATTTTTTATTTTAACTGAATAAAATGCGCTTTTTCTCTACTCCTCTTTCTCTCTCTCTCTCTCCTCCCCTCTAGCCTCCCCCTCTCTCTTCTAATACTTCGTTTTTTACAAAAGGATTTGCGCTCCACTGCATTTTCCAATAAAATTTTCATTACGCAGTTTTTTCTTTAATTTTGAACAATGTTAATTGTATTATACGTAGTTTGTCGAAAGCATTTTCGTTTCGATTCCATTGCTTTTTACAGAATTCATTTTTCATTAAAGGTTTTAAAACGAAAATTTTATGATCATGTCTATGTAAACTGTGAGTTTAATGTGAATATATCCTAAAAATATTATAGATTACAATTTTTTGTTTGTATAGTTTTATCAAATTAATTTTTATATTAATTATCCTATCAGTATTTAATTTATGTATTTTTTAATTTTTAACCCTTAAATTATAATCTAGACAAGAATTTTATTATTTAAACGTTTAAACTTTTAAAAACTGCATATGTACGTAAAAAAAAAAAAAAAAAAAATTACAAACTTCTACAAAAATAATCGTATATAAATTCATAAAGCAAGGTTACGGGTATATGCTACAATTTTATAATTTTTTTTTCCACACCTCCAATTTCTCGGCGGCATAATTCATTTGAACGGAGACCCTCAAGAGTGATTACACGCAAGCGAAATTCCCGAGGCTTTACATAGACATTATGTGTATATGTATATACATATATATATATATGTATATATTCATACACACGGAAATGTACCCCGAGATTCTGGAAAAGCATTCTTCCCCCACGAAACACAAGCGTATCGTTTTCTACAAAAGCCATTCTCGCTCGACATCCGTTTGTATAAGCAGAAGTTACCAGAAGGAGGATCGCCGCCTCGTCGTTGTATACCTAAAGGACGTGCTTTTCTCCGCGCGTATGTATACGTATGTTAAAACCAGACTAAATGAAACTTCACGCCTATATACATTTACTGTTTCACGCACGTGTGTATATATATATATATATACACATATGTACGTATGTAGAATATCGCGTGCGGCTGACAAAACCTTGAACACGTCAAAGGAACACACATCCGAGAAAGAGGGTGAAACGTGCGCGCACACGCGAGGAAGAAGAGAAGAGTGAGACATAGCAATATTTTAATGTGATTCCATAACATCGTTTATAACGTCGAACCGAAGTAAAAGGAAGAGCTGCCGGTGTGCGTTCGGGTAGTAAGCGCGAGGGTTGAGATCGAGAGAAGAGGATGAGAAGGAGGAGGAGAGAAAGGAGGAATGCAGACGGAAGATACGACGGGTCCGCAAAAGAGAGAAAAAGAGAAAGGGTGAACTTCATAATATAAGTGAGAGGAAGAGAGAGAGGGAGAGAGAGAGAGAGAGAGAGAGAAGTTACAAGTGCGTGAGATAAAAAAACGAGTCCTCGATTTTGCTGGTTCTTTATTCCATTAAATCAGCGCGGGAGTCGCTCGCATTCGCGCCTGTCGCTCTCTCTCTCTCTCTCTCTTTGAAAATGTATACCGCACAGTCAAGCCAGACTAATGCTCGGGGTCTACGTAACATCAGCTCAATGAGTTTCATCCTCATTCGCAATCCTTCTCTTTTCTTTTTTACTTGTCCTCTTCTCTCGCTATCTTTCTCTCTCTCTCTCTCTCTCACTCTCTGTCTTCATCTATCTCTCTCGCGCGTTTTTTTCGTTGCAAGCGCTCGAAAATGTCTCATGCCTTCCAACTCCTTTTTCTAATGTACTTTTCTTTTTTCTCTGAAAATCTTTCCGTCTTTCTTTCGTCAGTTTTTATTTATACATCTTCTTCTCTTTTATTAAATGTTATTGCAGTTTTTCTGCATTGTCTAAAACTAATTTTCTGTTATTATTTCATTTCTCCGCTTTTCTAAAACTAAAAAATAATTTACGTTATCACTAATTTGAAATTAAATTATTTGTTATTAGATTTAACTAAACTTAGCTATTATATTGAATAATTTAAATTCAAATTATGATCATACACATTAATAATGTAATGGAAAACTTTGTTTTATTTAACTTTAAGTAAATATTTTCACTAAAGAGAATACTTAACTATAACTCGTAGATTTAATGCAGTTTCAGAAAGTTATGCCATCATCAATCGTTCCCAAATCTCGATTTAATATAAAATTATATTATTTATTCATAATAGTTATAAAAATTTAAATGCAATATTAAATTAAACGTAACTTACATTCGTTTATGCAAATTATGCATAGTTTATTTTTTATGTTCGAAATTATGTCAATTATTTATTTTCCTTTTATCGTTTTAAAATAAATAAAACTAATTGAATTATATATAAAAGATAAATTTCAAAATCAAACACGAAAAGTTTTAACGTGCATTAAACCGGCTTAGTGATTTTAATAGCATAATCTAAGCATGTATTTACGCTTGAATCGAATACTCAATAATAACCTTTCACCTACTTCCTCTCTTTCACAAAGTTTCACGTATATCACGAAGTTAATCAATTCGCAGTAAAACAAGATTATTAAAAATTTACTCATAAACGCACCTCTCATTGTCAACTATTCCACGAAACGCAAGCGCTCTCTCTCTCTCTCTCTCTCTCGCGCGTTGTCCCCTTGTCTTTTTCCTTTACACACATGGTAATGATGGTAATCCATACGATGCGCGGATCTCTCGGAAACGCTCATTTAACGCAATTAATCGTCTAAGTTGAATCTTTGAACGACTGCCCAGTCGATTGGAAATTACACGTGTTTTTGTCAGTTCTCCTTTACGTAAACTCGCTCGCACACCGACACGCGCACGCCCCGCACGTTGTTTTACAGAGAAATAACAAGTCGTGAACACGCACTCGGGATGTTGTAACGGGATACGTGAAACGCGAGATTGTCCACGTTGGATCGCTTGCAGGGTCTATCGGCCGAGCTCTATATAATACTAGCGAGCTCGGCATCTGCGTATGCATAGGGTATGGAAAAAAAAAAAAAATAGCTCGAGGAGAATAAGTCGACGACGATGGGAAGAACCCTTATCGATGTTCAAGACCAGTGAGTATACCGTACGATCATATACAAAGATACGCCAGCGAAACTAATACACGATCCACCTTACCAATGATTATGTTTCTCTGATATTTCTCTCTCTCTCTCTCTCTCTCTCTCTCTCTCTCTCTTACTCATACTCTTTTTAACAGAATTAATTAATAATCCAAGTCTCTCGGAAAAAAAAATGCGAAGCACACTAAGGTTAACGAGCGCGTTACTCTTTCGAGTGTAAGTTAATGACAATTGGCACTGTAAATTGCTTTAATTAACTTGAATATGAAGCACGCATGCGTTTGCAAATTATTTTATTTATATTTTAACGAGCTGATCTTTATCAACAAAATGATTCCAATAATTGCAGCGGCAGAAGCTGCGCCTTATCTTCACAAAGGTCAACAGTCGCTCGCAAGTTTATTAGTTTCAGTAATACTTAATTACTGTTTAATTTGTCAAGATTTAAGTAAACGTCGGTTATCGGCTTGATTAAATTAATAATCAATTGACTTAAATTTTTAATACTCAAATACGTAATATTGATTCAATTGAAATTCACAGTTAATTGATTTAAATTTCAAGCACTTAAAATTCATTGACTGAACGTACGTTTAAAAAAAAGTTGCGTATTTTTTACTGCTTCTAATTTTCAATTTGCTTCCATAATTTAATTTTAATTTTAATTTTAATTAATTTTTCTAACCGTCTTATAATTAAAAATTTTTTCATAATTTAATATAAAAAGAAAAATACAAAAATTGCTCTGTTTTATATTTATTTTTTGTAAAACTTTTGTTTCGTCGATAACTTTAATTTTAAATTTTATAATTTTTTTATTTTGTACTTTGTAACTTATAAATAAAACGTAATTTTTTTTAATAGTTTAAGATAATAATAAAAGTTTAAAATCTATTGTAAATTATTTTAGTTTTACAGTTTTTAAATTAAAAATAAAAATATTGTTATAATTTCATTTAATAACAATCAACTTCTGGTAAAATATTGAACAAACTGTTTTTCATATATGTCTATATATATATATATATATATATATATATATATATATATATATAAAGTTTAAACAAATTTAAAAGAAATACCACTTATATATATTTTAATTATTTTATTTCCCAATAATTTAAAACAATAACTTTCGTTTCGAAGTATTATTTACTTTTTCTTCTTGCGCATAGTTTTAAAATTTTATTAAAAAACTTATTGAAAAATATTTTAAATTAAATTTAAAAATTTTTGAAAAAATATGTTATAATGCGTTATTGTGATATAAAGTTGATAATAATTTTAACGGTAATTAAATTAAATAATCATAATTATTCTTCTAGCAAAATATATTTATAAAATACAAATATACAGTTTTTAATTAATTAAAAATTGACCAAGCACATATATTTACAATGTTTTTTAATAGCTTTAAAACTAAATAATACACTATGATAAAGAGTATTTCTTTAGATATTATGGTATGTAATGTAGTTTTAATTAAATTGAAAATTCTACTTTAAAAATAAACATCGTCATATCCCAACGAATTTTTCTAACAAACACTGTTTGTTTACTTTATCCTTTTGAGTTCTGGATTTTTCCCGAGAAATGAGATACCTTTTTTACACAAAGTCATATATAATGAATATGACATTATCCTAAGAGTTACGGAGTACTTCGAGGACTAAACGTAACGAACAATTTTCGAAATTGTCAAATTTTCATTTTTATCGGTTCTAAACATTTTTGTTACCCTTTACGATTACGATATCGATGTCAAAATAAAGTAGTTTTAAATGAAAATATTGCATATTACAACTTGTAATTTGTTAGTTATAAATGTTCTGTTGTTTGCTTTTGCGTATTACTAAGAGCTAATGGAATATCTGTAGAAGTTATGCAGCTGTTTCTTTTTTTTCCATGTTTTTTTATACTTTTATATTTTTATACTTTTTTTTTTTTTTTCTTTATATCTGGTTTCTCGTATTTTTTTACATTTTACTTTTATTACTTTTAGTCATTTTGAGTTCTGAAAAACTGTAACTATAGAGACAACTATGATGTTTCTTTTCACTGAATATTTGAAATACACGGTATTTTTATTTTGGTATTTTAATCTTTAAAGCAAAGTATTATGCGTAGAACAATTTTGAAAGCAAAACATATAAAACAAGATCCATCCACTTTCAATATTTTCTAAAGTACAAAAATGTTGTTAAATCACATTAAACTAACACCCTAAAACATTTTTACACATTTATTAAAAAATATTCAAAAGATTCATTGTAAAATGTCAATTTTAAAACATACATATTATTTTTTGTAAATTAAATATAAAATTTTTTTATTTGTGAAAATATAGGTATAATAATCAATAAGATGAAAAAATAATAAAAAGTTAGTATTCATTTTAGTCAATTTTTAATTATTCAAATTAATTAATAAAAATTCAATGGCAAATATCATGAAAAGTTACATTGAATTATACTAAAACTGTATTGATTTTATAAATTTTTTTAATTTTCAATATCATGATAAAATTTTCTATAAAGCAGATAAATTTTTTGTCAAACTCGAATTAATTAGTTAAAATAATAATCTTTTCCATTTTACATAGTATACAATTAAAAAAAAAATGTTTTTTTTTAGCTAATACTAAATATAAAACGAATATCAAAATACCTTTTTTCGAACAACCAGGAAAAACAATAGAACAAAAAGGTTCATCCATCTTCTTGGTTAATACATGTGCAATTGCGATACATTTATATATAACATAAGTGCTATTGTACGTATGGAGAATCGAATATAGTGTACTAAGGTCCATTGTGCGTTCTACAAACTCGATCCATTATATTTCGTTGCTATTATTTACATATTTATGTAAAAGTTTAGTAAAACAATATTGCACATAATTTTTTGGTCGAAAGATTACATAGTCAATTGCAAAAATTATCTACGCCTTGCGTCAATTTCACTATACTCTTTATCAAAATTATCACGACATCGAAGCGTAACATGCGAATTATAATTTTTGTATTTATATAAAGAAACCTTTAAAGGAAATTTGTTCTATAAAATGTTTTGAGAATATTTTTAAACTTGTACGTTAGGTATTTTAAAATATTAAAAATATATCATTAAAGTCGAACGTAATTAAAAATAAAAGAGGTGTTGATTAATTTATTTTAAAAAGTTTATTATATAATTCAGCAATTATTATAAAAATTATATTATTGTAACAACATTCGCTAAAAGACGTTTATACAATAAATAATATTCATTAAAGAATATTAATATACAAAGAATTTTCATCGGAAAAAAGTTTTAATAAATCAACATTATTGAAATAAAAGTTGTAAGTAATGAATCTATTAATTAGATAATTAATCGTAAAATTAAGTTTTACCAACATACGATTATAGTAAATATTTTCCTTCATATCGGTATATTGAGTATTAATTTTTCGAAAAAGCAAAAGCATCCCCCCAAAATCTCTTACAAAGACCAGATAGCCATTTACTTGGGCGAAAGCCCAAAAGCCGATGCACAGTAACGGACGATACCGACGGTACCAAAAAGCTCCCTTTCTCTCATTCTTTGCCCCCGGGCCTCTGGCTTGGCTTTTCGGACGCGCGCTAAATAGTAAAAAATCTGGCGGGTGCCGTAGACTGCTTGTAAGAATTCACTAATTATCGGTTATCGGGGAAAATTCCTTTTCAAGCTAACCGCACGCGCGCCACCGCGAGGGTAAAAACGATAGAAGTTGCATTCGTGCTGTAACGTTCGTTTTTCTCTTTCCGATATGTACCTCGCTCTTCTCCTCCTCTCTTTGCTTCGATATATACACACAGGTGTGTATACAACACACATCAGACGCATCATCGCATTCAGACGACGGCGGCGGTACATTACATTCGATTTTTTGCCCACATTGCTGAAAGAGAGAGAAAGAGAGAGAGAGAGAGAGGGAAAGAGAGATAAAGAAGGAGCAAAAAAATCTACTGCTACGTTGTTGCGCGCAGTTGTTGCCGTCAACGGCTTCATTTCCGGGGTAAGTGAGCATAAGGGTTGAGCGCGGGTTTTCCGCGAGGGATATGCGGATGCATCTACCGTGACTGGAGCTCTCTCTCTCTCTCTCTCTGGCTCTCGCTCCAGTGTATACGGATAAGCAAGAAAAAAGAGGAAGGGAGCTGACTAAAAAATCCGATATGTAAATGCGATGATTATACACCGCAGTACGTGTACGATCCGAACGCACGGCAACTGATAATACGCTGATAGATGCGGGCGCCCGCTGTGTCTGATTCGAGTATAATGACGGGAACGAGCTCGCGATCGCTCCAAGAGTCGTCGCACATACCGTCCTCTACGTATGTACGTTGAGCCTTCAGATTCAGCTGTTGAAGCGCTCGCTGGCGTTGCTCAACGGACGAGCATATAGTTCACGTATACACGAGACTTTCTCTCTCTCTCTCTCTCTCTCTCAGTCTCTCAGTACTCGCGCTCGTATTTATACCAAGGGTTCTATTCCCTTCGCGCACTAATCACGGTAAAAGCCCCCCTGCACCCCGCTTTCTCTCCGTCTCTTTCCTCTTCTCTCCACCTTCTCTATTTGTTTTTATCTCCTTTCTCTCATTTCCTTTCTTTCGTTTCTCTTTCTCTTTCTATCTCTCGCTCGCTCTCTCTCTCTCTCTCTCTCTCTTCCTCTTCCTCTATTTTGGTCTTTCTTTCTCAATGTTTTACCTTCTGCCTTCTCCGTCCTTTTTCTTCGAGTGCTGTATCTCTTGCTCTTGCGCCTTCTTACCTTAGTTAATGGAAATATGAGAGGTGTTGCGTACTTTTTTCTAGGAAGACCACGCGCGAAACTTTAAGGCTTAGACGCGTGTGTGTATGTGTGTATGTATATATATATATATACATATATACTTACATATATATTTGTGTACTATACAACATGTGCGCGAGGAGAAGGAAAACGAGAGAGAAAGAAAGAGAGAGAGAGAGAGAGAGGTAGAGCCTTATTTTTACTTTACACTTTATTGTTGCGCCAAAATTATGAGTCTACTGCGCTAGCAGGTGTTGTATACAGTAAGAAAAATGCATCGTGCATCGTCGACTTTGTGCGCACTTATGCCGTACACGCACACCCCTCTCTTGTACATACACACCAAGAATAAATGAAATTGAAAAAGTGGCCATGCTGGTGTATACACAAGGCTATATAGACCATTGTTGTTTCAAGTAAAGGAACATTTCTATTGTAAATTTTGCGCGGACTACGGCTCGTCGATATAACATTTGATTAATGTTAATTTTTACATTACTATTTTTTTTATATAGTTATTTTTAATTATTATAGTTTGATAAATATAACGCTTAAAGATTCAACATAATTATAAACATAAAAAATATACTTTTTCATAATTTATCTCACAATTACATCTGTATCATGACACATAGTACAAGCAGTTTTTTCGCGAATTATTTTTTCTAAATGATAATTTCTATAGAGTAAGTTGTTTTCACTGTAGAAAATAATAATTACATAAATTATTCAAGAAAAAATTAATAAGTTTTTGTAAGATATATTAAGTCTTCTACTCGATAAAAGTAACTTATTCATATAATACATTACGTTCCGTTAAGTAGATTAAATCTAAATATGGTCAGACATCGAGAAAGCATTGCTATTTGTGTTTTAAACTGAAATATTAAACGTATGAATACATATATCATATTTTTTAATATTTAAGAATGTAATTCTACTAAATGAATATAAATTTTCTATTTCTAAGTATAAAAATTTGCCTAATTAATGCATTCTTAAATAAAGTTATTTAAGGTTTCACAAACTTTACGTAAACTTTATACAAGAAAATTAAATATATCTAAATAATCAATGTCGACTTTACATATGTAATATATCAAATAAAATTTGTCATCATCAATTTATACATATACATATGGATACTTTTTTTTTATTAAACATGTTCAATATTTAAATAGATTAATTTCTATGAATTAACTCGTTAAACTTCTTTATATTAGAATACGCTTACTTTAAATAACGTAGGAGCAGGATTTTTCTTTTCACTCGACGTTGTAAATTACATAAAATTTAATGATGTTTCATGATCTCTTCACACGTACCTGATGATTATTTCACTTTATTTAACTTATGAACATATACATATAGTACAGTAAACGATATGTCATAAATCCGTAAGCTTATGCAATATACTTTTTATAAAGCCATATTGAAATGTAAAAATTGAGTTCAATCATTGTGCCTAGCAACAGCAAACGGCTTAAATGCGAACCCATATAAAATAATATACAAATCAATATTCAGAATGTTATTTCAAATATGTTATTTTATGAATTTAAATTTAATTCCGTTTAAATGATTTTATTGTAGGTAATTTTGTTTTATAATATCGTAAATCACTTTTAATGACAACATTGCAATGCACTTTTCAAGACAATGTACTTTTAAATTATTTAAAACGTTTCATATGTAATAAAAAAAATATTTTTATAAGTTTTTTACAAAAATAATTGTTAATGAATGATTATTGATCAATTAATGAGATTAAACATTCCAGCACTAACTTTATTGTAACTAAAACTTCTAAATATATGAATAATAAATATAAAATTTAAAATCAATTTTAAATTATTAGTTATCCATGATATTTTCAACGTATTCGGACGAATTTTTATTCAATTAAATGTTCAGTTTACTAATAAAAGATAATGGCTTTAGCGTGAGTATTATCGCTACGTATTTTATATATAAAAGAAAAAGATTTAGATTACATGTTCATTTATAGATAAAAATATTCATATGCTTTTATGTTATGAATAATTTTATTTAACAACGTTAAATTTTTTAATTAATTTATAAATAATTTTAAAATGCACAATAGTTTACGTCGTGCGATTATCCCGATGTGCAGAGAAATAGATAGATAGATAGATAGAATGTTTATTCGTATGTGGATACAAAATTTATTATTTTAATATTTATAAAAAAAAAATATTGCACATGATATCACAGTCAAGGAAACTAAAAACTAATAAAGCTAAAATAAATAAATTTTGTCAATAAAAACAATAAAACAAGTGATATCGCGGATAATTAAATACAACAAATACACATACAATTCCAATTAAAAACAATCACAAACATACAACGCACAATAAATAAATAAATAAATTAACATAAATAAAATATAAATAAAATAACACAGAGACGCTACTGATTGAGTTCGAGGTAGTGTCTCTTGACCGCTTTTTTAAACCCACTGAGAGACGAGATGTTACGTATGTCAGTAGGCAGAGAGTTCCATAAATGCGCACCTTGAACTTGGAAAGAGCGCTTTCCAGTCTCAGTGCGCATCAGAGGAGCAACGAGTTCCTTAGTTTCACCCCTAAGAGGTCCCCTGGGCACAAATCTAGAGAAGAGACTCTCTAGATAGTCAGGAACACGCATGCGTATGATTTTGTACATAAGTACAGCAATAAAATAGTGTCTCTTCATATTAGTACGCAGCCAACCCAGAGAGCCCCGTTGAAGAGAAACATGGTCGTCCCCCTTTAGACCCTTCACGTATCGAACACAGGAATTTTGTAAGACTTGCAGTCGATTACGTTGCTCTTGAGAAGCATCCAGCAAGACCACCAAACAGTAGTCCAGGTGAGGAAATAGCAGCGCCTCAGCAAGCATCTTACGCAGCTCTTGGGAGGTATATTTCCAAAAGAAACGAAGATTATATAACACTCTATTAAATTTCTTAGTTAAATTATCAATATGGGGTTTCCATGATAATCTTGAATCTAAAATCATCCCAAGGCTGGTTACAGTGTCGGAAAAGGGGATGTAGACACCATCTCCAAGATCAACAACAGTTAGCTTATCACAAAGTTCGTTAACGAATCTTTGGCAACCAAAATAAATAGCCTTAGTTTTACTTGTATTGAGTCTTAAAGAGGCATACACGGCCCAATCCGAAACTGCTTTAGCTGCCCGCCTAAGCTCTGATATCCCCCCATCAAGACAGTCTATAGTAGTTTGAATATATATTTGAAGGTCATCTGCATAAAATATATGCTGAATGCTTCTAGTGTCGAGTGCGTCACGTAAGTCGTTAATATATAAGCAGAAGAGAAGGGGTCCCAAGACAGATCCCTGTGGCACACCAAGATTCGTACTCAGCCAGTCGGAGTTGCCCGCTGAGGTAGTGCTAACTGCTTGCCTTCTATCTGATAAATAAGAATTAAACCACTTGAGAGCTGCCCTGGAAATCCCCATAGACTGCAATTTTTCAAGTAGTCGTGTCGGTAATATTGTGTCAAAAGCCTTGCTGAAGTCGAATAGAAGAAGTAACGTCACCATTTTTTTGTCGATACCTAGTCTAATATCGTCAGTGAGTTTCAGTAGGGCCGTTTGGGTAGAATGAAATGGTCTGAAACCTGTCTGTAGAGGGTCGAGAATGCGAAAAGTTGTCAGATGCCCCCGCAACTGCTCATATGCTAACTTCTCCAGAACCTTTGAAAGAAAGCACAAGATCGCAATCGGTCTGAAGTCCGATGCTGAAGAAGGGTATTTGCATTTTTTTAATGGAATAATTTGTGCTCTCTTCCAAGCCACCGGAAAAATACCCTTTGTAAAAGAGCAATTGAACAGCCGCACAAGGAATTGACCTATTATTGGAAGGGATTTGACCACAACCGACTGTGGAATACCATCAGCCCCCCGAGCCCGCGATGAAAAGTGAGAAATTGCGAGAATTACATCGTTTAGGTTAATTTGATTGAAGGCAAAGCCTTCTGTCGTTGCATCATTAATAATCCTCTCACGCATTGTCACATCATCGCCACACGGGAATGCCGATACACCCACAAAGTGTTGGTTTAATTCGTCAGGTGTAATGCCATTCAAATCCACTTTATGCCCAGATAAAAATCCGAGGCTACGTAATTCCTTCCACGTATTATTGTTTGCTAGGGCATCAAACAGTCTGTTGTTATAGTAATGAGTTCTCGCATTCTCAAGCGAATTCAGAGAGAGAGAGAGAGAGATAGATTCCTTTATGCGACACTTGCTTGATTCCTCCGACTACTTATACCTCGCGAGCATTGGCATAGATATTTTACCGAGTCAGAAACGGAGAAGAAAAGCGCACGACGACGCAGCAGCTGTCCTGACATTTGACGCGTTTAAAATCCCTCGCAATGAGCTTTTCCAGATTTCTCGGATTTACTTGCCATTTCTATAATCCCTATGCATAACGACGTAAAGACGTTCGGAAGAAGGGCGAAATAAAAGAACAAGAGAAAAAAAAAAAAAAACAACTAATGGACTCAATAATTTATATCTTACGTAAGAGTGTATGTTAAAAATTATGTCATTGAAAGCGAAATGTATTAAAATGATTGTGTATGTATGTGAAATGAAAAATGATGGATTAATTTCAATGATAAAAATATTAAAAATAAAAGCAAAACATTTTCTTACGTAATAAGCTTCTACTTCTTTTAAATATGTATATTTATTTCTTACATAATATATTTAAAAGTAAATGCACAATTTTCATCATAAACAAGATAAATAATTGTAAGGTGTTATATTAAAAAAAAAAAAAAAGAACAAATAAAGAACAAATCTGTTTTATTTGCAAAAGAATAAGTTTAAATATTTCCGTATGAAAATTTAAGCTTGACTAATATAAGGAAAAATTGTTTGTGAAATGAAAAATTTCAATATCACAAAGTCAAATGCATTAATACAATGCAAAGAATATCAGATATTTATTTTTAATTCTATTGAAAAAAATGTCTTGAAACAGTGGTAATAACTATATACGGTCAGACAAAACTTAAACTTGACAAAAGTAATTATATTTTTGCATTTTTTTAAGAAATCGATTGCTAAATAAAAAATTCAGCCAAGAATTTTTCTTTATTTTTATTTATCTGTGTAATAATTACTACAAAAATCATTTTTTTTATATGTTATTTTTAATTACTTTGATATACATTAGTAATTTTAAAGAACAAGGTTATGAATTAGAAATTTTGAGTATCTTTTTTAAGATTGGACAGTGCGAATGTTACCGCTTTTAAAATTTTTAAATAATTATGACGAAAAGCGTGTATTCATGGTTGAAAATTTTAAAAAGATTTTTTTTTTAGATAAAATAAAGAATTAACGGAACAAAAAACAAAAGTAGATAAAAATCCTCTTACATATTTCGCAAACGCATAAATGTAATGTCAACGTAATAACGCAACAAAAAAGAAACAACTTACGTATATACCGCAAGCACAATTTTCATTCATCATATCAAAGTCTGGCGATAAGTAGCGAAAAAACTAATCCCGACTTTCGGAGCGGAAGACAGCCTTAAAATAGTGAAATCACGATGAGAGAGAGAGAGAGAGAGAGAGAGAGAAAGTGAGTGCACTAGCATAGGATCGCGCATTTATTATGATGAATGCAATTGCGACTGCGTATGTGGCAGGGAAGCTCCGCCGGTTGCCGTTACCTTCTCTCGGATCTCTCTCTCTCTCTCTCTCTCTCTGCGTCTCTTTTGCTCTACCGAGCGCTCGTACGCACACTTCCCTTTCCCCGTGTGCACTTTTGGGGTAGCTCTCTCTCTCTCTCTCTCTCTCTCCCACTCTCTCTCGCTCTTCCCGGCTCTCTTGCGCTCGTGCATGGTGCCTCGAGTGGCCGCCGAGACGCGTAGGGTGCAGACGCCGCGCCGCCACCGCCGACCACTCAACCCTTGCCGGCTCGCTTTCATTTTCTCTCTCTCTCTCTCTCTTTCTCTTTCTTTCTCTCGCACTTTCTCTCGCTCTTTCACTCGCGCGAGCGCTTTCCCTCTCGCTTGCTACTCACTGTACGCTCGACCCCTTCCTGCTTCTTCGCTCTCTTTCTCTCTCTTGCTCGTTTTATCTTTACACATCTCGCTCGCTCGCTTGCTCGCGCCCTTTTTTGCCCCTATTTTTTTTTTTTTTTTTTTTTTTCATCGGTACTACTATACATATATCGTTGCTGCTGCTACTGCTACTGCTACTTCTACTTCTCTCGGTACGAGCTCGCGGGATAGAGAGACGCAACGATGACGACGAACGACGACGACGTCGCTGAAAATATTCTATTTCTTTTCATCGCGTATATAATCTTATCCTGTTATTGTAACGTCGGATTCAACGCTACGATGCTACCTTTTATTCTCTTTCGGCCGAGAGGACGCGTTATATAGGTGCGCGAGCGCGTGCGGCGCGGCTTAGTCCTTAGCTTTAGAAAAGAATATACTTTCATTACTTTTTTCACGTTGACATTATAAAATGTTTCTTCTTTTTTTTTTCATACGATTGTTTGTAGACCTTGTTTAATTCTGCGGTAAGGTTTAGAACTTCGACGACACAAAAGCGATTTTCTTTTCTTTTTTTTTTTTTTTTTTTTTTTTCAAAGAAGAAATATATATTTATATTTTAAAATGTTTCAAGAATGTAGGATAATATAACGGTGGAACTATATAATGATGCGAAACGTTAAAATTAAATGTAAATATAAAATTTTTAAAATTAACATGTTTTAGCACGCTCTACGCTTTTGTACAAAATATTGCGCGTTCAAAACAATTAGACTATTTAACTTAATTGTATACAATGAATGTATAATAAGTAAAATATGAAAAATTTTTCAAAAACAAAGATACATTGTTTTTGTTATTATCTACACAAAAAAACAATGAATTTTTTTATCAAATAATTATGAATAGTTTATTAAAAATTTCTACAATTAATTAGATAATAAATAAATTATAGTATTGTAATATACGAAATTTTAAAAAAAAATTATACATTTTATTTACTTGTTTATTACTTTTTTATGCTCTTTTTACTTCTCCGCTGTAACACGTACTTTTGTAACCTCGTGATAATTAAAACCATAATAGTCTCTTATAAAATTGCATGAAATTTCAGGTCTTACAACCTACTTTAGTTTGAAGTACATGTCGTAACCAATTTAGAATATTTACTGAATTCCACTCAATATAATTCAGGAAATATTTATATTTATGAAATATACAAAGATTTAGTTATACCTACATATAATTTATTAAACACTATTTTTAATTTTATTAATTTTTTAATTTTAACAGTTTTAATTTTTCTGACTTTCATAATTTAATTTCGTCAATCTGAAATTTTAAAACATGTCCTCAATATTTTTATTATATTGTTAAGGTTGTTCAAAAAGTAATATGACTTTTTTAATCGAATTTTCGAACAATTCTTTCACAATTAAAATTTGAACCAAATATTTTGAATCGCTGACCTTTTGTCTTTTTACTCGTAAAGCTATCAAATCCCATCACTGTAAAACTTCTGTGATTTAGAGGCGAAAAAGAGAGCCAATTGATTTTCGCAGATGTTCGGCAAGTCGAAATTTGTAACGGCCTGGCATAGTCGCGACTTTGTCTTGCGCGACGAGGAGAAACGAGGAGAAATCAAGGAAATCGCGCGATGTACTTTGTTTCTAAGCGTAAAGCCGAGTCGAGCGCGTTCGTTTGTTTAATTTTCCTAAAATTTTACGCACTAAGTGGAACAAAAGGGGAAAGTTCGCGAGCAATGGGATTTTTTCGTCTTCGGCGACAACGGGAGGACAATCGGTTCGTTTTAATGTGCACAACGGATCGGATCGACTAGTTCTTTTTTTTTTTTTTTTCTCTCTATTATCGACATCTTTTTTTTTTTTTTTTTTCTATATTACACACACGTGGAGCTCCGAGCATTTATTGGTACGTGCGACACGGTACGATAATTCGGTGAGCGTTGGGCAACTACGCAACGATCCATTTCATTTGAATTGATCGACGTACATATTACGAGTGCTCTTCAATTCACGAAAATCACGTTCTATTGTAAATACGCTTTTACATAAAAATACACTCACACATCTATTGTCTTTCATTTCAAATTCGAGGGATTTTTATGCTTTTACGGCTTTTCCCCATGAGCCAATAAATAACACATAAATTTTTTGGCTTAAAAATACGACTTTTATTTCACCTTAACATCAACAATCCTCATCTTGAAGAAAAGAATAGCGGGAAAAAAATCGCCCTTTGATTTGTCTTTTCGACGCAACAGCGGGCCTGTTTTGAAGTTAACTTTATATCATTGAGAGAGTTCAACAAAGACAGGAACAAATGATAATCTGACAGTGCAAGGTCAGGACTTAATACATCAAAACTTCCTATTCGAGCTATCAAAGATGTACGTGATCCGTCATCGTCGTAGTAAAGTCCAAAGCCTTTTTTTCCTATTATTTAGTTCTGATCGTTTTTCTCCAATCGCATTAGTTATTGACAGTAGAAATCAGAGTTAATCATTTGGTCATGTGGTCAAACATCTCATAGTAGATGATTTTCTTGTAATTCCACTAAATACGCAGCATCTTCTTTGATGTCAATGGGCTTTTAAGTCGTTTGTGGTATTTCATCATTTTTCTTGTTTACGATTTTTATCGAACGATGTATCTGAGCTTCTATTTGCATTTAGCCTTAAGTAACCGTTCTGCACTATTACATGATCAATGCTTTACTTTACAGCTGTGTAACGAGTTGAAATATGCCGATCTTTTTCAACTTTTATTAAGGTTACGTCATTTTTTTTTTTTTTTTTTTTTTGATTAATTGACCAGAGTAAGGTGCATCTTTAAAATTGACTTTATTGTCAAATATCGACACTTATTTAATATAAATTTATAAAATGTCCTATAAATGTCGTAATAGTGATCGTATTAACCCTTTGACTACGGCACACTTTGTTACGCACCGATCGTACAATACGGCAGGGATTGTGTTACGATGTGCGCCGAGAACGGCGAATTTTTGGATAGGGATGCATTTTTGTGAAAACATTTCAATAATCAAAAAACTGAATTTTACTACATTAAAACAATATTATTTATTTCCTTGAACCTGACCTATCATAAATATCTAATAATCAATGTCTAAATAACAAATACCAAAAATTATGCGCCGGGCGCCTAAAGACGCTCTCAGTATCACAAACGTAAAATTTCTAAGCGGCTATAGGCGCCCACAGTAGCCAAAGGGTTAAAGGTATGATCGAGTTTCTGTATCGTGTAATTGAATTTAGAAAGAACCTAAAGTCGCGTAAAAGCGATTGATTTTACTTTCCCGAATATTAGGAAATGCAAAGGACTGCGAGAGACGAGTGACCGTGGCGGATAAAATCTATAACGCAGACTGACTTTTCATACATTTGTTGTCCGCTTCGTTACCTCGAAAAATAAGTAGTGGGAATAAAGCACAGTGTTGCTTTATTTTAACTGACGAGATCGGCATCTGCCTTGTATATGCTCGAAAATCAGAAAAGGTTAGCAGTGTCATAAACTGTACGTTCGAACGTCCGTTAGTCCTTCTAGCGTAATAAAATAATAAACACGTTTAAAGAAAGTTTCTTTGCGAAGAAAAAACCTAATAGAAAGAATACACTGTTTTGAGATAAAAGTGACGTTCGCGACAAAACGTGAAAAATATTATATTAAAATTCAAGAAGTTTCGAGAAAATATTAAATCTAATGCCAGCGTTGTTAGTCCGTCGGAATTAATCTAAATATTCGAACGGTATTGATTTTACGAATAGTTTTCCGTGTGATTGTATAATTTTACCTATTGAGAGAAAATAATATTAATATACTTTCATAATTTAAAGAATTGATAAATCTTACTGCCGTACAAAATGTGCACCAATAGAATAAAATTATAAACGATGTAATGTTGTATTTTAACATTAAATAATTATGTAAAAAGATTATACTTGTATTAAAGATTAAAAATACACATAAAACTTATATTCATAAATACTGTGACAACTGGATTTTATTTTATATATACATTAAAAAATTGTTTAACAATTGCTTTATTTGCATATTCAGATGATAAAATTAATCGTGCTGCTTTTTTTTTAAACAATCTTACTCGTCGCAATTGTGATGAGAAATTATTGTCACGGTCGCTTTGTATTACACGAGCAGCATAACATAAATTTATTTACGATAATAATAATTAATCCTTCAATGCACGCCTGGGATTGCTGCAAAGAACCTGCTATGAACTACAAAGATCGCCGATCTCGCTCGACGCTGTAAACAAACAACGTCATTAGCGATGTAAATTATATTTGTTTTTCACCAGACAATTTATCTCTTCTTTTCATTTGTTTTTTCTCTCTTTTTCTCTCCCTCTCACTCGCCCTCTTTCTCGCGAAAAATCCTTTTATACGTAGGATAAATTTCTACAAGTACTTATGCACAGGCATTGTTTAATTTGCCTGCCTTTCACGCCATTTGTCTTTTTCTAACTGTATGATAAAAAATACTTTCAAGATCTGTCGCAGAGCATTTCTTTTAACTCGTAGACTTAATGTCATCGCAAAAAATTGCCCTTGTTAATACCTGAATTATTCGTTCCTCGTCCTTTGTTTCTCTATACGATTTGGCAACTTGCACTTTATCGTCAATTTCTATTTCTAATAAAATTGCTTTTAAAGCACTAAATTCTAAATTTACTTTTCTTCTAAACATAGCGCACACAAAACATAAGAGCTTGAAAAGAAACTGAAAATCGAATACCATAAAGAATTTAATTAATATAATAAATAAGTTAATTAGTCGGAAACGTGTTCTTCCACTAGAATACAACTAAAGAATATAAAGTGTAAGAGCGTAGTTTGTGGTAGGGAGGGATGGCAATTTCTTTAAACTCTGAACGTTGTGTGACCTCTGGAAGCGCGAGGGGAATACTACATCTGTAATCTCGAGAACGAAACGATTGAAATATAAATGATATTATAACATACTAATAAATTAATTATTTAAATCATCAACATATATGTAGAAAGCTATAGCTTCCTATCTAAATTTTTGCTTAAACCTACTTTCAAGTACACTATTTTAAAATGTTCCAGCATTATTAGTAGTTATTTTTAGTTAATATTTTTGTAATTTTTTTTTTTTTTTTTTTTCTAATTATTATTTTTTCAGTATACTGTATTTAATATACACATTATATGCATGCTGATTGCATAATTTTTATTTATCATTCTAATAATATTATTTAAAATCAATTAGAATTCATCACCTCCCTGATTTAATCTATCAATTTCAAAAGTTTCTGAAATGTTTCCCACTCTTACATTTTTGTTAAATAAATTATATCAATTTTTTCATAATGAGAAAACTCATAGCATTGTGCTTTTTATTGCTTTTTATTTATTTGATTTATTAATTTATTGCGATAAAATCGCTATTGATTTCCAGTATTCTTTTAGAGACTTTATTAGCTAATAAACTACTCTGTGCTAAGTTAATTTACCACAAAAATTCGTTCCAGGTAATTTGTTATTTTTTATCATTCAATAATATTATCTATATTTATAAAATATAGCTTTTTAATTTAAAATTCCGGCAGTATAGAATTTTACGTATTTAATTTTGGTTTGCTCTCGATAATTCTTTAATCTTCAGAGTACCAATAATCAATCTCTACATTATAACCCTGCAGTTTTAACTTTATCAAAAATTATCAAATTTTAAAAGCCAATAGTATTTTCAAGAAAACTATTTACTTTCATTCTTCGTTTTGAAACTTGAACAAATAAATTTTTAAAATACATTTAAAAATTTATTAAATTTATTAAATTTGTTACTTTAAAAAGTAACAAATTTTTTATTACAAATACGATGCGTTTATGCGTTTTCAATGTTTCTTTCTCAACTAATTAGAATAGAATGTCTTCAAAATCTTTCTGTTCATTTAATTTCTTATTTTGTGTTTTAAGTAGAATAACAATATATCTAATTAAAGAAAAAGAGCACTTTTTGCCTTAAAGTTTTATAAAAATTTTAGTCAAAGATATTTAATTTTAAGTTATTGTAGGTATATTCAATATCGATTTTTTCAAGTTTATATATTATTCTTTTAATTTCTTAATAAGTATGTACATGGTTCCAAACAAATTTTGCAGAACGAAAGCCTATGAAGCTAAAGAAGCTCACATTAGGCAGAGCCTACTTTATTTTAATTTAAATACTCATCAGCCCCAACGTTGTCTTAATAATTTTTTAAATTGCTTTAAACTCATAGATATATTAACAATTGATGCTATCATTGAGATAATCTACGTCTATAAATCTAAACATTTTTACGAAAAATTAGTAGCCTGTTTGAAGATGTTAAAATATCATTTAGAAAAATAAAAATAAAAAATGGCTATATTTAAAAAAATTTAATATTATAAAAGTAATGTCTATCATTTGAACCTAGAGATTTACAAAACTTCAAGTAAAAAAGTTGCAATTTACAGGAGTAATTTATATTTTAATTTTTGTTCATAAATTATGGTTAATTTAAGTATGAAAATCTATAAAAAGTAAATTTTGTTTTTATTGACGATATATTCTTTGTTTTAGCTATTACTTTTATTAAAAGTATATTCAGATT
Organism: Chalcis sispes; assembly: GCA_949987625.1. Taxonomy (NCBI): domain Eukaryota; kingdom Metazoa; phylum Arthropoda; class Insecta; order Hymenoptera; family Chalcididae; genus Chalcis; species Chalcis sispes. Next base: position 68,735,375 of record OX465094.1, read on the forward strand.
CACTATTTTGAATGAAATTTATATCAATAAATTTAATTTACATATAAAAATTAAAAATATTACGCTACACTCCAATCAAAGTTTATAAATATGACGTGCAAATGGTGGATGCAAAATATTAAAATATCTACCAACATTCTGATTGGATAATACATTTGTGAATTTATCGGCCAATCAGAAGCATCGAAACCATCTTAATAGCTTGCATGTATCCGCCATTTTCACACCGTATGGAAATTTGTACAAACTTAATTTAAAACGCAGTCTTAATTTCTTTAAAAGTACAAATGTAAATTTCATCATATACTACATTTAAATAATATTTGTGTTAAATTTAATTAAACTACTTTTTATTAACATTTTTTAATCGATAAAAATATTAATTTAGTATTTTAGTTAAAAAAGCTTGTAAAATTTCAAGTTTAGTATCATTAATAATAAAATTTTATTTAAATTTTCTAGTATGATTCCCATAAATTATTTAAAATATTGCGTTTATTTATTTTATTAGATTCAATTTACAGATTTATTATTTTAGCCACTACATTAAAATTCACTATTCTGAATATTTATGTTAATATTTTTCATTTACAAATGTAAAATAGAAATACTATATTCAGCAGTTCAAATCGTCGTTTGTAAATATAATGTGCAAATGGTATATGCATATAGTTATACATATTGAATGTTAAAATGGCATCCAAGATTCTGATTCGATCGTACATTTGTAAATTAATTATTTTTCTAAATTAAAAATTGCCAATTAGAAGCAGCGAGACCATTTTAATAGTTTTTCGCACCGTATAGAAATTCGTAAAAAAAAAAAACGCTGGGTTAACTTCTATAAATGTATAAAAATAAAATTTGTTTTATCTAATGCGTACATAAAAATTAAAATTTTGTATTGTAAAAAATTGTAATTAAGTTTATTATGGTTTATAGTAAAATTTTTATTTAATATAAAGATAATTTTCAAGTATGATTTCCATAAATCATTTAAAATTTAACGTTTATTTATTTAATTTAATTTAATTTAAATTTGCTAGATTGATAAAATATGCAATTGTTTAGAAAATCAAATAAATGTAACAGAGGCGATTATAAGAAAGTACTGATAAACATGGAGTATAAGAGGGAAAATCTACGTGTACGTGTACCGCTAGCTACAGTTTCCTTAAAAATTTATAATTTATCATCAGTTAATTTAAGAATTCTTTTTAATATCTTTTAATATTATTCTAACTTAATCTTTAAATATAAAACTAAATATTTTTCATCTACATATAAACATTTATTTTGTGGATAATAATTAATATTTATAATTTCAGTATTTTTTACACATTATATAACTTATTATATCCCCAATCATCCTTAAATTTATCTTTGGTCTGTATAACTATATAATTGTTGAAACTTTCTATTTCATATATCAAAATAATTATAACTGCGCGTGTTTGTTGGGATATATACACATATATTTTATTTACTATTAACCAAATAGAAATTCTACCTTATCAAGTAATATATGTATCTATCGATAAAGCAGAATATTAATGTTATATATATATAGAATTATCTAGCTTGTAGACAACTTTCTCTTAATATCATTACTAACATATTTGTACGATATTGTTTTCAGTTATATATAAATCTAGTAACAATAATAATCTTTTTTAAATGCTTGTTGATGATTTTTGGCGGGAAACAATAAGAATTTTGTTTTGTTATTCAAATTTTTCAATTTTTCAAACAAGTGAAAATTTAAATAATTTTTTAAAGAAAAGTAACAATGTCAAATACACCAATCATTAATATTGTAAAATCGCTTTTGCAAGATAAAAAATAATTACTTATAATTCTTCTTATAAAAAAGAAGCCAAATAAGAAAAACAGACATATTCAAGGCTCCCTCGTTCGGTAGTTAGTGGAAGACTGTAGTAGCAGCAACAACGGTGGCGAATTATAAATACGTTCGTCAGAAAGAGAGCGAACTGTACGACCCACCGAATTGTATTTATAAGAAGAAGGAAGAAGCATCAGCAACAACTAAGAACAAAAGTTGCCTTGCAAGATAGTATCCATGTGTAAACTACATATGTACGTGTACTGTAATGCGGCTTGAATGCGATCGCACGCGCGACATCGTACCCAAGAAAAGAGACGATCGGCGACGAGGTGATGGCTCGTGGTTGATATCGGCGCGCCTGCCACAGCAGCCCGAAACTTGTCGTCAACACTGAGGCGGCCCCCGCCGCTGCTGACGAGTGTCAACTGTCACTCGTAACCGTCCTCGTTGTTGCTTTACTTTATTCTTGTTGGCCTATTGAAAGGAAAGAACATCCGAACTGAGTCCACCGCTGCCGTTTAGAGTAACATGGCAACCCACAAGACAAGTGGACAAAGCGCCCGCAAAAAGGTGCAGGTATGTACTGTGCGCGCTAGAATTTGTTTTCCTTGATTTTCAGCTAATAGGATCTTAAATTTTTATGTAACTAGATTTAAAAAGAATCTAGTTAAATTTTCACTGTAAATATTAAATTTAATATTTAAATATAAATATAAATACTTTCTATTTGATTATTTATTTATCAAAAAGCATTTGTAATTTTTACAAATATTTTATCTACTATTAAAGAACTAAAAAGTGTCAATTCTCTTTTTGACTTCATAGTTATAAACAGTAGTTTACATACTTTTGATTTACTATTTTTATAAACAAGTTTTTTTTCTAACATATCTTTTGTTTATATGAAAAAATTACTTATGCAATATAAAATTTAACTGTATTGTATTATACATTTTTTAAATATATTACGATAGCAGTATTTGCATTAATAAAAATTTTAATTCACGGTATATATTTTGTTTTAATCGTATAAACTAGTTGATAATTTTTCAATTATTATCAAGGTATCAATGGTCATAAGAGATGAAAAAGAAAGAAGGCATCGAGCTGGAGTTAATTCGCTACAGTATGATGCAGCACTTCATAGACTTTATTCAGCAGGAAGAGATAGCATAATTAGAATATGGAACTGCAAAAATATGAAAGATCCCTACATGGATTCAATGGAACATCATACTGATTGGGTGAATGATATTGTTTTATGTTGCGGTGGAAAAAATTGTAAGTTTTTAAAGAATTATTAACTTATAATTAAGTAATTGTAATTTATTGATAATACAAACATATAATTTATTGATTTCAATATTAGTAATTTTAAGGTATAAGTATAATGTATTTAAATTTTTTACCATTTTTAGTGATATCAGCTAGCTCGGATACAACTGTAAAAGTATGGAATGCACATAAAGGTTTCTGTATGTCAACATTAAGAACACACAAAGATTATGTTAAAGCCTTAGCCTATGCAAAAGATCGAGAACAAGTTGCAAGTGCAGGCCTAGATAAGGCTATATTCTTATGGGATGTCAATACATTAACAGCTTTAACAGCAAGCAACAATACTGTAACAAGTAAAAACTTTAAATTTGAAATAATATATATGAATAATTAAAGTAACTAATAAAATATAAAAAATTTTACATTAAAGTTTCAACTATAAAGAACAAATTTGATTTAATTTAAAAATTTTAAAATAAATTTTATTAACATTTAATATTTTATTAAAATTTTCAAATATTTCATCTATTATAAAATGTATACACATTGTATATTTTTTTATATTTCTTAAATTGTTAATTTAATTTCTTATTTAACCAATAGTTTATATTATACACTTTATACATATTTCAAAATAATTTTATAAAATTAAAATATTGTACAGCATCATCCCTTACTGGCAATAAGGATTCCATATATAGTTTAGCTATGAATCCACCAGGCACAATTATTGTAAGTGGTAGCACAGAAAAAGTTCTTCGAATATGGGATCCTAGAACTTGTAGTAAACTTATGAAGCTTAGAGGTCATCAAGATAATATTAAAGCTTTAGTTTTAAATAGAGATGGCAGTCAATGCTTATCAGCCAGTTCTGATGGTACGATTAAACTTTGGTCTTTAGGTCAACAGCAATGTGTACAAACTTATAGGGTACACACTGAAGGAGTTTGGGCATTGCTGGTAAATATCGATAAAAAAATTATTACTTTAATAGCTTATTAAAAGACTTATATTAAACATTATTTTTTCAGGCGACTGAAAATTTTAGTCATGTAATTTCTGGTGGTAGAGACAAACGTGTAGTAATGACTGAATTAAGAAATCCTGACAAATTAACTGTAATTTGTGAAGAAAAAGCGCCAATTCTAAAAATGGTTATGACCCCTGATCAGTCAAGTATTTGGGTAGCTACCAGTGATTCTACTATAAATAATTGGGTAATTTACTGTTATATAATTTATTATTAAGCATTTTATTATTTATTAAATATTTTCAAACAGTTCCTAATATTAAAATTTTTATATTAAACTTTTTAGAACATAAGTCAAAAAGATTGGCAATGTGGTGATTATAATGCTGATGCAATAAATTTAACAGGAATATTAACTCCCCGAAATACTGAACCAGCTCAAAAAATTCTTGGAGGTCCAGCCATTAGGCATTGCTATGTGCTCAATGACAGAAGATATGTTTTAACAAAGGATACTGAAGAAAACGTAGCAGTTTATGATGTTTTAAAAGCTTGTAAAGTAGAAGATTTAGGTCGCGTTGATTTTGATCAAGAAGTTAAAAAACGAAATAAAATGGTTTATGTTCCAAATTGGTTTAATGTTGATCTTAAAACTGGTGTTAGTATTTTTCTTGCGTTTAACTAATGCTTTAAAATTTCCAATTTTTAATATTAATAACGTATTATACTTTAGATGTTAACAATACATCTAGGACAAGATGAAAATGATTGCTTATCAGCATGGGTTTCAGCAAAAGAAACTGGATTAGTAGATGATGACAGTATGGATCAAAAAGGTGCTTTTATTTTTTTAGTCGCTTTAATATAATTTTATGTTTAAATATTTTCAATTCTAATTGATATAATTTTTTTTAATTTTAGTAAATTATGGAAATCTACTCTTGCAAGCTTTATTAGAGCATTGGTGGAGGCCATTACATGCTGATGATGAAATTGATAGTAATAGCAACGATGGAAACGGTCCAAGACATACAAGAGGAGGGAACCCTTATTTTTCTGTACCTGGACACACACCAGTTATTTTTAGGTAATCATTAAATGTTCTTTGATAATTTTTTTTTTTTTTTTTTTTTTTTTTTTTTTTTTTTTTTTTTTTAATTTTTAAATTAAAATGTGTATTACATTTACAGTGAAGTTGGAGGTAGAACATTGTATCGATTACTCGTTCGTGATGCTGCGGGTGAAACAGAAGGTGTACTTTTAAATGAAACAGTGCCAACGTGGGTTAGAGATATTGTAGTTGATAAAAATTTACCAAAATTCATAAAAATAACTTTTCACCTTCTCCAACATTCCAGTTCTGGTGCCAAAAGTTTAAAAAAGTAAGGCATTTTATAATATTTTTGTTTAAATTACATCTAACTCAAAAATATATTTCATAATTACATATTTAAAGGGATCGTCTTGTTGCCAATGATTTTATTCAAGTTCGAAAAGTTGCTGAGCACGTGTATGATAAAGTTTTGGGTGCTGGAAGTGATTCAGGTTCAGTTGCCGGAGGTGGAAATACTGTATCTGGTGGTTCACCTGCTGGTGATCGTGCAAATACTGATTCTAATGCTGATAATTCGTCATTGGCTGAAGAAAAAGTAGAACTTCTTTGTAATGATCAAGTTTTAGATCCCTCAATGGAATTAAGAACAGTAAGTTTCTACATTTTAAAATATTGATTGATGTTATGCGAAATTTGTAAATAAAATGTATACTATAAAATATTGGTTTATTTTCAAATTTACGTTTAATTTATTAAAATTTTAGGTGAGGCATTTTATTTGGAAAAGTTCTGCCGATCTGACTCTTCATTATCGACCAGTTAAATAGTCAGCATTGAGAATAGAAAATCACGTTCCTTTTCATGATTCCTGGCTCTGTTGGTGGCCATGGCAAAATAGAAAATTAAATTATAATAAGCAAGAAGAATGAATTAATATCTAATATGCTTATTATTGAAATATAATGGCTAAAAGGATGAATTTTTTAAATAAGACAGAAAGGTAAAAAATTGAAAATATTGGAATCATAAATCGTACTATAAAAAATGAGATTTCTATTGAATAAAAATTCATAACATCTCATAAAATATAAAATGGCAATATTTACGATATTGAGAAAAGGTACAAATAAACAATTTTCTTGATACAAGCCTAACTTTTATCTACAAAAACAATTGCTTCAATTTTTTTACGATAATTAATTTTTCTAAATGTAAATAGTGAATTGTTGTTTGTTACCATCGTCCATTAGTTGTCTTCCAAAATCAATAAAGATAAAGCACAAATACAAGAGGATTGGTAAATTGGAAACAGCGCGCAAAGACGATGTTTTTTATTTTTTTTCTTTCTTTTTTTTTCAAATCAACCTTTATTTTCTTAGTTACTTTCAACAATAATTAAAAATTTTTTACGAATAATAATAACGATATAATTAATAAAAATGTTTAAAGTATGTAAGAAATATTTATAAAGTTGAAGCCTAAAATTCATTCTTAAACTTGAAAATTCTACAATTGCCGTTTCTTGCCGTGGAAGTAATGAACATGTCTAATAAATAAAAAAAAAAAAAAATGAATAGTCAATTTAACCTTAATCAAATCGTGTTTCGACAGCTAAAATAAAAAACATTAGATTCCTATTAAAAGATGATAGGAAAAGTATATTCAAAACCTCCTTGTTATAATATAATTACAAACTAAATGTTTCAAATGAAATTTCAGAAATACAAGGCAAAAAGTATTTGAAAAATTGTATGTAATTATATACATGATATCTAACGTTCTAGGTTGTGTAATGTGTATATAAAGTACTTCCATTGCTCTGGTGTAAGGAAATTAATTTTGATTTTAATTTATTTTAATTATAATTTGCATTTGAATATTCTTTATCAAAATTTCTTAATGCTTTTTGCCAAAGTATCATTGTGGCATTGAGAACAAAGAAAGCTTTCACCAGTTCTTATTCAATCAGTTAACGCGAAAAATATCGCTACCAAAAGGAATAATATTTATTGTTAGTTGAGTTTGACTCTTAGCATTGTATATCACAACTATTAAATATGGAAATTTGTTGCAAAAGGACCTGTCGAGCAATATCAATACTCGTACTCATATGTATTTATCACAAGCTATGTTTTCTTTCACCACTAACTTTTTAATGTGCCTAATTTATATGTTTTAGTTAAAACCATTCCACAAAGCCATTTAGTTAATATATTTATATAATTATTAATTATCAGTATAATAAATAAGGGAAAATTTGATTCATTCTTAAGAATAATATTTATAAAATAGTTAACTTTCATTACATTTGTAATTTATTTGTAATGGAATTCTGTATGTAAGCTATAATTTTGAATGTAAGATGAAAGAATAGTGCACATTATTCAGTGTTTAACGTTAGTCGGACGTTAAAATATCGTTTGAGTTAAAAGTTTGATGATTATTATTACTTGTACATTATCCTTTTATTTGATTTGCTATTTAATTTCTAAGATTAATGGCGATTTATAAAATTTATAAATGTCATATGTATAATTAGAAGACAGTGCCAAATTTTGAATTGACACTTCAGATTTGCACTATTGACTAGAAAATTTCACTTTTTATGCAGTGCACTCTTGTAACAAGTGTATTCATCATAATTGCTCTAAAAACAGTTTGAGCAAAATACTAAACATGTTTTTTTGTTCGAAATGTAAAAGCAAGAAACATCTTATCTTTAAACTTTATAATAAGTGTTTTAAATGTTACTTTTAAAAAAATGTTGAAACTTTTACAATTATGCATTCGTAAACTATTTTATATTAAAGAATATCAAAAATTAAAGTAACATTATCTAGTCAGATTTTTTTAAAAATAATTTAATTTTTTGTAAATCAAAGATTAAAGAAAGATGTTTCTTCTTTTACTTAAATAATATTTTTTGAAATAATCAATTATGTAAAACAGATGAATCTTTTTTTAATAAAAAAAAATGTGATTTATAAAAAAAATCATAATTTATTATTACTCATCATTGTATGTACACAATCATTATATCATTATAAAATATGTAAATTATTATTAAATAATAATTAATTAAGTAAATCTAATAATAATTTCAAATAATTATTTTTATTTAAATAAATTCTTTTAAGATAATATCTACAGCTTGTGTAAAAGAATCACATACTTTTACTGGAGCTGGTTCAATAGTTTTTTCATCTCCTGTACGATATTTTCCTGTTTTTACTAAAAAGCCTTTAATGCCAATAGCTTGTGCACCAGCTATGTCATCCTTAACATCCTAAAACGGTATTTTATAAAATGTGTTACTTAAAATTCTGTAAATTATAAAACATTTTTGAATGGTTAAAGCAAATTTCATATTGATTAAAAATTTACATCTCCTATCATTATTGCTTCTTGTGGATGAATATCTTGTAAAGCAGCCTTAAAAAATTCAGGTGTTGGTTTACCAACAACTTCAGCTTTCACATTAGAAGAGTACTCTAATCCTTTAACAAATGCTCCTGGTCCTAAAGCTAATCCATCAGGTCTTTTGTAATAACGACCTTCATGAATTGCTATTAAAGAGGCTCCATTTAATAAAAGTCTAAACACAAAATGTTTTTTTATTAAAAGTATATAAATATGTATATATTAAATAAATACAATTTGCCCTTAATTTACAGTCTATGATATCAATATTAATTAAAAAATATTTATTGCTTTACATTTGTAAAATAAAATGTTTAAACAATACCTAAATGCATCATTTAAATTATTGTAATTAAATTTGTCAGGTGCTAGTCCAACAAGAACTGCATCAGGTGATGCATTTGCATCAATTAAATCTTCAAAATCTTCCATTGCAGCATTATCTATCAAAAATAATGGGCTTAATTTACGACTTATTATTATTTCTCTTGCTGCAGCAAGAGAACTAAATATTTCTTCTTTTTTTATATCAAAACCAAGACTTGTCAATCGAATATGGAGTGTGTTTTTTGATTCCTTAGTGGTATTTGTCACAAATTTTATAGAAACTTTTGAATTTCGAAGCCTAAAATAAATATAAAAATAATTATAGAATAGATCAAATTTGAATTGAAATATGTAAAAATATTTTAAATGCAGAGGTATGCTTAAAAACATGCGTAGTTCAGATATTTTGTTAAAATATTAAGGTTATTAAAATATTCCATTTAATACCTTTTAAGAGCTTCAATTGCACCAGGAATTGTAGTATTATCTATATGCAATGTACCACTAAGATCAATTAACACTGATTTTATGTTTCTAGACATTTTTATTGTATTTAATATTAGAACTTTCGAAAATATGTTTACTTCGGTTTATTGTATTTATCCAACATATAGTGAATATATCATGTTTTCTTTGGTTTTTCTTGATAGGTTACGAAAGTGATTTAGAAAGTGTTATCAATTTACAATTAAATTATTAAAAATAAATAATTTAAAGTAAAATTTAATTTACTTAATAATTTGATTTGTTAATCAGAAAACTTCGAATACTATAATTAACTTTATTAAATTAGTTACATTGAACAATTTTAAAAATTTTACTTGATTTTTTTAGAAAATTGAGTAATTTATATATTTTTTGTATTTGCCACTCTTTTCAATTCATAGTTCCTATCCCTCTCGAGTACTTATCGACTATTATCGAAAATCGTAGGTACTGCTCACAGCGAAGCCCGCAGATGCCAAATATTTTGTTCTACTTTCATAATATATTGACAGCTGATCTTTATTTAGAAGAGATGAAAATGTTTACAAATTAAGTAGATATGAACGGAATATTTTCTGCACATCAAGATAGCATGTTTACCTTTTCTTCTTTTTTTGTTTTTCTATTTAATTGGCAATTATTCTTTTTGCATAAATTTGGAAAAGAAAAAATAGAAGGAAATAATCTTTGCTAAGAGATACTAGTGGACAATGACTAATTTGTGACGTACGGCAAAACCAGATGCATTACTATCATTATTATAAACAAAGAAAATATATAAGCATCTTAACATTGCTAATGGATTTCGAAAATCTAGACAAACAAATGTATACATGTTATTCAACAAAAAAAAATGTAACTTTGCGATGTAATAACTGTTAAGAATTTTTTAAAAATCGCTAATTAATATAAATTTGGCGATTGTCAATGAAGGATTCGATGAGCACATTTATTTTTAAATATTTTAAACAAATACAGAAAAACGCCCAAAATAATGTAAGTAAATTTGTATTGATTATTATTATCATATTACTGTTGAAAATATTGCACTCTAATCTAATATAATAACTTTATAAATTTTGTTTTTTATTACTTATTATTTATTTCATATTGCATTAATGTATTTTCCAAATAGAAAGACAATTATTTTAATAAATGAATTATATATCAACAATTTTTTTTATAGATAAAAACAGCAACAAATACATACTTGACGTTTTTGTGGTAATTTTATATTATTTAGTTTTAAATTGAAAAAATATTGTTTTGGTAAAAATAATTATTAACATATGTTTAAATTTTTCTAATCTAAATAAAAATTAATGATATATATATATATATATACATATATATATATATATATATATATATCTGTAATAATTTAGAATTCTTTTTTATCATATCAATTGTTTCTAAATTAATAAGTTACAAAATGTTCAATCTTTGAATTCTAATTTTTATTGAAATTTGTGAAATTAATTTTAATACTAATTTCAAATCATTATTATATATATATATATATATATGCTTTTAGAAAAATGGCTTATTCTATCAATACTCAACCTTTGCTTCAAGAAGAAAATGATAGTGACTTTGAAAGTGATGTAAACACAGAACTAGATGATACAAGTATTAATCATTCACAAGAACAGTTGTTTATAAAAAATCAAATCCCTTATGATAGGTAAATCAAATTTGTTATATTTACAAAAAATAATTAAAAATATTTTCCAAAAGTTAGGTATTTTAAAATTTTTATTTTTATAAAAATATTATTCATATATTCTTTTTAGATATAATTTAGCATATGTTGTTTTTTATTTACTTGGAATAAGTACTTTAATACCATGGAACTTTTTTATTACAGCAGACGATGTGAGTACAATGTAAAATATATTGTTTATTTAATGTATTTAAATTTCTTAATTTTTTACAGTATTGGATGTATAAGTTTCGAGAAATTAATCCTAACAAAAGTATTAATCTTAGTCATGTAGAAAATTTAGGAAACAGGACAGAATTGCAAGCTAGTTTTACTTCCTATATAAGTATATCAAGTGCAATTCCAAATACAATATTTTTAATAATTAATACATTCATTAGTAAAAAGTAAGTTAAGTCTACTTTCAAATTATTTATTTATTATTTTGTGTTAAGAAATTAATTATCTATTGTGTACGATAATGTTTATTATTATTTCTATTCTATAGAATATCATTAAGTACAAGAATGATTGGTTCTCAGTGTTTAATTTTGGTTGTATTTATATTAACGACATCATTTGCAAGAGTCAATACAGATAGTTGTAAGTAAAAAAAAGTTAATTTACTTTTTGTACTCTAAAAATAATTATTTTAATACATTTAAATTTTTTTAGATCAAAATACATTTTTTTACATTACACTAATAAGTGTAGCAGTTGTAAATGGTTAGTAAAATATGTTAACTTAAATATCAATCATAAAAAGTATTTAATTTAAATTAATTAAAATTAATGTATAAGCTGCCAGTGCTATTTTTGGAGGAAGTTTATTTGGTATAGTTGGAAGATTTTCTCCAAAATATATAACAGCAATGTCTGCTGGGCAAGCCTTAGGTGGAATTTTTACAGCTTTAACTGAAATATTATGTTTATGGATTGGTGCTAATCCTGTAATTTCAGGGTTGTTATATTTTATAATAGGTGATATAGTTTTATTATTATCACTTATTGCTTATGTAATTTTAGAAAGAGAGGTAAGAAGTTTTTTGATAAAAATAATTGCATCAAATTAAAATTTTTTAATATCACTTTAATTAAAACTTTTAAAATGTAAAAAAAAATATTTTTTCTTTATAAGGTGTTTTTTAAACATCATATAATTGTTAAAACTGAAAATACAAATGAACCAGAATTTGCTATTAATGATGAAATAAATTTTTCTGGAGAACATGTTTCTTATCTACGAATTTTTAAAAGAACCTGGCATTATGGGTTTAGTGCATTTTCAATATTTTTTATAACTATGATGGTTTTTCCATCTGTAACAGTATTAATAGAAAGTGAAGGAAAAGGACATGGACATGCATGGAATGGTTAATTTTTAACTAATTTAATTCAATAACGTATTTATCTATAATTACATTCTAAAGATTTCAACTTTTTTAGATGTTTACTTTGTACCTGTTGTTACATATTTGATATTTAGCTGTGGTGATTATTTAGGTAGAATTTTATCTGGAGTTTTTATATGGGTAAGGGAATAGAATTATAAAATTTTTTCTAACATTAAATACGACTACATTCAATTAAATTCACTTGTAAAATTTTAAATATTTTTAGCCAAAAAAACAGCCTTGGTTAGTGGTACTTTTAAGTCTTTCCAGAATATTGTTTGTTCCTGCATTTTTATTTTGTAATGGACAGCCACGACATCATTTACCAGTTTATATTCACAATGATTTATATTACATTATACTGACAGTTTTATTTGCTATGAGTAATGGATATCTTTGTAATATTGTTTTTATGTTAACACCTACGTAAGTAGTAATAGTTAAATAAATTTTAATATGAATTATAATATTAATTATATTTTACTATTTCAGAGTGGTTGATTCGAAAGAAAAAGAGATAGCAGCTGCAATGTTAAGTGCTTTTCTAGGAATTGGTGTTTCCATAGGAGCTCCCTTAAGTTTTTTGATGGTTAAAATTTTGTAAAAATGGTTTATTTGTGTAGAAATTTCACTGCCCATCAATTTTTTTACTTGACCAATTTATTAACAATTGTTTTATTTAAATTAACACTACTAAAATTTTCGGTATAAAAAATTGAAACATACATGTAAAAAAAAAGTTATTAAGAATTGAATATTTTAATTATTATAATTATAAATGCTTTGAAAGAGAAAGTTAACGTGATATTATATCCTTATTTTTAATAGGATAAATTTATTTTGTATATATATGTTATCATTAATTATATAAAACGTAAGATAAAATTTTATAAACATTTTTATTTTAAAATATATTAATAAGAAATATTGTTTACAACTTTAAGATTAAATTTTTACCAAGATGCAAAGAGCAAAATTTTTGTATAGATTTATGAATATGTATGTAAAAAAGACATATCAAAATGAAATATCATGTATTATTAAATATATATGTATGCACATATAAAATCATTCAATATAAACTTCAATCAAGTAAATATAAAAGATATATTTTTATCACGTATGTGAAATTAGATATTTTGTTTTCAAAATTGAAACGTACAAAACTAATTCCATCTCAAATCATGTAAACTGATTGCACCTATCTCTGAATCATATTAACACTAAACCTACCGGGATCAAAATGACCCATTTTTAGTAAGTTAAATTTTATGATTTATAACTAAAAATATGCCATTTACTATGTTTGACATATAAATAAATAACAATTGCAATAAATTTACATATCAATTTACGTATGTTTGAATTGTTATAAATGTATTTAAAAAAATTGATCTAAAGGAAGTAATTGATGAGAGATTAATTCAGACAATGATTCTGATTTGGTTGATACTAAAGACTAAAATAATTTTCGAACGTGATTTGGATATATAAGTGCAGTTGGTATGCATGATTTAAGATGGAATTGGTCTATAAATATTTTCAAATAATCATAGCATAAATAAAACTGTATGATTATAATTTACTTATTATACTATTATTGTGTTAAAGGCGACAAGTTTATAAGTTATACACAAATAATTTACAAATAAATAATTCTAATAAAAATCATTCATCATAAAAATAAAGACCCATTTTCTAGATAAATTTAGCTATATGGGAAAAGTATCAGCTCAAAATATTAACTTTTAAAAAAGTTATGCATATTTAAAAAAAAAAGGAGTAAAATTTTTAAACTGTTATATCTCAAATACTAATCATTGGAATCACATATATTTTTTTTTCAATTACGCGAATAATATTGAACTTATAAAATGTATATAATTTAATACAAAATTTTTTTATAAAAACAAGTTTTTTTATGTTAAATTAAAGCCTAATCTTTCTTCTTTAATTTGGTAAAAAAATTTTTAGACATTTTAATGGAAAAGAAAAGGATTTTTTTTTTTTTTTTTATAACAAGATACTATTTATTAAGACACTGAAGAAATAAATTATCAAATAAGATATGTTAAAATGAATATTAAAATCCCAATTTTGATTCCACGAAAAAAAATCAATGTACTTTGAAATAAGGAAGAAGCTTCAAGAAGTGAACAAAGCGCTCCTTAAGCAACCGCCGTATTATGCAGCTCATTCATACTCGTACATCATAAGGCAAAGTGCGACGCGGCGCGGTGAGAAGCATCGAGCGTCGGCTTCAAATGGCTCTAATTTTTTTTACCAAATTAAAGAAGAAAGATTAGACTTTAATTTGACATAAAAAAATTGAAAATCGTATGTGCCCCTCGATTACAAAATTTAATTTGTTTATAAAAAATTTTTGTAACTTGTTTTTATACAAAAATTTTGTATTAAATTATATACATTTTATAAGTTCAATATTATTGGCGTAATTGAAAAAAAAATATATGTGATTCCAATGATTAGTATTTCAGATATAACAGCTTAAAAATTTTACTCCTTTTTTTTTTAAATATGCATAACTTTTTTAAAAATTAATATTTTGAGCTGATACTTGGCGTGATATCTTATATTGATATAGACTAAAAGTTGACAAATTTTCAAAAAAAAATAAAATTCGACTCCGAAATGTACTAAGAATTCATTGGAACGTCCCATATATTATACATGTGCAGTCGCTATTTTTCGAATATTTAACTTGAAAGTGTAGACTTAAGAAAATTGTTAGTAAATGAATCGAATACAATTATTTAACATTTGAATCAAATTAATGTATGAACAATTTCGAATAAAATTTATTAAATTATTATTCAAAATAATTTTTTAGTCATTTGAAATTAAAATATAAAATTATCATACAATTTTTCAAATCATACAAAAATTATTACTATTGAATTATGCATAAATTTCATGGCTGAAGTTGTTGTTCCTTATCAGTTAATGGTACATAAACAACACCCATTAATGATTTTTTATGAATTTTTCCATCTAGAGTTTTATCTATTTGAAATAATGTTTGATCACTGTTCTTTTTCCCAATTGGTATAATCATACGACCTCCAGGAGCCAATTGATTTATGAGCTGAAAAGTTTTCACAAACAATAAATAAAATATGTATAAAATAAAATTTTTATTTTATAAAATCTTTTTTTTTTTATTTAAATAATATTTTAATTTCCATTTAAATTTAAAGATTTTACAATTTATTAAACTTCAAGAGCTTACACTATCACGTCTCACGATGTATCAAAGTAATTTGAAATTTTTTTCATTTTGGCTTTATATAATTTGTTATTTGAGATAAATATTCAATTTATTGATCTATTAATTTTATTAGATTATAGAGTTTATTGCTTTATACATTGACATATTGTATTTTGTTTATAAGAAAATGTGTCTTTTACCCGCAAAAGTAAGTCATTGCACATGTAAATCACACAAAGTTGTTTAGTTCGCATTTTGGTGAGTTTGACTCACATGTGTCTCAAGCACATCGTGCAGTTGTGCAAATACTTTTTTTTTTGAGTGAAGGCAACGATTCTGAAATGTACATTTTTGCTGATATACATTTTGCAATGACTTGCTTATAAAAGTATGTCATTTAATTGTTTGATGCAAATGGGACTATGTGTGAAAAGGAAAGAATGTCTGCTAATTTTTTAAAGCTTACGTTGTAAGACATGACATACACCTATTACCTTTTTTTATTAATAAGAATATTTCAAATAAAAATATTAAAAAAAAAAAAAATCGATTCTTCAAAAAATGAGTTTTCAATAATTTATTTTATACATTTAATTTACTTACTACTTCTGGTGTTTCTGATGCTGCAGCACCAACATGAATGGCATCATATGGTGCTCTTGGTGGATAACCTAATCTACCATCACCAACTAAAAAAAATTAAAAGAAAATTAATTTAAATTGAAATATAATATTAATTTAATTTCAGAAAAATGTTGTAAATTATAAATCATTGAATAGATGTCTTTTAAAATGATAATGACATTTAAAAGAAAAAATTAAATTAGATAAGATTAAATTTTTCATTTTTAAATAAAAAGATAACTAACCAACTAACTCAATGCGTCCACTTTTTAAAAGTTCTGGATGATCATTTTCAATATTTGTTCTGGCCATGTCTTGAAGCTGTGACATATGTTCAATACCAACTGCAATTCCATCTGGACCAAGCATTAACGCCATGCATGTAGTCAAGTAACCAGAACCTGATCCAACATCCAATGCTCTACCTCCATCGTGTAATTTATCTGCCAAAAATTCTAGTGCATATCCATGCTGTAAAAATACTTTTTCTTTTTTTTTTTGAAAATTTGACTTGAAGATTATATTTGAAAAAAGAATTAACAATGCTTTAATTTGTTACAATTTTTAATTATTTACATTTGAATATTGTTTAATTTTTTAAAATTTTTTGTAACTAATTAAAAGAAAACAAATTTAATATACATAAAAATCAAAATTCAACTTCATAAATTATAACAAAAGATATAAATTTACCATATGTGGTGCGCTTATTGTTGCACCATATCCAATACCTTGAGGAGAATCTATATAAGCACCATTAGGATTAGTATATTTTCCTCTGTCGACTTGACCCATTGCATCGAAAACTTTATCTGATTTAATTATTCCAGATCCTATTAAAACATTTTAATTCTTTATTATTTTCAGTTTGTTTATTCTCAATACAAAAATAATATTTTTAATAATACTTTTTTAAAAGAAAATATTTTTAAAGCTTTGTTTTATAAAAATGATAAATTTTTCCTTACAGTGTACTCTATATTACATTAAAATAATGTAATTAAGAGATATGAAAATAGTTTTAAATATAAATATAAAACAAATGTATAGCCACTTTAAAAACTTACGTTTTAGATGCTGTACTAACTCTAAATTTCCTCTACCGCGAAAGTGGCCAAATGGATACATGTCGTAAGTGAAGACGCTAAATATGAAAGCAAGAATAAATAATAAAATCCACTTTACATTACGCAATTGAATTTTTTCTATTAACCCTAACGGCTTTGAAGTAAGATATGATGTTTGTGTCAAGTTTGTAGATTGCTTCTCAAAAAATTTCATAGAACCAATTTGATTGTACAACGAAAATATTCCGAATTATTTTATTAGTATATTACGAGTTACAAATTTCTTTAAATAATTATTGATTTTAAACTTCTTATTAAACTTCAACAATTTTTAAAACAAATAAAATCACCTTACAATTTTATTTCAGCCGCTCGATTTATTATAAACACTAATATAAAGCAGTGCAGTTATATATACGCGCAAAACATGAACATATGCTGAAAGAGCCTACTCTACGCCAGCCCGCAAAATGTAAAATTTGCAATAAAAAAACATGCCAATTTACGTAATTTAATTAGCACCTTTCGATAATGAAAGTTATTTAATTAGCACCTTTATCATATTTTTTTAATAAATAGAATCGCAAATCGAGAGCTTGCATACATTGAAAAGACGATATCTCAAAAAGTATGACCTCTTTTAAATAGCACCCAACGCAAAATTATGAGTTTTTACTCATATTAATTAGCATCCTTCTTAAAGTTCATAAATTGTTAATTAATTTCAACAAAAAAGCATAAAAAGTATGTTGACCAAAACTTTTATGCGTGCGCACGCGCATAGACGAATACGCACATACGAGCTTGCAGTAAAACGTGCGAAAAGTATCGCATTTAAATTTTGATATAGTAAAAAACATTAAATAAATGAAAATAAAGATTAATTTAAATAGCACCCTTTGCTAAAACATTTAAAAACCATTATATTAATTAGCACCTAGCTCGAAAGTGATTAAATATTTATAATTATTGTTTAAAATACAAATAAATCAACGGGTTATTTATAGCAGATGAAAGGTGCTAATTAAAGTACATAAATTGGCATGTTTTTTTATTGCAAATTTCACATTTTACGGGCTAGCGTACAGTAGGTCTGAAAGAGTAGATATGCATCAGTCAATTCGTATTGCAATCACTCAAGAGGTCGTGGTCTGCTATCTGTTGATCGATTTTTTGATGGAGATCGATAAGATGAGGAGGGCTCGATAGTGGGGAGGACTGCTGTTTGAGCAATGAGGCGAAGATGTTAGCCTTATCTACATCAAGAGAGTAAGATTTGCCTTCATGTTTGAGGGCTGGGAGGTGGGAGGTTCTGTTGCGTAGGGCTCTAACAACTTTCCAAACGTTTTTGAGATGCGATTCGGCTTCTTCGATGAAGTGATTAAAGGAAGCACTGCGGACGTCGATGAACCGAGAGCGAAAGTCGCGTTGGAGAGAGTTAAGCAAGGGTCGGAGGGATAGGTCTCTCCTACTTTGCCATTGACGTCGAATCCTGTTTTTTTCGTGAATGAGGGATTTAATGTCAGGGGGGAGATTTTGGATTCCAATGGAGACTGGGTGACTGATGGTAGCTTTGGGAGAGATGCTGAGTTGATGTCAGAAGAAACAGCTAAAATTTCGCGATCGATGTCAAAGGTTGTGTGAAGCGTGGAGCATTTAAACGGTGAAGTTTTCAAAAGATAGCAGAGGTAGAGCCAGTTGGTCGAGTGAGCCATGGGCGGAGATTTTAGAGGGCGGCTAGGCACTTCTAGGAATACTAGGTAATGGTCAGAGCTGAATTCGCAGGAGGACCAGGGGTCTTTGGAGATAGGGACGTCTTGGTGACAAAAATGTCCAAAATGTCTGGGTAATGGCTGACTATTGAGAGGTTATTAGTTAGACTGAAAGGGGCTTGAATGAGGTGGGCTTTGAGTAAGAGGTTGAAGAGAGCTAGGCCGCTGTTGTTGGTTTGGCGGCAGCTCCAAGTTGTATGCTTGGCGTTGAAGTCGCCAGCACAGATTGTGGGAATATTGCTGTTGAAGATTGAAGAAAGATCGGTGAAATTCTGGGAATCGCTAGAGGGCGCGTAATAAGAGAAGATGCGGAGAGGTCCGTTGTGAAGTGTGAGCTCTATGCCTATGGATTCGGCGGTAGAGCTAGGAGAGCCGTATGGCGAATGGAGTTTTTTTACTAAGATAGCGACATCGCCGCCTTTGCGGGAGTGGGGACAGTCTCTTATCTGTACGCGATAAAATTCGGCACAAAAATTTTTTTTCCAAGGGAAAGATGAGTTTCGGTGATACAGGCCACCCCGATATAGTTTTCGGAGAGTAGGGCCTCTAATTCGGAGAGTTTATTGTGTGTGAGGAGGCCGTTGGCATTCCAGGTGACGATTTTTAGGTTTGAGCCATGAAGAGAGGGTTGAATAGCAGATGTGAGTTCGCTCATAAAGCGAAGAAATATGTTTTGAAGTAGCCGGGTCATCAGTAGGGGAGAAGATGGCTGTGGTGCTGGAGGGGGGATGATGACAGAGTTTTGGCTGGGGTGCGATGGGTAGCGTTTGCATAAGAGATGGATGACTGAGCTAGACGGCTGGGAATTGTCGCTGGTCGACGGGGTAGAATGTGAATTTCTGTGAGTTGAGGGGGCGAAGTTTTTGACGCGAGAGAAGTGGTATTATTGTTGCTTGATGGGAAGTTTTTAGGGGCATTAGGGCACTCGCGGTAAGTGGCACGGTGACCTCCTTTGCATTTTGCGCAGGAGGGTTTGGCAGATTTTTTTATTCTTGAGGGAGCAAGAGGGTGTCGCGTGGTTGTCACTGCAAAAGGTGCAGATCCAGGCGGCGTGGCAATAATTGGTGGAAGAATTTTTGACAACGGCGGCATTGGGGAATGATTTTTGATATCCTTTTTGGCTCAACTTTGATGTTGGCACCTCCAAGGGTTGTGAGGGTAAAAATATCTTTTGAACGGGAGTTTGAGGGGTCGAGATGAACCGCGACGAGAGGCCAGATTTTGGCACCATTTCTCAAGCAGTGGATCCGGCGGATAGGGAGGTTTTTACTGCGTAGTTCGTCAAGAAGATGATTGTCTTCTATGAATTAGTTTACACCGAGGATGATAACGACAAGTTCGCGGTTCTGGGAGAGTTGGTGGGTAGAGTACTCGATTTTGGAGCCATCGAGTTTCTTGATGAGGAGTTGAAAATCAGAGACGGTTTTTCGGTAAACGCGAACGGAGTCAGATGTATTAATTATGCGACGGGGGAAGATATCAGCAACATTAGATATTTAAATATCTTTCGTTGAACGCGTTTCGCTAATAAATTCTACCGCTAATAAATTTATTTTTATAATTATTTAATTTTTGCAAGTTTATATTATTTACTATTATTAACTAAAAATTTTTCTTAAAATTTTATATAAGTTAGGATTTTTTCACTAAAGCATTTTATTTTTTATATTTTTCATTTTATATTTTATATTTCATATTTTACAAAAATATATGTGATTTTTTTTGCTTCCGCATTCCAAACTTGTTCTCGAAATTCTATAATACTTCCGTGTTGTAACGATTTTTTGCCTTACAAGGCAATAGTTTTATCCCCGTCATTTATTAACTTTATCTACTTTATAATTTTACAAATATTATTTATCTTATTTCAAAATTTTAATTTGAAAATCTAAAAACTATTCCTATCGCTAATAATTGGAATAACTATAAAACTAAATAACAACACAAAAACTAACACTTCACCCCAACAAGCTAAAAATATTAATAACAAACTACTAATTATCTCAATATATCGTGTTTCAGATACTGCTCCAACTAACAAAATAACATTGAAAGAATTTTTCAATTAAAAAAAATATACAAAAATATTATAATTGGAGGGGATTTACATGCACACCACCCAAAATCGAGATCCAATAAATCTTGTATAAACGGAACAAGAATAATTGAAAAAAATCGATGAAACAAATCTAATGATACTAAACGATGGCATTAACACATACTTTAATAGAAACAACTCAGTATATTAATCAGCAATTGACTTAACAATAATATCCAACCACTTAATGACACAAGATAAATGAAAAGTTTTAGAGGATAAAATGTCAAGTGACCATTTTCAAATAGAAATAGAACTAATAATAAAAAAGTCGTATTTAAAACCTAATATTTCCGTAGATCATCGTATGTTTATCGCAAAATTCCTTCTATAAGCAAGAAGTATCCTTCTATAAGCGTCTATTTTCTTTGTATACATACATAACGGAAGTGACGTCAGGTAGGAGAACAAACAGGAAGAAGAAGAAAAGAATGAGAGCGAACGAGACGCGCCTATGCCGTGTATAATACTTCTACTTGCCAGTGGGAACACTATCGCGCTCCTTGATATATTTTTTCTATTAAATCTAGAATTGAATAAGTAGTAGCTATTACTAATCTTCAACTTTATAAAAAATATAATTTGTCAATTAAAAAATTTGTTTTCTTTGATTTAAAATTTTATCAGAAATATATCTTAATTTTATCTTCATTAAAGATAAAAAATTAAAAGTAAATTATGTACATTTTTAAAGTTTATTTAAAATTGAAATTCGTTTCTTTGCAAAATAGATGACACTTTAGAGTCTAATCTTTTACAACCCGATGTAGAATATAGATTATACGGTGTAGGTCCAAAAATTACTTGATCCAAGACCTCTTGAATTTCTTCCTTTGAAGGATTGGGTTTCTTCCAGTGATCAAATGAATCTTTAATACATTCAGTAACATGTGTTTCTTCCAGTGGGAGAAATGGAATATAATGATCAATTAATTTTGATTCTATTGTACCACTTTTATACAGGCCACCTATTTCATTAAAAGCACCTTTAGTTATTAAAGCTTCAAAATCATGAAGTGTTAAATCTTTTCGAGCTTTTCCATCTTTCCAAAGTTCTATCATTCGATTAACAATTTCAGTACTTCCAGTATTTGATATAAATATAAAAATTGATTTGTTATTTTCATTGTAACTAGTATAATCAATAAAAGGCACAAGAACATCCAAGATTCCAGTAGGCATTTTATCTACTTCATCAAAGACAAATACTGATCTTTCACATTTGTCCAAGGCACTTCGAATTTTTTCTTTTAAATCATTCTATTCAAAACAAAAAATTTTATATTAAAATTAATTTATAATAAACCAAAAATTCAGTATTAAAAAAAATTTTAATTTATTTACAGAGTAAATATTTTTATCTTAAAAATATGTATTAAATATAAACACGTTAGTATACTAATAAAACTCTTATTATTATTTTAAAAAACATCTAACTTAGAAAAAGGTTTAAATATTTAAGTAATAATAAAATTTTTGAAAATTTTAAATATTGATACCTTATAAAATGCAATATTTTGATCAACTGGAAAATCATTTCTACCGTTAAAGAAATAATAATGACTACTTTTTTCTCCAAGTTTAAAAAGTGCTTTAGCTATCATACTAACAACATAATTTTTTCCGCTTCCAGGTAAACCATGAAGGCTTAAAACCAATGGTTTTCTTGGATTAGCATGATTAACATGACTACGGATTGCACCAAAAATTGTATATTGTGCAATTTGTTGCCCATGTAATTTTGTTTTTAAATCATTTTTAAGCTCTAAAAATACAATTTATATAAAATATTAATTTCTTATAACAATTAAAGTAAAAATAAATCAGTGAATTATAAGATATTAAAACTACAAGTTGTAATTAGACAGTATTCCACAAAAAAAACAGTAATATAAAAGAAATTTAATTAATAATGAGATTTATAACTTTAAAATATAAAACTTATTATTAATTAATCTTTTTAAAATACAACTCCTTTACAATAATTTATATAAAAATACTTACGGTAAATATTACATGGAATATAAGTTTCATCACAACATTCATAATATTTACAATGAAATGAACTAACTAATGATGTTACACTAGTAAGTGCTTCTTCAAACACAATAGATGCTCCTATTTTTATATTAAAAAAAATAATATTTAAAAAGAGTACTTTATGAATTTTCATAATTGAAGACATACACTTTTTTTTTTTTATTATTGTAGAAACTAAATTTGTTCTTATGTCTCTAATAGAATTATTAACATAAATAAATATTATATTCAAATAATTATTGTCTTTTAAATAGAGTATTTGTAATTTTAAATAAATTTATCTCGTTTAAGGATCACTGTCTGGATAAAATATTTCATATCTTTTTCAAATTTTCATAGTGCAAAACTAGAAAAAGATTTAATAAGTACACACAGTGAGTTTATTAAATTCTTAAAAAAATTTATTTGTCCAAGATATTTAAATTCTACCAATATAATGAACCAGCAAACGGGGTAAACTGTAATGTGAATATCTTTTACTGGACTATAAACAAAGAAAATAAATGCTTATAGAAGGATACTTCTAATGGGGCAAATCGAAATATTAGTGTGGTTTAAGTCGCGAGATAGCGCGCGTGCTACTATAGCTAGAAGCAGAGATGTCTCTGCTATTAGCCCCATTAGAAGTATCTTTCTATAAGCATTTAGTTTCTTTGCAATTAGTCTTTAATGTCGTCTGCTACATGCGATTCAACTCGCTGGTAGCTGCAATTGCATAAACTTATTTTTTCATTAATGATGTGAAATAACCTACATAGAACGGTACACTGGAGAAACGTTTTTGAAACGTATCTTCTGAAAGTTCGAAATGTTTCTAAATTGATCGTAAAAGCCGTTTCGGAAATATTTCAGAAACGTCGATATATCTGCTTCTTAAACGTTTCTAAAAGATTTCTAGAAATATTTCAAAACTAAGAATGATTTTGTTTGTGATTTCTTACAGAGAAATGTTATATTTTGAACAATAAACTTCAGTTCTCACAAAGCATGATAGTGTTTCATATTAATAACTCAATCCTAATTCTTTCGTGCATTCTGTCAAGAGAAATACAAATTTATACCAAAATCTTTCAAGCTTTGTTTAGAGTGATTTTAGACTAACAAATTGAATTTTGATAAAAAATAATAAGATTCTCTTTTTAATTTATACCATAAATTGATTGACCCATTTAATATGTAAAAAAAATAATGTTTTTGACAATTTATTTAAATCCTTTAGTTTAAACAATGGAAAAAGTCAAAAGAAAAAGCACAGATATTTTATTTTTCACCATGTCCCATGATTCCAATCATTAATTTAAAGCTATCAAGCCTGGATTCGGAATGATTTTTTGTCATTGTTAATCTGATACTTTTTTTTTTTAATATCCAAACAAGTGAAATCTCTTATAATTTAGCTCTTTAATAAAATATTGTTTATAACAAAACTATGTATGCTTTAAATTAATGGAATTCATTGAATCTTAATGAGCTATTTTATAATATAATTTGAAATTTTTTAAAAAATATTAAAAATCAATAAATTTTCTAAAATATAATGCATTTTTTACATTTTATATTAAAACTTTATAAAACTATGAGCAATTTTAAATTATAAAATATTTTATTTGTAATAGATAAAATAACATTAATTATTAATTATAGTTTATGATAATTTTCTAATACATGTTTCATAATATATTAAAATAATATCACAAATGTTTTTTAATTAAATAAAATCAAAACTATAAAATAATTAAGGTAAAAAATAAATTCTTCAATTAAAATATATGAAAAAATCTCGACCTGTAATTTAATCTTAAAAATGATAACTCTATTTTTATATAAAATATAATTTTTTATTCACAAATTAAATTCTATAATTTAAAATTTTTATAATACATATTCGTATAGAAATTTGAATGAATTTTTCAGGTGTTAAAGATTATAATACAATGCAAGTATGATTAATTATTTAAAACTACCTAAAATGAAAATATCAATTAATTGTGCAATTGAGTATTTGCATCAGTCAAAAGAACGTAAGATACATCCATTAATTTTTTAGTTGTGGTTGATCCATCTACATTTTTATCTACTTGCAATAAATGTTGAAATCTATTGAAGTTTTCTATTGCAACAACTGGACAAATAAGTCTTCCACCGGGAGCCAATTGGTTAATTAACTGTAGAAAAAAGATTTTTTTAATTTGAAAAATAATACAAAAATAATCACCGAAACATTGATAAATAAAGTATGAGAAAAAAATTTACTTCTTGCGGTATTGAATCCGCAGCAGCACCAACATGAATAGCATTATAAGGTCCATGGGCCGCAACTCCCATTCTGCCATCTCCCTCTAGATGCATTCATAATAACTTGTTAGTCTTCAGTTTATCTTTAGATAAACAGGAAAGTCACACAACTGACAGACAGTTCCATATGACCTGTTGAGGCAATGAACCTACTTCGAGTGCAAGAACCACAAAGTTTTCACTAAATATATTTTAAATTTCATACTGAGTTATTTAGAATATAAATCAAAAGTAGTGGAAACAAATACTTAACACAGTTCACATGTAAATTTAGATTTTGATGAATTATAGATTTTGTACAACTAAGAAAGCAATTTTCGTTATAATGCACTATTATTTAGTGATAATTCATTTTAATAAAAAATAATGTTTAATTGTAACTGATCACGATTAAATAAGAAAATTCAAATACCATAATTTCCATATGTCGTATAATTATCAACTATTTATTAATAATTTATTATGAAAATTAAATTGTAAACCTTTTAGCATATGAATCTTTTATTTCTTATTGGAAAAGGAAAAATTTTGTATTAAAATCATACCTAGAAATTTTAAGCGTCCATCTTCTAAGAACTGAGGATTATCTTCTCTTACATTTCTTATAGATATTTCTACTAATTCTGGAATATGTTCCACACCTATAACACATCCTTGTGTTCCTACCATGTGTGCCATACAAGCAGTTAAATATCCAGATCCTGAACCAACATCTAAGGCTTTAGCACCATTAAAAAGTTGATCAGTTAAAAAAGTCAGTGCATATCCATGCTAAAATAAAATTATTATTCAATTAAAATTTATTTATTTAAAAATATTTTTTGTTTGTAAACAAATTTGACTAGTATAAATTATATAAAAATAAAATAAAATCGTATATAATCCTGTCAATAAAATTATTACTTTTTAAATTTATCAATATTAATTTTAGTTTTAACCAATACATAAGATATATTACACCTCAATTTGAAACTAATATTTTTCTAAATATTTAAAAACCAGCAATTTTCTTCATTACTGTAAATTTAAAATTTTATTATAAAACTAAATAAGCTTTAGTTTTAAAATATCAAGTATAATTAAAAAAATGTTGAAGTTAAAATAGCTAAATTAATTTTGCAATAAGCATCTAAAAGCGATAAAGAACTTAGCAACCCCTATACCAGTAATACTATTCTTTTTTATATCAGCCAGTTAATTAAATTAATTAAATTAAAAATAATTAAAATAAACTAAAAATTAATTAATTTTTTAGTTTTTAAACTATTATATATTATAATAAATTTATTTAATAATAAAATAATAAAATAATAAAAAATTAAATAAAAAATGAATTACATATTTTTTTAAATAAGTTTTACCATATGTGGTGCACTTATTGTAACATTAAATCCAATTTGTCTAGGACAATCCTGATAAGGATCAACTTCATGACAATATTTAGCTCTATCTACCGCTAGCATTGCAGCTTTTGCTTTGTCATTCCCAATTATATTAGCCTCTGAAAATATTTATAAATTACTGTTTATAAATTAAAAAAAATTTTAAAAACAAACATTAATATTTGTATTTATTATTTTAAAAAATAAAGATTTTTTTATTTTATGAATCCAAAAATATTAATATTTTATTATGTTACATGATAAAAATTATAATAAATATATTTAATAATATTTTAAATTACTAATAATTTACTGAAACATTTAATACTAATAATATAAAGATATTTTTTATATTTTTATTAATCAACTCTTTTTTTCCTCTATTAGATATTTAATAGTTTTTCAATTTGTGTTTGATGATAAAGTTGATAAAACTATCAATACTTATGATCTTAACATTTGTGTTACCTTTAAGTTTTGTCACCATTTCTTCATTCGTAGATCCATAACAACTCCACGCCATACTTTAATACCAGGATGTGTTTAGATCTAAGAAAACATGCAACCATATTAATATTTTTATATTTTATTTGTACATTGTGATTTAATAAAAATATAATCATAGAAAAAAAAATAATTAAAAGAAAATAATTACAAATAATAGATATTTTAATATGGTTTTAGAAAAGATACAAATATTTGTCCTTGACTTTAAATACTTTTAAGATGCTATTGGCACAATTATGATATCTTAGGCCCCTCTATAACCCATAATATACCAAGAAACAACAGTCAAATTGAGGGGCCAGAGATATCGTAATCTCCCCGTGCTATTATTTACATTTATATGTCTTACTAATTTTTTATTAAATAGTGATTTATTTCACTAATTTCAGACAGATTCTACACCTAGTTTATAATCATTTTCTTGCCAAAAAAATTAGCACCATAAAAAGCCAAAAAAAAAAATTAATTTTTTTTTCTCATGATTAAAATTATGATGAGTTATAAATTGGTTATCTTTTGTCAATTTTTATACAAAATTTAACGTCGTGATCTAATATTTGTATAAAAAAAGTTGTAAATAAAATGAAAATTACCTTTTTAAAAAATGCTTTGTATTATGTTAATTATCAAATCAACAAATTAATATTTTTTTTACTTAAAGAAA
Organism: Chalcis sispes; assembly: GCA_949987625.1. Classification (NCBI taxonomy): domain Eukaryota; kingdom Metazoa; phylum Arthropoda; class Insecta; order Hymenoptera; family Chalcididae; genus Chalcis; species Chalcis sispes. Next base: position 68,763,530 of record OX465094.1, read on the forward strand.
CACTAATATTTTTAGTAAACTTAAACAAAAATAAATTATTAAACAATTTACAATTCGTTTTTGCTTTTAATTACTTGAATGTCTATTATGAAAAAATTTTTGCCAAGTGAGAAAATAGAAGAAATGTAAACGGGTCAGTCGTGAACGCGCTTGGCTAACAAAGAAATTGATAGGTCAGTCTGTCGCATTGTATCCGTGGATATATAGGTATTTTAAGTTATGCAGTTATAGAGATTTCTACATTAAAATGCAGTTGTAACTTAATGTCAATGTTCCCTCTATCGGGGCAGCACAAGAACAAAGTTTTTGGATTTGGGGAGATGGTTACACGTTGCACACGTGAACTTAATTTAAAAAATCTTGTAAGTATACATTTATTTTACGATTTTCCAGATTGCAATATTAATTTCACACAACCTTAATTTGCATAAAAATGAATAAGAAATTTGCAGACATGTTGAAGAAGCATGAGCATTATTTAAACCGTGTTGTTTACTTTATAATGCAGCGCCCTCGTCGAAATTTGTTTCCGTTTTCTGCAAGTTGCTGTCTCTGGTGCTGGTCGTTTCACAAAATGCAAGCATTTTAAACGTAACTTCGGATTAACAAAAAGGTTTGGTACCATTTTATTATTTTAACGCGCATACGTAAGTGGAGCATTGGAGTCTCAAACAAAATCTTTAAGCATGAACCAAAATAAACTAAAGATGATATACAAGTTCTGGCTAACAATCATTTTTGTTTTTTTTAAATTTTTGCTTAAATATTTTTAAATTGGATCCATTTTTTATTTAAAACTTCATTTACTTTTTTTATAAATGTTTTAACTTAAAAAAATTGACTTTGTATTTTTGAATAAATATATTATAAATAAAAGTAAATAAAAATAGAGTAGATTAGAAACTAATATCAGTCAATTTTTTTATCGTATTTATTATTCATGAATGTAATAAAATTATTGACACTTACAATATTAACAATTATTAGTTTAATGTAATAGAATTATAAAATATCGAACAATTATTAAAAAACTATACATATAAATAATTATTAAATTGACATTGGATTCTGAACTCAGTGTTCTATTATAACTACGTGAATTTTCTACCTTGCAACTTTAAGAAAACTGTGCTAATCAAAGAATAAAGATAGAGAAGAATGTTAAGAAAACATACTACGTTTTTGTACGATTTTTATGTTGCATAAATCCAAAAACTGTAATATCGAATATGCAGAAGCTATTTTTTTAATTAGAATTAGAATAAAATTAGAGTCATTTAAAGAAGTTTAAGCGAAACTAACAGGTCAATATAGTAATAAAATTTTGTTGTTTTCTTAATTCCCTATTTTGTTACGAATATTTGTAATTTTTATTTACCAAAACATAGAATGCTTCTAAATAAAAAGAATACATGCATTTATGAAAATATGAAAAGATTTTGGTATTTTTAGCCTACACCGTCCGATCAAAAAATATCGCATCGCGAAGCTCTTGTTTTGATTTACCAAGTTGTTTGTTCGGTATTGCCAAACGTTTTGTAATATGTTCTGCGAATATGAATCGAGTAATTAATACATAAACTTAACTTTATTTAAATAATTACAACAATAATAAGATATAGTAGTAACGTACAGTATAGAGTAAGGCTTCCCAGTTGCAAGAATCCACGTGAAAATCCACATGAAAATCCACGTGGATTATTACATGAAAATCTACACTGAAATCGGTCCAATAACATATTTTGCGTGGATTTCCACGTGAAATCAGTGTAGAAATCTACGTGGGAATCAGTGTCGATATCTATGTGGAAATCAGTGTAGAAATATACGTGGAAATCAGTGTAGAAATCTATAATGAAATCTGTCGTAGATTTTTACGTGGATTTCCGCATAGATTTTTACGTAGATTTCCGCGTAGATTACCGCATGGATTTCCACATGAAATCACTGTAGAAATCTACGTGGAAATTTATAAGAAGTATACGCAATGAAATATATTAAGGATAATCATGAAATAAATATATGAAAACTAATTTTATTAACATATTATTATTATTATTGTTACATAATTTATGAAATAAATTAAATAAACTTATTATTATTATATTATTATTATTCTGCTAAAAATATTCGATTAAAACTTATAAAAACCGATTTAACAGTTTGAATCCGTTTTTTTAATAGGAAATTATCAAATTAAAACCAATATAATCGATTAAAAGTTATTTAGACCAATTATAAAATTTTGTTGGTTTTTATCGGATTTAATTAGTTGTATTCTGCAGAAGAAATATTATTTTATTTGAAAATATAACTGATTGAATCCGATTAAAACCAATAAAATTGTATAATTGGTTTGAATAAGTTTTAATCAATTATATTGGTTTTAATTTGATTATTTCCGATTAAAAAACCGGATACAAACCGATTATCTTTTGAATCCGTTTTAATAAGTTTCAATTTAATATTTTCAGCAGGGCAACTGGACTATCAATATCAATCAATCAAACATAACTATCAATTAATCTGTTTTTTCATTGTTTTAAGTACCTGAAAAATAAAATTTAAATTTTATTAAAAATTTTAAGTTAATTATATATTAACACTAAAAAATAATAAAAATAATTTACCTCCTTCTACATCGTTAACTCTTTTTTCAGAAGTTATTGTTTCAGAAGTTTTTTCGGAAGTTTTTTTGTTCTTTTTATTTGATACGATATTTCTTCGGATATTTATCGTCTTATATGATTTAATGCTGCATCCAAATCGTGGAAATCCATGTGGTAATCTACGCGGAAATCCACGTAAAAATCTACGCGGAAATCTACGTGGAAATCCACATACAATGTGTTATCGAACTGATTTACAGTACAGTACAGATTTACAGTACAGTATAGATTTACATGTAAAAATCCACGTAGATTTTCATGTGGATTTTCAAGTGGATTCTTGCAACTGGGTTCGATTAGATTATCCGAAATATTTAAAATATTTTAAAGTTAATAATTGACAGTGAAAAAAATAATAAACCAAGCGGTCACTTTTTCACAAGAAGTTATGAGAAAAAATTTGGAATGCGTTATGTTTAAAAGTATTTTTCTAACAAACTAGATAGTGAATTTTTTTTCAATATTTAAGAATAGTTCAATCTAACATTTTTAGCAACATATTCAAAATTTTAAATCTTAAAGTGGCAAAATATTTTTTTCACTCTAACTACTATTATACTTTGATTAAACTTCAAACATACGTTTTTTCAAGTTACTTTTTAGCGACTTAAAAAGCAATGTACTTATAGTATTTCGGATAAATCCTTAAGTACTCATTCAATCGGGATAAAATCCTTAATACCGAAAAAACTATCAGCATTGCTTTTATGTTTTATTTACTCATTCACGCTTTTTCGCCTCTTCGTGACTCGGGGATCTTTTGGTGCTTCATCGCACTTGATGAAACATGGTTTAAGAAAATTTATTTTTTTTTTTGTGAATCTTTTCTTGATGACTTCTATAGCTAATATTCAAAAACAAACTAAAGTAGACAAAAAGACTAAAAAACAGTTGGCTGCTTCCAAAGTATCAAGATCATCTATATTCTAACACTAACATCGTTCGATTTGGTTTCGCGACAGAAGTTATTGAATTGCCATACCTCGTAAATCCTGTTTGTCTTTAAAACGATAAAAAATATTTAAAATCAGACGTTTTCTTTTTTATAAAGAAAAACTTTTAAGGTGATCCAAACCTGGCACCGAAGGTGGGAACACAAAGGGGCATGATTTAATTTTGGCAAAGATTGAAGCAATTCATGGTCGGAACGGTCGGTCTTTTTAACACAAATATTCTTAGAAGCATCCTGACAAGGGAGTTGCTTGTCCCCACTTACCAGCCATTTGTCTCTCTCATAACTTAGAAGAATAAAATATTGGTACGTCCCTAATAAGTTTCTCCTTCTAAATAATCGAATGTATGTCTAAGAAATTTTAAATGCATAACCAAAATATATGATTATTTTTCAAATACTTGGCAAATTAATAAATAATGAATTAAAAATATGTAAATGATTTTTAGAATAAAAAATTTATGTATACTTGAATGTTTTTTTTGCTACTGATCTATAGATATCGGTTACTTTCATCTAGTTCCTTGTTTGTACAATAGTTGCGGCTGGAATTGCCGAATCAAAGGCATTGAAAAAAGCTAAGTACAACAGAACATCGACGTACACCGTACAATTCGCTCGCCCAACTCTTAGACGTGATTCAAGGAATCGGTTGGCGCTCGCCTTTTCAAGGTTAGTTATGGTACTTTTCAGATGGGATTTTTATTTTACTGTTTTAAAATTTTTTTTCAATAGTAAGGCATTACTACATTACAATCAATAAATGAATAATGTAATTCTTGTACAAATAAAATCAAAGCAAAGTTTTTTACAGTGTTAAGTAAAATAATTATACGGTTTCTAAAATTATTTAAAATACAAATAAAAAATAATAATTATAACAATAAATTTAATGTAAATTAAAATAAATATTTCTCCAATTTTATTTAATCTCATTTAAAACAATTTTGAAAATATAATAATATATATATAATAGATTAAAACGTATGTACATACACGCCCCTACACATATGAATATCAAAAATATAGTGAATTGAGATAAGAAGCATGCGTATGACATGCATTCCATGTGCACTGCAAGTCACGTGAGTATCGTTCGATTGGTGTATACATGGGTGCGTAAAAGCGCACCCGCTGTCTATATCTATTGTAATTCTTGAACGAAAAACGAATAGAATGCATTTAACACTTATAAATCATTCTGGATTTCGCAAAGATATTAATAAATTCTTATCTGATTGAAAGATTTGCAATGAGAAATCGTCTGTGTATAAGAATTAATATAAGTACTTAATTAATATATCACTTTAAATTTAACTTATTGATATTTGAATTAATATTTTTATTTTAAAATCTTTTTAATAAGTAACATAATTAGAATTTCTTATTACTCGAGAATGCAATTATTAAAATTTACCATTATTTGATTTTCAATAGAAGTCTTAAGTTGAATTGTCACATGCATGCTTTAAAATTGATTATAAGAACATTTGCAAATAAAATCACGAATAACATTGATTAAATATGTTACTTTTAATTTTACTCATGAATACCCAATATTTTCCAATATTAAAAACCATCGATAATAAAATAACGCATTTTCGATGTGAATCAAGTTAAACTAATTATTTCATCATGTATGCTTTTTAATAAAGTTTGATCCTTCCATCCATATTTGCAAAATCATAAATTATTAAGTTAATAAAAAAATGTTTCTTCTCTTAAATAACAGATATAGACTATCGCTCCAGAAGTTGAATTAATATTTCAAGTATCAAGTGCCATTATCATAATCATAAGTGTCAGACATAATATCAAAAAATCAACTTTCACACATATATATTACTACCTACTCTCTGACGTAAGTTATCTTCTTAAGACGATGTCAAAAAAAAAAAAAAAAAAAAAAAAAAAAAGATTCAGCTGACTTATGTATTTAATACTTGCTTGTACAAAGAAACATTTTAGGATAAAGGTGATTTACGATGTTGCTTGAACTTGCAACATTAAAGTATTATATTAAAAAACGCTACATTTAAATCAAGTTCTTTTTTGATAATTACATCATTTTTTACTGTTTCATAATTTTACAATTTTGAATATATTATAAGATTATTAAATTCTAGAATAATAAAACGTTAATTTATTATATTACAAAATTAATCAATTTGATTTAAAAAATCTATAATATATCGATTTTTTTGTAACTGATGGATTGTTTTTCACACGGAAGTAGAATTTTAGTTTATTAAACAAAAATGTTTCATAGATAATAAATTAATAATTATATTCAATATCGGTAATCATTATTCAGTAATCATTATTAATTTCATATTTCAATCGAAGCATAAGAGCAATATTTTAACGAAAGGATATATAAATATATATATTAATTTATTATTACTGTAAAAGCGTCAACGTAGATCCATTATTGACAATAAAAAATTGTTTCGAGAGTATCGCTAATAAAATATCTTTTACCTAAATAAATATCCGTCAATAATAAAATAAATGAGGAAATGAATATTGGTAGAATTTGATATTAAATAAAACTTTTCATTCTTTCCAGTTTTATTTTATTCACACAAAATATATTAAAAATGTACCAATTAATATTTTACATTTTATTTTGAAAATAGCAATGAATGCAGTAATCGATAAAAATTATGAGTCATTTATTAAAATAAATATTAATTTATTTTCTAAATACCTAAACTCCCTAAAGAAGAAGAAAAAAAAAAAAAATTAGTTTGAAAACAAATTTTTTAACAATTTTGATCTATCTATTTTTTTTTATAAAACTGAAGTTTACATACTTATTTTGTTTTATGTACCTTATAAAATTTTGATTTTACGATAATTAGGTTGCCAATCAAACAACGGCAACTTAACTTGTAAAATGAAGCGCATTTTTTTTTTTTTTTTTTTTTTTTTATATATATTGTATAGATGAGAAGTGGAAAAGTGAGTAAGTACAGGTAAGACGAAAAGGCCTGTAGTTGAACGAGTATAGTGCGACAAAAATTATATTTTTTTGCAAAAAAAAAAAAAAAAAAAAAGATTCATTTTTTAAGATAATTTTTACCATTCAATTGCTTTGATGCTTTCATCAGTTTCCGTATAATTTTAGTTTATTATTCCTAAAAATTTTTATATTATTACTATATTCGCGTAATCGTAAGCGAGCATTTTGTCTACGAGTGCATGGGCAGGCAAAACGATACCGGGCAAAATAAATAGTTAAAAAGTCCGTTAATAACAAATAATTTTTTACTTCGTCGCAGTCGAAAAAAAAGAATATGTGGTTTTTGAGTTTGATACCGCGCTTGGACGATCTAAAAAAAAGCCTCTAACTAAGAAAAAAAAGTTCATAAAGAAAATGAACATTACTACTTTTGTACTACACGTAAAAAGAAATATGTTTCATTTCTAATGAAAGACTAGATTCAATGCGACACATGCTAATAATGGATCCACGAAGCATCATACTTTTACATGGATCTATAAAATCTTATTTCTGTGACGATTGTTTTGATTAATTTTAATTTACAGGTTGTATCCTTTTTGTCCGCCTAGGTCGGGCAAAACGGAAAATAGTAAGCTTTCAAAAAAAAAAAAAGCAAGAATTTTTTATCGAAGATTTCATTTTTTAATTAAATGTTAATAAATTTCTAAATCTTTAATAATTTTAGTTTCTAATTAACTTCTAGTGACAAATGTTAATTTTATATATATATATATAGATATTTTTTTTTTTTTTTTTTACCAAAATATAGATACGACTCTCATTGATCTTTCTGCGTACTGTTCTATTGTATGTTTGTAATTAAATATTACTGTTCGCTTTCAAACCTGTAGATATAATTTATTTTGTTTTTTATCTAAAATTTAAAAAGAACGTTAAATTAATGTTTATTAGTCTTACGAATTTAATTATTATAAATAAAAGCCTTAAAAGCCATATAAATTTCATTTGATTTCAATTATACAATTTAACTTGAAAAATACAAAATATTTAAATAACAAGAAAGATAATTTAAATTTAGATAATTCGCCTCAATAAAAAGTATTTATTTATTAATAAATTCTTAATAACTCACAAATATAAAAGTGATAAAATTTGTTATTTTATCGTGCATTACGAACCGCAGTTAATAAATAAAAGTAAAATTTTTTATATTATGAAAAGGAATTTTTTTACTTTTACAGTAAGAAGTCAATAAAAAATTTAGTAATGGAATAAAAAAGTAAGAAGTGCAAATATAAAGAAGTAAGGGAAAACGGTTACCATCAATGCGGATTATATTTAATTTGTTTAAAACTTGTAAACAAGCGACGTTTGATAAGGATCTGCTTCTTAAAGAAGAAGCATATCAATCACTATAAAATGAAGAATAGAGGAAAATCTTGATCGCAGAATCATTTCAAAAAGCAACTTTAACTTAACTCTATTGCTTTCGTCTTCGGACGCGTTTCTCGTACGATAAAATTCATAAACCACTGAAATCACACTAACACTGTTACTTATATCAGCAATTGTTTATATTATAAATTGCCGATGTCGTTGATTTAAAAACTCTTTTTGTTTTATGAAATTTTAAGCACATAATCAAGATGAAAAATTTATCAAAAAATGATGGAAAATTTCGTCAATTTTTAGCAGCCGTCGTTGGTGAGTTATTTTATATAATTTAAAATTACTTTTTTTTCAAATGTTAAAATTCTTGATGAATTACAGAGTAAAATTGAAAATATATTAAATTAATTAAAAAAATTGAAAATATATTTTTGCAATGTATTTTAAAATTTAGCTTTGTAAAAACACGTATTTACAAACAATATGCGCACATTTTTGTTTTATTTGAAAAAAAAAAAAAAAAAAAAAAATGAGTAAAAAATAAAACTTAATAAATACATATGCATATGTTGATTTCTCACACTCGACTGATTAATTAATCTGCAACTGTCGTCGATTAGTGATATTTCATTGATTGACGATTTATCTATCATCCTCAGGCTTGCGTTTTTTTTAAACAATGATTTATTTATCAATAAGTTATTATTGATTACACATTTTTTAACACAATGGACGACGCATAGAACGAAGTATAATAACTATTGTTTAAAGCATAAGTCTGATAAGGATGACAAATAGATCATTAAAACGTCAATGATTAATAGCAGTTGTATGACTCATTAGACAGTCGCCTTCTTTTTTTATATAATAAAAAAATTTATATAAAATAAATGTATGTATAATATGTAATATATGAAAGTAAAAAAATCGTTAGAATTAATTAAAAGTAATATTAAACTAAATGCATCAATTAAAAAATTACAATAAATTGTATTTAACAGTCGCTATATTTAAAAATGTTTAATCTGAATACGCATATCAACCGTTATTAAAAAGTAATATAAAATAATAATGAAAATGTGCGTGAGATGTGCTTATCAATCATTACTATTTTTAAATTTTCCGTCGAAAACTTGCAAAAAAATCTATTTTTTTTTTAAAAGTTTTAAAAGATATAATAAGTAAATTAAGATTTTTAAAGATCGTAACATGAGTTTATCATTTAATAATAAACAAACGCCTCGTTTGCTGCTGCTACTTGATAAACTATTTTCTTTCATTTTTTACTGCATAAAACTTGATAAATTAGACTCTCAACTATGTTGTTTAAGAAAATTTTCCTTTGTTTATCATAGTAATATTCCAATAATATTGATTTAAAGTTTTTTCTATTTCCAATTAAAATAAAAAATGATAATCTTAAATCTTTTAGTATAAATTGTAATAAGGACATTTTTTTTCGCTAATTGTCAAAAAAGATGAAACAGTGTTTAAAATAATAATTTAAAGTTTAACTTACTGTTAATTTTACCATCAATATTTATTATTTCATATAAATTTAAATTTGATAATTCAGTAATATCAGGTTGCTGCAGATGAAATGGCCGATTTAGCAATGACATAAAGTTGGCTGCAATTTTAGTGTATTATGTTGGCACAAGGTGGCGCAAATGATATTACATATTGAATTATAAATACTGCTACCTTGGTTTATGGAGTCATTTCTGTTTTGCACTTCATAGTGATCGTAAAAACAAAAAGAGAAAGTGAACATGGAAGTGAATCAAAAACGGCTACTTTTACTATACGAATTTAAATTAGAGCACAACGCAACGGAAGCAACGAGGAATATCAACAGCGCATTTGGGCCTGATACAGTTAGCGAACGAACCACTCGGCGGTGGTTCGAAAAATTTTGATCCGGAGATATGGACCTTGGAAATGAGCCACGCGGACACCCAGGATCATCGATCGATAACGACGAGCTGCGTGCATTAGTGGAGTCTGACCCCCGCCAAACCATAGGGGATCTTGTCGAGAAATTAGGCGTTCACAATTCGACAGTTTGCCGCCACTTGCAACAACTTGGAAAAGTGAAAAAGCTTGACAAATGGCTTCCGCATGAAGCGAAACTCCTTACCGAGCAAAACATGACGTGTCGAATGGAGGTTTCAAGTTCTCTTCTCTCCCGCAATAAAAAGGAACCGTTCTTGCACCGAATTGTGACCTGCGATGAAAAGTGGATTTTATACGATAATCGTCGCCGATCGGCCCAATGGCTAGATGCCGATGAAGCGCCAAGACAAATGCAGAAACCAAGCGTTCATCCAAAGAAAATAATGGTAACTGTTTGGTGGTCTGTAGCTGGAGTTATCTACTATTCGTTCCTGCAACCTGGCGAAACCATCAATATCAAATCAGCTGAGAAATACTGTGCTCAACTGGATGAAATGCATCAGAAATTGATAATCCAACGACCTAGGCTTGTCAACAGGGATGGAGTGATACTGCTTCATGATAACGCACGACCTCATGTATCGAGAACAACGGTCCAAAAATTAAACGAGTTGTGCTACGAGACTCTTCGTCACCCTCCATATTCACCAGACCTCTCACCAACAGATTGCCATTTCTCTAAACATTTGGATCACTTTTTGATAGAAAAAAGATTTAATAATGAAGCTGCTGTCAAAAATGCTTTCGAGAAGTTTCTTCGAACCAGAAACTCGGACTTCTACAAAACTGGAATAAATGTACTTGTATCTCGTTGGGAAAAGTGTGTTGCATCTATTGGTACCTATTTTGATTAAATAAATTGTCTTTATAAAAAGTTATAGCTGTTTAAAAATTTATTACTAAATCGGCCATTTCATCTGCAGCAACCTAATAATTAATTAATTATACGTAGGTAATAAACGCTAGAATCGTATTATTTATAAATAGGCTTAAAATATTGAAAATTTGGAAGTTGAATTTAAAAATGTGACATTTTTCAATCTAGAATTAAAAAAAAAAATTAAATTATTGATATACACGACGAAAAATAAAAATGTAATAAAGGAAACACTTTCAGTGAACCTGTCGGCTCTGACATATGGAACATTATGCAGTTGGCCGTCACCGGTATTTCCGTTATTGAAGAGCGATAAAAATCCAATCAGCAAAGAGTTATTAACCGAGGTGGAAGCGTCTTGGATCGGTGCGTTACTTTGCTTAAGCAGCCTATTCGTATCTCCGTTTGCAGGTACATTGATCGAGAGATTCGGTCGGAAGCGCTTCGGTTACGCGATCACCGTTCCCGTACTCATCTCCTGGCTGTTGACGATATTCGCGACGAGCCATGCGTGCCTTTTTGTGGCGCGCTTCTTTGCTGGTATCGGAGGTATGGGCATGTTCCTCGTACCTATCTACGTAAGCGAAATCGCCAGCGAGGATATACGCGGCGCACTCGGTAGCCTTATGCTTTTCGCCATAAATATCGGTATACTGCTCACCTTCGTTGCTGGATCTTTTATGACCTACAGACTATTTGGTGTTTTTCTTATGATATTTCCTATGCTCTTTCTTGGATCGTTCATATTTATGCCCGAAACACCGGTTTATTTGATGAAGAACAATCAACTTAACCAAGCTCGCAAGTAAGTTATTACATAAAGCTCGAAGAGATGCTTATTATTAATTTTATTAACAAAACTTTTTTTTATCTAAAGCTGATTAAAATAAAAATTAAATCAATAAATAAATCGTTTCGTTCTTGTAACTACCGCGTTTATTTTAAAATCATTCAATAAATATTGATACGTTCAATTTCGTAAAAATCAAATTCACCTTTGATATAAACAAGTACATAATAGATTATAATTAGTATTTTTTAATTTCTATGTTAGAAAAATCTTGTATTATTATTCTTTGAATGTAATCAAAATACTATATTTCTTTAATTATTCTCGATAATAATAGCAATTTTTAACAATGAATTTTGCAGATCTCTAATGTTTTTTAAAGGTAACAACGAAGTACTTGTCGAACAAGAACTATTACGATTACAGTTCCAACTTAATAAATCAAGCGAATCAACGAGGAAACCTGGATTTAATGATTTATTTAAAGATCGCGCTACATTTAAAGGAACAATAATATCACTAGCACTTTTAGGTGGACAGCAGCTTAGTGGAATCGTTGCCATGGTAAGATTTATAATAATATTTTAATGTTTAATCTTAAATTTAACTTTTAATCTTTATAATAAATGGTTTATTAAATGTAATGTAATAGGAAATTAGTTATTAAATAATAAATTGCCCAAATTTAAAAATTTAAAATCTTCACTCAAATAAATATAACTTACTGTATTAATGAGTGTTATCGAGAAGATAAGACTTTCTACTATTACGAGGTTAAAATATTAGATTATATCTTAATGAATTATTTTTATTTAAATTATTTTTATAAATAAATATCACTTGAGAAAATTATAATTCAATGAGAAAAATATTAAATTATAAAAGTATAAACAATCCACTAGACTGTATATATGTAATAATCGTATCGAAAAAATATTATAATTTTAATGATTTCTATTATAATTTAACGGTTGATATAACATTTTTAACAGTGATTAAATTTGAATTGTATAATCATAAATGAAATATAAACAGTATATTTAGAAAAATATTTACTTTAAATTTTCAGATAAGCTACGCGGAATCGATCTTTAAAATGGCAGGCTCGTCCTTGTCGCCCAACACAGCAGCCATAATCATAGGTGTAATTCAAATTTTCGGATCGTATCTCTCAACGCTGATGATGGAACGGGCGGGCCGTCGCCCACTGATACTCATCTCGTGCGCGGGTATGTGCGTGTGTCACTTCATCGTCGGAGGGTTCTGCTATCTTCAGAACACTGGATACGATATGGACTTCATCTCGTGGCTTCCGGTTGCTGCGCTTTCGACCTATATGATCAGTTACTGCTTGGGAATGGGTCCGGCGCCGTTTGTGATCGCCTCTGAAATATTCCGATTGGATATTACGAGTTTTGCCAATACCGTGTGCTATGTTTATCTATGGCTGATGGGTTTTTTGGTCATGAAGTTTTTCGGCTCGGCAGTTGAACTTCTTGGTATCGAAGGATGTTTCTTTTTACTTGGATTGTTTTGCGCTGGAAGCTTCTTGTTTTCCTATATTATGATACCGGAGACCAAGGGTCGCAAACGCGAAGAAATTGTCGACGAGCTTGCGGGAATCAATAGACCAAGTTCTTACTACGATGAAAAAATATTCGTCAGTGATAAAGCTGGAAGCCTTAAAGATATTATGACGGCTGAGCAAGTATGAAGAAAAAATTTTGAAAATGAAGAGTTCTGAGAGTTTTTTATTGACTCATATTTCCTTATATATGAGCAACGGATTAAAAACCTTACAAATTGACCATATAGTACAAATATTGAACAAATGACCTTTTTACTGCGAGGGTTAAATATAGTGCTTGCTTTTGTACTTTTAGTGAATAAAAGTATCGTTAGGTTTATCTAAAAAATTTAATCAGAAAAGATTAAGATGGTTATGATTTAAAATTATTATAAAAATAGGCGCATTGACCTATTCGGTCTCAAGTATGCAAAGCAACAATCAATGTAAAATTAAAAGCCGTTCGTTCATTATTTAAAATTTTTTAATTTTTTCATTTATTGAAGCGTTTATTTTATTTCAGATATTAATATATTATTAAGCGTCCATTAAAAATATTTTTTTTACAAATTATTGATTTTTTCACGAGTGTTAAATTCAATAAATGAAACACGCAATTTTATTCAATATGTAATATTTAAAACGATAACGTCTTTATTTTTTTAGACTGCTATGTATATCCGCCTTAGTCCATGATTAGGTACATTTTTTTTTCTTTTTTTGAGTAGTTTTTTGCTAAGTAATCCATGGCTACCCATCAATCTATATACTAAATATGCTTAATGCTTTTTAACTTTGTTGATCTAACCGGAACCAACCATTGTATCCAGCGTGACAAGACCATTGGCCAAAGTCGTATTTCATATTTTACAATTGACTCTGAAGTTGAAACGCGATAAAATAAAATTAAAATATTTCGAAATATAATAATTAGCAAATGTTTCATTTAATATAAAAAAAGTAAAAGTAATAAAATATAGTATAAAATTTAAGAAAGCTTCAGAATAATGAATAATTTATAACTTATAATTTTCGTACGTTGAAACATTTTAAGAAGTCGTATAGCTTCCAGGTAAATTTATGTTAATTTAAGGTAGATTTTATTGTTTATTTTCAATGTGAAACAATTTTAAGTATATTTTGAACACTAAATAGTAAAACCAGTATACTTAACTGATTAAATGTTTTTTTTTTTTCTATAATGAGCTATTATATTTAATATCTGTTTGAATGAATGATACGATCAATTTTGTACAAAAAGTAATATAGTTTATGTTAACGTGCGAGATAATAGAAAATGTAAGCAAATTGTTATGCGTCAAGTATTTTATTTTTATAAAAAAAAAACTGCAATTTTTTTAATAAAAAATATTCATACAATATATTTGTTTTATTTACATGAGTAGGTAATTAAAAAAATTCTATTAAATTTTATTGTATTTTATTTTACTTTTATTTTTTTTTTTTAGTAAGAGATTAAATTCAAAATTTAAAACAGCAATAAACCATACCCACGCTGCATGAATTAATAAGATTTATGATGCACTTATATCTATATGTATATCTCAGTTTCTATAAATTTAGGCGCGTACAATTAATTAGAGTCAACAGATAATTCAAGTTGAAACATTTTAAAATAAAAGATACGTGCTTTATGTAATTAATTACATCATTATAGTAATCTCATATACTTTAGTGATTCTACAAAAACTTTATTCTGGTGAAAATTTAATTGCTTCATTATATTTCTTTGATTATATGCATATAATAATTTATTAATATATTTCGTATATAATTTCTAACTTTAACTTAAATATCAGCTTCCTTTAATTATGTGATGATAAAAGATTTATGGTTTCAAACAAATCTGTTTTTATATAAGAGGTTTTTTTCTTTGAAAAATTTTTATGGCTTTACTGAAAAACCACTAGTATACAAAATATATGAATATATGAGATATATTTAGTATGGTATTCCATAAAACAATTTTTTTTATCGTTCAGGCACAAACCTTCTTTGCACTCTGTTCACTGCCATCTTACAGTATATCGCTACTTTTCGTTTGATTCCATCTTACATTGCCAGTATTGAAAGGCAGTGTGTGCTTACCGGCCATTGCGCAAGCGGGGCATTTAGTTTTTGCAACGAAATTTTGCTTCGAAAATTATGAAACATAAACTGTCTATTAAAAATTTTTTGCTACTTATCGGCGGATAGTGTTTCAGGCAAAACTATTAACTGCGCGGTGTCTCTTCGAAATCACTGGGACTCCAGATAGAGAAAGGATTAACGCGTATTAAGCAAGAAAAGCTCTCTTTTTTAAAAATGAACGTTTTTATACCAATGATTATTGCAGTGAACAACAATTTGAAACTATTACATATGTGCACAATAAAAGTAATCTTTAGTTTTAACAAGACCATCGTATCATTAAGTATTTTGATTTGCTGAGTTCGATTGCGGCATCAGCTTTCTTCCTGCGAAAACCCCTTGTTTTTTCTGCTAGGAGCCAGCCTCTCTTCAAAATATTGCATCTCGGCTAATGTCTCGCATTTGAGATTTCTAAATGATATTAAATAACAGGGAATGTATAAAACCCATATATTTTTACTCGCTGAATCGGAATATGACATTAGTTTTTATCCTCTGTCAAAAGATTTTCCACGGAAAAATTCAAATCTGCCGTGCTTCTATCGCTTAAGACTAACGAGAGAATTAACATGTTGATTTGACAAAAATTATCATGATAGTAGATTTCGTCACAATATAAATATCATTTTGTAAATTAAACTATATACGCATACCATTTTTCATTTTGAATTATAGTAAAACTTAAAGTTTTTACTGGCATCGCATACTATTTAAATTTGTATATTGCACAGCTTTCCGTCACGTGTCACAAAACTATCTTTAGATAGATTCAAAAATAATAAATTAACAGCAGTTAATGTGTATATTAAATAGTACGTAGTTTAATCGTTGACAAACAAAAGATTTTGGCTTGCAAAGTAAGTCTGCTCTCAAACTGTACTGGCAATTTTCCCAGTGAGGAAGTAAGCAGATAATAGTAACATTTATAAGATACTTTTTTTTTTAAAAATTGTTTATTAAAATTTATTGATATTATAAATATTTAATTTTATTAAAAATAAATCAATACATATAATTTAACAATTTTAAAAGATAAAAGTTTTTAATTATCAGAATATTTCATGAATACTTTGTAAAAATAGATACATGACAGTAATTTAATTTTATTAATGTAAAAAGATAAGAAAATTATTCTTATATTTAATCTTACATTTGATTGTAGTTTTGGAAATTAAAAATATTTTTTAAATTTTAATAATGATATAATATTTTTAACTAGTCAATATTCAAAATATATAACTATTTACATTTGTCGAGTAAGAAACATAATTTAATAATATTAATAACAAATTGGTAAGCAAAAAAAATATTCGTTACTTTAAACTTTGAAAAGTAGGTGCTAATTTTTTTATTGCTAATACGCAGTATTAACTATTTATTTAGTTATTTACAAACAATTTTTGTTTACAAATTTTACGTTAAATTAATCATCCGAAGTTCTTTTCCGTACAGCTTTATTTCCTAATTTTCTCCGTTTAAAAGAAACTGTCGAACCTTCTTCATCACTGTCGCCAGTAGAAATATGAGTTATAGTCTTTTCTTTAAAAACTTTTTGAGGCGGTAGTTCTTCAAAGCTAATTGTTGGAACGATTGGTGCTTTAACTTGAGGCAGTTGTAGATCTATTTGTGGAGTTTTACTGAAAAATCATGATGATAGTTATTGAATAATCAATAAAAATAGTTTTAAATTAAATAAAATAAAGCGCCTTACATTGTTTTGACGACTTGCCATGAACCATAAGGTTGTGGTTTTTCTGGAACACTATAGTCTCTTCTGTATGGTATTTTTTCTTCTTCGAATTCTTCTTTCACTTCCACACTAGAATCATCAGCACTTTCGGCTTTTTTAGTTGCAAGGAATTGTTTTCGAATTTCACGAAGTTTCTCCCGTTCTATATTTGCTCGTTGCTCTTCGAATTTTTCTGCTTTCTTTTTTTCATCTTCCTTATCTAATTCTTTTAAAAATTCTTCTTGAAGAGCTTGTTCCTTAGCATCTTCAGCTTGCTCTGCTAAAGACATAAAACCTTCTGCCGGTGGTTCCCATACTGACTCTAGAATAGAAAACAAATATTTTTTGTTTGCATAATCTTTTATTATATTGAATCGTGTCATTTTCATATGTTTGAAAATTTATATAAGATATAATACTTATATAAACCAATTGTGTAAAAAAATATTTCAATTTATTTTGTAATTATTATACAAATACGTTAATTAAAATTATAAAAATAAAATATTAGAATTAGAAAGGTGATTTTTAGACACTTTAAGAGATAGCAAAAAAAAAAAAAAAAAAATGAATGTTAAATTAAGATGAATTAATTTTTATTAACTTTGTTATTATTAAGACATTTGTATGGAGAAATTTTAGATGATACAATTTATCAAAAAGACTTTTAGGAAACAAGAAGTGCATTCAAATGGAAACATGTCTCTCGAAACACGTTTTATTCTACTTAATATCCCATATATATCACAATTTTTTTTTTTTTTTTTTTTTTTTTTTTTAACAAAATAATTATTTTCTTTTTTGTTTGCAGTTTTTTTGATTTATTAAAGAAACGAGAAAATTAAAACTATAAAGAAATTTTAAAATATTTATTAATTAGATTTGATAAAACATTAAAATTTAATCATAACGGTTATATTTTTAAATAATAATGTTTAAAAAATCGGTATTGAGTTCAAAAACAATATAATTAAAACAATATGAGTAAGTGTACAAACCATTTGTTTCGATGTTCCAATAGTAAGAATAGCCTTGCGTGCGAGCTTCGTACCAAACTTTTCTTATTGACGCCTTGCTACTCGTCGCTTCGTCCCGTGATGTTTTGCCTTTACCTTTTCCTTTCTCAGATTTACCTTTTTCATTAGATTTTTCAACGTTTTTGGCAGCTTCCTTGTTAGCCTTTGCTTCGCGAGCTTTTATGCGGGCTAATTTTTGTTTAGCAAATGGATCGAGTGGATCTACGTCAGCTGCTCCGTACTGTAAGAATATTAACAAATGTTTTTTAAAAGTTGCAGCTTTTTTTAGTGTAAAATTTTAATTATCGCTGAAGTAAAAAAAAGGTAAACAAATAATTAATAAATTAGTTATTTAAATACTAAATGGATAAAGTATGCATTCAACGAATTAAATTTTTTAATACATCAATAATGAAAACAATTTTTCCTTTAATATATGTATAATAAATTAGTACAAAATAATTTCATAAACACTTGGCAGTATTTTTTTTTTAAATTATCTAAGAAGTCTTAAATTTTTAATTTAATTTTTAGAATATTAAACATTAAATTATTATTTCAAAATTAACATTTTTTACGTAGACTATAAAGAAGTTAGAATAAACTTTAATGAATTTAGCTATAACGCTTGATTCTGCTATTATTATAAACCATGTACCAACACCTACGATAACACAATCAGGATAAAAGCGCTTACAGATTGATGATAGCTCCATTCATTGAACCGTGGATGAGCTTCTGGCGCGGCGTTCGGCACGCGATTTCGATTGTGAGACTCTTCCTCTTTATCCTGCGATAAAAGTGCATTATACAATAAAAAAACGACAAATAATTTAATAATAGAAACGTCAAATGCACGTGCGCTGCTAATACGAGTTTAAATCCATCTTACACACCCACACGTACAAAAATATATGTATAGACGTTTCTAGGAGCTAACATAAAAGATCGATCCCTGAAACAATCGATCGACACCGTAGCTACTCACTTTCCTCTCTTCCTTCGACTTGTTACCCTTTTCACGTATGATCTTATCGGCCGTCATATCCCGAGTATTGCTCTCAACGTCCTTGAGATAAGCAGCCATCGCCGCCTGAAAAGAAAAGTATGAATCTTAAGCATAATTTTTATATCTTCGACAAATTTTAAACGTATAGTCTCTTTTCGCATTATAATCTTATGCACTTTGTGGGAAAAATTCAAAATTAAGAGGCTTTTCAAGTAAGCACGCGGCACACTTTTTTTTTTCGTTTTATAATAAATCATTTTTTTCAATGGGTTAGGCTAAAAATGT
Organism: Chalcis sispes; assembly: GCA_949987625.1. Lineage (NCBI taxonomy): Eukaryota > Metazoa > Arthropoda > Insecta > Hymenoptera > Chalcididae > Chalcis > Chalcis sispes. The sequence continues at coordinate 68,782,888 of OX465094.1, forward strand.
TAATTTCACCTTTTCCATTTTCTCAAAGTCATTTTCGAATTTCTTTTGTTGCTTGGCCTGTTTGGCACTGTTCCTCTGGATCTCCTTTAGGCGTTTCTTGACGTTCTCCTTATGCTTTCTACCGCCCTCGTGGAACTCGATGCTTGGCTTGTTGTCCGCTATCCAGCATTTGCAAAAGTCGCAGAACTTACGTGCCTGAGACTTCCAAAAATCAGCCCTGGAACAAAAATTTTATGAAAATTGTGATTTTTTTTTTTTCATCTGTTTAATACCAAAACGTATGAAAAAAAGCTGTATTAGTTTTTATTGTTTTAATTTATCTTATCGGTTAAAAAATGATTAGTAAAAATATATACAATACATATTAGGTTTCTTTGACAGACTAAATTTAGAAAAAAAACCATTTTAAAATTTTTTATCAATGAAAAATTATGCAAATTTTGAATACACAATATTCTATTTTTTATTGCATTAAATGATACATTCTATATTTGATTGCATTCGCATTTACTTCCATTATTTATTAGTAATTTTTTAATTTATCGTTAAGCAAAATTTTAAAAATGTTTGCAATAAAATAATAATATTTTTGATAGCACATTAATTAGTTTAAAGAAGTACATTTTCTGTGATTAATAATTTATATAAAATTATAATTATGAATTAAATATTTTTATGAATTAAAAATTTTAATGCACAAATCATAATGTAGCTTTTGAAGGATCTTTTAGAAAAATACAAATAAAGGAAAATTTACAATAGGTATCAACGTCGTTTTTATTCATTCGTACTTCAATTTCGTCTTGTAATAGACGGAAATGAGGCAAACTACTTGGCTATTAACGAAATCGTAAAAATGCCTCGCCAAGTAAGCTCGAAAGCTGAATTCGTTAGGTCACATTTACCCATTTATACGTTCGTTCAAAGTCGCATGAACCGACAATTGACTAGATACGGAATTTCATCCGTTTCCACTCTGAATTACTTAATTTTTTAATAGCTCGAAAGAAAACATATTTTATTTTTTAAATACTTTTATTTAATTTTTACGAAATGAAACCGAAGAAAAATTATTAATCAAAGCTTTTATATTGTTAAAAAAAACTGTAGTACTATTATGCATGTGCAAGTTAAAGCAGTTCACAAAATTTTTTTAATACGGTGCCTGACTATTCTTACCCTTAACTACTGAATTCATATTTACATGGTGAACATATTCTATTGATTTATTATTTCAAGTATTCATTGTTATTTTCATAATTCATTAGGACGTATGTATGCAATTAAATTTTTTATTATAAAAAAAAACGCTTTTTAGTTAATATTTTATTACGATGTGCAGTATAAGAATTGCACGATTTTGTGATTATATCAAAAGTAAAAAACAATTAGCGAGAAAGGAAAAACAAATTTTATTTAATTATTGTTAAACATTTTCAACAATCTACAAGCTTTAATAAAACAAAAAAAAAAACAAAAAAAAAAAAAAACCGCATTTTTGTGCAGTAATCAAAAGAAAACCTTTGGATTTGTGTCAATGGAGCTTACATTTATACGAGGATAATATATCTGTTTGCACTTCATTATTTCGGATCAAAAACAACATCGTTACGATTTTCGAACCTTCATAATTTCCAAATACGAATTCCAATAACTTCTTCCTAATTCAAAAGTTGAATAATGAAAATATGACATTTAGTCAACGTTAACCAAACTAAATTTAATTTACTTTGAAACATAAACATATTATTAAAAATTTTTGCTTCATACAAATAGCAATACTATATGTTTCTTCTAATTTTTATCAATAAAAAAATCAAATAATTTTAAAGAAAGAGGAGGTTTAAAATAAACAAGAAACAATTCTTCGTATCTTTACTTTATTATAGTATGTCAATGCTAATTACCTTCGACTAAAATTTCATCTTATTTAACAATGTTAAAGCATAAACTTATTCTTAATGGTAAAAATTAATTTTCAATAAAATATTAACGTATTATAATTTTGATTAAAGTTGTTTTTTTTTAAATATTTTCAACGTTTTGCCTTGATTCATATGCATCAGAGTTTCATATAAATATTAATAACTATAATGTTATGATTATGCACAAGTTATTACATAGAAATTTTAATAAAGCCCGTGTGATATGTGGAAAGCATTAATACCGTAATATTTTAGTTTAAATGAGTTTATAATTAAAACACACTAGTTTAACCAATAAATAATAATGTAAAATTTTAAATCGTTTTATTACAATAAGTAGTTTACAGATCAATGATAATAATGTTTAAAAAATTAAGAAAATATTTTAAGATTAATTGCAATTGAATCAAAGGTAAAATAGATTCTCTATTTTTTGATAAGTCGGATAGAGTCTTCATTGCATCAACTATCTTTATACTCGTTATGAAATTTTTACTACCTAACGAGTCTATTTTAGGCGCATTCATATATAGAAGAGCACTTAACTTCATTATTGTGCCACAAAAGTCTGCTTTTTATTTACTCGGGTAGTAAAAATTCAATGTAATCATTGTAAATCAAAATAACTGTGTATCAATAAAATCTATGTATTTAAAATAATAATATAATTATTGTATATTATTATAATAATTTGTTTTAAAAATTTAATCACGAGTTTTACTTTATCTTGATTATTCACTTTATAATTTTCTCTTCTCGTGACTTCACGCATGTATCTTGAAAATATTTTATTCATTAATAACAATTTATAATAGTTCGAAGATAATCGAATTATTTTTTTCTATCAGCTTGTAAAGCATTGGAAAATATCCGAAGATTAATTGAAAGTTAAAATGTGCACCGATTAAATTGGGTTGATTTAGAAGAAAATAGATAAAATTTCATCTTTTACAATCTTCGTTTACCGTTTACTTAAAAATAAATAATACAATAGAAAAAAAAAATTAACATATACTAGTAGTAAATAAAAATATATAGTAAATAAAAATTATATACGCGCCAAGAAAATAATATTGCAATAATATGAATAGTTTTTTTTTTTTTTTCAGTAAGTAAAAATTTTACAGCACTTTTGTGTTTTTGCAATATTGACTAAATAATAAAAGTAAGCAAAAAAAAAAAAAAAAAAACACTTCGTTACAAGCAAACGTACAAAGAAAATAGACGGAGAAGCTTTTAAAAATAATCTCGTCGAACCATAAACTCTTTTATTTTCCGTTCGCACTAAAACAAGACAGTCGCGGCAAACTTTAAAAGCTATATATATATATATATATATATATATATATATATATATATATATATATATATATATATATATATATACTGACACGTAAATAGGCAGCAACTAAAAGTGTCGAAAAGTAACATCAACATACATCTCTTCTCTTTTGTACACGCGCGCGCGCGCGTGCGTGCGTGCGCTCGCAAAGAAAACCAAATTAGAAGGTAATTAATCAATCTCGGACTCTTGGCGCATCGTCGGAATAATTTAAACGCGAGTAAGCGTATACAACACGTAGATGCCCTTGGGTGTCATCAACTTCGTTCATCTTTTCCATCAATTGTAGCGGTGGCTCTTTGCATAACCGCTGGCCGCGCGGTACATCGAAATTAAAAAGCCGACAATGAATTGCGGCGTCGAGGCCCCGATGCTCGGCTTGTTTTGTTATTCTCTACCTTTCATGCTGTCGTCTGTGTATACGCGGACACGATTCCGCGTGCTCGTCAATTTTATTGAAAGTAAAAACTAGGCGTATGCATATGCCTACGTGCAATATGTGCAGCAAGAATACGCGTTAATCACTTTTTCCTGCAAGGCTGATACTTTTTGACGCTGTGTGTGTGTGTGTGCGTGTACGCTAGCTGCGACTCTCATTGTACTCTCTAGTTTTTCTCTCTTCCCGTTTACGCGACATTTCTTTTCAAATAATCAACAATAATTGTAAAAATTATAAATTATTTATTTTAACAACTTGTATAAAGTTTTTAATAATGACATTGAAACGAAATTAAAATTTTGTTAATGAAATTTTAAAATGAAAAACTGATGATTATAAATAAAATTCTGAAAATAGTTCTTTTTATTTAATGATGCTCGTTTAATATAATTTTCTTACATATTTTTATAAATTGCAAGAGATGAAATAGTAAAGAATTTAAAAAATTTGTAAAAAGTGTTATTTATTGTTTTATTTTTTATAAAATCCTAGTGTACGCGTGAACATTTTTAGAATCTACAACCTGTGTGTCGCACGATATTTTTTAAAGTCTTTTAATCTGATTATAAAATGTAAAAGTTACATAATACAAAGAAAAATCTAAGATGATTATTTTAATACTCTTAGGCTCTTTTACGTTATTATTTATTATAAGAAGATATAACAAAAAAAAAAAAAACTTATACGCATTTCTGGCAAAACGTTCTTAAATTATAAAGAAAAAAAATATACATGTATATACATATATATTTTCTCATTCGTTGTTATTTCGTTAAAAAATATATAATAATTCTCTTAAAAATCATAATACATCATAAATTCAAATATAATTTGAGACACATTTTTGCATTTTTGATACGATAAAGAATGTTACTGTTTCTTGCCAACAATTTTTCTTTCTTTCTTTCTTTCTTTATTTTTTTTTTTTTTTTTTTTTTTTTTTTTTTTTTTTTTTTTTTTTTTTTTTTTTTTTTTTTTTTTTTTTTTTTTTTGTAAAATTTAAAAATAAACTTTATGACTGTATTTCAGCTTACAAGTATAAAAGTCTGCTAAATAAAGATAAAAGTTTTAAGTCGTAAGTTTATCAATCGGTTGAAAAAAAAAAAAAAAAAAAAAATACAAAAACAAAAAGTAAAAAATTTGTATAAAATTTTCTTTGATTAACGGAAGTTGAAAGAAAATTTATTAAATTTTATTGCAACGTCAACCGCGTGGTTTCGAGCAAGGTCAGATATGCTGAGAATTCGAGTTTCAAAATCACGACGATACTCTGTCGTTTTGCCAACTTATTGTTGGACATTCAAATTACTTTAATTGAAATACAATAATCAAGTCTTCGTCTAAATTTAGTTCACATTCGAATTTCGAATAATTTAAATTCGCATTGTAAAATTTCTGTTTATTTTTAAGTTTGCTTTTATATACATTGGTATTTGAAAATGTTCACAAATTTTCGAAATTAAGAAAAATAAAATAAAAATATCAATTTCTTTCATGAGGGTTAAAAAAATTTTTTTTTTTTAAATTTTGATTGAATGATAACAAAGTAAGTTGTCATAAAAATTTTTGAACAAAAAAAAAAAAAAAAAAAAAAAAATATATAAGAAATTGTCTATATATGTACAATAGAAATATGAGATTTTTTTAATAAACAAAATTTTCATCAGTCTTTTCATTGTAAAACTTTAAAGTTTGCTTTTCTACGCGTATGATTTTATATATAAAATGCAATGGCTAACACAAAATAGCGTTCTGATATAGTTTAGATTGAAATACTTTTACTTAGATATATATTAAACTGTTAAACTTTACTTCGGTAAACTAGAATAATTTAATAGGTAAAATTACTTTTATAATTGTAAAAAGAACGTATAAAATACAGTTGTACATTATATGCATAAATATACACTCAGGTGTAATAGAGTTCTAAAATAGGAAAAAAAACAATAATCCAAAAATTTTATATACTTTGTACAATGTGAAAATATGTATGTGCTAAAGAGAGATTTATTTCAAGGAATCTAAATTTGTCAGTGATTTTGAAAACAGCGTAAAACGCGTTTTAAACAATCCAAGCATAAATCTAAAAGTAAAGTAAACGATTGACATCGTTTGCATTAATGTATATTTTGTAAAATTTCGTCATTTTAAAATTATTATTCGTTTACATGCGAATAAAATAAAGGACATTATTGATAAGGATCGTTGAAAATTACATATGGATCTGGGACCTCAGCAATTTCATTGATGCTATGTATACAAATTATCTGCCACTGACAGCTTTCGGATAACACGTATACGATTGTGTAGTTGATCGTATAAATAAATAACTTCGGTGTTTGAATATTATGAAATAATATCGTTAGATTTTCATTCAATTATTTCATAATAATATCATAAACAAATGTTTTTGTAATAAAATTGTAATAAATTAGTTACTTGTTGCAATAAAATTAATGTTTCGTTTAAGTATTGTTATCGCAATAAGAATAATTTAAAGTAACTTATTATTATCAACGATTCTTAAAAAACATTTTTTTTTCTCAACTAGCAGTAGAGATTCTTCTTATCATATTCATGTGCATAAAATGATAATATTCCTTAATGAATCAGATCGTACGAAACATGTGGTATAATAATATCGCATTAATTATATATATATATTAATGCATTAATTATACAGCGGGTAAAAATAAATATAGTTGTTTATATATAAAAGCGATGTTCCGCTTAAGTAGAGGTATCGATGCTGAAGAATAAAATATTGAATGCTACGAGCGGGTCAAAACATTTGTTTCTAATCGCTAATACATATTAATAAATTAAACTCGATTAATAGATAAGAAATTTTATTAAATATCGTTAAAAAATATTTTTTATTTTATAATAAATATTTAATACAGATCTCGATTAAATAATTTGAGGAAACATTTGTTTTGTATAGATTGATTTTAAAGATTTATTTAAAAATTTTATTTTTAGAATGCGTACTTTACGCATTAATTTATTATTTTACGTTAAGTACATTTTATACCTAAAATTATAAGCTAAAAATAAATCTCCCTTGTAATGTTTGCACATTTGAAAAGCTTCTTATTCAGGAGTGGGAAAAGGAAACAGCGACGCGACTTGTTTTGCAAACGAGTACAAGTTGACATATTATTTGCAACATGTGTGTATTTTATGTTATGCGTATGTAATACGCATGAGCAAAAGAGTACTAAAGTATATAGCGAGAGAAAACTTGCTGGTCTTCGCGTAAATCAGATAAGCAACACCGTCGGTAAATGGAAAACACGTTGAAAAGTCTATTAAACGCTCTCTCGCGTGAAAATAAACAATATGGAAGTTTGCATTGGTATAAGTTGAAGATTGCATTATGAAAATAAATTTTAGCAGCAAACAATAATTGGCATTTGTTTGATTTTTTATATATTTATTTTTTTTATAGAAGATTAATTTTTTTTTAAATTTCGAGTTAGATCTGAAATATAATTAAACTGTGTTGCATAGATTATTGTTATGAAGAAGTTAAGTCAATATGTATATATTGACAATATTTGAAACAATTATGAAAATAATCACCTCGCGGACTTATATAACCCGCGAGTAAAGACGACTCTGAAATTAGTTGATTCTTTAATAAGAAATAAGATGATAAAACGATGATACTACGATGGAATATTTAACTTAATATTATCGTCTATTGCTCGATAAAAAGAAACGAAATTTATTTAAAGAAGCGAGTAAAGAAAAAAAAAAACTATTGCGAAACGGTTTTTTCAACTTTCACGATCAACGATATAAAGCAAACATAAAGCCATCGGCAGGTTAACACTTCTCTCGACAACATGCGACCGTTAAATTGATGTATATATATATATTTAAGGGCCATTACATACTGCTGACGGCTAATAAAATTCTGAGCTTATCGACGCGAGACTTTGTTTATCCGTATAGCCAAGAATTTTTACTATTTTCTTTCTCTCTTCCATTCTCTCTTTCTCTCTCTCTCTCTCTCTCTCTCTCTCTCTCTCTCTCTCTCTCTCTTACATTCGTTTTCTTTGATTAGTCTTGGTTTGTTTATACGAGCGAGTAGAAGAAACAAATTTTGAAACGACCAACTGTCGGAAATACCTCGGTCGAAAGCGAGACGCCGCGTATTCGCAAACTTCAAGCGTCGACGTATTGGTCTTTACTTTGTGTTTAATGGATCTTTACTACTGCGCGCGACTCCCTCGCCTTTCAACCATTTCTTTTTTCTTTTCTTCATTTCCAAAGGATTAAGCTGCAAATTTTACATCGGTTTAGTAGTAGTTTAGTATTGTTATACGGTCATTTAGGAGCAACTACATAATCAATTAATTCTCTTTTTCACCTCACCCTAACGTTCATTTATAAAGAAAAGAAAAGTAATGCTTTATCTGAGAGAAAAGTTTGAAACTCTGGTTTCGACTGGTGCTTTGTGAGAATATTTATTATCTACTCTAGTTTGCTTAAGTTATTGTCTGCATACCGGCAAAATTTATATATTTTTTAATTTAATAAAGGATTCATTGTAACTAATTTCGTTGTTAATTCTTTAAATACAACAAGGATGATAAATTATTTTGATAATAAACATTTTTGTTTATTTGACTTACTACATTTATAATGATAAATTTATTTGTTTATTTGAACTTTTGTAATTTTAAACATCAAAAATATCAATTATTTAAGTTATAACTGCACTAAACAAAATACCAAATGTAATTTATTTTTATAATTTCTTTTTTTAGTTCGTATAAAGAAAATATTTTTTTTTGTTTTTATGAAAATAATGAAATATGTAAAATAATTTCTTTTTAAATTTAGAATTTTTGTCTTTATAATATTCATACAATTGATTGATCAATAATTTTTTCTAAAATAAATCTGCTTGTTAAGTTATTTTCTAAAATTAATAAAAGTTGTATCATTGGTAGCCTAAAAAACTTAACGATTAAATCAATGATAATAATTTTAAGTGAAGTTATTTTACATGTATGTTAAGAAAATAATGTCAATAGATAATTTTGATAAAAATATTATCTCTATTGTCGTGTGCTTAACAGAATAAAATAAAAGGCATCGCGACAATGATTAAATAACCATTTAAATACGTATCTGCGATTTGCAAAAATACAAAGTCGCTAATCTAGTATAAAACAATAACAAACGAAAAACCTACAACTGCATTTTTTGCGAAGTATCAAACGCAAACGAAATCATCCAGCGTTGCAGTTTTTTTGTTAACGCCAATGAAGCCGAAGATCCGAAGCAACTCCGAATCGAGTATCCGGCCTAATAACTAATTAAAACTAATGTGTGTCGCATCGCCAATTGACATACAACGGAAAGGAGGGCTTTAAAATAAACTCGACGCTGTCTATACGTACAAACCTCTATAGGTAACTTCTCCCGGTAACGGTAGCAACTTGCTCGTACTATATACTCTGGCGCTACATCGCGTCCTGCGTCTCTCTCTCTCTCTCTGCCCCTCTCTATCTCTCGACGGAAGTTTGCCAATTGTGTCTCGATGCGAGAAATTTCTGGCCGACGAGTGGCTCGTCTCGGGCCTCTGCTGCGCGTGTGTACACCACTTGCCCGGCGGCCAGATTATTTTTCTACCTGTGCGTTTAAACGAAATTGAAGATACTTCGCCATTGTTAAACGCTGGGCAATTTTCCGAACGATCGCTTCAAGGTTCCTTGGATATGACTAGAAACAGGTCGAAGAAAAAAAAAAAAAAAAAGAAAAGAAAAAAAATAGTATCGATACCGTTAAAAATTTCAAACGAAAATGAATGATCAAGCAATTTTGGGATTACCGACGCTTCTTTATAATGTATGGGCGAGAGGTTAAATAGTGGAATGAAATACACGACAGTTTATAGGGGCAGTAAAAACTCGTTTATGCATTCGTTGCGTTGTTCCGTTTTATTACAAAAAGGAAAAACATACGACATTGTTGGAGAATGTAACACACATTGAAACACGTGATTGTACGAATATAATAAAATACGAAGGCAAATTATTTTACCCAATTTTTAAATTCCATTATAATTAATCGCTAATGAATGATTTAATCGATTCGAGAGAAAAGTACAACTTTTAATTCATCATAAAATTATTGCGTTAAAGATTTTAAAGAAGCGCATAAAAAGAGTAAAGTTTTATTTGCAAATTCGTGCAACTTTATATATTCAAACGAAACTTTTTGGCACCGGAAAGTTAAACAGTTGTGAATTTAACGACTCGTAGGTTTTTTTTTCAGATTTACTTTTCAGAAAAACTTTGGAGAATAACCGGGAAAAGTTTGTCGATCTAATTTTTATAAATCAAACATAGGTGCGTACAAATTATGCAAATGAAAAAAAATTTTACATTATGTTGTAAAATTAAAATGTAACTATTTTTTATATTACACTTTATGGTTATATCGTGTTTCCATTAAATTATATTGGTTAAAGATAACACTAATAAATGAGATAAGAGTTATTTATTTGTTTAAATAATAAACGAAAATATTTAAAAAAAAAAAAAAAAAAAAGATTATCGATTTAAATAGTATAATAAAAAAATTTTAAAGTAAACTAAAATTTTTGATGAAATATGTAAATTTAAGTATCGTTTTAATACATTTACCTAAAACGTTCCAAGACAAAAGCAAGCATTGATTTTAAAATTCGGCAAAATATCAAGTTTACACAATGTACGTGAAAATTTTGCATCGGTAAATTCTCATCCGTTATCCCCACACATATTTGCATGCAAGACGCCTACAACTTACCTCAACCCAACGAGCAGCAGCAGCAGCAGCAGCTTACTGCTACTCGACCTGATATCTATAAAATGCGGTTATCCAAAGAGGATGAAGTTCGACCGAGTGGAAAAGGATTTGATAAGGTCAATCGGTGTCGCAAAAATATTAAAATTGAGAACAAAAAGTTAAATTAAAGTCAATTTTTTTTTTTTTTTTTTTTTTTTTTTTTTTTTTTCTTTTTTTTTTGCAAAAATTATTTATTTAATCTTTTTATTTTTTTATAATTTACAGAAAATAATTTATTAATTTACGGCTATGGTATTGTTAAAAATTTCATATATAATTCATTTTTTCTTATTAAATATATAACATTTCATTACAAGTTCTTAAAATACGCAACAAATTAATGGATTGTAAATGTACGAAAAAAACTTATTTCTCATGTTTACATAATATTAAACGTTAAAATAATAATTTAACATTTAACATTTTTCTATACGCTACAAGCAAATGGCATATATTAAATGTTTAAAAAAACTGAAAAATAATTGAAGCACGACATTACATTTTTCATCATTTTAATTTTAATTATTTTAATCATTTACTCAAAGTAACAATTATAACTATAATAGATATTCTAATCTTTTTACGTAATTATCTAAAATTTTCATAAGGATTAATGTATACGAAAATATTTATATATACATCATATGCAGCGCATTTGTAAATATCCGATGGTTCGATATAACAAGTGGTCTTTGAAAAATTTTTCTCGTTAATTTTATGAATACAGCCAATTGATTAAGCTGATATTTTGACTAGTCCTAATTAAGTATATAAATTGGTCCTTCTAGGAACAACTTGAGAGCTAGCCAAATTTTTTATTTAGCAAGCTAGAGTTCGATAAATAATGTAATATTTTTTTTTATCGATTTAATCTATACTTAAAATATTACAATTCCATTAAAATTATTTATAATACTGTAAATTCGTCAACGTACTTACATATTGAAAAATATTATTTTTACAACGATAAATTAATAAAAAATAAACGATTAAAACAAAAAAAAATTAAAATATATTTATAACACACAATTTCAAATATGAATATGTTCATTTTAAAGGTATCGTAAAATTCTTTGAAAATAAAAAAAAAGCTGAAATAATTTTTTTTATACATATCATAGAATTTATACTTTATTATTGAACGTGTATACGATATGCAAAAACTCTCATACTTACGTTTGTTTTTATTCTATTAATTAAATTACTGGATTTAAGTAACAATTTACAAATTTTTAATTTTACAGATTATTATATCTCTTTAAATGTTTGAAGACTTTTGGGTTGTTCAATATACTTATATATATATATATATATATTTTTTTTTAATTTTTAAAAGTGAATAAAAATTGCAAGTAGTAATAATGAAGCAAATTAAATTAACTCATTCGATCATAAATTAAAACTTTAACGAAAATAAATCATTGAAAAATGGTGCTCGTTATGAAAAGTTGGATGTAAGAAAACGTTAATACTTAGATCAAGAATTATTACACTCGTCTAGTTTAATTTAATATAGAAATTCTGATTCTCTTTTAAAAGAGACGCTAATAGTAATGAGCAGTAAATCATAAGAGACGAAAATTAACTCTTGGAACTAAGAAATCGCGCAAAAGCGGATGGCATTGGCTTTTCGAAAGTAACGAAAGAATTTTCGCAGTTAATAACTGTTTAATGAAATTTTAAAATTTTTCGCCAACTCGAAGAAATTCAAAGAACATTAATTCCTCCCTATCGATTATTGAACCCCTTTCATTATACAAGCTCTTTCCCTCTCCTAACTCGCGATAGTAAACTAGTCCACTTCTATAGTGTGTCACACAAAAGTAGCATATGCTTATTCAGCAGTGTCGATGGTTAGACCAAAAGAGAGAGAGAGAGAGAGAGAGAGAGAGAAAGAGAAAGAGAGAGAGAGACGAAGAAAGAGCTCGTTGTAGCTCCGAGTGCGAGCATCTCGTGTATGCGCCTCGGAGTAAGAGAGGCGATCGAGCGCGCAAAGTCTAAGCGGCCTTCCTAAAATACACGTCTCGCGCGGATACATACATATATCGAGAGAGCGTCACACGCTCGGTATATATATATATATATATATATATATATATATATATATATGTGTGTATAAATGGATTCGTATATATGTATATGTTTTGCAGGGTAAAGCGTCATCATCCGTCAGAGTTTTGCGAAGCGTCGCGCGACTCGCACAGCCCGTTTCTTCTATTCGAAAATGTTTAGTCGATTTTTCGCGCGGCACTTACTTGGCTTGCTTAGACATATAAATCCGAGGTTTTGCCGATCGAATTTTCGTGTCTCTGCGAGTATGCCATGCGCACATACACATATACACATTTACCCCAACTAGAGACGGGATATCGAGTATCTTGTAAATCTTACCTCGTTCGCGCTGACGTATATAGCTATAGCGTTTGATGACTGCGGGTTAAGTTTATGGAAAACACGCTCGATGACGGCTCAAGTAAAAGGATTGATCGATGTTTTAAAAGAAGAAAAAAAAAAAAAAAAACGTTTCACGATTAACTTTATCACGATTATTTCTTTGATATTACTTTTAACATGATAAATATCTATCTTAACAAGATGTCGATATTTATAAAAGACTTTAATTTTTTAATTTTATACTTTTTATACTGTTTCTATAAACGAGAAATAAAATTTAAATTGAAATAGCGTTAAAAAAAGGTTGTACTTTTCAAAAAGATAGCTTCTATAACAACGCACACGTTTAACAAAAAATTAATGTTTAATTAATTTAAATTATTACAATATGTATTACTGTTATTTATATAATTAAACAAAAATTAAAATTAAAATTTTGTTTTAGCGGAATGTGTTTCATTAATTAGTTTTTTTTATATTCGGTTTACATATTTATTATTATTTAAATAAATAAATTTCATATTCGAAATTTTTTTTATAATTTTTCTCGAACGGCATAAATTTCAAACATTAATTTTTATATAAAAATTATCGTTATTATAATTTAACGCATATTATTTAATATGTAGTATAAAATTTTTTATACAATTTTAGCACGATTAGTAAATGTTTTTAATTAAAAAATTTTAAAGATATATAATATAAATTGTTATAAATTTCGTATTTTTCATTTCCCAAGAAGAATAGGTAATTTTATTCTTAACGCAATACTTAAACTATTGTACATGTTATATTTTAATTTAAATTAGTCTAACGCTTATCGCTCGTTGAATTTAAATTCAATTTTTTGGTAATAATTTATTTTTAAGACAGCATTGATATCCAAATACAATTTAAAAATAAATTATCAATCGAAAATGTTTAGTTCTAAAGCATAATCTTATCGTCTTATTTTACGTAAACCCTTTTTTACGAATTTGTACGTATAAAGCAAAAATGATATTATTTCTTACTATAAATTTGATACGTTTTCATGCAAATCAATCCTTCAAAAATGTTATTATTTATATGTTCAACAATATTCAATTGAGGATTGATAAGGTCGTTAAGAAAAATGTAATCATTGTTTATATTAATTTTGAATTTTTTCATAAATAAAATATATAATGCGTGAATACTATGTATGAGTGAATTAATAATTGAGAATATAATTAATATGTGATTAATTTAGTTTTCTTATAATTATATTTTATATTTATTTATGAGAAAATTAATAAAATTTTTCAATTTTTCAATTAATCCATTTCCATTGCACACTTTTAAAAAATGGTGGTTAAAAAAAAATTCTTTCAAAAATTAATGTTATTTAAGTATGATATTAAATAAAATTTGAAAACATTAAATAAATTAAGTTTGAGTAAATGTCGAATTTTTAATGATCACATTTTTATATTTTATCAAATTTTAAATTGTGGAAAATTCCTAAGTATTTTAAGTGGTCAATTACTTAACTAGCTTTACATTAGTTGATTAAGTTATATGTATAGTTAATTGTTCGCGTTCCTTCATCGGAACTAGTATTTTTCATATATATGGAGTATACGTAACGCGCATCACGCAACTACTTATAAGAATAATAATATTCCAAGTGCAAGTTTGTCTAGCGAAGCCGTAAGTGCTCGGGCACTTTTAACAGGGCAGTACTTCTACCATATACATACGGGACTTAATTTTTTTTTTTTCCATCTATTTTTCCAGCTGTAAAAATAATTTAACGAAGGGCCGATTGCACTTAACCCATTGTACGCGAAAGAAAACAACCACGACGAAATTTCGCTGGAGTGACGCAATATACGCGCACCGTATAAATTTCTTTCTTATCTATTATGATCTGTATAAGTTTGAGTATGTTGAGAGACTTTTACTATAATTATTAATAAATTATTTTAATAAATTTTATCTTATGAGAATTTCTTAAATACAGCACATAAAATACAATTAAAATTAATTCTTTTAACAAAGCTTTGTAACGGGATTATAACCAACGATGTTTCTATAATTGGTTACCAAGAAAATTTTATGAAATCCGGCAATGTTTTGGATAATTTTTTTTTTTTTAAAACAAGATATATTAAACAATTATAAAAGCACCTCTAAAAATAACAGTATATCCATGCAATTAATTACAATAAAATATAATAACCATCTCGAGATATTCCGTATGTTTCTCAATTAAAAAATCGCTGTTATTTTTATTATGATAGTTTTACTTTATACACGCGTATGCGAAATTGCCTTTAGCTTTTCTTCGTACCAGGAGCATAAAATGCGCGTGTGCGCGCGAGAGATACTTTTTCTTCTTCTCCTTATTCCACTATTTTCTTTTTTTTATCTTTTTATCTTTAAAAAGGTCAAGGTCGTTTCGATAGGTCACACAACAATTTTACCGTAATTTCGAACTTATGGCTCTCTTGCGATATTTGGCGTAAGTACAGCCGCTGTGCTTTTTCAGTGTTAAGACGCGCGCAAGTGCGCCTTTCCAGGCCCAGCAATAACAAAGTTTCCGCTCGGGCATGGGACTCTGGTAAAAACCGCTATACTATAAAGGGTCAAGTGAATTTTTCTGTTGTTTTTTTTTTCTTTTACCTTCTTTTTTTTTCTACGATAATCACACTTTAAAAGTTTTCAATATTATGTACGTGCAGTAGACCGAGACAAACGCGATAATACAAAGTTTTATAATAAATTGAAATAAATTTGTATTTTTCGACGTTACTAATATTACATTTTTGTTTTTTATTTCAAACAAAAATAAAATTACTATTTTATGGTATTATGATCAATTTCGAAAAATTGTTTTATTCTAATTATTTTATATTACTGAATAAAATAAATTTTTTTGCAATGAAATATTATAATAAACTATTTTAATCAAATTTTTGATGCCTAAAAAATTTCTAATTCTTAACAATTATTTATAATTGCTTTGAATCTATATTATTTCAATCGTCTCAGTTTGTAAGCTAAAAATGGTTGCCTATATGCTGAAGATTTGTTTCACCTTTGCTACTTTATATTTCATAAAAGACTTGCACTTAAAAACTGTCGCCAGATTGACGTTCTTCAAAAATCGAAATTTTTAAAAGCATCTCGGCAACATACGCCTAACTTGCGCGCTATATATATATATATATATATATATTTTTTTTTATTTTAGGTCGCTTCGGTCTTTATCCATTATAGATTTTCAAAAGACCTTTGGTGTCTTTCACGACAGTGACTACAAATGAAAAACAAAACTCGTCGTCGTAACTAGTCGAAATTTTTATGCACTCAAAAGAATAATTTTCGTTATTCTATACATACACAGTGTGTCCCATGGAAAACGGAACTTTTTCAAAATAAAGACAAAAACTCAATATTCCGGCAAATCTCATTTATTTTATTCAAAATAGTCTCCTTCCGCATCAATACAACGTTTTGCACGATCAATTAACATATCGAATGAGTTTTTGAGATCATTTTTATCCATCGACTTTAGTATGTCGGTCGTCGCTCTTTGGATGGCCTCTACGTCGGCATAACGTTTTCCTTTCATAGGCAAGTGTAATTTGGAGAACAAGTAGGAGTCGCACGGAGCCAAATCCGGCGAGTACGGTGAATGGTTGATGGTTAAAATGGAATTTTTGATCAAAAAATCCGTTATCAAGTTCGATCGATGAGACGGGGCATTATCATGCAACAAACGCCAGCTCCCTTTTTCACGGTATTGTGGCCGCACACGACGAATACGGCTGAGCAAACGCTTCATAACACCAAGATAAAACACAGGAGTAATCGTTTGACCAGGTGGAACGAATTCAAGATGAATAATACCCTCCGAATCGTAGAAATAAATCAACATTGTCTTCACTTTTGACTTTTCAAGACGACTTTTTTTCGGATTGGGCTCGGTTGGGTGCTTCCATTCAGCACTTTGACGCTTGGTTTCGGGATCATATTGAAAACACCATGTCTCGTCACCAGTCACGATTGAATATTTCAAGTTTGAGTCCTTATTTGACTCTTCAATCAAATCCTTACAATGTTGAATTCGGAGCAATTTTTCGTAGTCGGTCAATTTGTGTGGAACAAAGCGTGCACACACCTTCCGTAAATTTAAATGATCGGTCAAAATGCGATGAATTGAATTTTTGGACATATTCAATTCCATTTCCATATATCGCAATGAAGATTTTGGCTCATTTTTTATAAATTCACGCACTTTTTTAATGTTACTTTGAGTAACCACGGTATTCGAAGGACCTGGATGTTCGTCGTCCTGAATGTCTTCACGACCTTCCTGGAACCGCTTATACCACTCATACACTCTGGTACGGGATAGACAATTATCGCCATAAACTTGTTTCAGCAAATTATGCGTCTCAGTAAAGGATTTACCGAGTTTAAAACAGAACTTAATATTTGCTCTTTGTTCGAAGTTCATTTTTCGACCGATTCCACAAACACACTGTCACTTTGAGCGCGATATTTTGGTTTCCATTGAACCAAATGTCATACAATTTTGACAGGATGTCAGTTAAGAATGAACCTTTCCATTGCTAACATCCACCAATAGGTGGCGCCAATATAAATCGATGTTTTGAAAAAGTTCCGTTTTCCATGGGACACACTGTGTATATATATTTTTTTAATAATCATAAAATTTAAAATAAAAATCATATCTAATGTACTCGGATAATAATTGTATGACTTCCTGTTCGAAGACAACTTTCTCTTTACCCAGATAAAATCATCATTATTTTATTTAATTGAATTTTGTCAGTTGCTTAAAAACAGCATAAAGTTGTTAATTTAGGCAAAGAAAGTTTAAAATTAAAATACATATCGAGCACATATATAGATTTATATATTTAACTCTAAAGGATTTCAACAGTTTTTAAAGTAACCTAATGAAACTTGAAAAACAAAACAAAAATAAGTAATTACAATATTATAAAGATTTAAAAAAAAAAAAAAAAGAAAAAACAAATACTCATTGCGGCTTAAACAATTATTATACAATTAATTTATAATTGACGTTTGATACAAGTTCACTTAAACTAGGCAAATTTTTAAAATTTTTAATGCATTACTCAATTTTTCTTTTTAAATATATTAAAAATGTTAAATATAACTGATAATACATATTTATCAAAAAAAAATTTGATTTTATCAATTATAATAAAAATTAATAATTTTAATTTTAATTTTCTTTAGAAAATCAAAATATGGTAGGTATCATTGAATTTTAAAATTGTGATATCAAACCCGCATAAAATCTAATCATTGATTAAAATTCTTTTGCCACTTTAATTCACTGTACTGATAAGATTTTAACAACTCGATTCTTTTAAACTTGATTTTCGATGATATTCAGTTAAACCGTAATTTTAAAGCATACTTTTGATATTGCTTTGCGATTAATTATGTTATAATGAGTCTATAAACGATTATGTATCCACCTTTTTAAATCCAAATAATTTATCCAATAAAACATATTTCCATCGGTATCAATTTTTTTTTTTTTTTTTTTAATCCCTCAATATCATATTTCTTAATTTAATCAGTATCAATTTCAATTTCAATTTTAACAACTATTTGCCGTTTACCAAACCTTTTATTTTTAAATCATTAAAGGTATGTTTATTTTATGTATACTGTTTTACTTTTATTCATATATTATTAAAGCTTTTATAGAGGCAATGAAGTGTTTGGAGCACACAACAACTTTTGCTAACTTTTTCATAATGGTAACGTTATAATACTTTTTTACAATTATAAAACGTGTTTTTCAAAAAATTATCTTTAATAATTTGGAAATAAAAAAAGTTTTCTTACTTCGTAATATTAAAGAATATTTTGAAAAATTTGCAAGTCAACTTATTCAAAGTCAAATAAAAGTATATGCTAAACCTCAAAAACAAAGTTTCGCTGATAAAACATTCGAGGCAATATTGGGCATAATAAAATTATAAAATAATACGCGTACACGGCATTTAATATTATAATTATATGTAATCAGACAAGGGCATGATATTTGAATATCAGCACGTTGTCGAAGGTAACGTTTTATTTACAAACAAGTAAAATTGATTTTCGTACTGACCATTGAGGCACATAGTCAAAGCAGCAACTAATGAAGCGAATAAACGCGTTAACCGTAATTTCAGTAAGTTTATGCGATTAATCTAAGAATATAGCGACGTATTTCAATAACGTAATATTTCGAAATACTTTTAATACGCAATAAACAATGGGATTTTTTAAATCTTTAGCAAAGATATGTTTTTATTTTTATGATAATTTATCAAATATTTTTATATATAAATATATATTATACATAATTGTACTAAAGTCTTTTCAGCTTATATAATAATATACAATTTAATAATTACTCGGTGTAACTAAATCGGAATCGGCATTCTTGATTAGGTATACGCAGAAATTTACAAATATTCTTTATACACGTTCAAATATTCATTAGAATAATTATCAAATCTAAATTTCGAGCTGCTTAATAATAAAGGACATTGCACGTCTGTATTTGATATTTTTTTTTTTGTCATTTGCGAGATTTTATAAAGATTAATATAGCAATTTTTTTATATAATTTTACCTATAATTTTTTTTAATATATCATTAAGTGATAAATTGAAAAAAAACTAAAGTATTTACTCGACTTATATAAGTTATCGCGCGGTCGTTAGAACGTCAATCAAAAGTTTAACTACCCACGACATCCAGCTCGTGATACTGCGATATCCTTCTACGTATAAATATATAACGCTAAACTCAAGAATTATTCAAGAGTCGTAAAAAATTCAGCACCAATTTTGAGCTCGTCTTATTTATCATGCTTGGATGTTTCAGTGAACAGAAAAAAAAAATTGAGATACAGTCAACGTATTCTTAATCACCTTGCGAAATACCATTTATCCCATCGAAACTCTCCGAAATGACGAAATTGAAGGGTGTAATGCGATGTAACCGCCAGTCGAACCGCCGGCAATTCCAATCGGCCTATCGGTAACGAGCTCGCGGTCCAGAGGAAAGCCGTTGCGAGTTAGGTCAGCCTGGCGGCATCTTCCTCTGCTTGGTGAGCTCGAGAAGGACGGGGAAGTGAAGGTCGGGGCAGTAGTCGCGGTTCGTGGCGAGGAGATCGAGATGTCGCATCCAGACCTCGGTGTCGTAGCGCTCGGTTTGCCGAGCGACGAAGCCTCGTTGCACCGCTACCTCCGCGAATTTACGGAAGGTCGTGCCTCGTCGAGGAGCCATCACCAAGGCGATACCGTCCTCAGCCAGCCAACCGTAAATCGTATCGACGAGGTCGAGCCTTGCCTCGTCGAAGAAGAGACAATCAGCGCATAAAATTACCTCGTACGCGTCCTCGCCGTTGATCTCCTGTTTTCGGTCAAGCAAACTTACTGTTTTACATGCTTTTTACTTTTTATATCTAAACTCGTAAAAAGCAATATAAATAGAAAAGCATTGAACAAATTGTAAAATTGTCATTATTGAAGCTTATCGTTTGTCGTTAAAATTTACACGTACGTTCGTTTAATGACAGTATTTATTTTTCATTATTTACGTAACCATTTGGTATAAAAAAGTTTAGATAAAGCTTTTTTTATGACATTACTTCCGCACAGCTAAATTATAACGTTTATTGTTTGCACGTATAAACCACACAAGTTTATGCAGCAGAAAAAGAAAAAAAAAAAAGTAAAAGGACCTTGCCGCGCTCTGTCAATAATTGTCAAGCGATTTTCCCGAGTAAATCAAAGATTGTTCTCGTAAGTACTTGAATGAAGCAATGTAGGGCGCATAATGAAGTTTAAACGATCGAATAGAAATGCGCGTGGGACAAGCAGACATAAGCACGCTTTTAACGAGAGAGAGAGAAAGAGAGAGAGAGAGACTCGGTCGCGTGTGCGTGCAATCCTGAAACGCACGCGAAACCGCGTTTTCTGTGTGCATGTACAAGTACGTAATGACGCGGAATATGCCAATGCAGGAGATAGGATTTAACACTCTTGCCGTGCGCGACAAATGTATGCGTGTGATTTTCGGGACATGCAAATTCGACGGTAAGATACGAAATTAGTTTATTGAATAATTATTAATGACCGTTATCTCACGATACGAAAATTTTCTTTCTTCGTTTTACGTTATATTTGCGCAAAATCATAATTTTTATTAAAAAAATTATTTATATAATAATTATGATTTATCTTCAATATTTAATGCAAATAAAATAACAAATGATAAATTTTCTTTAAAATATTTAAGTATTAAATGTATATTACATATTTTATTATGAATATTAAAGGTCAAAGTATCGTATTGTTAAGGTTATTCAATTGTCAGTACAAATTTTTAATGTAAAATATTTAATTGTGTATAATTCCAAGGTTTCGTGCGAATGGAATTTCTATAAAAAATTTTAATACAACGACTGTATTCTAATTATTCGTTTTATAATACAGTTTTTACGTTAAATTTATAAAATAATTTACCGTAAAGTATTTAATTATTTCACAACTTACGTTTAAAAATTATATTTTTACGACTAAACATTTATTTAATATTTAAAATTAAAGCCAAATAGAGTTAAAATAATTCCTGCTTTTAGCAAAAAGTTTTATTCAGCAAAAAAAAAAAAAATTAAATAAATTTACAATGGATGAAAAAAAAAGATTTCTTCATACGGAATGCGTACATAAAAATTTTATAGAAAAAATCGTTGCTTTGTCAGTCGAACGCAGTATGTGACAAACGACTGGAACCGTAAATACAGAGAAATATTTTATACGAATTACACATAGGAAATTCGTTCAAGATCCGGTCAGAAACTTTTCGCAAGGCAAATATATCCCAGTATTTAACTTATCCATAAAGTTAGATTCAATTTTCACGAAAAAAATTACGTATGAATTTTCGTGTGTTTTATTTTATTTATCAATTCTTTCATAAAATATAATTGCTTGTTTTTTCTTTCTTGGTTTATTTTACTGCAAGTATTAAAATGACTAACTGAGTCATTGTTTTATCTGCTCCTTTACAAAATTTTTTTTTACAATAAAATTTATTTATATAATAAAAAAAAATTATTTCTCAATAAGAAATTTTATCTATTTTAATATATTTAAAAAAAAAGCAATGTCAACCGTTTAAAATGTAAAAAAGCAAAAAAATATATAATTTAAATTTTATCAATTATTTTAATGAATGAATTTTAATATTATTCAAGATAACTTTATGCAAGCAGTATCAAAATGCTTGTGTTAACTTTGTAAGCGATCATGACATATTTTTATTAAAAAATTTCAAGTATATTAAAATTTTTCCGTCGAATGTTATTTATCTGACTTAAAAATTTTATTTTAATTATGATAATTTTTACAATTAAAATGTAATTCTTATCGTCGTAAACTATTTGCATTTACGAATAATTTGAACGATGACTACATTAAATTTCAATTTAGAAATAAAACATAGGTCTACATATTTAAATAACCCCGTTTATTATTATTTATTTATTTATTTATTTATTTATTTATTTATTTATTTTTTTTTTGCAAAAGCCAGCGCACGTTTCTATAAAATACATGCGTGATTAAGTTTGATTTAATCGAGCCATAAATAAACTAAACGATAAACGCCGGTATTAGACTTTTAAATTCGTTCGTGTTCGCGTTTAGCTTTAAAATCATCATCACCTGGTGGTGTCGATTCCCATTGCCGGCGGCCGATTGCCGTAGCGACTTCGCCGCCCTTGCCCATTGGACGACGGCGCATCTAATCAGCGCTCCCATCTCGTTCCTCTGAACGATGCACCGGACGTTCTCGACGCTCATCGCGTTACCGTCCGTGAGCGTCACCGAGCTCGGCTCGCAGTACTTCCCAGCTAGCACACCGGCCAAGCAGCTCATACCGCCACCCAACTCCAGCACCTTCCGGCCCCGACAGATTTCGGGATTCTGTTTTTATGGAGAGATTTTAGCTTTTTTTTTTCTCCCTTTTATTTATTTATTTAATTTTTTTTTTTTTTTTTTTTTAATCATCGAGGCGGTATACGAAATAAACGTCAATTGATATTATAAATTTCTTTATCTTTCTTTTTTGTTGCGTTGCATTTTTCAATTTTTACACACATCTCGAACGTCACTCGAATTTAAACGGATTAACTCTTATTTATTAAATTTAACCGATGGAAAATTTTGTTCGATAAAATTCTTAAAATATTAAAATTCAAAGTGAATTTTGTCATATTGTATTCTTATTACGGGTTAACTCGCGTGCTGACTTTTTTATTTATTTATTTTTTTTTAACTGATCTTTTGTAAACTGTAATATTCAAAAGAAGTCAACGAGTTGATCCGAAAAAGAATACAATATGATGAATTCTCCTCGTGAAAACTTTAAATTCTCGTTCAAAGCGAATCTTGTTTTATTTTATGTATAAAGTTTAAATATTTTATAAAAATAGAATCACACAAGAATCGATGCAAGAGTAAATAATTTATTTAAAATGATGTTTCAACTTTGTAGTATTATGCTTAAGTACTGAAAGTCATTGAAAACTAAAACAACATTTTTTTATAAATCAGACTTTGAACATTAATGGTCAACATTTAGTACTAAATTAAAAAAAAAATCTAAATTGTACTTCCAAGTATAATAAATTGATGCCTTTAAACAAAAGCATTTTATCTTCAGAACTATGATAAATTCCAAATAAAATATCAATGAAGCAAAACATTTAATTTTAAATATAAAATTATTCGTGCGACTTCACTCGCAAGAAAATATTTAGAAATTTCTCAATTAAAGTAAATAAAACGTGCTTTGGTTTTTTGATTACTCTTATCCTGTTAAATCTTATTACTCTTGTCTTTGTTAAATATATTGTAATGCTATTAACAAGACATGTTTAAGCTTGTTGTTATAAAGTAAAGTATGGATAAGCTGTAGTCTTACATTTTATTCAAGACTTAATAGTTAAACAGGGATTAAAATGTAAAAAATAATTTTTTACTTCAATTGAATGTCAATCGATTTGTAATTCTCCGATCAAATTTCTTTCCGATTTTAATAAATAAATTTAATAAATAAATTTATTAATGTTCTCTTATAAATATATTTACTAACAACTATTTATTCACTAACAACTTTTTGAAACTTATCATATGAAAATGTAATTTTGACGGGTGCGTTAAATTAAATAAACAATAAAGAATAATTTCAAACCCAAATGCACAACGTAAAAGTATTCAACAAGATTATTATTTTTAATTTGATCAAAACATTTTATTTATTTAAATTTTATTACCGTAAAATCTTTTCGCCAGATTATATTCCATAATAATTATTATATTCAATACCGTATCGTTAAATAAAACACGTTAAAGTCTCAATCTCAAAGCGCATGGATAACCGAACAATTATGTTACTAGCGACGTAAGATTTTCATAACTTTATTAAGAAAAAAAATGACGTCAACGTTAATTTCAATTGCACGCTGTAAAAAGCTACTCTTCTTTAAGTAAGAAGCAAAGGGAATACCGCATGTAGTTGGTCAGTGGGGTTAATTGGCTCGGTACACACAATTCAATAATATACGACATATGGCGGTGGTATCTCAATATCAACGATGTAATATCATGTTGCCTCGCGTATGCGCATAGAAGGTTTGCAAGATTTATTTAAAAGCATAATCGAATCAAGTTTTTCGTCGTTTTTATAATATCCTTGAATTAATATATTTTAATTTCTAATATTGTTGAAAAATTTTTAAATACCATGAAATTTCTATTCGTATGAAAATTAATCAAGTATAAAAAACATATGCCGTTTTAAATTATATTTTTATGAAATAATATCGTATTTCGTCCGAGAAATAATGTAGTACATCACTTTGAGCAACATAAAATCACATGTCCAATTAAATATTACATTAGCAATGTTATACGATATCATTATAGATTAAATACATAAAAAACAATACATCAATATTTTCTAAATTAATTGTATGTTAAAAAATTTTTGTCGAAGCATTATGACTTTTTTTTCTTACTTTTTTTTTTTTATTGCAGCAATAAGATAAAAAAAAAAAAGTACTTCGTTTTTACGCCCAAAAAAAAGTCGTTCTAACGATAAAAATTTCACTTTCAGTACTTTCGCATTCATCGAAAAAAAAAAAGTTTTCACGAGTTCTTAAGCTAATTTTCATATGCATAAAAGGTCGAGCAATTAAACTTGACGTGTTTAACGAAACTTTTTGCACAGCCAATCAAGCAATTAAGCGCGATTATTGCACGACTCACACGGATAATGGCCGTTTAAGCTCGAAATATAAAATTTAAAATAAATTCCGCCTATGCAAGCAAATTCGCGCCTCGAGTAGAGCTCTATACGTACAACTCCAGCGTAAGCGCGATAACCCGAGCGTTACTTTTTTTTGTTCTCTATCGTTGAGAGAGCGCGCACACACCTTCAAGAGATAATAGGCGAGGCACTCTTCGGACGGCCAAACGCAGACGTTACCGGTGTTGTTGAAACCGATGAGCTCGTTTGCCGTGAAGCACTTGTTAATACGCCGGATCAGCACCTCGTACAATTCACCGTCGATCAATGCGGTATAAATCCACCAGGTGCACTCCGGCTCGTTCTCCAGGTGCATAAGCTGAAGCAGATCGAAGGAGGTGAAGCGCCGCACCGATATCTCATCGTTATCACCGATGACCTCGTCTTCGAGGAGATCCGGAGAACGAGTCAACGCTCGGGCCAACAATCGCCAGCGTTTTTGCGCGATGTTACGGTTCCTTGCGTTTGTCCGAGGCATCGTTGATAATTTTTTTTTTTTTTTTTTTTTTTTTCTTTCTTTTTTCTATTACCGATGCTTATCTTTTTATCGGAGTATTTCCTGAAAATAATGCAAACTTTGAGATTCGAAATTTTTTAATTTTTCCTTGTACCACGATTAATTACTTGTTGCGATTTTATAGTAAGCAAATTTCTTTTTTTTTTTTATTAAATATTACATTAAATGAAAAATAGTACAATAAAAAAAGCGATTAAGAAATGAAAATTTTTTTAAAATGTCTATAATAAATTGTTATTTTATATTGAGAAAATAAATTATTTTTTCAATTTTTATTTTTAATTAATACTTGTTAATTGCGTAAAGAAAAAAATTTTAAAGCTTTATTACTGAAAATTTTTAATAAGTAGTACTGTAATATTTTCTTGCATTGCTGAAGCAGATGGTCATTGTAATAAAATTTATTTGAAAACATTGTAAGTTTTACTTTCAATCTTATTCACGTTAATGTTATTAAAAACATTACAATGCTCACTGCTCATGTTTCATCGTATATCACAAAGAAAATGAAAGATTTGAATATGTGAGTTTTATTTTTCGCGAATTTATTTATTATTTTTCACTTTTTTTTCTTATTTATTTAATAGTTAAAAAGATAATTGTACTTTAAAATATTCTGCAATGAATTCTAAATGCACGGCGAAATATGACCTAAATTTGATTTATTGGCATATTTATTGATTAATTGCTTTGATACTAATGATAATCGTAATGAAGGCCATTAAAAGGCTAAGAAATTACAATATTTATACAAAAAATTTTCTTTGCCAACTTACATAATTTTTCTACGAAGCGATCAAATTTTAAATATTATTTTAAAAAATGTTAATTTGTAGTTTGGTATTAAAAACTTTTATGAAAATTATAGTTTAATTAATGAATAAGAGTTAAAATTCATAAAAGATTTTTTTAATTGGAATATCGCAATTTTAAAAAGAAGCAATGATTCCGTTTTTAGAGAAAAATCAAAATATCACGCGAAAATTTATTATAAAACTTTTTTTTTGCATTCTTTAAATTGTTTAATTAGATTGTGGGAAATTACTTTAAAAGTGAAATAATCTCATCCTATGTTATTTTTCAATGATTAGTAACATAATTTAATATTTGAATTTATAGATTAAGAAAATACTAAGAAAAAATTATAGCAATAGAACTAATTAATACAAAATTAAAATTGTAAAAATAAAAGCAAATATTTATTAAATTAAATTGTAAAATAAAACGTTATTAATAAATTATTATTCCATAAATATTAATTTTTAATTTATTCAAAAAAACGAATTTTTTGAGTAATCAGTTTCAATTAAAATTTTGTATTTTGATTTTTTGATTTTTTTCTTTATTTTTTTATTATTGTCATTTTTTCAATTTAAACTCTGAATTTTATTAAATTTATATAACATTGATAAGAATTATTTATTTTTCATCGCTTAATAAAAAGTTATGTTTACGATTTTTTCAATCCTATAAACTTTATATACATAAATAAAACTTGTGAAATTTCATTAAGGATTTAAATTAACAAGTATCCAAAAAATTTATAAAAAGTTATCTATTATGGTTTAATATATTTAATCTAATTTTTTTATATAAATTCAATAATTTAAAGAAATACATTTAATTTTTAATGCCAATTCAAGAACTTAACTTTTGCAAAGTAAATAAATAATTAATTTCAAAAACGACGTTTTAATCATATGTTTAAATGAAGGCAATGTCAAAAAAATAAAAGATAATTTTTATAATATTTTTAAACTTTTGTAATAATTGCAAACATTTTATTTATATTTATAATCACGATTTAAAAATTAATTTGGTATTATATAATTATACTAGATTATAAAAACTAATTAATTTACTTTTTTTATACATTACACTGTGTTAATGATAAAGTTTGATACGTTATGAAAAACAATTTGTTTAATAATTATGTAAAAATATAAATAGTATAAGTCGTGAATATTTTTTTTAATTTAATTTAAATTACCTTTATATGAATAATATTACATCGAATATTTTAATCATCTTCTACTTTTAGACTTTTATAAATCTTTAAATTAGAAAGAATTAGAGCATTTATTATGCATAATAGTTACTTTGTGATTTATTATTTGATAAAAATCAGTGAGTAATATAAAATGCCTAAAGAAGTTGATAAAACTTTGATAAAAAAACAATGTTCATTTATCGATTGTGCACGTGCAGGAAACCGTAAAGTCTACATTTATTCAAAATACATAACCTGCGCGCACGTTGTCATTGTAAATATTTGAAGTTGTAAATTAAGCATTTATTTAATAAATAAAAACTAGCGTCATGGTAACAATTTATACAATGATAAGATATCTATATATAAATGTAACTCTTAAAGTTCCAATATTAAATGTTAAATATTTCTAGATAGAATATTTTAAATAAAATGAAGCTTAATTTAAAGTGTATATTCACTTTTTTTTCATTGAAATAAAACTTATAAAAATTTTCATTTCATAAACATCAATGCAATATTTTACCATTAATTTAATATTTAAATAAAAAAAGAATAAAAAAAATTTAACAAGTAATAATCGATAAACGAAAATTAAGCAATTAAATTAACCCTTACCTGTCAATGAGCGCACTTATTATTACATAAATCCTTGTTTCGCCAATTTATAAATCATAGAATATTAACAAGGAGAAAAATCGCGATGCGCGCAATAAAGTACAAAACGATAAATAAAACAAAGAAAACGAAAAAAAAAAAAAAAAAAGACGGCAACCCTCTTCTCACTCAAGCGAATCAACTGCTATCGGCTTTGTAGTAGTAATAGTTCGCCGGCGAACAATAAAAAACCGTCCGCTCGGCGATTGGTCTCGGTGGTCCCGACGGCATCCTCTCGACGCGATCCCCGCGTAAAATTGGCGCGGGCGGGCGGGCGCGCGCGCGCCTCGGTAACGCTGCTGCTGCTGCGCTCGGAGCGACTAGAGATTCAACGATGTCGGGTATGTAACGAGCTCGAGCATTGTCGCGTGCCTCGCGGTGCCGGTGAAGGCGGCGGCGGCAGCGGCGGCGACGACGACGTCGACGACGACGACGCGCGCCTGCGCCCCCGCGACGCAGCATCCACTGACCTATAGCTTACGTACGTACGTTATCTACCTCTGTATACATGTATACGTATAAATGTGTATACCGGCGCTGCGTCGAGCTTCTGCTGCACGTTATGCGGAACTTTTGAGCTATCGCAGCTGATCCGCATGGAGATAAAATACATGTGTACACATACGTATTTGCGCGTCTAGGAACGTCTTTGCGTCCCTTTCGTTTTACTTGTTGTTTTTTTTTTTTTTTTTTTTTTGTAAATTTCCTTTTTCCCTTTTCACGTTATAGTTTTCAATGTGCGAAAGAAGAAAAATTCTTTGTACGTTAGGCTCATTTTTAGATTTTTCGCATATAGCTAATGAGATTTAGAAAAAGACATCGAAGCAACAAGTGGCTTGCGAAAACTATTTTAGAAGAAATTCTATTAGTACTCTTTCCTTTTCTTAACTATCTGCATTTATCGATATAAACATTACTCTTTAAGCTTTTCTTAAATATACAGTGACAATATTTCTCAAATTATCAATTAAATACACTACGTAAAATGTTTTTGAAATATTTCAAATACTTTAAAAATGAATAACTTATTTGGGAGTATATAGTATATTTATTTAGAGTTGTCAAACGTTGTTCAATGGTGATTTATTTACAATGATTAAAAATGAATATCGGTATTGATTATTAAAAGAGTGAAATCTAAGAGAAGAGCTAATCATTATAATTAAAATGAAATCTTAAAATCATTATAAGCTCTCAATATGATTAATATTATAAATTGTAAGTGGTATGAGATTTGGTTAAAAAATAAAATATACAAAGTTTCGCTACTTAAACTAGAATAATAAATTTTAAATATACAATAAAAGGGATTAAATAAGTCAATTAACGCAATCGTTTACTTATTATTTTGTTAAACTTTGATAGTGAGAAAATTCTTTGACATCGAAAATAATAAATGCATTATTTAAATAAAAATTTCAAGGTATCTAGCTTACACGGTATATTTTGAAATACACCTGCAGTATAAATTTTTAGAATAATTAATTAATTATAATAATACGCGGTTAAAAGACATAAAAATAATTTTATTTCATTTAAAATATTTCGTACGCAATGATAATATAAGAAATCAATAAAAAATATATTATAAAAATTTTGTTTCAATACACACGAATGCATTATTTCTAAATACTTTGAATAAAGCCTTTGTTTGTAAATTTCTATCAGTTTATACAGATATGAATTGTTGATAGAACTAGAATATCTTAATATGTCAATCATTTTTCTATTTTTAATATGATGTTTTGTAATCGATTAAAAAAGAAAGTAATAATAAAAAGAAATTTACTTATTATTAACAAGATAATAATTAATCATTTAAGTATTCTATAATACGTTGTACAATTTTTATTTCAATAAAAATGTTATAAATATATTTGTATTTTATTTTTTTTTATTTTTAATAAATGATGATATTTATTTTTATATTGCAAAATAATGTATTAAATCTTTTTTGCCTCAAAAGTAATTTTTTATGTCAATATTATTTATTTAAATTAAAAAAGAAATGACGTGTTTATTAATGATCGAATGCTGATTTATTGATTTAAGAAAAACATGGTACTCGTTTATTTATTCAATCTACATGTTTATTTATTCAATTTCCTATCGAAAACAAAGACGGTTTTCACAAGAAATTTTAACACGATTTATGACAGTTTTTCCAGTTGAGATAGGAAAATGATTATTAAAAATTTTAATACGAAAAGAGGAAAAAAAGGTAGCTTCAAACCAACAATAGAACACGAAAATTTAAATAATGCTAATAATCAAATTGAAAAATTTAATGAGAGATACTAACGGAAATCTATAAACAGATGTATTGCTAAACACAGGGAAAAATACTTTGACAAATTGTTAAATGCAGGATTCATAATCAAAATAATCAAGGGATGATTTCCATATCTACTGAGTTACACAAGCACGTTTTACGTTTTTTATATGCATTAGTCACTATCATATTGCGTCGTTCCAACTTAGCAAACCAAGAAGATAGTGAAAAGTAGACGTTGAATAACGAGAAAAAAAATGTAAGCTGACATCATATAGACCGCCTCGAAATCGACACCGTTGAACTTTAGTTCGACAAAAATAGAATTTTAAAGAAATTCTTACCGTAATTAATATAAACTAAAAAGTAATAAACCCGTGGAAGCAGAGATAATTTAAATTATTTGAATACCTATAGGGGCGTAGAAATAAGCTTGAAACTCACACAACTTATTAGTTTTATTTGAAGCCGCGAAACATTAACTAACGAATTGGAAAAATCAATCATTTTTTCAATATTAAAGAAAAATTTTTAACAGGAGTTAAAGTCGAATACTTCGATACAAAAAGATCTATTGAGTTCGGTAGATATACAACGGTTTGAAAGAAAGCGATGCCTTGTCATCTCTTTTATTTGATTTAGAGTTAAAATGCGCAATTAAGTTTATACATATAAATAAAGAAATATCTTTAAATCAAAGAATCTGATGGAAGATTTCAGAGAAACTAATTAAAAATGCAAAAATTTTAATAAGAACCGTAAAAAAAAATAGACTTAAATGTGAGCGAAGAAAAACAAAATATGTAAAATTGGATCGACAGTCTCGGTCATTGTGGTGAAATTTTAAAATTAAAATATGAAAAACAATAATATTACAGTACTGCCGATACTATTTGACGAATACAACAAATATAGGAACTTAAAAAATAGAAGAAAATCGCTTTAGAGTCTTTAAGAGTATTATCATACTTTAGAGTATGATAATATTCGGCACAAAAAAAAAACGAGATTAACGAGGAATTCACTCTAAGATATTTACATTCGAAAAATTGACTATTGAAATTTTATCAAGCTTTCGACAAAACACTTTCTGCCGTGATTTGAATAAAGTGCGCTTTCAGAATTATAGTATGTGCTCTTGTTACGTACCAAAATATATGAATGTAAGACACTATCGGCAATTTGCATATTGTAAATAAGTCCATAAGCATTTTCCGCGAGAAGTTTGCGCTTTCTCCCAAGCGGCAATTTCCCTCGAAAACGCTTTATAAAGAAATACGCTTATATTATTGCAGCCAACAACTCGCCGTTGTCGGAACTACATTGCGAGGCTGCTGCCACGGACTCCGATCATAAATCTTATCTCATCCGCGGTGCGACACAACCAGTGGCTAATGTGCCAGCAGGGAGTGTGCATCTATTTGTAACGTTCTTGCATAATGAAGTTTTATATTATGCACTCGTATACTATCCTCTCATTCGTCGGAATACTTTTAAGCGAAATTTTTCATTGCTTAATTTTTTCGTGCGTTGATATTCGATAACGTTCTAACTTTTATTAAAAATTGATATTAAAAAACTATTTTTAGATGTAAATTTTTTATAATTTTATATAATTTTATTTCTCAATACTATTATGTTCATTTAATTTTAATTACAGTAAATTTTTTATCTTTCCAATAATTTCAAAATATGTATTGTGGAATTCTACATTTCTTTTTTACATTGTAAATTTTATTATAAAAATATATTTATTTTCATAGAATTTAAAAAATAAATGTTTAAAAGTTATAAAAACAAATAAAAATATAATAAAAAATTAATTAAAGCAATACAGATTTATCATTTGCCTTTTCTACTTTAGGTAAATTGATAAAGTAGTTGATATTCGTGCAACTGTAAAGCGTATTGGATCGAAAAAATTATGAGAACAAAAGTTTCTTTCGAACGCACGTTTGTTGATTTTTAAATGTAAACTGGGCGTGGGTTCCGAAAGATAATAGCCATCAGTTAACACTACATCAATCGGCATAATGATGATTGATATACATTGCTACATCAAATCATTACTAATCAAGTCATCAATCGAATGAAAATGAAGCTCGTAAAAGTATAAATTTACATTAAATATAATTTTTTATGATTTAATCTATTAATCTGAAGTAATTATTAAAAAGTTATTAATTTATTTGATTGCAACAATAAAATAATTTACTTTTAGCGCGACAAAATGCAAAAGTATATAAAAAAAATTATTTTATTTTCATAATTAAAGCTCTTAAAGCTCAGTTAAATCATTTAATAAATATTTGTTTAGTTTATCATAATTATTTTATTAATGTAATTGAATAGTAATTTATATGTTGATACTGTTAAATACTTTATTAAATAAGCAATCATTTATTTAAATATGTAACAATTTAGTCAAATGAAAAATAAAACATTTAAACATTGCAATGAAAATTTTAATAATAGAACTGAATATTATTATGAATTATTATTAACATCCATTTAAACATTGAAGAATTAAATTTTTTAATCCATTAATTATTTATTTATAAGTAATAAAAATAATATCAAATTTATTTTGCTATTTAACATATAAAATAAATTTTTTAATTTGCTTTTTTTTTTTTTTTTTTTTTTTTTTTTAATATGCCACTGTCGATATGTCAGAACTAATTGATTTCTTAAAGCCTAATGTTGTATTAAAATAAATCTTATAATAGAACGATAAAATGCTATGATTGAACTTTTTTTCATAATCCATTTATCACAAGATAATTTCGCTATCTATTCTACTTAAAATTATATTGAATTTACAAGTTGTTACAAATAAGCTACACATTTGCACAAGTTTGTTTGTATAAAATATAAGCGAAAAAAGTAAACTCAACTTCCTTGATACCCTTTCTTTTTAATTAAAACAATTATGCTATATCTTTCAAATAAGAAAATTATAAAATTTTTAAATTTGTAATTTAGATTAAAATTAGACTTCTTGAATGTAATAAATTTTGTTTTAAATTTAATTTAAATATAACAAGAAAATTTTGGTTTTTTAATTTACATTTTTTTTTTTTTTGTTAAATATTTATTTTCTTTACATAAAGAATTAAAAAAAAAAAAAAAAATTTAATAAAAGATATCTTAATTTACATTATTCTACCGTAAATTAAATTATTTATGTTAAACATTTTAAAATGACTGTATGGAATAAACACGATGCAATTATAAAATAAACTTCTTAAAATAATAAAGTTTCTTATCGAAGAAAAATAAAGAAATTCTAATTTCGTTTATTAAAAATTTATTTCTAATTCAAAACGAAGATTTTGGGTTCTCTTGTCTCAACAGTATTGCGGTTTTTCTGGCAAAGTGTCGCGACGCATTGCGTCTACCTTGACTCTACGCGTTGGCCAATGAACAGCCTGACGGGACAAACATAACTATATGTATAAACAGATCGTAGAATACAATTTTGCATCTTTCTTGCAGTCGCGTATTTATTAAAGTATTTTTAAACAAAGGCTTTTTGGCACATCAAGAAATTTTAAGTAAATTTTTATTTGAATGTTTAAATTGAATTTCATTAAATCTAACATATTTTTTATTATATATTTACTATAATTATGTAATTAATGTATTATACGTTAATTATTTTATTAAAAATTTTAAATAAATGGAAAAACAATCATAATTTTAAATAAGTACAATTTATAAATAGAATACAAATGAATTTTTTCTTATTATGTAGTTCAGTTTTTGATTAATTGAGATGAGATTACACTATCTTAATATTCAAAGTAAAATAGATACGTATCGTAATTTATGATTTATGTGAACTTCTTTTAAAGTTTGAAATATTTACAAAAAATTTCGATTTAAATTTCGTATTTTTAATGTGTAAAAAAACTTCTAAAATTTTTTTTCAACATTCATCATCAACTTTTGACTGTTAAAGTAGTGAATTTCAGATTAATTTATTATCGATTTAATAGAATTAGAATTAAAAATAAACATTTCCTTAAACGATGTATAATATAGAATTATATTACAATTTTTTATCTATAAATACTTTTTAAATATTAATAAGTGTAAAATAACAGAAAAAGAGGTGACAAACCCAGGCCCAGTACATACTGCAATAGGCGTTAATGCAACTGTACAGAAATTTTATTAAGAAAAATATTAATTTAAAAAAACCAAAAAATGGAAATTAAAATCGAACACAATAAAAGTATTTAAAATATTCTTATTTTAACAAAAGTTTATAAAAAAAAAAAAAAAAACTATTTATAACAATTTAAAGAATAAAGAGATTAAAATAACTCAATAATTTTAGAACTTAATAATATAAAAAAAAAAAAAAATGATATTTATTAATGTACAAAAATCAATGTTTATGAATGTACTAGATTTATTTAAATACTATAAGCTAATTATTTTTTTAGTAATGCAATTATTTATTAAATTATTAATCTTTATAAAAAAAAAAAAAAAATTAATTTTGTATTATTATTTTTTAATTAGTCAAATACTTAACTGTAATATCATAGTTTGAAATTAGAGTTTTTAATTTAAAAATTCTTTAAAACAATTATTATATATAATTTTTTTTTTTTTTTTTTAAAGTTTATGTTGTTTTATACAGAATATTTTTCAATTACTTTATTAAAAATGTTGAATAAACTTATAAGTTTTTCTGAAATATACATACATTTCAATTATTTCTCAAATTCTTAATTAAAACCTGTTAAATAAAAGTTTTTTATTCATTATATTTTTATTTTGCTTAAATTAAAATCTAAAAAAATAGAATATATTAAAAACACATTTGTTTGAAGTTCTTATCTATTTATTTATATTATTTTGCATTTTGTTTAATTGTTTAAAACTTAAATTTACCCAAAAATCTATTATTCTCAGAGAATTAATTAAGGGTAAAAAGTCATATTCTTGCTTTACAGTGCAAAATGCAAACGGTGATTTTAATTGTTTTTCAATATAAAAATATTAATTATATAAACATTTTATTTCGCTCTTATTAATAAGTATAAATTTCTGAAAAATATATTTTAATTACACAATTTTATAACAAATAATTGAATAACACTTCAATGATATATTTTTCAATTTATAAAATTTAGTTAATAATGTAAAATCATATTTAGTACAACTTATGCTTTCACATTTAATATTAATGTATATGATTATTAACTATGTTAAACATTTATTTCAAATTATCATTTATAAAAATTAAACATGTCTTGTCACCCATTACTTTTTTTTTCTGTTGATTTAATTTTGTATATCTACTGACGCTGCCCAGTACCAGTAGACAACAAACCGCAAATAGTTAAGAATAATAAATTTGATATATTAAATTAATATTGATTGTAATATTTGTTAATAAAATATATTATAAAATATTAAAATATTTATAAGGTTAATACATCTATTAGAATAGGTAAGTTAAAAATATTCATTAAATTAATACCGATTTCCTAACAATTTCTTTATAATCTGAGAGCATATAATTTTATTATTCATGATATATTTTATAATAAATCTCTATTATTGATGATTAATTTTTATAATAATGAAAATAATTAATTACTTACATAATGATATTATTCTTTAGAAGCCTTAATAATTGAATAGTAATAATCTTCTTTATAATTTTCTTTATTTATATTTTCGATTATCTAAAATAGACCATAACCCTATTTCATAAATGTTACTTGTTTCTTAGAAGTTTTAATAAGTTTCTTTAAAAAAGAATACTGTAGAAAAATTAACAACTATTTTTAAAACAAAAATTTCATATTTATACTAAATAAATAAATTAAACAATTTAAAATATTACACATAAACACTATAAAGTACTAAATCAAAATCTAATGTTTATGTTTTTCTGAATAGTCAACATTACTGACATCTGCCAGAATAATTTAATACTAGATACTGATGTCTTGCATATGCTGCCCCGCTTAGTCTACCGGTTGTACTGATACACATACTTATAATAATATTGTACCAAAATTAGGAAAAAAGTATTCGAATTTACCCATTTGCGTTAAAAATATAATTAAAACCAATATATTAATTTAAAATTTTATAAATGATTCATTAATAATTTATTTTTTATTATAATTTTAACATAAAGTTATTTATAATTTTGATTAAAAAAATACACCTATTATGCAGTCTGAAAAAAGAAGCACGTGGCAAAGTAAAGTTTGTATACAGAATATATGTTACTCATGTATATAAATCAGCTGGTTTGATTAGATGACCTTTAAGTTTTCCTAGCAAATAGTAAGTGGTCGTGAAGAAGTAACATGCCTGTAAGGATTCGTCACGTTTATCATGGCCATGATTAGATACCGATTATGCAAACGAAATCAGCTTAGTCGTCGTTTGTTTAATTTGCGACGAGAACATGTTCTTTTTTTGTTCAAACGGAACAAAACGCTAAACAGTTTTATCATAAAGTAAGTTTTAATCATCGTTTTAGTTTCAAACTTTCAACTTCACTTTGGAAAAAATTCTACCATGAAAAGGTAAAAATTACTTTAGTCTTAAGTTTAATTTTTTAACTTCAGGATATGGACATAATGACACTGATAGTTTAATTAATTAGGAAAGTTTCCAAAAATATGAGCAAACTTCGTTTAGGATCCGATTACATCCCATTGGTCGATGAAGAGATTAGCAGATTTCGCCTGATACTTTCATTCTCAAAAATTGCATGGTTTACCGTATCTCTGCCTTTTTTTGGCTTTATATTTTGTATTGTTTGGTCCATATTTTATAATTTTGAACGAGCCACAGAAACACATTGCAAAGTGTACAACTTTCTGCCATCAGTTTCAGCTGCAATAGGTCATTATAAACCACAAAAGAATGTTTGGGAAATAGCTATCGCTGCTCAAGCTATATTTAGAGGTTTGATTCTATACATGTATTATAAATATTATAGAGAAACTGCTTATAAATGGGCTCGAGGTATGACCAATTTTGCTCTTCTAAGTTATTTATTAGAAAATACAGCACTTGTTACATTGAGCTTTTGGTCTTCCAATGAAAACTATGGTAAATTAAGTTTTTTATATTTCTTTTTATTTTATGTCAAAAAATAAAAATTGTATTTTTTTAGCATTTCATAAAATATCTTTTATAACTTTTTTATTAATGTCTATAATGCACATGGTGTTATCGTACATTATTACTAAAAACTGTCAGAATGTTTCCAAAGATATTAATAATAATATGTCACTAAAGTGGAAATTTAATTCAATGGTTCTGAATTTGACAGCTATACTTTTAGCTTGTTATTTTTTTTATAGGCACAATAAATATTGTGAACCCCTTGGTAAGATATAAAGTAGACATATTATTATAAAAACTAAATGTATAATTAAATATTTATTCAATTTGCAGTTTATTCAATGTTTGCATTAGCTGAATATATTGTAGTTATTACCAACATGGCATTTCACATGACTGCAGCATATGATTTTGCTGGAAATAGTTTGTTAATATCAACAAATGGATTAAGAATTATTTAATACAAAAGTATTTTAAATGAATTCCTATGTATTGAAAAAATTGTATACACAAATTTGATAATAATTCTTGTAAAAAAAGTCATTTTTATAATAAACTCATAAAAATCAAGGGGCGCGGTAGCACCCCGGTGGCAAGTATGAGTACTAACTCAAATTGCCGTTGGGTCGCACTGCTATTTGTATATACTTCGAAAAATTGTAATAAAATTGTTTAAATTATTTTTTAAATTTTTTTATGGAAAAACCAGCTTTCCACTTTTATATATATAATTTTTAAATATTTTTTTAATTAGTATATCTTTTTTATACAAATATATATGACAATATGAAAATATAAAAAATCATAGACTGAAGCATTTTTTTATGAAAGTTTACTTCTTAATTCCACTTTATATTAAAATTTAAAATTTGTTTCTAATTTGTCTGAAATAAATTTAGCTATTGCCATGCTACTGGTAGCTCCTGGTGAAGGAACATTTCGACAATGAAGAACTCTTTGGCCTAATTCTCCTGGACCATTGTCAAAAACAAAATCATCAACTAAGTTACCATCATTATCGAGTGCTTGTGCTCTGACTCCAGCTGGACCCCTGCAATTCATTTTGACATTTTAAAATATCTAAAATAAATTATATGTAAATGAAATAAATATATTTACCGTTTAACATCATCTGGCGTAATTCCTTCAATGAATTTAGCGCTTTCTTGTACTGATAATTGATAGAATATAGATTTGAAAATCTCTTTAATTCCAGGAATCATATATTTAAAACAAAGTTTATATAGCCCTGGAAATTTAGCCATTTCTATGCAATCTTTAATATTTATATCACGCCACCTATATCCTTCTCTTGCAAAAGCTAGAACAGCATTTGGACCAAGCCAAACATCTCCATTTATCCTTGGTGTAAAATGAACTCCCAAAAATGGAAATCTTGGATCTGGTAGTGGATATATATTTGTTGAAACTAGACATGTCTTATTTTCGTTAAGTAGAAGATATTCGCCACGGAAAGGTATAATTTGTGGACTTAAATCACATCCAGTCATAACAGCTAATCGATCTGAGTGTAAACCCCCACATGTTAAGACATACTTGGTGTTAAGATACTGCAATAAGAAATTTATTATGACTAAGTTTTTAATTATAACAAAACAAGTAGTCAATTTTCAAAATATCAAAAATTTTCATTAAAAATTTGTTCAAATTTATTTCTATAATATTAAATAATAAATAATTAATTTCTAAAAATTTGCTATTTTTATCTAAAGATTATATATTTTATTTACATACTTTATTTTTTGAATAAACACAGATAGGTGTTAATTCATTTTTGCCTGTTGACTCAGCACATTCTGCAAATCCAAATACTTCAAAATTCATAAAAATGTCCCCTCCCATACTTTGAAAATCTTCAGCAAATCGTCGACAAACAAAACCCCAATCAACTATTCCTGTCCATGGTGACCATATTGCTTTTTCTCCCTAAAATTAAATAATTATTAATTTAATTTATAAGCACTTGCAAATTATTCTTTTTTACCTTGCAATTTGGTTCATAACTTGATATGCACCTCTTGTCAACAAGTTCAATATCAGGACAGTTATTTTTCAATGCTCTTTCATAAAGATCATTTAACTGAGGGATTTGTTCTTCAGTTTGTGCTACAATGAGCTTGCCTATTTTTTTATGAGGAATACCATTTTCACACAAATAATCATATGATAATTTTAAGCCTTCTACACATAATTTAGCCTAAATAGAATAATGATATTTATTTAAGAGTTAATTAAATTTATATTAATTAATATTTATTTGTTGTATAACTAACTTTCATACTACCAGGCTTGTAATAAATGCCTGCATGAATAACTCCACTATTATGGCCAGTTTGGTGCTTTGCGAGAACAGCTTCTTTTTCAACAATAGCTATTCGCAACTGAGGATTTCTGCATTTCATCTCCCGAGCAGTGGCACATCCTATGATACCACCCCCGACTACTATTAGATCATAAGTACTACAAGAATCTGTGCTAAAAAATATTAAAACCATAGAAAATATTGCAACTTACATTTTACAACAACTAATATTGAAAAAAACAATGATAAAGAAAGATATAGCTTATCTCTTTAATAGATACAGAATTACTCTAATAAACAGAAAATTTTATAATTAAATCTCAGTTATGTATATTATAATATTGATGTATCTTATTTGTTGATGATGTATATAGCGAGGTTAGATAAGGCAATAAAACTAGACAATAAAAATAGAAAATAATGTTAAAAATTAATAATAAAACATACCTCAATGTAGATCCATTTCGATAGGTGCCTTTTAAAAATGTATGAGATACTCTTGTGGTTAAAGTTTTTATAATAGAAGTCGTCATTCTGAAATTAATGTATTTCTTAGTCTCTTTAAAGAAATGCTCACCTTATAAGCATATTATAGCCATAAGTAAATTTAAATAAATAAAATTTAGGAAATAATTAATAAAAGAATATGTTAAAATAACATTTTGTAAGTTTTCTTCGAATTTTCGACATTTTTTTGAATGACAGAGCCGCATGCACCTTTACGATTTTCATTTTTTAATAGGCTATAATCGATAATTTTTTTATTTATTATTTTAAAATTTTTTACTTATTCAATAAAATATTTGAAAAAAAAAGATTATTAATTTTTTAGATAAATTATATATAATTTTTTTCAAAATCAGTATAAAAATTTATTACTTAACATCAAAAAGAAAAAAACCTAATAATTTATGTATAATATTTTTAAAAAGTGCGCCGATAATTCAATTTATTCTTAATTGTATTAAGTATTTTTTTTTTTTTTTAATTATAGATAAAATCAGCGTAATAAGTTCATTTTGGGCAACAAAAAATATTATTTATATATTTAAATTTATCAAAAAAACAAAAAAAGCATTTAGTCTTTATTAATATAAAAGTAAACGTTCTACATAACTTTTATTAATTGAATAATATTTTTGTATATCATATTATATGCGATAGATTAGTATATTTAAAAGCTCAATCTATTTTAGTACATTTATTGTTCTTACTTTTTAAAAGCCACCAATTGGTTCTCAAGGAAAAATACAGAAAATGAATATGATGTCGAATAAATCGATTCGGTACTGGTACACAATTTCTGGATTATGTTATCTTGACTAAAGATATCTCGCGACTACTACTGTGTGTTCATCCCACTTGCTTAAGGCTGTCATTTTTATCAACCTATTAATATTACAATGCATCTCACATGAACATATTGTTACAAAATATTTTATAAGGAATTATTTTAAGCTAGGATTTTAATTAATTAAACTAAAAAAAGATACAAAATTTTGGTAAATAACGACAATAAATAAGCCTGAAAACTTATATTATTTCACATCTATTATGCTTATTATAATTATATATTATTTGACAGCAGCTTTTAAATTTATTTATTTATTTATTTTTTATTTTCTTATTTTATTTATTTATTTATTTTTTTTTTATTTTATTTATTTATTTATTTATTTATTTATTTATTTATTTTTTATTTATTTATTTATTTATTTATTTATTTATTTTTTTTTTTTTTATTTATTTATTTATTTATTTATTTATTTATTTATTTATTTATTTATTTATTTATTTATTTTTTATTTATTTATTTATTTATTTATTTATTTATTTATTTATTTTTTTATTTATTTATTTTTTTATTTATTTATTTATTTATTTTGTATTTATTTATTTATTTATTTATTTAACTAGTATATTTACATAGTGTAAATCTCAAAGAGGTACAATTTGTTACAGTGTGGGTCCGGTATAAAAAAAAAAAAAAAAAAAGAAAACAATACTTAAAACTAATTAACTATAAAATTCTTATAAAGTTAAACAAAAACAGTAGTATCTTATATGTTACGCATATTAGAATAAACATTTTCAACTCTCGTAGTCTGTAATGTTTAATTCACAGAAACGAGATTATTATATAATAATCGATATATATATATATATATATATATATATATATATATATATTAGTTGGTTTAATATTTCTTTTTATCTTTAAACATAAATTGATATTTAATATTACTTACAGAGTCTTCGTAAAGTATCGGTCTTCTCTTTATTATGAGATCTATGTATTTTTGGTAAAAAGAAATTCCAGGGATTTATCTCATACCCACACAGCATGAAATCTTGCTGCAAGGTTGCTGCAAGGTTTCATGTAAGGTTTGAAAGGTTTATGCAATGTTGCAATGAAAGGTTGCAGCAACCTCAATATGTCCCTTGCACAAATCCTTCAGCAAAGTTTCAATGAAAGGTTTCTTAAAGGTTTCAATGACATGTTGCTGGCAGCTTGTGGTAGAAGATTTCTGCAAGGTTTCAATGAAAGGTTGCTACAAGGTTTCAATAAAAGTTCTCTACAAAGTTTCAATAAAAGTTTTCTACAAGGTTTTGTTGAAAGGTTTCTGCAAGGTTGCAATGAAAGATTGCAGCAACCTTAATATGTCCCTTGCACAAATTCTTCAGCAAGGTTTCAATGAAAGGTTGCTGCAAGGTTTCTTCGAAAGATTTCTGCAAGGTTTCAATAAAAAGTTTTTGCAAGGTTTCAATGAAAGTTTTCTACAATTTATCAATGAAAAGTTTCTGCAAAGTATCAATGATAGTTTTTTGCAAGGTTTCAACGAAAGGTTTCTGCAAGATTTCAATGCATGTTTTCTGCAAGGTTTCAACGAAAGGTTTCTGCAAGGTTTCGATGAATGTTTTTCCGAGGTTTCAATGCAAGATTTGTGTAATATTTCATTGGAAGGTTTTTGCAAGGTTTCAATGAAAAGTTGCAGCAATCTTAATGTTTCCCTTGCATGAACCTTTCAACAAGGTTTTAATGCAAGGTTTCTAAAAAATTTCAATGAAAGGTTTTTGACAAGTTATAATGAAAGGTTTTTCACAAGATTTCATAGAAAGGTTTTTGAAAGGTTTTTTCAAGGTTTTAATGACAGATGT
Source organism: Chalcis sispes (assembly GCA_949987625.1). NCBI lineage: Eukaryota > Metazoa > Arthropoda > Insecta > Hymenoptera > Chalcididae > Chalcis > Chalcis sispes. The sequence goes on from OX465094.1 coordinate 68,826,276, forward strand.
CTGCAATTTCTTTATATGTGTAAAACATTTCTTAAAGGTTGTAATGAAAAGTCTCTGAAAATTTTTAATGAAAGTTTTCTACACGATTCAATGTAGGATATCTGCAACCTTTATACATGTTTGCATAAATCCTTCAGCAGTGTTTCATAAATTTTCGTTGCAGTTTGAATAAAACATTGCAGAAACATTTCAGTTAAAAGTTTGTGATGTCCGTCTGTTTTGCAGCGGCATAAATTTTTCTTCTTTCCTTTGCGTCCTCTTATTTTTCCACGTTTTCTCTTTCGATTTTTTGTTTAAGTTATTACCTTTTTTTGCCACCTTCTTAGTATCTGAAATTCTTAAAATTTTAAAAGAGTATTTCAGATATCAATGCATCCCCAACTATTAGATGCAAGTCTAGGCTGAAATCGGGTGAAGCTGCAAATTGTTACGTTTCGACGTAACAAGTTTCTGCAAGGTTTTAATGGAACATTTATACAAGATTATAATAAATAGTTTTAGTAATATAGTTTTTGCACTATAATTTTTATTAAATATGAAATATTTTTATTTGTCTTACGAAACGCATATAGACAAATTGATAAAGCTGCAACACAATATAGTCAAACAGATTTTTAAATCTGATGATCCCCTAAAGCCATTAAATATTAGGCAAACATTCTTTTTGGAATCAGTAGTAAATCAATATGAGCATCCAAAAGTAAAGTTTTCACTGAATCCTAGAAATACTAGATACTCTTGCTTAGAATTACCAGAAATAAACCTAGAGAGAGGTAGAGTAAATTTTGCTTATATAAGCTACAAAATATTTAATATGTTACTAAATGCACTAAAAATGCTTGATCTTACTGAAAAATCAATTAAATCACAAATTAAAGAATGGATTAGAATAAATATACAAGATGAAGTTAAAATAAAGTCAATATTATATAAAAATAGATGATAATACTATGTCACAAACATGCATTACAAAATATGAGAATAACTCTACAAAATAAGCTAAATAATAATCTAGCTGCTGTATTTATTACTCATAAAAATTATAAATATTATCAAATTTCCTAAATTTTCAGTTATTTTCTAACTAATATAGCCACCTACAACACGATTTCCTTGTGAAACCCCAGTAGGATAGTTTTTTACATAAAGAAAATAGTAAAATGTACTAATGTTTAATGTAGAATCAAAAAGTTATGTAATAAAGAAATGAAATTTACTGTTTTATATCAATCTTTATGTACAACTGAGGAATGCCAAATAAATAATAATAATAATAATGTAAGTTAAAAAATAATTTAATTTAACTATAAATTGTCAATTTCATCATCATCAATTAATAGAATTGGTTTAAAAGTTATTGGTCTTTTATTTGTAAAATTTATAACAAAATTATAATTGCAAATAAAAATAATATAAATTTATCATCAAACTGCGCTTATATCTCGCCTTAGCATTATCTAAGAACCCTGATATTGACCGCTTAATTTCCATTTCCGTAGCCTCCGGAAATAACATCTTGACAGCTTCTGAAAATTAACAAAATTTTTAAAAATAAATTATGTTTTATACTTCGAGTATATATATATATATATTATACGTAATGGGTGATTACAAGTGACCTAACAAGTAGGAATATATACTACACAGAAAAGCTAGATAAAAAATTTAAATTTATACAATTATATGTATGTATACAAAAAAATTACGGTAGATGCAGCTGCATAAAGTTAAATCCGAAAAACTTTTATTTTAAATGCCATCCTGCGACTTTTTGCCCAAAAAACTATAATATTGTAGAACCTCGTCCGATACGATCTTCGGCATAATATTTAAAATAAGATCGTGCGCATTTTCTCCTCCAACTCCTTTTAAATATTGTACCTACAATAATTAAGTTTAAGATAATTAAAGCTAAAAGCTAAAAAATAATGATTTAAAATTTAAAAAAGTTTTAAATTGCAAAACAATTTGTAAATAAAATAAAAAACGAAACCATAAGTTCTATACATAACCCTAAGGACAAACGTTTTATATTGCAAAAGGCTTTATTAAAAATAGAAAAACATAACCGTAAGCTCTACAGGAAAATTACTCTGAGGATAAAAGGTTTTAATAGTAAATAGCTTAAAGAAAAAAAAAAAAAAAAAACCATAAGCTCTCAACTAAATACTTTAGGAACAAATGTATTATATTGCAAAAAGCCCCGTTACAAATAAAAAAATCAAAAACTATAAACTCTAAGCCAAATAACTATAAAGACAATAGTTTTAAAATGCAAAATGTTTTGTTATAAATTAAAAAACCAAACCATATGCTACAGACCAAATAACCTTGGGGGTAAATTTTGAAAACGCAGAAAGCTTTGTTATGAATAAAAAACAAAACCATAAGTTTTAAACCTAATAATCTTGGGGATAAGACTTTTAAATTACCTTTCTATATACTATATATATATATAGTATAAAAAAAAACAAAAAACAAAATCATATGCTGTAAAATGAATAACCTGTGGGATAAAAGTTTTACATTGCAAAAGGATTTTTTATAAACAGAAAATCAAACCATAATCTCCAAACCCTGAATGAAATAACCCTGAAGACAAAAATTTAAAAACGTTAAACGATTTTTTTTAAATAGAAAAACCAAACCATACGCTTTAAACCAAAATAACTGTAGAAATCAAAGTATTAAATAGAAGAAGATTTTTTCATAAAAAAGAAAAGCAAACTATAATCTTTAAACAACAATAACTCTCAGAAAAATAGTTTCAGTTAGAAAAAGGGCTAAAAAAAGGGTTAAAAGGGTTAAACTAATTGATGTTTGTCTTTAGTTCAAATGTATTAGGACTTTGAAAGAGTTCTCGCTGTTTTTTTTGTTTTTTTTTTTTTTTTTTACAGAATAAAAGCTTTATTTGAAATATAAGGTTTAAAAATATTTCACTCAAAGTATTGCCCATCACTAGAGACCACTTTCTTCTATTTTTCTGGCAGTATATGAATTCCGCGTCGGAAAAACGATATGTCTTTTGAGGCTATTCAAGAATTAATCCATTCTTAAGTATCTTCGTAAGAATGGAAGCGCTGCTTAGCCAGACCATCACGAGACATATGTACCTCAAAATAATTTTATAAAACGCTAAAATGGTTCAAATGCAATGCAATACAATTGAAAAAAATATTTATTAGATTCAACTTTTTTGTTATATCTTATGTGTACTCTTAGGTATACTCTTATGATTAGTGCCGTGTCCCAACAAAGTTTCTTGGGACCGTAATCGCAATCTTTGTGTTTATAATAGTTATCAAATATCATACCACGCGATCTACATAAAATTGATCAAGCGCTATGATTAGTGAAAATACTATTTATAAAAGAGAAACTTGTTTCTATGTTTTTTATCATAGTTTATATTACTGTTATTCATATAATTTTCAATAAGTATTGCAATACAATTGGCATCACATTACTCTCCCATTCTTCCCCAATATGCTGCTTTTTGAATTTTTTAAATATCATTCTTAGTTTATTTTTTACGGGCTTTTTCCGAAACTATAGTAAATTCGTCAAATTCGTTCAGTTATCTTCGCATATGCATCGGTTTTCGCTCGGCACTAAAAGGGTTAATTATAAATAAATTCATTGTCCATGGTATAATAAAAAACTATTTTTAGCAATGTAATTATACAATTTTTTCTATCTAAATAAAGTCCTTTTTTTAAAGCACGCACACAAACAAAATTTTTATGAAATCTTATGAACAAAAAAAAGAATTTCCACGCGAATGAGATTCTATAAATCACGGAGAATCACGCTGATGCTGGACAAGCAAAAATCCTCACGGTGATCCACAGGCGAGTCCTGATACTATGAGAAGATCAGACACTTCCGGACATTGATCATTTTCCAGTTTTTATTCATTGACGATCTTAATTTTATATTAAATTTTCTTGTAGTCTTAGATTTGAATAAAATTGTATTATCTTCATTTAACAGTTTTACTTTATTTTATAAAAAAACAAAAATAAAAATTTGAAATAATTAATTAATTTAAAACTTTTTGATTTTAATTATTTTATTGGGTTTTTAATTTATTGTATTAAAGTGTTGTGTCCGGGAATAAAATAATAATTATTCACGTAACACAATTTAATTGTATATGTGTGAGCATCGATTGACACTCACGTAGCGTGTTGCTTCTTTTGGACCTACAATTTCTTGCAATAGTCCAGGCGAGCAGAGCGAATGGACGTAAATTAGCGGTTAAGATAATAAAAGAAATATAGAAATGGAAAAATATGAAAAATAAATAATAATTGTTCAATAGAGACATAAAAAACGAGAATAGAAAATTATAATAAGAAATGGTATGGAAGGAAAACGGAATAAGAAGCCACTTACATACAATTAGACTAACAGCGAACCATAAATCTAGTAGGAACAAAGCCGTGCTATATTATAGAATAGGATTTTGCAATAATTGCTTGACGCTAACGTTTCGGAGTAAAGTAATCACACACACACACACAACTAAACTAACGGATAACCGTGAATTTAATAGAAACAAAGCCGTATTACTTCTTTTAAATGACAGAAGGAATGTAACGATCGCAAAGCTAAAGTTACGGAGTAAAAAAGATGGATGATCGAGCCACTTACACATAACTAGACTAACAGAGAACCATGAATCTAGCAGAGATAAAGCCGTACTCAATCTTAAAAAAGGAAATAGAGTGGATACACCAAAGTTAAAAATTAAATATGAAAAATTAAGATTGAATAATGAAAAATTTGAAAAGTAAGAAAAATTGAACTTAGTAAAAAAAAATTGAAAATAGAACTTAGTAAAAATGGGAAAAATCGAACTTAGTAAAAATTTTAAATTAGACGTTGATGATAAAATAAAATTGAAAATTTGAGATTAAGTCTTTTTAATAAAAAATTTGTAAGTTCTCGATCGAGCACACGAAGACTACTCGGGACGAGGAGAGCTAATTTCTTTCAACTAGTGCTCGTTGTAACTGCTTTTAACAATGAAAACTTGATAAAAAAATCGCTCTTTTCGTACAAAAAGTTGCCCCTTGAGCTTCGTAAGTAAGACGCAGATAAAAAATAAAAACGCGGAGGGGACTAAAGGTGACAAACAAAAATGCATTTTCTTCTCTTCTTCAGATCCCTATCTTAAAATTTAATTATTGCGCAACGCAGACGACGAAAAGGTCACGCCCTCAGATCATATGTATAAGTGCAAGAGAGAAAGCATGATATAGGGTAGAGGGAGATATAAAAAAATTATACGCAAGTATACTAAAATTATTAATAACAATAAATAAAAATTAAGTTATCGTATAAAAATCATAAAACTGTTGTAAAATTAAAATTAACTAAAATATTACTTAAAATCATTTAAAAAGAAATAACTAAAACTAAATATAATAATAACTTATTATTAACAAAACATGTATGTCTAAATAATTATAAGAACAGAATTATCTAAAGGGTATTTATTTAGGATATTTATATAGGGAGTAGGGATAACTTGCCTTTTTAAGACTTTTCGTAAAAAGAAAGATAAAAGAAAAGCGAAAAAGATTTTTGATTTTCGCTTGAGGACGTAACAGAAGTAGTTATATATTTTTTTAATAAAATCGCCACGTGAAAGAGTGTGAATAATTGCAAAGAAAGTTATAGTAAACCATAGTTATAATTATAGATGATTATAGAAATAATAATAGACGAACTCGATAAAGGAAATATATTAACTAAAAAGAAGATTATCGTCTGATATTTATTGAAAAATTTTGATACAACCGAGCAATAGAGAAAATTTATTTATCATTGGACTATTATAACATTCCACTGATTTCTACTATATAAACTATACAAATCAACAACTCAATAGCAAAGATAAGAGATCAATTATCAATATTAACATCGCACACAAGTATACATTTGCATGCGTTCTCTCGTATCCCAACAGGAATAGAGATGTCTCGCGTTTAGAGAAAAATTTAAAATCAAGTACTTTGAACAAGCCGGAGTAATTTCAGTTTGCGATACGCGAGCGGGCCCGTATGGGGTACGCGTAAGATTTATTCCCAACATTAAAATAAATAATAACATTTTTAGCTGTGTGTTTCCCTCAACACATAACAAGGAGACATGTTGTATAGCTGTCACTGTATTGTTTTTGCAGTAAACTTCAAATAGTGTTTATACCTATTACAGTGATCTAGACATACATAAAGAATAAGCATACTACTATGATCAAAAAATAAGACCAATTTTTTTTTTTTTTTTTAAATTCTTTATTTATTCTTTTAAATCTATTTCGTTGCCTTCAAAGTAGTCCCTATCCGACACAATACACTTAGGCCAACGTTTTTTCCAACCCTCGTAACAGTCAGATAAGTCCTTTTCCGGAATTGCCTTCAATTGACGCAGCGATTCACGTTTAATCTCCTCAATCGAATCAAAACGATGTTCCTGGAGTGGCCTTTTGAGTTTATTGAACAGCCAGAAGTCACACGGCGCTAAATCAGGCTAATACGGTGGTTGTGGAACGATATGAGTTGAATTTTTGGCCAAAAAGTCGCGAATAATCAATGCGGTGTGAGACGGTGCATTATCGTGATGCAAAAACCATGAGTTGCCTTGCCACAATTCCGGCCTCTTTTTGCGAATAGCTTCACGCAAACGGCAGTAGGCCCGGCGGAAGAAATTCTGAATGCACAACATCACGATAAGCGAAGAAAACTGTCAACATGACCTTGATTTTTTAACGACTTTGACGTGATCTTTTTGGTCTTGCTTCACCTTTGGCACGATATTCGCTCGATTGATCGGTTGTTTCTGGATCGCAGGCATAGATCCATGTCTCATCTCCCGTAATAATGCGTCCCATGATGTTCTGGTAGTCAGAAAGCATCTCTTCGCACACATTAACACGAAGCTCTTTTTAAAAAAAATTGAGTGTTTTTGGAACCAATCGAGATTTGACGCGTTTGAGACCCAAATGATCTTTAAAATTGCTTGAATCGATCCAAATGAAATGCCAACAGTATCAACGAGGTCTCTAATTGTTAACCGATGATCTTTGAGCACAAAGTTTTTGATTTCTTTGATATGTTTATCATCAGTTGATGTCGATGGTCGTCCTGGACGCTCTTTGTCTTCGACACTATCTCTGCCTTCTTTGAACTGTTTGTACCACTTGTAAACATTTCTTTCCGATGAAGCCTGCTCACCTTCGGCAACATTCTGAACGTTCCTGAACAAGAAATTTCATCCCGAAGACAAAATTTAATGCAACTTCTTTGCTCACTAAAATCTGACATTATAAAAATCGTCGAAATCACTTTTTAATGTTCACAAAAACGAGCGTCACTTGCAAACTAATGAATATATTGACATGAAATTTGACACAGATGTCTCTCATAGTGCTACCAACTAAAAAAAAAAGTTTCATCAAATCGATAAACCCGCGAAATTTAAATTGAAAATTGGTCTTACTGTTTGGTCATAGTAGTGTATATATATACAATTTTAAATTTAATTCCCAATTCAAATTAGTAAAAAAAATTAGCCACATGTTTTTAACATGAATCTGTAGCAGTTTGATAAGAGAATTATATTATCAAGATTTATTTCGTATCTTATCTTTCATGAATTTTTTCGATTTGTACGTATTCAGGATTTTATTTTTTTTTTCAATTTTGCATCTTCAATGAAAGATAAATTGTCACTATATTGAAATTAAAAAAAAAATTTTTAATTTTTAATACCTACTCCCCATGATGCCATATACTTAATATAGTCTAGTTTGCGGAAATATATACACATAAATTTTTTTTTTAATTATAGTTAAATGCATTATTTATATGCTGTTTATAAAACAATCATAAGTGAATTATTAATAATAATAGTTTTTTATTTTATTTGCATACCTATAAATCATACTTTTTTTACAACGAATTCTAATCTAACTATTCTTTTTATTTATTGTAAACACTTATATCTACTAAAAGTCTATTAATAAAAATTTACATTTTATAGAAAATATTTAATGTATGAATAATCTTTCTTTTGAAATACGCGGTCGTAAGTAGAAACAGCTCTGCTCTAACCAGCCACGATTATCCGACCGTTAAAGTGTGTGTAATTATGTAGGCGATGTGGGTGTACAGGAGGTGTATTTCACAGAGACACAGCGAGGTAGACAATCGAAAAATATGTGCGCTGACGCGTGCATGTGTAGATATCGACCAACGATGGATCGCCCGCGTCGTGGTTTGAGCATGCGAACTAACAATATACGCGACTAACAATATACCGTGCTATGTCGACTACTGCGCTCTGGCCGTCTCTTCAGCAAACCACTCCACTACTGAAAGTGAATGTATATATAAACTTTTCATGAAATGTGTGTACGTGTGCACGTATAAAAGACGACACTGTTGCCTCTGCGTGCGCGCGCGGCCGTCTCCGTCGCCGTCCTCTGAGAGAAAAAAAAAGGAGTATGGCTGCTGCCGCTGAAATATTTAAGGTACTTCGCGAAAATATTGCCCGTCACAGGAAAATGTAGACTTTTCCAGTTTGCGACGCATCACAGGTAAATGAGAAAAAGAAAAGTTTGTCAATATTATCGTAGAGTTTACTCCAAAATGGTGCGATTTCGCGAGAGCCCAATAGTAAGTCGGCTACTTTATATCAGTAGTAGCAGCGACGTCAGTGAATAGACTGCCTATATACCGGAGTGACTGACACACGACGATTTGACAGCCGACGATACTGGCAGACGTAAATAATGGAGTAGTATCACGACTTACACAAACATTGTGCAGAAAATTAGTTGGATGCCGATAGTTATCGAGTTTAGCTGGCATTTTTTTAGAATTATCGTAAATTTTTTTGATTCGTTTTGCATTAAAGAGTAATTATTTACACGGACATCGCGGATGAAAGAAAGGGAAAGAAAATCTGCAAGCCGCCCAGCGGCACGTACAGTATACAATGTTCGATTTTCTTCTATCGCGCGCCTCACACATATACAGCTGAATAGAGGCGTGATTAGAAGAGGATTCGCTAGTTAACAAAATCGAATTATCGATAGGTTGTCGTACGTAGGTGTATATGTGAAACAAAAAAAATTATATATTATTTTGCTTATTTTATTATTATTATGGGTATGTACAATCGAGAACCAATGTCAAATCTTTCATTATGCAACTTATCTACAATGCGAGATTATTATTACATATCCGTGCGTAGGTGACTGTTTACGCTTCCACATTCGTGAAATAAAATTAATTACCACTCCTAGACAGAATTTTTCGCTCTTCCAATTTTGAACGACCTTCAGTGACAAACTTGGAGGTATAATTTGTAAAACAGATTTATAACTTTTGTAAAATTGTATGATTTGCTATTTTGTTCTTTCTAAATATCATGTCTAGGGTATGAAAAATAAGATATATATTATTAGTAAAAATGTTAAGCAAAAAGGTGCAAATTTTATTGCTATAGACATGTGGACAATGAAGAGTAACGGTAGGTTTCAGGTATCCAAGAAATGTTATATTTTTATATATTTAATTCTACATTTTGTTTAATTATTTTAATTACATTGTTATTTCTAAATACCTGTTCAATGACATTTATGTTATTTTAAAATTGAACACAGATATGAAAAATATAAGAATGAAATTTTTAAAAACTTTTGCATTTTACATAATAAATGATTTGTTTTAACATTTATTGGATGTTTTTAATCATATTTATTAATTTTAAGAATATATAAATATTATTCATATATTTTAGCAAAACTCTAAGAATGAACATAATGCGTAAATTGAGAGGAGGTAGTAGTGTCAGCAGTATGACTTCCACTGGCACTGGAAACTTAGATAATTGTGCAGGAGGTGCAAATCCTCAACATACCGCACTTGGTCTTATGCACTTGAAAAAACTCTTTTCTGAATATACTCATCCTCCTCACACATTATCTGATGCTGAACGAGATGATAAACTATATAATATGTTGCCATTATTTTGCAAAGTAAGTTTTTTATTATTAGAATTTTATAATTTTTATTCATGTACAAAAAAATTAAAATTTCTATATTTTTAATAATTTTATACAAATCATACTGATTACAAAATGAATTATTTTTATAACAAATGTAAATTAATATTCACTTGCTTGGCTTCATGGTCTGAATAAAATCAAAAGGTTGTGTAGTTTATTCCTGTAACTAAAAGAATGAATTTTGATCATTTTTAATTACATTATACTTCATCATTATACTTCATTAGGTATTTGGCACTAGTCCATCTGGAGACATGAATGAAAAATTTTGGGATATCCTTGCATTTACAAAAGAAGTGTCAAAACTTATGGTCTCTGAAATACGTCGAAGAGCAAGTAATCAGAGTACAGAAACAGCAAGTTGTGCAATTGTAAAATTTCTTGAAATAGAAAACAGCGAAGAATCAAGTAATGGTTGGATGTTGTTATCAGCTTTAAATTTATTAGCTGCAGGGGATACATCATTAATTCAAGTAAAATATTTATTAATTTAAAAAATTTTATTTAAACATTTCAATCACCTTAAAAATTAATTATTCAATTTATCATAATGTAGGAAATGACTACAGCTTCAGTGCCTTCGACTCTAGTTAAATGTCTGTACTTGTTTTTTGATTTGCCAGAAATGAGTGAAGAAGAAGCTGATGTTGCTGATGCAAATAGTGAATTTACACCAAGGGAAAGAAGAATACTTCTACAAAAAATTTTTGTTCAAGTATGACAAATAGAATAATAATTTAAAATAAACTTATAATTATCCATAAAAATTTACTTACTGGATTATGTGTTTTACAGTTGTTAGTAAGATTATGTAGTCACCCATATCCAGCAGAGGAATTGGCACGAAAAGATGATTTGACATTACTTTTCTCAGCAATTACAAGTTGGTGTCCTCAATATAATGTCATGTGGCGCAAAAGTGCTGCAGAAGTGTTGATGACACTCTCACGACATGGTCTTACACAAAGTGTAGTAGCATATATTCATAGTAAGTACTTCTTTTATATATGTTTTATAATTATAAAATAGATATATCTGAATAAATTAAATTTGATTTGATTTGTTTTATCTGCAGACAAAGGATGTATAGCACTTTGTATCGATAATATGCAACGTGTACCTGAATTAGCACCATTAGAAGTAGTTGAAATGTTCGTGACTGTATTTTGTTTTTTAAAAGATTCTAGTGAAGTATCACAAACCTTGCTTGATGATTTCCGAGCTTGTCAGGGTTATATATTTTTGTCAGAATTCCTTTTAAAGTAAGTGTTAGTTACGTTAAAAATTATATTAACAATATGAAAATTCTAATCATTTTTATTAATACAGGCATGCTCCATCACGATTAGAGCAAGATGGTAAAGCTGAAGCACAAGATGCCATTAGAAATCTGGTATTGATGTTGGCATCATTGACTATGTGTGGTCATACGGAATTGAAACCTAGTACAGCAAGTATGGGGTCATTGTTTCAAATGCTTAGCTTTACTTTACCTCAACCTAGTAATAGAGGTATTGAAGTTGTTTTTAAATATATATAAAAATTTATAGTATTTTTTTGCATGCATTTTAAACAGAATAGTATTTATTTATAGGTGGTAGTGTTCGTAACATACAGGCATTTCAAGTTTTACAATCGGTGTTTGTTAAGTCAAATTCTCCACTTCTCTGTTGTACTATACTCGATGCTATTTCTAGTGTTTATCATAGTGATAATGCCAATTACTTTATTCTTGAAGGTCAAAATACTTTATCTCAGTTTGCTGAAAAAATTCATCTCAAAAATTTGGAAATTCAAGAAAAATTTTTTCAACTTTTAGAGTTTATAGTATTTCAGTTAAATTTTGTGCCTTGTAAGGAACTTATATCTTTGTCAATACTATTAAAATCAAATAATTCTGTTAGTTGCAGTATTATGTGTATGGAGACTCTTATTAATATACTTCGGTAAATACATATGCATATCAAATTTAAAATGTTATTTTTATGTTTATTTATGCTAAGATAAAATTTATTTCTTTTAGTCACAATATAATATTCAAAGATGTGTACAGAGAAGTTGGCTTATTAGAAGTATTTGTCACATGTTTACATAGATATGCTACTTTGCTAAAAGATAAACAAGCAGCACTGGATCAGGGTCAAGGTATTTAACAATTTTGCAAATAAGATAATGTTATGCTAGAAATATGTATGTTTATATTAATGATAAATTATTTTTGTTTTTCATTAGAGTACAAAATGTGTCCAAAACAAGAGAAATTAGGAGCTTTAATAATGGAAGCACTAACCATTTTATTAGCAGGAAATGTTCAGAATGCAAATGTTTTTCGAGAATGCGGTGGAGCACGCTGTGCTCACAATCTTGTTCCTTATATGGACTGTAGATTCCAAGCTTTAGGAATCGTTAGGGAATTGATATTGAGTGCTGGTGGAGATGATGATATGGCTACTCTTTTAGGAGTAATGCACTCTGCACCTTCAAACGCTCTTGTCTTGAAAACTCATATATTAAAAGTATGCTTATGAATTATAAATTTTGTAATAAATTAAAAATATTCAATATATAACTTTAAAAATGGAATTTCAGTCATTACTTGCCTGTCTTCGAGAATCACACCGTACTAGAACAGTATTTCGAAAAGTTGGAGGATTTGTCTATGTCATGTCTGTTCTTGTGTCCTTAGAAGGTCAATTAGGTCCACCACCTCCTCAAAGTTCAGAACCTTGTAATGATATTACTCAAAGAACTCCTCAAGATGAAGCACAGTTATTAACATTATTACATATGGTTTTTCATACAATAAGTACTGCAATGCGTTTTGAACCAGCAAATGCTAAGTTCTTTTATCACGAGGTAAATTTTATATTTTATAAAATATTCTAATCAAAATGTGTTTATATTCATTATTCTTTATATAATTTTTATTAATTTAAATGTTTTATAAATTATAGATATGCCAATCAAGCCTTTGTGATACGTTGAGACTTCTTGGATGTTTTACTACTCAAACAAAACTTGAAAAAAATGATACTGCTCTCAATATGAATTTGCACAATACCTGGCTTGCTTTATTTACTGGAAGTGTATTGGAACCAATTTTTCCAAGTGAAATTCAACAAACACTTGGTTATGCTTGTTTGTTATTACGTCTTTTATACGACATAGCTCTTGATGCTTTTGACAAACCAAATTTAGCTGGTATGGGAATGAGATCGCCAAGTCACAAACAATCGAGTGTAGAACATCAGAAGTCATTGGATTCTCCAGGAAGTGGAAAACGATCAAATGTGAATTCCTTAAATTTAAGCCCACCAACACCAGAGCCAATTATTGTTCATCCTGGAGTTGTAGTTGGAATGCTCCATTTACTTCCATCAATTTCTGATGAAGCAGATCCCGAATTAGCTTTATCATTGCAAATGTATGTGGCAGAAGTTATAAAAAGTTTAGTGCGTTCTGAAAGAAATCAACAAGTAATGTGTGAAGCTAGTATGGCTGGGGAATTGTTAAATATGGGTAGAATAGCACTTCAAGATGAAACCCATCCTCTTCATCAACCTCTACAATATATTATTGAACGTCTAGCTGCTCAATCTTTAGAGCCAAGAGATTTAAGGTAAATTTTTTAAAATATATCAAGATTACTTGCTTTTATTTTGTTTTAGTTACTTTGATTAAAATAAAAAATAAGTAAGTTTGATAATGCAAATTCAAAGGGATAAACAATTTTTAAAAAAATTATAAATTCAAATAAACTTGTTCATTTTTTATTTAATAAAATTATTTTTCTTACAATATCAATTAATATTTTATTACATTATTTTCAAAAATATTAAATAGATGTGAATAATTTTAAATATTAATATGTTCAAAAATAGAGAATTTTTGAGATTGGGTGATCCATTGTGTTGTATTTCACTGGACGATATTGAACCAAGAACCCCTCGTGGTGGTCCTGTGCCACTAACCAGAATAAAAACTTTAGTTTCTATGACGACACCCAAAGATTTCAGAGCTCATGGTTCTTGTACTTTGCCACCATTTGTTGAATTTGATATGAGTGCAGAAGGTTTTGCTTGTTTATATTTACCTAGTGTGGCTCCTCAAAGTACTACACCACCAACAGTAGTATCAGCAGATAATAGCGTACTTGGTGGAATTGGTTCAGGTATGTTGAATTGTATTGGCAACAATTTTAAATATTATTTTTATTCATTTTAAAATTTATTTATAACAGTAATTTTAATATTTCCACTTATAAATTTAAATTTTATTTTATTAAATACTTTAATAAAATATAAAAAATGTTGCCTAAATAAATTAATAATCAGGATGGGTCAATTTTCCACAAAAAATAAATTTTTTTGAATTACCACAATAATTCATAGATATAAATTAAAAATAAAACAACACACAAGAACCAAACAAGATCAAATCCCACCGTGAATTGCTGGCTCTTTACTCTTCAAAGCATTGAATCAATCGATCTGACGTATAATAATATTCGTACGAATTATTAAATTAACGAAACGCGACAAGCACCCACGTCTCTGCTTCACTTACTTTTGTTTCTTAATTTTCTGTAAGATATAATCAATATTCCATTGATCCTTCTAGGAACACTTATCTTTCAGATTTCCAATGATTCTTTTACTATCCTTTTTTTTTTTTTGCTTTAAACTTTTTCCTTACTTCTTTACAGTGTTTCCTTTATATTCTTCTACATCTTTCTAAAACTTATATCTCATTCCGTCTTTTTCCCTTAAAAACTCAAAAAATTATACTTAAACTCGGCAGCATTCTTCTTTTTTTACCAAGTTACACCGTTCGTATTCTCCAGAAATGTGCGAGTGCGCCGAGCATGACGCTGCGGTTTAATATGAGGATGGCATAGCGTCCCGAATATTTTTTTTAATACAAAGCTGGAATAGCGACGCAAATTTTTTTATTTTTTTTACAAAATTAATTAATTTTTACATCTTTTTTAATAAATAAATCAATTGTAGGAGATAGACTGTTTCCACCACAAACTGGCTTAACATACAGTACCTGGATATGTGTGGACAAATTTAGCGATCCACGAACAGATGCTCACTGTGTAAGATTACTCACATTGGTCCGGAGTCCTCCATCTGGAAGAGATTTAATATGTTTAACTGCTGTTTTAAGTGCACGAGATAAAGCGATTGTAGTATCAACTCAAGAAACAGCGCTTCCACAAAGTAATTAAATCATCGCTAAAATAAATATCATGTATATTTTCAGAATTAAAATAAGTTATTAAAATTTTTTATTCTTTATAAAGATGTTGGAGAATGGGAACCAGAAGGAACTGGTGAGTGTGGAGCTCGTGTTTGGTGTCCAGATTTACTACACGAAGGGCAATGGCATCATATAGCTATAGTTTTAAATCGTGCAGTCTTAAAAAATTCAAGTTTTTCATTATATTTAGATGGCCAACATATTCATAGCCAAAAGGTTATTAGTAAATTCTAAATGTAATTTATAAAAATTTTATAAATATTTTATGATTTATTTATTAACAGCTTCACTATATTACTCAAACTCCGGGTGGAGGCGCAGCTAACTTAACTGTTGCTTCACCAGTCTATGGTTATATTGGTACACCTCCATGCTGGCGACGATATTCAAGACTTGCATGGAAACAAGGTCCATGTCATTTGGTTGAAGAAGTTTTTAACTCTCAAAATATATCTAACTTGTTCAAATTAGGCCCGCATTATATGGGAAGTTTACAAGCTCCACAACTTTCAGGTAAAAAAATTTTAAATAATAAAGCATATTTATGGGGTGCTTAGAAAATATCGAACACTCTCTTCCAATCGAAAACTATTCATTTGAGGTAAAAGTAATCTATACAAAAGTTGCGGAATTTCAATGGTTGACTTCAAACACGATTTTCGAAAGATCACGAAATTCTTTGTTCAAATATCATTGGCCTACGCCCTTATTTAATTCAAACAACTTTTAATTTAACCATCCAACGAGGATCTGAACATATCCGAACATAGAATTTCATAATTTTTTTTAGAATTCTGTATTAAAAATAGAGATCTACTTCAAATTTCAAAGTTGATCTTGAAATGATTTTAAAGGTCGATGTCATGTTTGACTTTCAAGTCATCGTTGGGATTCTCATTCTAAATCCTTTGCGAAAGAAACGAAACTCGACTTTGTATTTTTAAAGTTCAAATATTAATTTTTTATCATCTATATGCGTAATATTGATGATAGTTAAAAAGATGAGGATAGCTGGTATGTGACAGCTCTGTTGCGGTGCCTTTTTTCTATCAGAAGTGCTAATTATTCGTTGAATTGGATTTTCATTTTTTTTTTTTTTTTTTTTTTTTTTTTTTTATTTATTTATTTATTTATTTATTTATTTATTTATTTATTTTTTTGTTCATTGATTGCGAAATACAAATAGAATTTGCCGATGGATTAATTTAATTTAATTGTTATACAATTTTTCATCTTTCGAAACAACATATTGCTGGCTGCAGCTATACCGTATACAAAAGATCTTTTGGCGGAGATAGAACTAATAATGAGCAGATTCATTGTTTTGGAAAATTTGTACTTAAACTAACGCCGTATCTAAATATTCTAGATCAATTGGTTTTTCTTTCTTCTAATTCTATTTTGTGCTCCGATAGTCTCTTCTTACAACCGAATTTTGTGTTACCACCGAAGTTTGGAAGATGTCAATTGTTGTTGCGTCAATATATCGCACAATTTTGAATTTTTCTTATTGTTGCTATGTCGGTATATTGCTAAATTCGTGAAATATTTTATAACTTGTTTCATCGTTCTAGTACATTTCGGGAGTTTTCACGACTCAGTTAAAAAGTCTTGTAGATTTCTGTGCATTCACTGCAGTAAACAGGAGATGTGTTTCTTTCTGCAGTTTTTATATTTATTTGTCTATTATTATTATTATTATTGTCGTTGTTGTTATTGTTGTTGTTATTATAGTTTTATAATCCTGCAATTGTTACATCAGTTTTATAATCCTGTTCGCGATTCTTTGCGTCTCAACCGTATTTTTACTCGATTGAGAATGTGTCTGTTACTTTTTGGGTACCCAACAATATTTTTTGAGCATTCTGCATACTTAATTATAAGAAATAACAATTTAAAAAATTATGGTATTTTTTTATATATTTGTTACAGGTTCAGAACCTTTACCTGCACTAGTAGCGGAAGAAAAGGTAGTTTTTGGCTTAAACGCTAAAGCAATGTCACAATTAACACTTGCAAAAATCAGAAAAGTTTATAGTAGAGCAGATAATAAATCAATCGCTAAGCAGGTATAAATTTTATAAAATTAATACATTAATTTTTCGTCTACGTCATATACGTTTATTAATTTTTTTTATAATTTAATTTTAAACAGCTTGGTATGTCATCCCATGAAAATGCTACTCCAATTAGAGTTTTACACAATTCAGCTGGGCATTTAAGTGGTCCTGCAAGAGCTTTAGGAGGCGTTGTAGTAGGTTATTTAGGAGTTCGAGTTTTTAATCCACGACCCGTTGCAATAATGGTCGATAATGTTGGTGGTTGTTCTGTTTTACTTGGTAACTACGCGATTAATTATATTGATTTATAAAAAAAAAAAAAAAAAATTATAAAATTATATAATTTTATTGCAATGATTTTGCAGGACTTATTGCTATGGCTCAAGATGTTGAATCACTTTATGCAGCTGTTAAAGCACTAGTTTGTGTTGTTCGTTCTAATCAAGCAGCCCAACAAGAAATGGATAGACGTAGAGGATATCAAACTCTAGCAATGTTACTTAGACGAAAATGTCCGCTTTTAAATTCTCATATTTTACATTTGACATTTAGTTTAGTTGGTACAGTAGACAGTGGCAGAGAAACTAGTGCCATTCCAAATGTAACAGCATTCCAAGATTTATTATGCGATTTACAAGTATATCATAATATTAAATAAATTAATAAAAACTCAAATTGTAATTACTTATAAATAAACAAAAAATTTTTTAAGGTATGGCATGAAGCTCCTGGTGAATTATTACGATCATTACTAGAACATTTGTATGAGCTGATAGCAGAGTCTAGTGAAAAACGTACCAATCTTCGCCTTATGAGAGATTTACAATTAGTTCATAAGTTATTACATATTTTAAGTGATGTAAAACAAAATACTACGAGACAAGTGCTTTTAGCTTTGCTTAGCATATTATTAGGACAACCTCGACAAGCTGACCTATTATGGTAATTATAGCCATTTATTAAAATAATGGTGCAATTGTTAAACGTTTAAATAATTTGAACACGCATTTTTTATTGTTTTTTAGGTTTGGTCAATTTATAGTGGCAACTTTACCCTTAAGTTCAGAAAAAAATCTAGTTTTACGCGAAGCTGAGGGAAATAAAGAAGGAGAAGGAGAAAGCATTCTTTTAAGAAATCGTTGTTTACAGCTTCTCCATTCACTTCTTTTCAATGGCTCTAAAGTTCATACTAGGTAATTTTGAATTCTATTTTTTAATAAACCTCAAGTAATGAATCTATAAAAAATTTTATTTATTTCATAGTATGTGTGAAGAAATATCTAAAATATTAGGATTAGATTGGGTGTTGTTATTCCTTCAACCTGGACTTCATAGTACAACAGTTGTATGGGGATTAAGAATTTTAGTTGCTGTATGTTCAGTACAATCCATTTTACAGAAATTTAAAGAAGGTACAAGTAATGGGGGATGGTTACGACATACTGATCATAATAAGATGGCTTTGGCATTAGGTATGAGTTTGCTATTTCAATATTTATATTAATGATATTTGTTTTTGTAATTAAAAATTTTATACTTTTTTAGGCTATTATCAACAAATAACTGGTGGAGAAACAAAAACCACTGGTTTACATGTTCCAGGATTTCAACACTTGGGTTGGTTACTTCCACAACATTTTGATCTTGTTCCTGAATTATATTTCTTATTTATTGCCCTTATGATGGGACAGCCAATAAAATTACTGCCTGCAGATTCTAAAGTAAATTGCACATTCTTTATTTATCTAAAATATTTAAATTGATGGTTTATTTCTTATTATTATTTTTCTCAGTTGGACCTTGACAATGTTTGGAATTTCTTATTTGGTGTGCCAGCAAATCATTCACTTTCCTCGTTTGCATCACGAATAAATTTATGTCCTGAAGCCATTGTTACGCTTTTAACAATGGTACGAACGATGGTCAATAATTGCTCAACAAGGTATTCTTTTTACATTACAATAAATAATTCTTAATAATTATAATTTTCTAAGACACAAATTTTAATAATTTCAGTGTGGAAGCATTACCTGAGTGGTTAAATGATTATCCAGTAACGATAATTCAATTTTTATTTTTCCTATATCATAATTTCACAGATTTTATGCAGTTATTTATGAGTGCAGAAGTTTTAGGAGCTTTAGCAGGCACTTTATTTCCAAGGCCTACTAATTCTAGCTTAGATAGTAGTGGCGCTAGTACTCCAGCTGATGAGGTATTGATTATTAATATTTTGAATATCAAATAAATCTTTTATGTAATTTGAGAAATTTATGTTATATAAAGTTATAAAATACAGTAAACAATAAAATAAAGCAAATAAAATTAATAATTAAATATTTTGTTTTATTTTGATGAAAACAATATAAAAATTAAGTAAAATAATAATTAATAAAATTTCAATTCCAGCATGAACCAGTATTAGTAAAATCTCCATCTAAAGAGATTGGTTTAACTAACCACTCAGTAAGAAAATTTGTTATGGATTTTTTAAGGGTTATTGTTGTTGATTCACTTTCTCTACCCGTTTCAACAAAATCACCACCAGCTATTGATCTAGTTTTAGATGCATGGCCAGAACATGCATCTACAAATCAACAAACACATTATCAAACTGAAGTATTATCTATTTTAATGGAACATTTATTAGCAGCTGATGTTTTAATTGGTGAACAAGCAGCTTTGCCTGTTGTACCTGGTGGTTCTGCTAATAACATTACTAATAATGTTTGTTATGTTACTGCCAGAATTGTTGACAAATTGTGGCAAGGTATTCTTTAATTTTTATAAGCAAATATAAAGCATAATCCATTTTTACAATTCAATTTAAAAAATCATCTAAAATTTACTTATTGATTTTTGTTGATTTACTACTTGATTTTTTCAGGATCTCTTACTAAAGATCCGCATGAAGTATTTGACTTTATTGTTAAACTTATTGGTCAAGCAAAAAGAAGATCAGGTGCTGTTAGTATGGAAGGACTTCATCATTGTTTAAATAGAACAATCTTGTTTTTGTTGTCACGTTCTACAGATTCTATTGCCGATCAAATGGCAGTACTAGAAGCTTTACACAAGCTGACAACACATAGGTAATAAATTATTTTTTTCATACTAAAATATTTTTAAATAATAATAAAAGATAAATAAAAATACTTTAATATTTTGCAGGCTACTTGTATTTGGGGCTGGAAATCACGAATTAGAATTTATTGGATGTTTAACGTATTGTTTACTGCAATTAACAGCAGACATTAAAATAATGTTAGATACAAATATGAAAACTACTTGGCATGTAAATCCACAAATTGAATCTAGCGATGACAGACTTACTTCACATCAAGGTCATAATTTGATGGCTGTGGCTGCTACAAGAGTTTGGGAAGAACTTTATGTATGTAAAAAACCAGCGATAGAAGAAGTTTTTAAAATAACTTTACCATCACCAGTTGGAAATGAACGAGCGCCTGATTTATCAGTTGTTCGAGAACAAGTACACGAAATAGCACAAAGACTTTGGATGAACTATGTTGTTTCTGAAAGAAAGGCGCCATATAGAGCTCCATGGGAATTACACAACCAAATTCAATCAGCTATTAACAATGTAATATAATTTTATATCTATACAATGTTTAATTAGTAATATTTGAATTTTAAAACTGTTATGCCAAAGTTAAATTATGTAACAAAAAGAATAATATTTTATTTTAATTATAGAAAATTCAAAAAGTTACTGGTGGCTTAACAAGATTAGCTAGTCGAACTAAAGTTAGAAAAGAAGAATCTGTCCGCGTAAAGCTAAGATTACATTATAATACAGTTGTCGAATGGACAGAACAAAATGTGGCATTAGTAAGAGAACTTGCAGCAACAAGAAAATTGCAGTATCAACAAACTTATCAACATACTCAACGCTATGTTTATCAAGTAAGTTATTAATTTTATGATCAATTTGATTAAATATATTTTATTGCTTAAAAATTTTATTAATAGAAAATTAAATTTTTGAAGGTGTTCTATCTCTACATAAATTTATGTTTTTAGGAATGGCTACAAACTGAAACAGAACTTACCCGAGAACGTGGTTTATGGGGACCACCAACACCTACGGTACTTGATAAATGGATGCTTGATATGACAGAAGGACCATGTCGAATGCGTAAAAAAATGATGAAAAATGAATTATTTTATATACATTATCCTTATAGACCTGAATTGGAGCATCCAGATAATGTAAATTATTTTTGTTATTTATTCATTCCCATTAATGATTTAATGAACAATAAAAAATATACATCGTTCAACGTCATTTTTATAGAAACAACTAAAGTACAAAGTAGCTACGAGTTTGGATAGCAAAGAATATTATTTAAAACAATTAGGAAATTCATCAGGAATGTTTGAACGAGAAAAAGATCCAGTTATTGATGATACTCCATTAAATATGAATGAAACTTCAACAGAAAGTGAACCACCAATGGTACCATGCACATTAGAAAGACATGCTAGTGAACCTGATGATGCAACAGAAGATGCTGAACAAGAAGAAGAAAACAATCAAGGCATTCCAGATAATCAAACTCTTTTACGATTGTTAGAAGAACATGAAAAAGTAGATTTTTTCAATTATTTAATATATTAATTGTTAAATAAATGTCATAATAAATATTTTATGAAAAAATTTAATTTTTTAGATAAGTCATATGTTTAGATGTGCAAGAATACAAGGTTTAGATACAACAGAAGGTCTATTATTATTTGGAAAAGAACATTTTTATGTTATTGATGGGTTTACTCTATTAAAATCAAGAGAAATTCGTGATATAGAAAGTTTGCCTGAAGCTTATGAACCTATTTTACCTTCACCTGGCTCTCCTAGACGTTCACGTGCAATGAGACAATGTTCAAAATTTAATTACGAAGACATTAGGTGAGGCAGTAATAAAGACCTCATTATAAGACTAATAAATTAAATTTTTTGTAGTAAAAAAAAAGAAGTATGCGTGTCTTTGCAATAGTTTTTAGAAACATAATTTATGCATTGACATTATGAATGCAAATTAAAATTATGTATATTTTATATATTTTTCAGTTTTGTTAATTATTTAATCAGTAAATTATTTAAACAATTAATTTTAGAGAGGTTCATAAAAGGAGATATTTGTTGCAACCAATGGCACTTGAAGTATTCAGCGGAGACGGTAGAAATTATTTGTTAGCTTTTCCAAGAAAAGTTCGTAATAAAGTTTATCAAAGATTTATGACTTTTGCCACTGCCATTGCTGATAGCGCTCAACAATCTGTTGCTGGGCAAAAGAGAACTGCTAATGTAGAACAAGCAACTGGATTGCTTTCAAGTCTCATTGGCGAAACATCTGTTACACAACGATGGGTTGTATGTATATTTATGCAAAGATAATAAATTAAAACCTTTTTTTATTGAAATAATACATTGGATGATCTATTTTTAGAGAGGTGAAATATCGAATTTTCAATACTTAATGTATTTGAATACTTTAGCGGGTCGAAGTTACAATGACTTGATGCAGTATCCAATTTTTCCATGGATTTTAGCAGATTATGATAGTGAAGAAATGGATCTTTCTGATCCATCAACTTTTAGAGATTTTAGTAAACCAATGGGTGCTCAAAGTTCTGAAAGACTCTTACAATTCAGAAAAAGGTTGGTAATATAAAAATCTGTAAAAGCAAATTCATATATATTAACTTTTAAATTTTTTATTATTAAAAAATAGATATAAAGAATGGGACGATCCACATGGTGAAACTCCACCATATCATTATGGAACTCACTATTCCTCTGCTATGATAGTGTGTTCATACTTAGTTAGAATGGAACCTTTTACTCAACATTTTCTAAGATTACAAGTTAGTGTTTTTTAATGTTATAAATGTAAAAACTACATTTGCATATATAGCATCATTAAATTTTTATTTTTGTTTTAAATTTAGGGTGGTCATTTTGATCTAGCAGATAGAATGTTCAATAGTATAAAAGAAGCTTGGCTTTCAGCATCAAAACATAATATGGCTGACGTCAAGGAACTAATTCCTGAATT
This sequence comes from Chalcis sispes, assembly GCA_949987625.1. NCBI lineage: Eukaryota > Metazoa > Arthropoda > Insecta > Hymenoptera > Chalcididae > Chalcis > Chalcis sispes. Next base: position 68,849,765 of record OX465094.1, read on the forward strand.
TTTTTACTTGCCCGAATTTCTAGTTAATTCAAATAACTTTGATTTAGGTATGAAAAATTATTATTTTATCTTTCTCCCCCGTTTTTTTTTTTTTTTTTTTTTATTTACAGTGACAAAATTTCTTAAAATTTATTATTAAAATTTTCAAAAGGTTCCAAGCAAAGCGGTGTTCAATTAGGTGATATTGTTCTTCCACCATGGGCTAAACAAGACCCTCGCGAATTTATTAGAGTTCATAGACTTGCTTTAGAGTGCGATTATGTATCTCAGCATCTCCATCAATGGATTGATTTGATATTTGGATATAAGCAAAATGGACCAGCAGCAGTAGATGCCGTTAACGTTTTCCATCATTTGTTTTATGAAGGAAATGTTGACATTTATAAGTAAGTTTATAAAAATAATTTATTTAATTTGTTACTAAATAAAATTTAAAACTGTAAAATTAATACACAAGTTTTAGAAATTAGAATTTAAATAATTTTAATTTTACATTTTACACAAATTTTGTTTCAAAAAATGAATATTTTTCAAAAGTATTTTGATGCACTGAATCTAAACCTGTTATTTTATTTGCAAAAGTTGCCAAGATTTTTTAAAAAATTCAGCTTGTACATGCATTTTATCTTTTAGATCTATTTAGTTCAATCCTTTCCGAGATGAAGATATAAAAATTAAATTTTTTAAAAATTTGACGACTTACATAAATTTTACAGATTTAGGTTTTTGATCCATTTTATGAACAACAAATTTTTTATTTTACTTTAGACTATGTGTTGTTTTTATAATAATTTTTAATTATTAAAATGTTAACAATTTTTCTTTTTTATTACAGCATCGACGATCCTTTAAAAAAAAATGCGACAATCGGTTTTATTAATAATTTCGGACAAATACCAAAGCAACTTTTTAAGAAACCACATCCAGCCAAAAAAATGACTCAAAGGACCAGTGTTATTGACCCTGGTCCAATTACTCCAGGCCTAAGTATAACGACTTCAGATAGATTATTTTTCCATAATTTAGATAATTTAAAACCCTCACTTCAGCCAATAAAAGGTTCATAGCTCAAAAATTTAGTTTTATTAATATTTACATTTTTCGTTTTTTATACTAATTTATTTATATATTTTCAGAACTAAAAGGCCCAGTTGGTCAAATATTACACGTTGATAAAGCTGTATTAGCAGTTGAACAAAATAAAACGTTGATTCCTCCATCATACAATAAATATGTTGCTTGGGGATTTGCTGATCATTCCTTAAGAGTTGGAAATTACGATAGCGACAAAGCTATATTTGTTTGTGAAACAATGATGCAAAGCAGTGGAGAAATAGTAGCATGTGTGTGCCCATCCTCAAAATTAATCGTAACTGCTGGTACTAGTTCTGTAAGTTTATTAATCCACTTTTATGAAAAAATACGTTTTATTAATTGTAAAATAAATTTTATTTTCAATGTATCCATATATACATGTGCGAATGTTTTTACAGGTTGTAACAGTATGGGAATATGCAAAGCGACAGCTTTCAATTAAACAGTGCCTATATGGTCATACAGATGCTGTAACGTGCCTAGCCTCCAGTCCTGCATATAATGTCATTGTATCTGGATCTAGAGATGGCACGGCAATTATATGGGATCTTTCTCGCTGTTTATTTGTTCGTCAGTTACGTGGACATGCAGGACCCGTTGCCGCTGTTGCAATAAATGATTTAACGGTAAAAAATTTTCGTTATTAAAATTAAGTACTTAAAAGTAATGTTTATTTATAATAAATATTTTTACAGGGCGATATTGCTACTTGTGCAGCAACATGGTTACATGTGTGGAGTATTAATGGTGAAGAATTAGCAAGTGTGAATACTTGTGTCGGAAGAGCTGATAGAATGCAACAAATATTATGTGTAGCATTTAGTCAGACTCATGAATGGGATTCACAAAATGTAGTAATGACAGGATCAACAGATGGTGTAGCTCGTGTAAATATTACTTTATTATATTCATTGTTTCTTTTTTTATCATGTAAAATCGTCAAATAAAATTATTGAATTCAGATGTGGTCAATGGATTATGTACAAGTACCAGCAGAAGAGGATAAGGCTGAAGAAATTGAAACAAACAAAGATAAAAGGAAAGAAAAAAATAAAGAAGAAAATAAAAAAGAAACGACTAAAAAACGAGTGCATGAACTTGTTAAACAAATGAGTATATCAAATGAAGGATCAGGTACATTATTTTTAATATTATAAAAAGATATTATAATCATTTTCAATGGGCAAAAATAGTAGAAGATTTATATACATATTTTTTTCATTGTCAAAGGAATATTAGCAAAAAGCGGATCGGAAAGCAGTTTATCAGAAGCTGAAAATTCAAAAGAAGCTGCTAGATTGCATGAAGAAAAAGAGGAATGTTCTGATAATGAGTCAAGCAATGGTTCAGTGAATAAACTCTCTCCTCAAAGTAATGCATCCACTGTGGTACTTAGAAGAAAGAGTCGCGGTAATCCACTATTTAGGAAAAGTGAAGGAGGAGGACGTGCAGATAGCGAAGGAACGCAAATAAGGTATTATAACAACATGTTTAAATATTATTATTATTATTTATTTAAATTATTTATATTTTGAATTATTATTAAATATTCTACGTTATAATTATTTTATTTATAGTGAAACAACAAATAATACCACAGATTCAGAAACTGCAATGAGAACTAGTAAAAGTGATACTAGCCTTACAGACAGTTTTGTAGTTGTTACTGAGGCTGATACTAAACCTAAACGAATCAATCCACAAAATATTTTAAGAGAAGGCTTTAAATGGCAAAGGCAATTGGTATTTAGAAGTAAATTGACTATGCACACTGCCTATGATCGCAAAGATAATGCTGAACCTGCTTCAATTACAGCACTGGCAGTATCACGGTAAGACTTGTCTTTTCTAATTTTTTAAAAATCAAATAAAGTTTAGTAAAAGGAAATAATAACTTTTTTCAATAATTAATTTTTTTATTGTCTATTTTTAGGGATCATCGAACAGTTTATGTCGGTGATGCTCGAGGACGCGTCTTTTCTTGGAGTGTGTGTGAGCAACCTGGTCGAACTGTTGCAGATCATTGGCTTAAAGATGAAGGAGCGGACTCTTGTGTTGGATGTGGAGTTAAATTTAATTTATATGAAAGAAGACATCATTGTCGTAATTGTGGACAAGTATTCTGTTCTAAGTAAGAATTGGTTATTATTTATCTATTTAGAAAAAAAAAAAAAAAAAAATGTATACAATATTATATTTATAATTTTTATAAAAATATAACATAAAACGTTTAGTAATACAAATATTATTTCTGTAGATGTAGTAGATTTGAGTCAAAAATTTCAAGATTGGGTATTTTAAAACCAGTTAGAGTTTGTCAAGGATGCTATTCAACGTTACGTTCTCAACACTCAACAGAGAGTAGCACTTAATGGAACAATAATTATCATCAATTGCAGCATACGTGAGACCGTTTAGAAAAAGGTTTAGATAATTTGTACATAGAAATAAGATGGAAAAATTGAGTTTTTTTATTTGAAATTTTTTTTTCAGTGATGAAATTCGATAAATCTGTCAATCACTATTTGTTTAATCCTCGTGTAAATATGCGTTGCAACAATTGAATTATTAAAAATTTGCTGACAGATTTCTCGATATACTCGAAAAAGCTATGTGTGAATTGAATAGTTTATGAATTCATTAAATGAACAGTATACGGAAAGTAAAAATCGATGTATGGGCACTGATAAAAAACTCAGTAATCCATTACTTTTTGTAATACAATTTTATACTAGTCTGCTTTGTGGTATACCTTTTTCTTATACAAGTTTCATACTTGTTGTAACATCCAAAAGAGACGTTAATCATTATTTATCTGTGATTTTTACTTTCCATGCACACGATTCTGTGTGTTGGAAATTGATAAAAGTGATTTTTATTTATATATTTATATATAGAATCCATAAAAAATAGTTTTTGATCAATGAAAAACCATGTTAGTATACATTTATAGATTTTTTACTTTTGTTGACTAAAAGAGTACTAGGAATTTTATTTTATCAATTTCATTTCGTAAATATTATAATTATTCATTAATATAAAATATTTAATTTTTGTCTCAAGGGAGATGCAACACAAGTTAGCATGGACTTCTTTCTTTATTTTGAATAAAAATAAGAAAACATATGAAATGTATTTTACATGCTTGAGCAAAATATAAGATTATGGTTTAAAAATACACGGTGTGCATTTTAATAGATAAAATGAGTGTTACATGATTCAATATAAAATTATTTTGGCAGCTTTATTTTATTTTTAGTATTAATCATCAAATAGATTGTAAAAATTTCTGGAGAATTTTTTAACACATCCGACTGCAAAGAGTTATATTAGGTGCGTTCCACAGTAAACATGACTTTTTAAAACGTAGACTTATTTATTTAACAAAACTTTTTTATTTTATTTAAAATAGACTCCTCGAGTCTCAATACAGTGATTTGCATGATCAATAAGCATGTCGAACGAGTTTTTTTTAGGTCGTATGCGAAGACGTCCTTGAGAATATTGGTGCAAGCCTTTTGGATGTCGGTATAGTACTTTCCTTTCATCGGCATATTTTGTAGTTTTTAAAATTTTTTTTACTTTATTTTTTTCAATCGTTTTGATGAAATGAAATTCGCTAAAAGTTTAAAAAATTGCTAAAATTTATTTAATAAATTTTGCAGATATTTAAAATTCTTTAATAAACGCAATAATGCTTTCGAAACATTTTAGGTATTTTATTCTAAGTTCGTCGATTTGAATAATTTTCTATAAATTCAATCATGAATTGTTCATAAAAATGCATGCTTTTGTGACCTTTTATAAATCATTTGTCTTTACGATTTGTGTATTTGCTATTAAAATTTTTATTATTGAATTTAATCGCGTTGCATGATTGCATTCTCTTTTTAAGCTATAAAAAATGGTATCGAACATTTTTTCCAAGTAGTAAAATTTGCTTGAAATTTTAGGTATAGTAATAGAAAAATATAATATATACCGTTCGAGCAAATTCTGAAATTATTTTGTGAGCAGCATATATTTAGTACCGATCATTTTTTCTATTAAACACACTGTGTATATATTTATATATACATATATCACGTAAGCAAAGTTAATTAAAAAAAAAAAAAAAAAATATATACATGTAAAAACGTTTTGTGTCTACCTTGAGGTTTATCGTGTATAGAGTATATTAAACACTATAATAGACAATACTGTATCTTTATAGAAAATATTAAAAACCATAGTTTCTAATAGTGACACCATGAACAATGAAAAATATAAAAGGAAATTCTCACATAATTGTTTACAATTTAGCATAGAAAAACAGGTTTACAAATAAATAAAGTCTGTATAATGAAAACCTTCACTTATCTCATTGCAAGGAAAACTGAATTTAGCAATTGTGCTAATAAACACAGTTGCAGGGCGCGATATATTTTGTGTAAAACTTGAAATGACTTAAAACGAGATTCGGTCCTAATTATTCGTCAGCATCGCGACGGTTCTTTCATTGTAACTAAGGCGATAAGTCAATTGAGAAATGTTCCAGTTTTAAGGCACAAATTTTTATGCATTAAGTTTTCCAAATGAAATAAAAAATAAAATATAGAAATTAAAAAGTGTAAATTCAATCATTGTATTGATTGAGAAGTACGTATATATGTAAAACTTTTAGAAAAAAAGTTTGACGATCCGTGTTTGAATATTCTAATTGACAAAATATGTAGATACGTGCAAATTTCATTGCAAATACCACTCGTAACCATTGTTCATAAAATGTGAAAAATTGAAACACAGCGATAGATTTTTAATTTCATTATTATTAAACTTTTGCTTCTGAGGATAGAATAAAAAATTTTAATTTTATTAAAATAATAATTATTATCTATAAAATTTTATTTTTTAATAATTATACTTGTGAAAAAATTTATTTATATTGAAATTATAATTTAATTTTCCTATTTTTAGTTAATTTATTGGTAAAATTCAGTCCTAAAAAATAATACATTTTTTCTTTCAAAGTCAGATTTTTAGCTTTCGATTGCATTAAACTTATTTTATAGTAATATTCTGTAGTTTTCGATATCGTATTTGTTGAAGTATCTTCAGAAAATAACAGTGACGCATTTTGCATAATTAATTTTGATACATCAGTACTGTTTAAAATTGTTATAAGAATAAAGGATGAGAGATTAATAATAATATATATTACATTCTGTAAACTTTATAAACCCATTATTTATAATTACGGTAATTCTTTGGATGATTGACTTTTCTCAAATTTTACGTTTGCGGGTTATTGGATTATTTATAGAAAAAGTCAATCATTTGAAAAATTACCATAATTATTTACATGATTATTCAAACCATCATATTTTTGCGGAAAGAAAGTAGATAGAAAAACGGTCAAAATAAAAAAAAAAAAAAAAAAAAAAAATTCCAAACTCATATTTATTAATTCAACAAGCATATAAATATTTTAATTTTGATTCGTTTTTTAATTTATATTTATCAAAATAATTTATTTACATAAATTTTTTTTTAAATTGAATATAAAAAAAAATTAACATTTTATTAAAAAATTAAAATTAAAATTTTTATACATTTTTGTATATATTCTCGAAGCAAAATGTTTCATAAATTTCATTTAGTTGAAAATAATTTATAAATGCGTATATAATAATAATTTTAACTAAAATTTAGTAATGCTTTCATTAACCAAATATTTTTAATTTCAAGGAATAAAACTACGGGTTTGATAAATCATTGAATTACGGTAAAATAAATTAAAATGCAAATAGTTTAATCAATCGTTTTAAAATGTTTTCATAATTATTATTTTTTTATGCTTTCGTGGCAATGAATAATTCCATGATGTAATAATTTGAAAATGGCATTAAGTATTAATTTTGTCAAATTTTAAGAAAATAAAAAAAAAAAAAAAAAAAAAAAAAAACGTGCATAAAATTCTTTCTATATGTGCAATAAAAACTTTTGTGTACTATTTGCATTTTAAAATTAAATATTTAATATTTTTTAACATTTCGTCGCTATTAATAACTATTGCTAATGGTTGTCAATTGTAAATTAGCGCTTTAATATTTTATTTACTTTGTGCAAATGATTCATTTAGTTGTAGCGTATTTTGAAAATGAATACTATATAAAAGTGATGAAATTTTATGAAGGCACAAAAATAATTTCTAGTCATATATTATTTGATGCCTTAAATTATCATTAAGTATTATTATTATTATTATTATTATTATTATTATTTATGCATATACATATTTATATCGTATCAGATATGACTTTTATCATTATATTAGGTAACAGTATTATTTAAGATTGCGTTATATTTATTTGTACAGAAATTTTATAAGTAAAGTTTTTTGTAACCAATTTACTGTAAATTTTTCCATATATAGTAAAAATATTATTTAGTAATGCAGTGAACAGTGAATTTTTTGTATTTTAATGTAACAATCAGGTAAATTTATTGTTGGCTGTGCTGCAAAAGTTTTGGACGCGAAAATATCCGATTAATCTTCTTTTAACTCATTATAAAAATGAGAAGAACAAGACTTTAAACCTTTATATAAAAATAAAGTTCCATTCTAATTTAGGAACAACATCTTTTACGCTCACGTGAAGAACTATAATCTTGTTTTATATTCAATAATTAATAATTAGAATTCCCGTAAAATAAATTGATTTATTTTAAATTAAATATTTGTTTAAGGATACTTTAGTTACCGATACTTTTAAAAGGAGACTGTCTGAAAAAGTTTTGGTGAAAATACTGCAATATAAAAAAAAAAATTTTTCTAAAATTTTTTAAAAAAAATATTAAGTATCTTCTTCAATTATAATTAACTTACATTTGATTTTAGAAGTTTAATTTTGTAATTTATAAAGTGTATGAAAATTATAATATTTAAAACGAATATAAAATCAAAAGTTTCAAAAAATTTTAAAGTTATATTAATAATTCTAAATAGTTATAAATTGAAAAATATGTGTTATAAAATTTGATATATTTTAAATTATTAAATTTTTTCGCATAATATTTATAATTTGAAATTATTAATATAAATTAAAAAATTTTTTAGCCGTTATGTAAATTGAAAAGCAAAAACTCATAATTTATTTGAATTTAAAAAATTATTGGTGGGTACATATATAAGTTGATTTATTTAATATAATATGCAATTTATTTAAAAAAATTTGCGACAATGTTTGAAAAAACACATATTTAATGTCATAGTTTAAAAATGGTCTCCTGTACAAAATAAAATTTTTCAAAACTAAATTATTGTGAAATTCTTACTCAAAATTTTAAACTAAAAGAACTGAAATTGTTTCAATGTGTCTACTGAACAAAATATAAAAGTTCATATCTACAATGATCACTATTTCATCTTTGGTGATGGCATTAAGTATGTTTACTTAATTCGATCTGATAGACAAATCATAATAAAAAAATTTAATGTTGATTAATCTAACCGAAAATTGTAAATACAAATACATAAATGCCTTAGTGTATGTTTAATGATTGAAATTCCTAACGCAAAAACTTTAGAAATTAATGTAATGAATTTAAAATTTTGAGATTTGAATTAAACATTCGCGAGAGGATTAATTGTAAAAGAAAAAATATCCAATGATCATTGCATAGCAATGAAAAACGAGTTGCATTAGAAAATTATATATAAAATATGAATATATTACCAGTGCTCTTTGTATGAATGCCAGTGTTTGACTGAGAAAATTCTTTTATGATTGTATGTGTGCATATTACTGACCTCATAAGTTAGAACAAATTAATTATACATATACACAAATTATACAAGTGCACATGCCAAATAATTGTCATTTGCATTGTACGAATATAGATCTGTCGTTCTAGTAAAAGCTTGGAAAATATTGTATAGTAGATGTTGATCAATATATAAATATATATATATATATATACATATATTATATAAAAATTGTACTGAATGGACTAAAAATTATGCTTTTTTATTTTTACAAAATCTTTTATAACTTTATCTAACATTATTACATATTTCATATATATTTCATTTGAATCACTTAAGTATATTTTAAAAAAATTTTAATTCAACTAATAAATTTATAATTAAATCTTTTAATTTCTCATCAAACATAGTAAATAACGCATTTACAATTATTTTAAGTTATAAGGTAAAGTGGCACAGCCATAAATTTAGATAAATACAATGAAATAAAAAACAAAATAAATGAAAAATATAAATATAAAATAATAAATATAAATTATTGAGTCAAATTATAAAATTTTTATAAAAAAAAATAATTAAATCCCTTTACATGCTGCTTTATGCTTTTCAATCCGATGAGGAAAGAAATTACGCTTGCAGAGATTACACTTAACTAATTTAGACTGATGTTGTTCCCAATCAACTTCAGCCACGGCAAGTTCTAAAATATAAAAAATATATAATTTTACTTTTTCTTTGTAGAATATAATTTATAATCTTATGAGTATTCATAATTTTATACTTAATTTAATTTTTATTGAAAAAGATTTTATAATTCAGTTGATACAGAATTAAAAATTAATGATTAATATATTATTTTTGTTTTATATAATGTTATATTTATAAATGTAAAATAATGCAAAATTTATGTAATGTTTTTAGCTTTTTAATTTTAATGTTAAATAAAATCTAAAATAGATTTATTTATTAAATTTGAACATTCTTAATTTTTAATGAAATACTTTAAAAAAATAATTAATTAATACTTAAAAAATTATTAACTAACTTTTAATTAATATTCACAAATGTATTATATTCATAAATTACATAATATATAAAAAATTAAATTTTCTAATAAATCAATGATGTAATTTACAATTATTTTTTAAGATATTTTTATTTAGATAATTTTTTTTCATTTAGTCAAATTAATTATTTTATAATATTTACATATAAATATATTATTTTGTGTTTTTTGTATTTAATGTGTTTATTTTTGCTTCATAATTAAATTTTTTTAAATGTTAAAAATTGATTGTATGATACATGTTAAAACAAAAATTAAATTATTTGAATAAAATTTAAATGTTACTCACCTTTTTTAGGTGGAGAAAACCTTTTATTTTCTTGAAGTAAAATTATAGTACCTGCTACATTAATAGGACTTCTTGGTAATTGCCGTTTAGGCACCATTGGATTCAAGCTTACATCCTATAAAATTTTATTGTATAAAATTTATTATTTTATTATAAATGTATTAAGAGTTGAACTTACTAAAATATCTTTATAGCTGTCAGAATTGTTTTCACTATCATTTGACTCAAAAGATTCAGAATTTTTATGAATATTTTCTATAGGTAAGATTTGATCTAATGTCTGAATTTCTCTAGATTTTTCATTGTTAGGCATATTTTTATCTTCTGATAAAAGCAGAATATGATTATTTGATAATTGTGGAGAATGTTTAACTTTACCTAAATTTGATGGATTTTCTATGCTATCTAGCTCATAACTTGTATGTTCATTAGGTGATACAGACCTAGATTTATATTTTCTTATATTTTTATTATTTTTATATTTCCTTTGAACTACAAATCGATCAGGTGATACAGACTTGGATTTTTTTCTCAATACTCTAGATGAAGGCATACATTTTTCATTTACATTGGGAAGGAAAACATCATCTTCACTACTTTCTTCATTATTCTTTGTTATTAAAATAGAAGGAAATTGGTCTTTACTCTTATTTTTTTTATCTTCTTTCTTTATCTTCTTTTCATCATAACTTTCTTTATCTTTTTTTTTTAATAATTCTTGTTGAATATTTTCTTTCACGTCATTTATTTCAGTGGTATTTGAAATTTGTTTCATTTTACTATCAATTATTTCTGAATTTTCAGTATCTTTTAATTTTCTGGTGCGCTTTGCAACTGGTGTAAGAGGAAACTGAGTTTCACTTTTCTGTAAATTACTAAAGTTTTCTTCACAGTTTATTTGTTTTATATCTTTTGATTTTGGTTTCTCCTCATCTGTATTAGTATCAATGTCAACTAAATCATCAGAATCTTGTGTAAATAATCTCCTTTTTGTTTCAAATGCTAAAGGACTTGCAGAATAAACTTTTTTTCTATTAGTAATTCCACTATTGCGATCTCCAAATGGACTGAATATGCTTTTTTTTGCTTTTTTTTCAGAAGCATGTAGAACTTCTTGATTCAAAGTTAAATATCCTAGTTTTTCTAGAACTTTTTCACCATCCACTGTAAGCTTTTCTTGTTCAACATTTTCTTTCTCTGGTTCCTACAAAAATTGTATGTGTATAAAGGTATAATTCTATTATTAAAAATCAATGAATTAAATAAATTTAATAATTCAAATACTTACTTGATTTTTGCATCTAATATCATTACACCTACAAAATTCTTGACATGGTATACCTTTTTTTACACAACCACAAATTTTGTTAGCACAATTACCTTTGCAACTACATCCTTTGCTTATTTTCATACCTGGACTTGGACTTAATATTTTTTCATTGTTTAATTTTTGAATACTCTTTATACCTACTTTTAATCCACCATTATTTACTGCATTACTATTTTGGTTTCGTAAACTATTATTTTCACTTTGTAAAATAATAATTTGTTTTTTATAATCTTCAATTTCATTTCTTAACACTTTTATTTGATTTTCATAATGAAAAATTTCATTACTGATATCATTTTCAGTTTGGGTACTGGTAGAATTCAATTTATTATATGATTCTCTGAAAATTTATAAAGATGAATATTTAATAAAACTATTTTATATCTTTTATATACTTATATATAATATATATTTTTCCATGTCAATCATGACATTAGATATATTTTTGAAGATATATTTTTTTTTTTTAAAAATTTATTTAAGGCATGTATGAATATTTTTATATGTTTAAAAATATTAATTTTATTAACAGTATTCCTGACAGTTTAACAGACAGTTCGTATAAAATCTATATTTTGTTTAAATAAAAAGGGTAAATTACCTACAGATTAAATTATTTACATTTTTTTTTTTTTTTTTTTTTTTTTTTTTAATATTTAATTTTCGAATGTTTTTTAAATAATTTTTAAATTATACTTAATGCTTACTTTGATTTTGTAGTTCGTATTTTTTTCGGAGGCATGTTAATTCACTTTAAGAAAAGTTTTCCTTGTACAAATAAAAGAAAATTGAGCACAAATGATTTTTTTGCACAAATTTTGAGAAAATGGACACAAAAATCTTATATGTTCCTTTATTTCTTTGTAACCGTCAGTACAGCTTTTGGACATTTAAAATTGCAACGTTGCCAAAAGTATAGTGATAACTTAGATTAAAGAATAACAATAATTGTTTGGTAAACCTGTATTTTTGAAAAAATCAATATTGTAAAATAAAAAATTTACAAGCAGAAGATAATAAATGATCTAAAAATATTACAATGTTTTCATGTTACCTGTAAAATTTTAATAGTATTTAAAAATGAAATCTAAATATGAAAATATTGTTAAATGTAAACAGAATATTTTATATTGTTATCATTATGAGATATAAAAAATAAAAAATATGAAAAAAAAATATTTGATTACTCTATACAACTTTTAATTAATATACTATATGAGTATGAAAAAATAAATTTGAAATTATAATAAATGATTTTAAATTAAATAACGTGTAACATCTGCGCCCTCTATTTACTGTCCCCTAATACGAAACAGCTGATTATAATATAGGTTTAACATTGCACGTGTGTATCTCGAATTTTAAGCGATTTAAAGCTAGCAATGATAAACAAATAATTTTTCGTTTCTTAGATAAAAAATTGTATAAAAATGGCTCGTGTAATAAATTTTTTTAAAATCATTAGAAATAATTGGAAAAAGTCTGTCGTTGGAGCAGCTGCTTTTTCTTACGGGGTTTCATACAGTGTTGATACATACAAGTAAGGATTTGTTTAAGAAATCTTATATTTTTAATAAAACTTTGAATATTAAAAACATAATTTGTAGTTAATTCATCCATAATAAATATCTCTAATTTCATTATATAAAATAATTTTTTTTGATATATAATACATATTTATGTATCCAATAATATAAAATAATGTTTGCACAATTTTATTTAAAAGAAATATAAAATAAAATATAAAGATAAGATTGTAATAAAAAATAAGAAATGACCATTAATTCTAATCTTAACTATTTTTATATAAAAACTATTTTGTTCATATAAATTATCATATTTTTTCTTAAAGAAAAAATTAATTTTTTTAATATATTAATTGTTTTCCTTTTTGTTTTATTAAAACTCAATAAATGTTGATTTATAGCACAGAACAACTTATGAGACAATATTGTGAAGAAGCTGTATTGTATGGTGATGAACCACTTCCTAAATATTTAAAACCACAACATGTGACAGTTATATTGAATCCAGTAGCTAAACGAAGGTTATTATTGTATTAATTGAAATTGTGCATATGAAAAAATATTTTATGTGTATTTAATTATAGGAAAGCTAAAAAATTATTTGAAAAGTATTGTGAACCACTTTTACATTTGGCTGGATTTGCAGTAACTATAATACAAACGCAATCTGAAAACCAAGCTCGAAATTTAGTTGCTAATTTAAATACTCACACTGATGCAATAGTAGTAGCTGGTGGTGATGGTACTTTGTCTGATGTAGTCACTGGCATGATGAGAAAATATAAAAATAATGATCTAGCAATTAAAGAATGTCCTATTGGAATTTTACCATTAGGTAAAACTAATAAAGTTGCAGATTCAATGTTTTATGGATATGAAGATTTAGAAGAAGTTCGAAAACTTGTTGATGCTACAATAGCTGTTGTAAGAGGAAAAACTAAATTAGTAGATGTGCTGGAAGTACAATTATTAGAAGTATTTGAAAAAATTAATAGTAATTAACAAATTATTGTTAATAATTATAAAATAATTTTAATTTCATAATTTTAGAAAAATGAGGAACATCCCCCAGAAGCAATTTATGCCGTAGGTGCTGTAGAGTGGGGTGCATGGAAAGATGCTCACTCACGAATGGATAAATATTGGTATTGGGGTTCTTTAAGGAGGTTTTAATAATTTATGATTTAATGTCATCAAAATTTTATACAAAAATGTACTCTTTTTTATTTTAAAATTTGTAGATACGTCACTTACATATTTAATGGATTTAAAAATGATATAAATTGGGATTGTAATGGTATTATACGTTACTCAGATCCTTGCAGTGGTTGTTCTAAATGTTATGAAGAACACAAAAAAATATTTACAAAAGAAAGACGATGGTGGCATGCATTTGTACCAAAAGTGAAAAAACCTTCTGGTATTTATAATAAATTACAATCAAGAAAATAAATTATTGTTTGAAAATTAAATATACATTGTAGATGAATCTGATGTTGACTATAGTAAAATAATAAATGAAAATTGTGGAGTAATTCGTGAAATTCCTATTTCTACTACTGAATTGCATATAACGACTCAAAATGTTATTCCATCAGAAAACACATCCACTTCAGCAGTAAAAGTTGAATTAGGTATAAATATAAAAAAATAAAATTAATAAGCAGTTTTTGTAATAGCTTGTTTTTTAATATATATTGATAACAATGCAACAATTATAACAAGAATTTGCTTGCAATCTTTTTTCAATTTAGTGTATAAAAATGTTTGATATTTATTTATATTTATTATCATATTATTTATTAATAATAAATTAAAACTACATTGTAGGTCCTGACAAAATTAATTATACCGATTTTGTTACTGAAGGTTGGCGACGATTAAATGGCAGTAAAACTTTAGTTAACAAAACATTAGAAGCTAAAAACGTTGAAATTTACCCATTAAAATCAGATGACTCTGTATGTATTATTAAACAAAAATAAAATTTGATCATATAATATTAAATATTTTTTATTTTAGGTGACTAAAGAGCGTTTTTTTTATATAGACAATGAAGAATTTGAATTAAAACCTGTGAAATTTAAACTTCTTCCAAAATCAGTGAAAGTATTTTGTTTAAACAATGATAACAAAAATTAATTTAAAATATGTATATGTGTATATATATATATGTATAAATTATATTATTTTATTAAACATAAATTTTTTATAAAAATGATATTTTAAAAAATTTAACATGTAATATTAAAAATCAATTGTAAATACATGCAGAAACATACTTACAGTGTAATAAAACAATTTCATACATTTTCTTTAAAATTATATTTTAATAATTCTAAATGATTTGATAATATTTATTATAAATATGTCTTGCTCAATAATATTTTATTTGTAATTAAAATTGTGCCAGTTATTTTATTTTTCTTTAATATTTTAGTAATTTTTAATTATATAAAGATTTATTTTATTACTTCCAAAAAAAAAAAAAAAAGAAAAATTGTACATATTTTAAGAAATCTTTCTTTATATTTACAAATAAATTTTATCGTCTTCAGAATAAATTCAAAAATGCTTTTCAGAAATGGCTTTCAAAGTGCGTTTCGATTCGGTTTGTATGTTTTTACTTAAGTGAAAACGGTGTTATAAGAACCGTTTAAGTTTCAGTAATAGCTAAAAACCACATGATATTAAATCAGATAAATATAGATGGTGGTTGTGGAATATAATTCGGATTTTCGGCACGATGATCTCGAAAAACCAATGCAGTTTGTGATGGCGCATTATCGTGGTACAAAAATCAAGAGTTGTCTTTCCACAATTCTGACTTCTTAAGAATAGTTCCACGGAAAAAATTCTTAACGGATAAAGTCACACTAACCGAAAAAAATTGTTAAAATGTTTTTTTTATGTTAACAGTTTGGAAAAGAATTTTATTTATTTCAATTTAAAAAATAAAGGAATATTACAAAAATTTAATTGGATTTGTACCTTTTAATATTTAAAAAAATTCTTTATTATGCTGTTCTTTTGTACATTGAAAATAATAAGTATTCACTTTACAAGTAGAAAAAAGATGATTCTCAAACGAATGTTTAAGTTTGATTTTGCACATAGGATGTTGGAATGAAATTCAATAATGCTTTTATTTTATTGGTTTTATTATCTATTATGCAGTTGCTGAGATTCATATAAAAATATAAAAATTTTTGATTATCAAAATTTTTAGACATAAAAACATTTTTAAACTGAAAATAATGCTATATAAAACAGTAGATTAATAAATACTATTAATATTAAAATAATGAAACCTATTAAATTAACTATCGTTGTTAACTGCTAGCTAAATTTTAATTATAAAATTTCATAAAGAAATTTTGTATATAAAATTTTTATGAAAATGAAAGTTTTCTAATAATAAGTAACATTATTGATATAAATTTTAATATTCTTTATAAAGTTTAATACTTGAAAAATGTATAAAACAATTAATATTTTAAAGGAAGGTACAAGTAATTTTAGAGTAACAAAAAGTTTTGTAGTTTTAAAGTAACAAAATGAATATTCATACTTAAAAAACTATTGATTAAATTTCACCACTTAGCGGTAAAATCGTTGATATATTACAAAATTAGTAATTTCAACTGTTTTTGTCATTTTGTATAAAAAATATTTTACTTAATAACTTAATTATAAATACCCTGAAAATTGACGATGTACACAATTATAAAAATTAAAATCTATATAAAATGAATGTATGAGATAAATACTTAAAACTCTATTTTATACAAAAATCTGTATGGCAAACATGGAAAAGTTATATAAAATATTTAAAAAAATTACATTTCTTTATGCATCAATTCTATCACAACTTAGGATAGTCAATTCATTTCTGCTGAAGAACGATCATACGATATATTTGTACTTCTTAGGTGCAGATCGTCATCGCAACTTTTAATTGTTGGTCTAAAAAATTGTAATAAAAGATTAGCAGGTTTCTTTGGTGTCTTCCTTGGTTCAGTAGATCTAGACCTGCTTGTTCTACGAACTGGGGTAGTATGAGTTTTTTGACTCGATAGTTTCTCGGTACTTTTACTGCCTCGCTGAGCATATCGTTCTTTTCTAATTTTAGTTAACCAATCAACATTTTCTTTTGATTTTTGAGGCGACATTTCTAATAAATGTGGAGCAGTTCCATCTATTACAAAATTTGGCAAATTCGATGTAGGAGAAAAAGGAACTAATAAATCAAGTTTTCGAGATGTACTAGGACCAAATTTATCGGTTTTATGATCAACATTCGTTTGTTCTTCAGTTACACTTTTCACACACAATTCTTTATTACCTGGACTGAATAATCTCCGAGCTCCTCTATTATCTATGTGAGCACGTTTGGCAGGTGCTTCATGACTTTCTTGAATAGAAGACAAAATAGGTTTATAACTTTGCCCCAACCAATAATCATTGGACATTTGAGCATAACTTCTTTTCAATGATCCAATGACATTTTCATAAATATTTTCTGATGAACCAGGATTTGGAGTATTTCCTGTTTGAAAATAGAAAAGTTTAAAATTGAAGAAATAAAATGTTCAACTTTAAATTATAGAAAAGTTAAATTTATTAACCAGGAGTAATATCTGATTCTGAGGAATACTGAGTAGATAAACGAGATTTAAAGGCAGTAGGCGTTTTTTCTAAAGTACTTATATCCATATGACAATTCATTAATTGAGGAATGGATTCTGCATATCCGTGTAAATTAATTTTTTCATCTTCGCTAATATATTCTGGACCAATGCGCCATATTCTATGACAAGAATCATCTGAACAAGTAACAATCTAAAAAAATAAATAATAAAATAACAGTTTTTAATTATTGAGGTAAAATTAAATTTTATTTTACCTTTGATTCATTTACACTACACCATGCAATACAAGTTACTTCATCTCTATGACCAATGAGTTTTAATAACGGAGTTCCTGGCTTACTAGTATGCCAAATATAAGCTGATTCATCACTTGAACCACTGGCTAGGTATTTACCATCAGCACTTAAACACGCCTTTACATAGAAAGTTGAATTTTTATGCCCGTAATATTCTGCAACTGAATACAGATTAAATTATTAGTGCCTTTTCTATATTACATTCATGACCATAAGTAATAATATAATTGATATACTTGGTTTGCAATTATATGATGAAATATTATACGCGTAAATTGTATTATCCATACAACTTGCATATAAAGTAATACCTGCTGGACACATCAGTAATGATGTAAATCCATTACTATTACTTTTACCACTGTAGTTCATAATGTGTTTAGCTATGGGATCTTTTTTATGAATAGTATAGTTTTTTCTAATATCCCATACTTTAATTAATCTAAAAAATATACACACTATAT
This sequence comes from Chalcis sispes, assembly GCA_949987625.1. Taxonomy (NCBI): domain Eukaryota; kingdom Metazoa; phylum Arthropoda; class Insecta; order Hymenoptera; family Chalcididae; genus Chalcis; species Chalcis sispes. The sequence continues at coordinate 68,868,230 of OX465094.1, forward strand.
TTCTACAATTACTGAAAACAAATTTTTTTAAATTTTAAATTTGTAAAATTACCCATCTCCTGCAGAACATGACAACAGTGTATAATCATCTTGAAAAACTAAACCAGTAATACTGTGAGAATGATTTTGCCTTGATGTGTAAGATGTTTTACGTAGTCTTGTTCTATTAGAAATATTTGTACAATGTGCATTGTAAATAGAATTATCAGGTTTTGGTCGATCATTATAATTTGCTCTAATATCCCAAATCATTATTGCTCCATCACGAGCTCCTGTTGCAAAAACAGCTAAAAGAAATATAAAATATTATAATCAATAATCTGATAGATATTTTTTATAAAATTCATTACCTTTGTCCTGATACCTGAAAACAGCACTTTTAATACTGCGTGTATGGGCTTGAAATGTTTGAATTCCTGTAATTTCTGAAGAAGATACATTCCATAAACGAGCAGAATGGTCCCCTGATGCAGTAATTAATTTCATTTCTTGTGGCATCCAAGCTATATCAAATACAGCATCAGAATGTGCCTAAAATTCAATAAATAAATTATCTAATTTTTCAGATATATATATTTAAATATACTTATTTATAGTGTACATACATTATGTTTAATAGTTATATATGTAGTAATATTACAATGAATACCTGTGTTCCTTCTAATGGCGAATTCGAATTCTGTTTAATCGTTGTATCTTGTAACGCAATTTTCCCATCTTCGTTTCCAAGAGCTATTACTTCTTCATAACCTGGAGTATTAGAAAATCGACAAGCAAGAACTGGAGGTTCTGGATTAAAGTCTGGAGCATTTATATTTGGTGCAATCCCTTTATAAACATCTTCATTATAGCATCTTAAACGTAACAGAGTAATGTCGTAATCTTGTCTAAATCCTGTTAATGTATTTATTATTTAATCATATATTTTTTTATCAGGAATATGAAATGTTTAAATTTCATGTATACTATAATAACCTCATATTTCCTATAAATAAAAAATTTTTCTGAACGATTAAGAATTCGTTACTTACTTAAACCTTTTTCTCGTTTAGAAATTGATTGAGTTATATTCATTATGTTATCACTTTATATTGCTTATCTTTTTACAGTTTAGGCGGGAAAATCCGTCATTTTTCCCGCAATTTATGTATATATATCTTAGCATTAAATCAATTGCGAAGAACGCTTACTTTCAATAACAAAAGCATCAGTAATCATTAATTCCATATATGTATAATATGCTCCTTGAGATAGGAAAATGTCCCAGCATTACAGTTCTCTTTCTTGTTCGTGGCTTTTTGTTTGAATTGCAGACTAAAGAGTAGCGGGGGCACTAATCATACTCAAATAATAATACGAGTCGTATTCAACAGATTCGAAAATTTTAGTAGTGGCGATGACACGATTTTGCGGAAGACAACAATGCTTATAATAAATTGATAATATTAAATTTTAGACATTAGAAATAATGTTTTATAATTTATTCAACATTTTAAAAAAGTCTTATGCTTACGGATTTGATAATGAAGGTATTCGAATACCTTTGTCATTATTTTATTTATTTAGAATATTTTTGATAACTAAATTATATTCTTATATTTTTTCTTTTTATTATAAATTTAATACAAGTTTGAAATTCTTTAATTTTTTAAAATTTAGTTTAAAAAGGTAATAATTATATATATTTCATGAGCATTTCGCGGTAACCTACCACTGCTCGGTCAGATTGTAATGTTGCAAGTGGCGAATTCAAAAACTAAATTTTTCATAAAATTGTGATACCTCCCATCATATATATTATAAAGTCTCCGGAATACCGCCATGATCGATCTAAAGCTGCTAACTTCAAAAAGCCTTTGCACTCATCTGCATGGTTGTATTTAATCAGTGAAAAGTAGTTTAGTTTACATGTTTTGATTGTGTAAATCTAATTTTTATTTTTTTTTTATTTTTTTTTTGATAACAAAATTATTGACAAATGTATCAATGTAAAGCTGCATCATGGAAAAGAATTCTGAGTGCAACAGCGTGCATAACAACTTATTTTTTCAATCTTACACTGATGCATTTCACAAGTATACTGTTGTTTACTATGAAAAGATTAGGTTAGGTTATTTGTTTGTAAATTTATTAAAATAATTTTTGCAATTTACAGATCTACAGAAAATACAGAAACGTTCGAAGATTTTGAAGTACCATCAGATATTGTAGAAAAAAGAAAAAAAGGTTGGGAAGATTTATTTGCAAAATATTTATCAAATGTATGTATATAAATTTGAATAAAGTAAATTTTTTAATATTTAACAATTAAAATAATAGTTTCATTAAATAATTAATTTTTAATGTGATAAAAATGAGTTATTTTGCAATAGTAATATAAATTATTAAATAATAATTTATTTATATATATATTTTTTTTTTTTTTTTTTTTTTTTTTTTTTTTTTTTTTTTTTATAACTAAAATAATTATATTTTAGAAATCTACAGTTGAGTTGGACTTAAGAACTCTCAAACCTGTCAAACTGCATAAAAATGCAGTAGAATCTGTACAAAAATGTTTACCAATGAGGAAGTCAATGTCAATGGTACAATATTGGGTTGATACAGGTAATCAACCTTACACAGAAAATTATATTAATAAATCACACTCAGATTCTGGATCTTCTCTTATTGAAGAAGAACTTGATGAAATGATATCTTGCGAAAAAGAGAATTCCAGTTTAGAAAAACATTTAGAAATTCCTGTTAATAAACATTTTAATGTAGCTAGGTCATCCAGTAGTTCGGTAGATACTGCTGCCTATATTTTAGCAAATAACAATACTACAAAAAAAGCAGATACAATTGCAATTGTTGAAGGTTCAAAAACTATTGATACAGGACAAACTCAGACAAATCAATCTTTTAAATTCACAGATGATATAGATCATGTTAATAAAAGTATTGAAGATTCACATAAAACCAGAAAAAAAGATATTTTTGAAAAATCAATTATAAATAAAACTAATAATTCTCAGTTAGATAATTTAAGTAATAGTGATCTAGAGGATATAAATTTAAATAAAAATTTAAAGTTAGAATGGAAAAAAAATAATACAAATGTTATAGTGAATAAAAAAACAATTTCTACAAGTGAAGTTGATGAAAATTTAAAAAATATGAATATAAATCAACAACTACTCATAGATGAAAAATCAGAAAAAGAAATGAAAAATTCTCAATTACTACTTACCAGTGAAAGTGATGAATCAATTTTTAAAAGTAAATATGAAGATTTACTTGTTGAAAATTCTCAACGAAATCATTCTAAAAAATTTCAAAGTTTCTCATTATGTAATGAACAAACAAAAGGCCAAACTTCTAAGCTTTTAAAGAGAAAAAAGTTGTACAATAATACAGATTCTACAGCTGAGTTTACACCAATATCTGAAGATAATATAAGTTATCATACATTGAAGGTATCTTTCAAAAAATGTGAACATCCAGCTTTAGAAACTCCAAAAATATCAAAACTTACAAATTTTATTAAATCTCGAAGACTACACAGAAGATCTAAAAAAAATGAAAACCAATCTCTATTATTTCCTTTATCAAAATTAAAATTTAAACAGATGCATAAATTATCTGATACTGATGGAGATGATGAAATTTCAAATTTTTCAAATAAATCAGAAAATGAAAATGATGCACGAACAAAAATTAATTCAGAAGTCAAAGTTTATAAAAATGTTGATAAATGTATTAAAAATAATTTTAAACAAACTATCGATAGAACTATTGATCAAACTAATTATGAAAACAGTCTCAATAACGATAGTAACAGTGTTTGTAGTGAAGATAGTGCAATAAAACTGTATGACAAAAAAAATAAAATAAGTAGATTTGGTAACACTTTAAATGATCAATTTAAATTAAAACCTCTAACAGTTATTTTATACAGATTGCCGTACAAGTATGAGAAGGAAAATTCAAAAACAAATTCATTACAGACGGATGCTCAGAGAATTGATTATTCAAAGCAAAGAAAAGAAAATTCAGAAAAGTGTATTGCAAATCAACAGATACCTATCTATAATCAAAAATTAAATTCTTTTCACAATGATGCATCAGAAAAATCATATATTACATCTTCAGATGATGATAATGATATAATTAATTTAATAGATGATCTATTTTCTAATGTAACTAAAAATAAACATACGATTGAAACTTCTGTTAAAAATTCAAATGGCGAAACAAACAATAGTATATCAATATCAAATAAAACTAATGTAAATAATATAAATGCAGAAAAAGATTCAATTAATAAGGCAGAATCTATACATTTAAAAATAAATTTACAAGCAGTTGAAAATATTCAATCAAGTGTTACCTCTAAACTTTATAAAACAACAGTTAGTAACTCAAAAAACAATAGTACATTACGACAATCTTCAAAATATATGTTAGTTACTTCGTCATCTGATGAATCAGACTTAAATTTAGATGTAAAAAGCAATTTAAGAAATAAATTTTCAAATCAAAAGATTGATAATGATGAAAAATCATTAAAATCTAATGAATATTCTTCAAAATATTTATTATCAAATTCAAGTTCACAATCAGAGCTGAGTAGTAATAAATTAACAAATACGAAGCTTTGTAAAACAGTAAAATTGACAAAAATTAATCGCAAAAGAAAATGTGAAAATTCAAATACAAATAAATTTAATAAAAAAAGTTTATTGATTAATAATCCAAAAACTATTTGTAACTTAGATGAAAAATTCTCATCAAATAAAAAAGAATCATGTTATGATAGCAGACAAAAAACGTGTAAAAACGACAATACGATATTTTCAGAATCTGAAAATTCAAATCCATCTAATGACAGTGAGAATGAAAAATTATTATTTAATAAAAAAGATTTACAATTATCAGAATATGTGGAATCTAATTTAATAGAAAATTGTACAAAAGTACATAAAATAAATAGTAATGAAAATTTGTTAATGTTAAACAATGTTCAAGATGAAAAAAATCAGTCAATTGATAAATTATCTACGAATATACATTCAAATTCTAATAGAAAAAGTATTTATAAGAAATCGTTAGAATCTTCCGATGAAGATAGTTTAGTTCAAGCTGAAGAAAAAAATAAATGCATGAAAATTGAAGAAAATGGTTTATCTAAAAGACATTCCGAAAACTTAAACTGCAATAATTTAAATCAAGTATCCAAAAATGTATCAAATAAAGATAAATCTAAAGAAAAGCTTCTAACAATGAAATCTAATAAAAAAACTTCAGAAATTTTGATACTGTCAGATGAAGAATGTATAATACCATTAAAAATAAATTCAACTAATAATAAAGAAAATTATAAAAATTTAAGTCAGACAAATAATAAAAATTTGCAGATACAAAATATTATGGACATTTTTTATCCTATGTAACATAATATATATTATATGTGCATTTCTTGCACTTAGATTGCATTTCTTTACAAAAGATGAATTTTTAATCTAATGCAAAAAATGCTATCTTTTCATTATTAAATAAGATTTGAGCATTTTTTCAAGTTAATAATTTTCAATAGAATAAGCTAATCTTATAATGAAAACTTATTTTCCTGTAAAATTCTATTCTAATTAACAAATTTTTTTAATTTCATCAAATAATTGTTAATGTAATAAGCAAAATAAAAAAAATGAATGACATGTAAATAAATATAAATAAAAATATAATTTTAAAGAATTCTAAAAATTTATAAAAAATAACAGAATGAAATATATTTTCTAAAACTTGTAAATAATAATGCATTGATAATGTAATTAATTGTAAAAAGTATTGTGTAATATTAACTAAAACAAGTGTTTACGTTATTATTATTATTAAATGAATAATTACTGAAGTATAGTTTAATAAAGAATAAAAATAAAATTGTGTTATTAATGTTTAGATGGTTGTAAATTTATGTAATAAAAATTTATTTATTATAATTATTAAATTATCAAATGGAAAAAAAATTTTTATTGTTATAATAAATAAGTTCACAATAATAAACAGACTTATACAAGTTTTTTAATTTCATCAAATTTTTGTACAATTTTATAATAATTTATTTAGTCAATAAAATTTTACAAATACATAATTAGTCAATTTTATTATTGATTTTTTAAAATATTTCATACGAATAAAAATCAAATAAATTGTTATAATGAAATAATATTTCTTAAAAAGTTTTAATGTTAATAAAAGATAAACTAGTTATTGGTCGCTATTATTTTATACTTGACATAAATTTGATACGAATATACCTTTTTTTTTATAAAAAGCATTTTACAATTTGTACAATATTATTTTAATAAGTTAAAATCAACAATACTTACCAGTATCTTTTACTGTAAGTAAATTTTTCGCGAATTCATTTTCGTTTAATATCAAAAGTTTTTACTTAAATAAGTTTTTAAAAAAAATTACTTAATAAAAAATCTAAAATTATATCTAAATTTATATTATCACACACATTTTAAACAAAATTACTTATAACTATTGTTGAGAATTATTTTATTGTTATTGTTGTAACTCGTGTATGTAACTTGTCCCGCAGCTAATGTTACTTGCTTATTAATAAAATATCAAACTGAGCTATTTATCGAACTATTTATCTCCCTTTTGTTCAATATTATATTCCTCTTCGTATCATCATTTATGTTAATAACTTACAATAATAAAATATAATTTAATTTGTTTTAACGAATTGCAAAACCAATCGCATGATGCCTAGAAAGCAAAAGATAGTGAGGTTGAGACACATATCCTTGTAGCACTATATATTTCCAATGTACTTTTTTAAATCCAATTTTTTCCATAACATGAATTGGATTTGAATCTAATCGACAACCTCCGAAAAGTGACGGCCATATTTTCGACTTTGTTAATATCATTTGAATCCAACCGATAAAAGATCCTTGCTTATCTGGCAAGTGCTCCAGAAATAAATATTTTCCACCCTTTAAAATAATAAGCTTAGTTAATAAAAAATGTTTGCTTTCTTACTGTTTAAATTATTTTTTATTTAAAATTATACATGTCATTATATTACTTTTATATATTTACATACAAACAGTGACAGTTTACAATCAGATGTTGATACAGAAATTGTTATAAAGTGTTATTTAATAAATAAATAATTATAACCTTAATAAAAACTAAAAAAAAAAAAAAAAAAAGGCAAGCAAATTAATTTATAACATTTAATATATATACATATATATATATATATATATATATATATATATATATATATATATCGTGAATGCAAAAACATGCGTCTTTTAAAATGAAAAAAAAATTATATGTATATTTTTGTCTTCTAAAATAATCATTGAATTATTCTTTATAATGCTATTTCATTAAATAATAATTTTATTCTACATGCAATATTAAACTTTTAATATTTTATTACAGCTTACAGGCGCTAGAACTCGACGAATTTCCTTAAGCGTATCGGTTAGAGATTTAGTCGAGCACAACGAACGCGTTGTTACAACAACGTCAACGCATCCAGTTGGAATCGCTTTCAAAGAACTTCCATCGTTTATGATAAAACGTTCGAAATTCATATGTGCAAACTGCCATGATCTCTTACCGTTTATCAAATATTCTTTCAGTTTTCGATTCCAATCGACTGCTATAAAATGAGTTCCCTCTGGATAATACTGAATATTATCGCCTAAAATCGTCATACGATTAGATTATATTTAGGGGTTTTGCAATAAATGGAAACTTTAATTTTTCAAGAACAAATTGATATTGATCGTTTGTAATGAATATTCGTGGCAGCTTTCGTAAAGATTAATTAATTAAATTTTTTTATTTATCATCGATTAATTGAAAGCATTGATATACGATAAAAAAATCTTTTCATCATTACAATTTAACAATAACCTCATTCGACGTGAAATAAAATGAGCGATATCAATTTTATTCCACGTTCAAGCCAACTTTAAGAACTAATGTTATTTACTTTTTCAACACATTTTATCAAAAAATAAAAAATTTATCGTTTTTGCTTTTTCCACAACTTTTATCGATTATGTTATTCGTATGTTTTCGTTTTATCAAACATTTGTAATAATTCATAAGTCTTATAATAATCTATGAGCTTTCAACGAGAAAAATATATATATTTATAATTACGAACCAGTCTTAACACCAATTTCTAATATCCTTATTCGTCCTAGGATTCGTAAAATTTCATCGTGAGAGACAATTTGTTCAAGTATCGCAAATAGATGCTTCTTGTGAGCCGACGCTAATTCCGCGCATTCGCTTTCGAAACCCAATAAAAAAGCTTTGAAAAATCTCTGCTTGAAACGCGACCATTTCCACGCGATCAAACACGAAATAAAAAATGTTATCGCTACGATAATCCCATAAGTAGTGACAAGGTCACGAATCCATAAATCACGTGCGCTCATTTTCGTTATATCGGTTATTCAATTAATCATTGTGTTCGTGCATTCATTGTACGTGTAATTTTTGCAGTTTGTTACGACGATTAAAAACTGTCGCAGATGTTATAAATGATTTATCTTAATATCTGTTACGATGCCTTGCACTGAACAAGTTTTGTACGGAATACATTGCAGACTAATCAAAATCTTTCGAATAGCCGTTGAAAGTCCAATATTCTATATACATAAACAGAAGTGCAATCTTAAATGATAAGATAGTATAATTATAACTTTGAGGTCTTGATGTTTATTTATTTTTTTTTTCATCCCAGATAAATAAATCATAATGTTTACATTACTTTTAATGATTCATCTATGTTTATCTGTATTCCGAAATGACGCGTTAAAATTCGATCTCTTTGGAGCATTAAAATCGATTGATTTTTAATGTTTTTAAAACAATATAAATCAGTTATTAAGAATTAGTTTTAAAATCAATTATTTTCAATCTTATAAAAAATATAAAAAAATTTCTGTCATATATTTAGATAAACGTGTCTTTTATTAGTGATAAAAAGAGTCATAACGCATATCAAATTATTATGTATAAAAATTTAGCAACGGACTACAAACTACGTTTTTAAACTATTTTTATAAGTAAATTAAAATTAATGATTACTTTTACTATACCCATATTTTTCAACTTTATAATTTAATTTATAAATATTAACTGTAATAAAAAATTTATTTACACGCTTTTTAATACATAAAAGTTAAATGATAAAAATTATCGATCACGTCAGTCTATATCTATGCGCGTTTTGAGATCCGTATAAAGAGAGAAACGAAATGAATTTGCAAAGTAAACGTAGGATTGTAGATCGAGAATCAACGTTAAAACTTTGCCATAGAATAGCAATAAAGAGCAACACAACCACTTGACTAGCAAAAACAGTTTGTTCAACGATGATCGATCAGGCGTAAAAAGTCAAATGAAAAAAAAAAAACAAAAAATGAAAAAAAAAAAAAAAAAAAGAAAGAAGTATACACGCATATACGCGCATAAAATGTACAAATGTGAGAGAGAGAGAGAGAGAGTCAAGTCGTGAAACAATGGCTTCACGTTTTACGCGCAAGAGAGTCCGCGTTTAGTGTAATATAAAGGAAAGAGGAATTGGGTGGAGGGTACATACGTAAGTAATTTTTGCCATATCGGCGCTATAGGGGTTACGAGGATCGTTTCACGATTTGCTTGCTCGTTCGTTATTGTCGTAGGATTTTTCAAGAGTGACCACAAACAAGGGACTCTTATTCGTTTATTAAGCGTACGTGTATATATATATACATATCGGTCGCGCGCCAACTGCGCAACCGGGCGAGTTCTTCTCTTTGCCCGTCGAATAGCGCGCGATATATTGAAAAGGCATTTTTGCGATCCGTAGGCGTTTTGTTTGGCTAAGCTTGGGGCGGGGAGAAGGTTGGTCGTTTTCGTAATGGCTCGTTGATTCGTAAAAAATCGCTCGGCGAGCTTTCTCTCTCTCTCTCTCTCTCTCTCTCTCTCTCTCTCTTTCTCCGGCGAGTTCCTCACACGCTGAGCTGCTCACTCGCTCGCTCCCTCGCGTATATATACGCACATACGTATATACGTACATACGTAAATGTTATTCGCGACGCTACGTCTTTTTCCCATCGTCGTACGTATGCGCGGGATCTCTCCATCATTGTATGATCTGGCAGGCTTTGCCTCTTTGTTACCCGGCATCTGAATTTTCTCGAGTTCACTTAAGCACACAGCGTACAATGATGCAATTACATCTCCAAACCTCATACGAATATATATATATATATATATGTATGTATAAATGTTTCTCATCATAGATAAGTTTCGGTAACAAATTCACTGATCACGAGAATGAGTAAATACAAAGCTATACAGACAAGTTTGAAAAAGTTGTGTGCCCCCACTGCGCGCCGTATTTATAAATAGTTTTTTTTTTTTTTTTTTTTTTTTTTTTTTTTTGTTAACGAATACAATGTATACTTTTATAAAGAAGATTTTTTACAAAGAAAAACAGTTTTAAAAAGTAAATTTTTTAGTGCATTTTTTATATTAATCATTATACTAAATATATATACAATTAAAGCTTTTAATTTTAATTTTAATTAATAATGTAACTACTATCTTAAATTTATGAAAAATTAGTTAATTTATTATAATATACTTCAGAAATACACTTTCCGAATCGATATTTTAAATAATATTAAAATATATTAAATAAATTTATTAAAAAAAAAAAAAATAATAATAAATAAAATAAAAATAAATCAATAATTAGTAAAAAGATAAATCATATGAAATTTAGCACGTTATTTATTAATTTTATTAAATTTTAATTCTGTTGTGAAAGATATTGATAAAAAAGAAAAAAAATCATTCACATATATTTATATTTAAACATCGATTATAAATTTACTCAATATTATAGTAAATTTAAAGTATTCACACAAAGATAATATTTGTAAAAGTAGTAGAAAGCTAATATTTTTTAACAAAAGTATCTTATTCTCCAATCGAAGATAGAACGACTTTTGTTTAAAATTTGCACCGCTATCGAATAATTCGATCATTGAACGAGCGCGAGAGATAGAAAGAGAGGGTTGATATAGAAATAGGGGAAACGTGTATACATGTATATATATATAAGATCTAAAAAGTGATTCGCGCACGGTCGGGGAGTTGGCGCAGCCGTTTCTTATATTTAAATGTTTTTCTCGTCGTGAAAAAAGAGATCGTGCAGATAGGCGGGTGTTTCACTTCGTGCTCAGCAATAAGCTTCGAGCTCTGCGTCCGCGTACTTTAAAAGCGCTTTCGCTCGCCGTTATAACTCGTGTACGTGTATAACCGAAATCTGCTGACGCTTACCTCCAACGAGCATCTTACCAAGAAGTAGAAGTAGAAGTAGAAGAAGAAGAAGAAGAAGAAGCGATTCACGATTCGGGTGACGCGGGAGGAAGAGAGAGAGAGAGAGAGAACACGAACGACGAAGAGGTGGAGAAGCCTCTAACCGCCTGTGCCGTTGGTTAAGTGGCGGAGGGTGTAAAACGATCAAGCACAACACGACGCACCTGACGAAAAAACAGGTCAGGCCGTTTCAATAGTTGTGCCTCGTTGCAATTTTACATCTTTACTTATATATATATATATATATATATATATACACACACTCATATATATTTGTAAAGGTCTCACTTTTCTCGCTATACACATCTTTGCTTTTGAAAAATCAATACTTTTTCTTTTTATTTATAGAGCCAATTTTTATAAAAATTTTTAATACCGTAAAATTTAAACGACATTAGTTGTTGTATTGTAATGAGATAATCAAAGTTGTGGAATTTATGCCGAGTGGTCGAAAATATTGAAACTGTAAAAAACATTTTTTCGAATTTTGACAATATATTTTTTTTAATTATAAAACGACGTTGAATATACGCAATTGAGATTTCTTATTAATATTATAAAAAATAATGTCAATATTCAATATTTTATTAATAATAATAATTGATAAATTTAATAACGCTTAATTTTAATTTCTAATACTTTATTGGGGCGATAAGTAATAGTTTTCAAAAGACTTCCGAAGAAACCCGCATATGAAACATACATTTCTCAAATAGAAAGAGCGGAAACAAAGGGAACAATTATCGACAAATTAATAGTCGCGAAGGCGTAATAAAGAATGACAGGGCAACTTTTCCAGAATCTAAAATATTTCATCGCATCATGTTACTCTCATCGCGTTAATTACCTATCCCGGGCAATAATAATCCCGCAAGCGTTATTGTTTCATTCGTTGTGTAAGCACGAGGCTCGCGAGGCCGTGTATCTTTTCGAAGAGCTTACTCAGCTCGCTCATACAATTTTCCAGAAATTTAAAACCGTACGTACGTGCACTTACATATATAAGTCTACATGCAGGCAGTCCTGATTAAGAGGATCGGCGACGTCTCCTTCCATCTAGCTAACATTACGTACGCATACGTACACGTAACGCATAACCGTGCGCGGTTCGACTTTATTACCGGAGCACGCAATGCGCGTGCCATATGTGGGCGTCGTTGGCTCAGCAATTTTTCCCGTCGCTTTTATATACATATATATCTTGCGTATTTGTCGTCGTCGTCGTCGTCGTCGTCGAATTTTATCCTGGAATAAAAAAGAGAGAGAGAGAGAGAGAGAGACGAAGGGGGAGTAAGTTGCACATACGTATTGTATAAAAAGGTGGGTCACGACTACTGTTGAGGCATCGGCTTTGAAAGAGGTGGAAAGAGCGAACGATTACGGCAAAGCGTGGCGGTATTTAGTCCGACTAATTGCCTCGCGCGCGAACGCGCCTAGCTGTACACCGTATACTCTTTGAGCGTGTTAAATATATATATAGAGGAGAGGGTGTGAGCCGTCGCTGTCAGCATGTGAGACACGAGCGCGCTCGTTTGACACGCGACACCGGCTACCGATTAGTGAGACACGTAGTACGCGCCTCGCGCGCGTATACTTACGCGCACTACTACTCGGGGTTGCATGCGTGCATCATCTGCGGCCTCTTTATATGTATATGTATAAAACGGTTATTCTCTCTCTCTCTCTCTCTCTCTCTCTCTTTTTCTCTCGGTGCGTTTGGGAAAATTACCCAACTCGTGGCTATGCGTCGTACACCTCTTTAAATAGATGTTTGTCGCTCGCGGATGGGGCGAAAAGAATTATTCGCCATTTGCTGCGGCTAACACTTATGTACATGGCTCTCCGTCCTCTTGATGTCTATCATTCGGCTATGCGCCGTATTGTTTAAGCACGTGCTTTGATGAAAATATTTTTCGAGGACTTATTTATTTCTCAATCATAATTTTTTTTTTTTTTTTTTTTTTTTTTTTTTTTTTTTTTTTTTTTTTGCCACCGTAACGATTACTTTATAATTTTAGCATTAAAAATTTATTTTGCGTTATACCTAATTATATATTTTATATTTTTAATATTACTTATAAAGCGAAAGTATCATACCTTTCTTAACGGAATAGAATGTCAAAGTTAATTTTCATTTTCTAAACGTTACATTATATACATAATAATACAAAAAAAAAAAAAGAACAATTATAGTAATTTTCAATAATCATAAGGAAACAAAGGATATTTTAATCTTATTTTTAATTCGTTACCAATTTTATTGACTCATTCTTTTGTAAGTATTGAAAACTTTTTTCCATTTTGCAAAAACAAAAAGGATAAGACGAGTTAGATTTTTTCTCATAAAAAGACAATCGATTTAAGCGTTAAAAAGCCTTACGGTTACTTAGTTATTATTCGGCTTATCATTTTTTAATAAAATTTGAATACAATTAAAACAACCTTTAAAAAAACTATTTACTTATAAAATTTCATTCATAAGGACATACAATCATAAAGTATGTAATAAATATAAGTAAGATAAAAATTAATTTTATTGTCATACTTTATTTCTATATGTATTATGATTATTTACATTTCATTAATTAACAGACAATAATCGTAATAAATTTTGGGTGAATTATAAAATTTTTATCCTTTATTATGAGATTAAATTTTTTATAATTTACAACTGTAAATTTGACATAGTATCTTAAATAATACACGTAATGAACACATGATACGTGTAAACTAGATCTTTAGTAAACTATAAAATTCATCAGTACATTAAATCGGTGACATTTGGAAGACATTCGTTAACAAGGACTTACTTGAAAAAGGCACACGATGTCTTCAATATGTGCCGCTGGGTTCTTCGAAAAATTTCAAGCTCGAGGGCACCGCAGAAGGTGACGCGTGCCTTGTGCGACTTCGTTATACGTATACACGCATATATATATATATATATATATATATATATATATATATGGTTGATCCTCTGAAAAAAGAGAAACTTATACAATTACGCGCTAGATTTCCAAGGCGAGCGAGACTCCCATCGTTTTTTTTTTTTCTTTTTTCTTTTTTTTTCAGTTTACGAAGCATCGTAATACAATTTTCTTATACATGCGCGCGCGATCCTTCGTAGTACAATATCGGCTTCCGAGAAAGGGTGAAATGTTCGTAACATGTGAAAATTGCGGTTTCTTCATTGACGCATATACAATTTGAGCGAACATGTGCGATGATAAGTTAAGTAGAAAAATCATTTTTTATCGCAAGTCGAGAGAGAGAGAGAGAGAGACAGAGATACAGAGAGAGAGAGATCACTGTGTATACGTTGTGGAATTACAAAAAAAAAAAAATTATAAATATTTAATTTATATATTAATAAAATTTTTATATTAAATTAAAGAAAATTATGCATTACTCGATAAAAAATTAAACGTTCAAGTTTGAAAAATCTGAACGTTCAATTTTTTTGTTTTAAATTCTTTTAAATATGAATAACGTCATTGTTGAATGATGTTATTCAATATCATTTCATCATTTAAACACGTACAAAGAAAGCCAAGAAAACAAGCACGATGAAAAAGAAGGAGAGAAGAAAGGGAAGTGTCAGGGCTTTAAGTTTCGCTCGGTTGAAGAGGCAAAGTAAAGGGAGCTTTTGCCTATCTTATATTTCTCCCTCTTTTCCGCCCTCCTTCGCAAAAGTTATACACGTACGTACACGAATACACAAGTAAATTCGCGGCGTCGCAGGTCGAGGTGCACACGGTATACGAAGGAGAAAAAGAAGAAGACGAAGGAGGAGATGAAGAAGAAGAAGAAGAAGAAGAGAAGCGCTCTTTTGAGTGTCGTCGCGCGGCACTGCGGAGTCGACAACGGCTTTGTCTCCCATTGTTGGCGAATCGTAATCAATATTTTCACAATATGCCGCCATTGTCCGTGGCACGAGCGCGGCGAGCTATAGAAAGACAGAGAGCCACCTCCTCCTTCCTCCCTCGCAGCCCGCGCACTCGACACGGGCGCGCCTCTTTCGCGCGGAAAAATTTTCAAAACGCTCCGACGCCCCTCCGTTTCTTCTCGCCACTTCAGCCACGCGATGTGTATACGTGTGCGCGAACGTGTACGTATAGCCTCGGCTTCGTCAGCCTTGCGAACTCTCCAGACTACCGCAGGAAATCTTCATTTCAGCTTTTCTCTCTCTCTCTCTCTCTCTCTCTCTCTCGTTCTCTTTTCTTCCTCTTTAGCTCCAGTACCTATACCGATTCTCCGTGTGCCAACACTATATTCGAACTTTTTTCTCTTTCCCCCCCCTCTCCCTCGCGCCCTTTTGCACTTTCGCGCCTGCAGCTTCCCGTTTACCTGCCTAAAAGCGAGCGCGGCTTTATGTATACAACGATGAGGGTTTATTCATGTTGATGTGAAACTCTCGTAAACTCGCAAGATTATATATTGCGCGGGAAAACTCTCTTTTTTTCTTTTGCCTTGGGAAATTCACGCGAAATATTATATTGACCTACTAAAGGAATGCTTCTAGTTTCAGGCTTGTTTATACTTTTTTTTCTATTTTTTTTTTTTTTTTTTTTTTTTTGCGAAAGCACTCGGTTGAAAAAATTGGTGAAATCGAACGACTGTGTTACACTTCTTCATGGGGGTTCTTCAACGACGAGATTTTCACGGCAAGTTTGTTTTTCACTTTCGTAGAAAACAGCTCCTCTTCCCTTTTGAAAAAAGAAAAAAAAGTTTTACGATGTTATGAAAAAATTTCTACAAAACGATCTATTTCTTTTACTTATTCTGTACGTATAACCCGGACATTAAAAATATATTTCATGGATTACAAAATAAATGAAAAACGAATTTCATTTTTATGACTTCTTTATTGTAAGCGAAAAATGTATTTTGGGGATTAAAAATAAATATATCAATTTATTTTTAATCCCCAAAATCCAAAATTTTCATATCAACCTTAGACCTATTGTTACAATTTCGTGATAAATTTTCAATTAAAAAAGTCTTCTATCTTACTTTCATTATAGTATAATGATTGTAATCCAAAAAAATTTAAATACATCGTTAATTTTTATCATTGTTATATTTTACGTGCACTGTTTCAACTCCCAATACTTATTAGTGATTCAAATGTTTGTTAAAAACTCTCTTGAAACTAATAATTATATGTCAAAATTGAAATCGAATAAAATACTTTAAAAACGGAAACTAATACCATTAAATGTATAACAAAAAGTATGCACGTTTTCAATTATTTTTTATATTTTTAGACGTAATTGAGACTTGTACTAATGTTTACTAGTTTAACTCCGTCCTTTGCAAATTATTTTGTATTAGAGTCATTTGATTTTAATTGTATGCAAGCAAACTATTTTAAAAAAGTCTCGTTTTTAGATTTAGTTACTCATTGTTTTTGATTATCTTTATTGTTATAAGAACAACGATTGCTTTTTGTTTATTGTAAAGTTTATTCATTATACCTAATATCAATTATAAACTTTAAAGAATTATTTTAAAAAAATTAACATTTATAGAATATAATACAGTTTGAATAAAAAGCTATAATTAATTTATAATCTAATGATTGCTTTACTTTAACAAAAATAATAATTAATAATTATTTATAGGTTTTTAAAATAATGGTACTTAAAATTTGAAAAAGGTTACATTTATAATATTCCTGTCATTCTTATTTCATACAATTTTGTTTTATACAGTTTTTTTTTTTTTTTTTTTTCTTACAAAAATGAAATATTGCAATAGTATTTGTGTAATATATAGATATTTTTTAAATTAATTTTATTTTTTGAAATGCATTTTTTTATATGTAATATTTGAAGAAAAAGTAAACTGTACATCAAAATATTTTTTACCCTATATAATAAAACTTAACGAGCCGACTTACTTAAAATATAAGTAAACGATATTTCTATGAGTTTAAAGTATAAGCTTTTATTACAAATGCTACTTATGTACGCACAAGTACACATCGTTAATATCATTTGTAAACTCATTTAGCAATTAGGTAATATTTACTTAAAACATCAATTTTTAAATAACCGAAATACTGGCAAGGAAAAACGAGTATAGCGATATTTTTGAAAAATTTCGAAAAATCGGTTAACTCGCGCCGTCGGTGGTTACACGCGGACCCGTTGTCCTCGCGTGCGCCAGCGGGGGTATCGTTAATTCTCGACGACCAATATAACCGTTCGAGGCCTCTCGAGCGCTCGTTACAAGGTTTCTTCTTTCTTCGGCTCGTGCTTACACCAGTATTGCATCTACGTAATAATAAGCAAAAGTATGTGTATATATATATACACACACAATTATCAGCGAACGTGTCGACTCGTTGTAAATCAACTAAGGTATAACGCACGCGCGGGCCGCGCGCGCCATCCTCATATACTACGTATAAATATATAAACGTACAGCAATGCGAAGGGGGCTGGTGAATCGAGAGAATTTTTCACGGCATTGTCATAGGTTATGACTTGTTGACGCTCCGAGTTAACGCGTTTATTAGTTTATTGCCGGAGACAACGTGCCGGCGCACCGTGTGACCTCACTTTCGCAATAAACTGTACGCCACGAGCGAGGGAATCGTGCGCGTGCGCCAAAGCGATTCTTGCGAGCTTTTACAAGTCCGAGTCCTTCTATCCTTCGTTAATTCTTGTCTAAATGGCGATCGTTAAGACTGTACTCTATACTAAAGGTCACTCGACGAAGGCTGTGAAAAATGTTTAATTGTTTTGCCAACAATATCCGAAGTTTGCTAATGGTTTTAAAGAATAAAAAAAAATATCTTATTTTTCAATTGTTAAAAATACCGACAAAATAAGGAATATGAGATATGTATACATATATATATATATATTTTTTTTTTTTTAGTTTAAAATTTGGAAAAAATAAGATTATTTTATGAGAAAACGGTGTAAAAATGAACAATACGATTGATGTGAAAGGATTTGGAAGTTCTCTAATTAGAATTTTTAAAGTTATAAAATATTTCGATTGAAAAATTTTGTAAGATCTTTAGTTTTCGTAATTATAAAAGAATTATTTATACATTAATTTTTATTAATTTTTATATTTTAACATTCACGATGGAGGTTACGAAAGTATCAATAAGTTATCTATTAATTCCAAGTCATCTATTAAAATTATTTTTAAATTGTGAATAAAATAAGGGTGCAATATAAGTAAAAAAAATATGCATTATAGCTTTGTATACAATGTAGAATTTTAAAATTATAAAGAATAAATTCACTGAAAAATAAATAATGGTTTCATATATATATATATTTTTTTTTTAACTATGAGCGATCAAAAGAAAAAATTCCAGCGATAATAAGTAAAATATGTCTAATACGATAATTTTATACACCTTTTAAAAATCATTAAAGTAAAATAAAAGGAACAGATAAAGCTGAATGTCGTAGTGAGAACAGCGTTGCGCATTAATATTGCACGAAAGGGCAGTTTTCACATCCGTGGGACGTCTCGTGTCGCTTCTTCTTCTCCTTCAAGACGAGACGAGATATATACGTATATATATATGTATATATTTTTTTTTTTCTTCTTTTTTCTCAAGGAAGAAATACCGAAGAAGAAAACGAAGCGTCGTCAACCTGACACTATTGCCCAAACAATGGCCGAGCTCCGAGGCTACTAAGTGGTAATGTTACGCGTTTTCGAAAAACTCCCGCGGCGGGTAGGCCCTCGTTAATGTTCTACTTTCGAGGCCGGTCTCGAATTTATTCGACCGCTCTTTGCGCCCGTTATGCGCGCGCCTTTTTCTCGAAACAAACGAGAACTATGGTAGCGTTGTGTGTGTATATATATATATATATATATATATATATATATATATATATATATATATATATATATATATATATATACATGCAAAGTGCGACAGTTTTGTCAGTTTTGCATATTGTTGCGGAACTTAGTCACCCAAGGGAGAGAGGAAGTCTTTAAATGTTAGAATGACCGTTCGATGTATTTACGCGCTCTGTATTCCTATAGAATCTCACGATCGACTAACGTCAATTGTAACGTTTCCGAAGGTTAAAGCTCGGTGTAAAGTAAAGATTGATGTGTAATGACGATTGTTGGATAATGAATTGGGTATTACCGTTTTTCTTAAATGGGAATGATTATTGTTCTGAACTTTAAGAACGAAAACAAAACAGCGCACAAATTTTATAAACAATTGGTATAAGTTCCGTTTTTTCTATAATATAATTTTATGAATAAAATTTATGCGAATAAAAAATTTAAAATTATAATATTCTCAATGATAAAATAGAAAGTCAAAGTAATTATTAGCATTTCTCAAGTATTTGAGTACGGAAATTATGATTTCATTTTCATTGATATTCATTGGTTTATAGCTGTCATAAATTATTAGCTAATGACGATGCAAAATAGATATGACTATTCTACGTTTTGATTAAAAGTTGATTTTACATTGTAACTGAAATGAATTATGTCGTGTTTATTTATAATTAATTTCATAATAATAACGATAATTGTTGAAAAAATGATAATTAAAATCTAATAAATGTTAGCGAATAAATTATTTACTAGTTGTAAAAACTGAATATATATATATATATACAATTATTATTCTAAATTATTTAAACAAAAGGAAGTTTGCAAAACTAAAGAACATTAAAATGGATAATATATTTAATAGATTGTTTTCATTTATCGAAGGAAAGAAGAAATCACGGTTCGACAATTCGTACGTGACGTCTAAATCTAAAACGACTCGCGGTTATAAAGCTTCGAGCGGGTTCCCGCCGCCCGACAATAAAGTCGCAGGCCCAGAAAATATTTGTAAACTCGGCCGCGGCACATCGGCCAACATCCAAAGGAACCATATCAAAAGCCCCGTGTGCACGCGCGCGGGGTGAAGAAATCAGCTGCCGTTTTTACATGCATACACATCGGCAAGAGAGTTCTGGCTTATTTTTCGGAAAAACATTTTTCGAACGCTGCCCGCCCATCTATGCCCGTTTTTCCAAGTGCGCGCAAAACAGAGACACAGCTCCCATATAGTCATCGTGTGGAGCGGCGAACGGAAACGCCGACGCAAAAGAAAGAGAGAGAGAGAGAGAGAAAGAGAGGAGCGAGAGGGAGGAGGGGGTAGAGCGGGTCTTCAGGATCCTTTGAGTAGTTGGGCATTATTCAGGCACATCCAAGACATATCTGGCTATTTTGAGGGAACGCGCCTCGAGTCCAGATGCCGCTAATTTCGCTGATTTGCCGTGACGACGGAACCAAAGTTCGAGCTCTTGTTCTTCTTTTCCTCTCGTTCTTCCTTTCGTTCTCCTTATTTTTCTCTTTCGTCTTTCCGTTTACAAACTAAACCTATGTGAAAGAGGCGAATCTTTCCCCCCTCTCTCTCTCTCTCTTTCTCTCTCTCTCATTCTGTCCGTTCTCCTAGTCAAGTGATTCGTCACTCACCGCGGGGGTGGCTTCGCCGATAATCTATTTATTGCGTGAATAATCGTACACCGACGACTCCATTCCACGGCACCGGTGAATTTTCTTTTCGAGGCCCACCGAGCGCGTTTTCTTATACATACCGAATACGCGCGAAGTTAACGCGGTAAGGAAATAGACGCGGAACAAAGTCATCTTCGGTTCTTTCGCTCGATAAAAGATGATGATTTCCAAGGCTATGCTAATTCAATAACAAAGTCCTCACGACTCACTTATACCTGTCTTTTCTTTTCTTTTTTTTTTTTTTTTTTTTTTTTTCTTTCCTCGTTTGTATGAGTTTGCAGATAATGTTTTGGAATGCTTTGAATGAAATATTTCAAGCGCTTCTTTAGGCATGCAAAACTAAAATTGCACAGGTTTTTCTATCGTACAAATTATGTATACCGATGTACTATAATAATCAGAAGTAAAAAGATCAGATCAGTTTGTTTTTAAATGTATTGTACTTTAGTGTGTACCTTATTGAAAACATTAAGTTTAAAATGTCGTTTAAAATATTTCTAATAGTAACCAAAAATATTTGAAATATTTATAATAATAATCGAAAAGTATTAATTTTTATTCAACGATTTTTCATCGCAAACAAAAATAAACTTATTTTACGTTTTATGTTAGTATGTTTATTACTAATATCTTTAAGCGCGCTATGTGCACTTTTTATCGATTTGAGGCCGCGATCGGTCAGCATCGATGAGTATCGTATTGAGTGAAGTCATCTTGTGACCCTAATCAAATTTTGATAAATTTTTTTTTTTAATTCTTTTATTACTGGCGCTAAATTACTTTTTAATTGTAAATAAAATGATAAAATTAAATTTAAATAAATATATGTACACCATGGGAGAATTTAAACGCTTGTCGTTAACAATTTTACCGTCGTGCATATGTTTATGTTTATTGTCACTTTTTAAAAAAACTCCATTCTCAAATTTTAAACTCGTTTTCATTATCTGTCAGTCACATATTTTGACAGTACGATTTTTTGATTAACTTATAAAATTAAATTAAAGTCTTTGTAGCTTCGAGATTTCAGTTGGATTTTTTTTTTTTTTTTTCAAACAATTTAGATTGGATTTTGATCAGCCAATCAAAACATGTTCAACGATATTCATAACAGTCTGCATTTCATTCATAACTTTTTCAAGAGAGGAATAATCTCTATAAAATATTAAACAGAGTTAAAAAATAGACACGACAGGCTACATGCAGCAATAGTTGTACTATAAAGCGCTCTAGAAATATAAAAAAAGAATACCGACAGGTCACACGGATGTAAAATATAAATTACAATCGATAGCGTTTTAAATAGACAAGGTCTTCGCTCAATTACATTGTATGCTTTACATTTGTTAATATAGATATTTTAATCGCGCTATATATTTTTTTTTTTTTAAATAACGAGCTATCTCGCTTAAAAGGCAAATTTTTCATGCGACAATGCTTGACGGCCGATTATCGAAATTTTTATAAAAATTGTGTGAGAAATTCCGGGGATACTCGAGTGCACCGAGAATGCACAATTATCAGCGAGAATTCATTATTCGTCGAATAAACCGCAAAGTATTGAAATTCAAACGCAAGGATTGTTAAGGTTTCGTAAATGATTTATGCCTCGAATACTTAGTGAACATCATTAGAACTAATAAGGGAAAAAGGATTCACGCAGAGACATCGAAAAGTCGCCGGAGATGTCGTCGCCTCAACGCGAGTATTCATACTTGGAACCGAATGATGCAGCCTTTTGGCAAGAGTCATCAGTGTCAGGTTTCATGAATAAGACGAAACGCTAGAAGCGCAACGCAACGCGTATTTAGCCGCAAAAGCCATTAGTTCGCGATAGTTAACACTTGCGAATTTCTATGTATATATATATATATATATATATATATATATATATATATATATATATATATATATATATATATACTCGTATATGCGCATATACCAGTAAAGGAAAGAGAGGAAAATTTCGTTGCGTGTCTTCTTCGCACCGCAGTAATTCGTGACTCTTAAAATTTCTTTTACAAATATATTCCCTAACCGAGGGTAATTTGCATTCTCTCGCCGCCGACGTCTCCTCCTACATATCTTTTCAACATTTTTTCCCACTCATCTTTTTTTGCCCTTTTTCATTTTTCGTTTATATATATATATATGTATCGATGCGTACGAAGTTTGGATGATTTTGAAAATTTTTTTCTTTTTCGTAATTATAAAGTTTTTCAAGATTATTATTACAGCGATGCTAATGATTATATTTCTTTTAGTTTTGAAATATTTTGATAAATAACGTTTTAATTTAACTGAATAAAAATTTCTAATGGGCAGAAAGATTTTAAATTTTATAAAGAATATAGATATCGAAATAAGATCTTAAGTATTAAATATTTTATCATACACACACACACATACACACACACACACTTACATATAATAGAATTGTTCATTTTTCCAGATTGGAATTTATGGTTCGGTCATTAGACTTAATCCCAGTACGAAGCAAAATACGTAAATATATACATAGAAGTGCAGTTGGTACATGAATTACAAGCATTTCCTCGGGCGGCGTTCGTGCTCCGTAGAAAAGAGCGGGCAGGTCGATAAACCGCGCGGTTGCGCGCGATAGGCGTGGTGGTGAGCGCGCGCGTGAGCCATTGTCTTTATTGTCCGAGTTGTTGCGGGTGCAAACGCGATTAATGCACTTTAACCGCACGGAGAAACAATGCGGTCTTTTATGTACGGAATGGAAAGAAAGGCCAGTGGGTGGAAAATCCGCGTTCACCTCCGGCGACGTTGTTGTTGTTGTTGTTGTTGTTGTTTTTGCCGTTGCTGCTGCCGTCGAGGTCCGATACGAAAGCGTAAAGTAACTCCCGGGAGTCCAATATGCGCGAAGAAAGCCTCGTATATATGTGTATATATATATACGTACACGTCGAGGATTCACTCTGTTTCCATCGAGAGTCTTTGGAGGGGCGGTTCCGGAGTCTTTGTTGATGGACGTTAATGATTCGAGCCGACGAATGGGAAGAGGAAGACCCTGTACGGTCGGCAGGATGAAACGAGACTTGTGTGTACGTATACATATATATATATACACGCGAACCCAAACTTTGGTAAGAAAAAAAAAGAGAGAAACAGGGAGATGTATATATTTATAGCGAGATGAATCTTGGGACTCCCGTTGGAAAATCAAAGTCATGCAATTTACGCATCGCGATGATGCCGTTCGCGGGGGGAATAAAAATATTTTGAAATATTTTTTGCCGTCCGATGCGCGGCGGTGCCGTTTGAGTTATAGATTTTCTTTTTTTTTTTTATTATCCATAATTATACTGCAGCCTGAGAAGTTATGTTGCAAGGCCGGATATGACAAACGCGATTATGTTTTGTGATTTAATCAGAATTATATATGTAGTTATACAATTGCAACAGCTATACGATTTTTCTGCCGTGAACAAATATTTGTAAGAAAAAAAAATAAATAAATAAATAAATAAAAACGTTACTCAGTTTTTACAATATTAAATGTTTTTTTGTTTTTAAGTAAATAGTCTTGAAATCACAATTATTTAGAAGAAATTAAAAAAATTACCGTCGCGTAAATATTTAGTGTAAACGTATCTATATACGCGTGCAAAGTTAAAGCCACAGTAAGTAAACAAATTGGCATATCGGTAGTTACCAAAAAATGATTAATTGGGTTCCTCAGGATATGTGTATACAAACCATTAACAAGTGTACATTAGTCCAACTCGACATCCAGTCACAATTAATATTCGACCGACCGGTCGGTCTTCCGATTGTGAAAAAATGATCCGTTAGGGAAGCGCTAAAACGTTATTCTCTCTCTCTCTCTCTCTCTCTCTTCTTTTTTCTCAACGCACTAGATTATATATAGTATTGTAAACTGGCTTGGTGTACATGTGCACAGGCCAAAGGAAGAGATCGAAGATCAAAGAGGTCCTCGCCGTCTCGAGCCTCGCCCGTTGATCCAACTGCGAGTTGGACGCGATGGGCCACCGTCGAGGTGAGAACGTTCCCATGATCGACGAGATGAACGCACAGCATTTGGGGTTTATATTTTTCGCGGTTATTGAGACACGTATATGGTTTCTTTTAATTTTCTATTTTCCAATATATTTCGAAATTTATTTGGCTTTGAGTTTTCATAATTTTTTTTTTTTTTTTTTTATAACTTCCGTGTTTAATACTTCTATTTTTTAAGCTTAAGAAATTTTATTTTTTGTTTTCATTAATCTAAATTAACAGTTTTTACTGCAGGAATATTATGTACTTTTTAAAACAACTTTACTCTGTCTAATGTAGCTTTTTCAAATATTTCTTACAACGTAAAAAAATATAATGGTCACAATAAAAAAGTATACAAATTGTAAACGTTAATTATACAAATTAGAATAAGTATTAAGTTAAATTTAAATAAAAGTAAAATAAATAATACAAGTATTATGATATTCTTGCATTTAACCAAATGCATTTTCCGTTACGCGTTTACAATAAATTTATATTGGTAATTTTTAATCATTGTAGATAATATATTCGTAAACAAAGAAAAAAGACGTAAATTCAAAATACCGATCATATGTATAAAGAATGTTAACTAATATTAAAGTAAAATATTAGAAATTCAGTTTTTCAGTTTTGTCGATTCCGCGTAAAGCAGCCAATGAATTTCAAATTTTAATTTTTTCCGAGCAATCTTCATAGCCGGCTTCTTTTTTAATTTGCTAAAATAACAACATCAACAATGGCATTAAAAATAACGAAACGAATCTGGTTGGTCTTATTTTTCGCCTGTCGCTCCTTTCTCACAATATTTTTCTAGCTCTACTTCTGTTTTTCTACTCTTCGTCTCTCCGTCTCTCCGTCTCTCTTTAATTTCGTATCCCTGTAATCTTGGAAGGGCCGCGGCGTATATCGTATACCTGCAGCGAGGGCCTGTGCGATGGCCGCATAGAAGAAGCAAGTATATAACGAGAGAGAGAGAGAGAGAGAGAGAGAGAGAGAGAGAAAGAGAGAGAGAGAGAGAGGGAACCGAGTGCGAAGCGAGAGAACGGAGAAGTATAGAACTGTATAGCCACGCCGGCGGCAGCTGTCCTCTCTAATTGAATTATCTAGTTTCCAATTCGACGCGGAGATTTCGGGCTCGAAAGCTCCGTCGAAAAGTCATGATGGCTAAATATTGAAAAACACGCCGCGGCATTGTTGCGGGACCGGTGCATTTTCTATACTATAATGCGACACGCTTCTCGCGCAGATCGGCTGGAGCTTCGCGTTTGCTGGATATATCTTAATATATATATATATATATATATACAATGTATCTATGTTATATTTGGGAGAGAGAGAGAGAGTTCATTGTTCGTCGAGCAAGTTGAATTTTTATGGCGGATGCATCGAAATTCGGGTGGCGAACGATCGGTTCGTGGACAAAGCAGATTTCACAAAGTAAATTTGTACTACCGATCTCGATTTAGAAAATGAATACGTCGGCTCTTGGTATACAACTAATATATAGATTTTATAAGATTTTAAGATCTTTCGGAGTTAGTTTACTCATGAAAAGCGCTTGATTTATATTAAGATACGTTCTTCGTTACTGATGAAATATGTAGCGAGGAGTTGATTTTTTATTAAAACGATTAATATTTAATAATAACAATTCAAATTAATTTAAAAATAATATTGTTAAATATCTTTTTTTTTGTTTTTAAAACGATGATTCACACATTATTTTTGCATCGACTTTGTTCTCATTATAATTCTTTCACCGGTCATAAAATTTGCCATAAAATTTATTGAACTACCATCAGTCGAGTAAACTAAAGAATATGTATATTAAAACATAATACCGATACCGATTTTTAAAACAACAAAGCTTAAGACTACATTAAACTGACCTTCGCTTACCAAGAAAAATTATGGCTACGAAAAAAAGCTTCCAGCAGCCCACCGCTAGTTATGTACTTTCCGAGTAAGTCATTATTATTCAACGTCTCTACTTTCGAGTTAGGCTGCGCATTAAGAAAAGAAAAAAAAAAAAAACAAAAAAGAAGAAGAAGAAGTAGTAAAGGAACAACACAAGTCCTCATTGTCACAGCGAGCTCCAGAATATTTTTGGCACTATCGGTAGAGAAACTCGTGGTGCAGTCGCACCACGGGATGCACGAGTCGACGAGGATATGGTAGCGGGAGGAGTTGGCCACGTAAAAGTTAGGTTGTAAATCCGTACTCCTCATTGCGTCACGGTTAAACGAGCGATCGACGAGAGGAAGACAGCGAGCGAGAGAACGAAAAAATGTACGAAAGGAGAAGGAGAAGGATATTATTCCGAGAGGAAGAAAAAAGGCTAAGAGAGAGAGAGAGAGAGAGAGAGGAAAAGAAGTCGTGCGATAGTCGAAAGTTCGGCGCACGCTGAGCAGGTAACAATGAACGCACAGCGTGTCTTTCGGACACCGCGTGGCCCGAGGAGGCACTTGCGCTTAATACTCGGAGGACGCGCCGAACTCGACGCGCGGAGAGAAGCGCAGCTACGGTCCGTTGCACAATACCGGAGCCGATTTAGTGACACGCGTGACGATACGAATAATGAAGCGTCGTAAAACACTAATGTCCGATCATGAGGAGAGATTTTTGCCTTCTGTTGGACTCTCGCTCTCTCTTCTTCTTCTTCTTCTTCTTCTTCCTTTTTTTTTTCTAGTTTCCAGGTCTGCTTCTGCCTTTTAAATGGGAATAGGCACTTATTGTCGGGGTATTGTGTGGCCATGGCGAATTTGCGAGCTAGCGCACGCCTGAGTTGCATTTTTTCCGAGAGATGATGTTTTTCTCGCTTATCCGGTCGGACGATTTTTTCCAAACTGGTATATATATATATAGATGAAATAACGGGAGAAAGAAAATGGAAGGATGCGTGGCGGCGGATTGACTTTGTAGCTTTCTATAAAGAAGTAACGCTTTGGGATTCTTTTTCTTTTTTAAAGAATTCAACCGGCTTTGTTGGCCAAGCACGTTGGACATTTTTGAGAAAACAGAGCTATACATAAGCTGTCGGCGCGGTGTTGGATACGCGAATGCTTGAGAGGATTAAGCCGTCAAAGAATTTTTTTTTTTTTTTTTTTTTTTTTTTTTTTGTGGTGTGAAAAATTTCATAAGAATGATGTAATAAATCCGATTTGACGGACGCGTTTTTTATATGCTTGATTTGTTGGTTACAATATTTTGGCAACCTTATTTATATTTTTAAAGATTATTCATTATTTTTTAAGATTAAAGAATATTCATGGTTTTTTTTTTTTTTTTTTTATAACGAATTATATATGAAATTTATTTTATAAATATTAATTCGACTAAATTAAATGCAAATATAGGACACATTTAAATTTTTTTCGTGTTAATAAACGGACGTAAAATCAATATTATAATAATAGAGAATTTAAACTTAAAAATATATATATATAAATAATAAAATGCATTAAATTTTATTTTTACATCGGCGTTTACAAGAAGTTGAATAGGAAAAATTACATAATAAAAGTACATAAGAAGAATCTTTTATGTCGACGAGATGTCAATCATCGATCACGTAATCTTTATATTCTATTATTGACCGTCTCTCAATCATACAAATTCAAAGAAAACTGATTAACCGAAAAAATTGCCAAGATCCTATGAATTCAAGGAGTCTCATATGTCAAAAAAAAGTCCTTTCACACGTGCAAACGAGCCGATCCTCCTGACACTCCCGTCACTCGATCCTCCCACGCATCTTTTTCTCGAAAATTTTTCAATACCGAAAAGAGGGAAGGGTTGCATAGACGTAGTTCGCCGCATTGGTTTCCATGAAAGAAAATTAATAAATTGAATGGATTGGTAAAAAATTGAACTTTTTTTTTTTTTTTTTTTTTTTTTTTTATACAAGATGTAATCCGGTTATATTTCATCTAAATCCCTTAGCTGTTTGTTTATAAAAAGGTTCTGAAATTTTAGCTTCAAGTTTTAAGAAAAGCCTAGTATTTTTATAAATTGAATGTTGTTATTGTTTAAATTATTTCTTAAATTTTAAAAAATTAAGTAACTTTTTACTCGTTGATTAAAAATATTAACATACGTTATACACCAAGTTAATTTCCATAAAGCATTTATCTTAAATAGCGAGCAATCTTCTTGGGGGATTGTTTTCATCTGGACTGGGATATTTGGACGTTAACGCGCGTATTTTAAGAAAACACGCGGACAAGTCCACAGGCATGTGCCGATGAATGGCACGTCGACCACGAGCTGTACACGTTGTTTTGAAGTAAAAAAAAAAAAAAAAAAAAAAAAAAAAAGAAAAACAAGAAAAACGGCCATTTGTTATACGCGCGCACAGTGCCTCTCTTCGCGTCGTTGGTATATCCACACAATGCCCGGCATTGACAATTTGCTTTATGGACGCACACGAATACACGAACGGTGCCGCGACGCTCCGCCCACGATCGAACTACAGAGAGAAATCGCCGACTCTCGTATACGTATAGGTTCTCTCTCTCTCTCTCTCTTTTCTTTTCACATCTACGTCTATATTGCTTTTTACTCTGTGTGTCGATGCACACGCGCGATGTCTTTCCTTTTTTTTTTTTTTTTTTTTCTTATTTCTTTTCTGTGTATTTCAATATAAAGTTTCGTCGGTTTGTTACAACCGGGGGACGTCGAGAGGAAAAATGAAAAATCGTTAAAGGGCCCGAAAAGAAGGAGGTGGTTTCGATTTCAGAATTTTTTCCCCTATTTATGTGAGCTTGTATACATATATATATATACGTGCAATAGAGAAAGAAAAAGAGCGGACCGCCATTTTCTTTTTCTCGTAAATCGAATTATTGCTTTCTATGAGAAGCCGCGCGGGAAACCTGCTTCGTATAATGCGCTTGTTGTCGTTTAATAGCTCTATGTATGACACCTCTATCTTTATTCCATACAGGGCATTGGATTTTGATATTCTATAACCAATTTACCATCACCTTGTCGGGAGATTCGAATCGGTTTCTTCTTCTCCTTTTTTTCTTCTTTAATCTTGGCAGCTTTATATTTTATTTTCATCATGTTATTAGTTTTAAAATTTTTTGTGCGCCGATTGCGCTGTTTATTTGTATTGACCCTAAAAATTTCATCGATAAACGTTGGGCTTTTGTTGATTTATTGAATCCCTAACTTCTTAAAGGTAGCAATTTGACGTTTATAAGAGTGAGATATAAATTCTAAAACGTTGAATTAGGTTAACGAGTAAATTGTTGCATCGATATTATCGTTTTATTTAAATTAACTTTATCGTGTGATACTTTTTTAAGAAAAATACTTTTATATCTCAGTATTTTGAAAATATAAATATATGTATGCAACTTTTATCTCATACGAATATAATTATTTTAAAAAATATCAAAAATACAAAGTGAAAGGTTATCATCGATATATAATGAAAATATTTCAATTATTTTCAAACCTAATGGAATCGTAAACGCGTAGTAAAAAGAAAAGGAGAAAAAAAATTCCAAGCCTCGCGTTAACGTGTTTACGTACAATAGAGTTTTTCCTCGAGTGTAAACATTTCCAATTAAAATAAAAAATCTGTTAAGCCGAAAGACAAATTCGATTATACGGTAAATCCCATTAGAAAACACACGCATTTATACGCGCAAGTCTTTGGGAAACCAGCACTCCCCCCCCCCTCCCCTCTCTCTCACTCTCTCACGTCTCTTATACTTAGTCTTCGTGGTACTAAATTAATTATCCTTTTTCGACGTCTTTCTTTCATCTAGCCGCGTGGGAATTACATAAGGCTTTCTATCTTTGTGCCACACATGTACTTTTGAGGGAAAACATTTCGGTTCTTAAAAAAGTGCATCTTTGGAATAGTGGACACGACGACACGATCATTTTTCTTATTCCGTGATTTTTCCATTTTTTTTTTTTCCGTTCTTCGCTCACATACATTATTATTTTAAGAATGAAAATTATATACAATACAGTCATAGTTAAATTCATTTTAAAATTATATTATTAATTTAATATTCTTATTTCTAACATGAATAAATATTTTAAAAATATTATTAAACCTGATGTACTATTCTATTACTTTATTATATAAGTATTTAAGCATATTTACATCGAAATACATTTTCAGTATAAAAAATAAAAAAAGATAATTCGTAAAGAAATGATTAAAAATTAAGAGGTAATTTAATAGACTGTATCGTAGGAAAATAAAAGCCTTCGGCGTAAAATTTCAATTTATTAATAAAATTTTTTTAAATTTTTTCCTGCTCTATATAGGTACTTTCTCTCATAACTTTTTAGGGAACGTTTGGTTTAAAATTTTTTGTCCACCACTAATTACCTACCGTGAAGTTACCTTAAACGACTAGACTCGCCATTTACGCATCGCTCTCACGTCCCAGCGTAGACCAGTTGAGTATTTCGTAGTCGTATATACATGTATAAAGAGACGTCAAAGAGGAAAGCCGATGCGCATCTTGCGCATCCCGACGGATAAACACGTCGGTGGGCCCGTTACGTCTGCGTGTGTCCCACTCATTATCAGCTTGTTAAGCCGAAATGTTATATCTATAAGAATACGGAAAAAGCTTAGCTGCAAAAGCATCAGAAGCAGCAGCAGCAGCAGCAGCGGTGTCTGGATACGCGAGCAGGTTGCCGTGACTAATGGCGCTCGCGCGCTCGCACGGTGGCCTCTCTCTCTTTCTCTTTCTCTTTCTCTCCCCGACGTTTCGTATAGGGCGGTGCTTTTCATCTTTCCCGGGGAATCTTTCGCCCTTGCCGCCGTCCTCGAGAGCCAATGCCAGCGATCTCTCGTGCATACGCGTATAAGAGAGATAGAGATAGATAGAGAGAGGGATCCACCCTCCAGACTCATATATGTACATGCGCGTCTTCTCTCTCTCTTTCTCTCTCTCTCTCTCTCTCTCTATCTGTCGCATAAATTTTCCTCTCTTCTTTTACCTTAGCCGCTTGTGGCTTGCTTTTATATCCGCAGCTTTGCCTCCGGTTATACAGGGGCTTTTGTGCGCAGAGAGTAGAATGCTCGAGTACGGGAGATCGATCAAACTATTTTTTGTTTATCTTCAATTTTTTTCTTTTTCCTTATACTACTATATTGATATATCGTTGACGACGTTGAGCAACGAAATTGTTTATCGTTAATAGTTTCTTTTCAAATTATTTATGCTTATCAGGCGCATTTTATTTAGATTGAATCGTTTTTATAATTTGAATAACAATAAAATTTTTATAAGTTAAATATATAATAGACTACGGCTTTAAGTACGCTGCATAAATTTTTACATGTTCATTTTATGATATTTATCATTTGCATATAAATTATTCACATAAACATTTACGTCCGTTTTCTGTCAATATTATAACAACTGTGCGTGTATAAATATCATTAATAAAAATTTGAATATTCATGTTTTTTTTTTTTTCTTACAGATACATCAGTTTTATTTAATAAAAAATGTCAGTTACGGAATTTAAATTTTTAATTTTTTACATAATATTATTATATATTTTTTAAAATAATTCAATAAGTTTACACAAACATTTATAAGGAACGCATTTTGAAATGCATAGTCTTCATTTTTATAGGGAAGTAGACATACATGTATGTTAACAGATTTATTTACAACTGTACCCACAAAACCATTGACAGCGGTAACATCTATTTACAAAATTTATATCAAACACTAACAATGCTATTCTTCTCTTAATTCGAAACAATCCATGAATCACATTCGCACTCCCTTTCTTCTTTTCCTTCCCTGTATCGTTCTCTATTCGACGGCTTAAATATCGCTCGTAAAAACGACTCTTTTTATCGAGTCACGAAGCTCGAAAAATTTGGTTTGTGTTCGGGCATTGCGATTCTCCGAAGGGAAATAATTCGAATTTATCGAGTGGATCGGTATCGACGTGAAAACTATGCGCCCGCAGGACTTACCGGTATAGTGGAAAAAAAAAAAAGGAAGAGGCAGATAGAGACGTGTCAGCCGTAGACCGAAAGAGGCCAGGTGCAAAGCACGTAGAAGAAAGAAAGAGAAAGAGAGAAAAAGAACGCATCGGTCGCGTATCGAAAGCGCGCGCGCGCGCGTTTGCTTTCTGTCTATGAGCCCAGAACTAATGGAGCCACAAATCAATAGAACGATGGGCCATCATTACTTTTGCCAACACACAACGTGTTTACCACATACACGCGGATGTGTATATGTATATAAAAAAAGGCTAGAGAGGAGGAAAAACGGGATCACGAAAGAGAGAGAGAGAGAGGCTACTATACGTGTAACTCATTGTGCGCGCGTAGATTAAGGGGAGGAGTCATCTATATATCCACCTCTGATGTAGATCATCGTCTTTCCACCTATGTATATTCAGGAACACGCGTATGTGTACATGCCGTCGTCCCCAACGAAAGCGATCCGTTGGCTTTCCGACTACTATGTGTAGGGTAATGGGCCTAGATTCGATTCGTGCCAAAGTGATTTGGCGACTTTTGCTTTGGTTTTTCCTACACTCATGAAGTGTGTGTGTGTGTGTGTGTGTATGAACGCGTTATTGTAAATTGAGTTGGAAAGCCATAATGTGCGCACATTTTTCTATATGGCGAGCGATAATAATGTGACGCGTAAACTGGCGTGACATTGCACTTCTCGCATTTATATTGTGTCATTATTTCTGACACCTAATATCATTTTTTTTCTTAATGACAAACTTTGTAAATGCGTTATTGTTGCTCTTAAAATAATATTGTTGATATAAATTTTGATAAAAAAGAAAAAAAAAAAAATAACAATGCAAGTGCAAAAATTCAATTGTTCGTCAATTTTTATTTTGATCACGATAGAAAGAAAATCAAATTAAATGTGTTTTACATTTTTTCTTACTTTTTAAGAACTTGAAGTTTTCAAATTTTTATATTATTTATATAATTATTAACAAATAGTAAGACTATGTTATATGTTTATTGTTGCATGTTTAATATAATTATGGTGACAACAACATAAGTAATCGATGAATGTTTTGAAAAAGCATATCTGAATAGTGTACGATATAATGTAAATTTATAATTATATTATTGAATTTCATTAATTAAAAAAATTATGTAGTTTTAATGTAGTTTTGTTGAATGAAAAATAAAACTATCAAGAAACAGATTAGTGTTTTAAATAAAATTTCTTCGGATTAATAACGAAACAAATTTTATGATAAAATTTTTAGCCAACGAGCTGTAATTTATTGAGCTGATTTATTGACCGTCTTCTTGGTATTTTGCTCAAAAATAAAATATCCGATAACATCAGCAAAATCAAATTGGTCAAATGAACTGATTGCTCCATCGCGTAAGTTTTTATTGCGTTGTGCGTATAGTAATATATTTTGTCCTTGTAATGAAAACCGACGTTGATGTGATAAAGTCATTTTTTCGCTTTAATAATAATTAATGTATAGTTAGTGCAAGGAGTTTTATAAAAAATAATATTTCTGAATATATACTTTGATATTATTTCTCATTTTTGTTTTAAATATTTTATAACTTCACAATCGCAAGTATAATTTATTCTTTATATATTTATTATGGAAAATCATATTAATTTATATTCACATACTATTTGTACATAATAATTTTTCATATACCATTTTTGTATTATGTATGTTAAACTATTTTTTAATTAAAGTTACATATTCCTAATTACAATAAATTCTACGATTTGGCAAACATTGTATAAAATCGTATTCTAAAGCCGTTAAACGATTTCTCACGAAAACGGTTTCTCAATTTGAATAATCCAATAATCGCTTTCATAAATAAACGCGAAGCAATTTTCAAATCATCAACTGTTACCGCTTACGTTAACTCTTTCCAAAGAAAAGATGAAGAAACAAAAAGAAAAAAAAAAAAAAAAAAAAAAAAAATTGAGGTGAAAAAAGTAGCAAATGAAAGCCGAATAATCCTTCTTACTCGTCTACACATATACATCGAGTCTTACATTCGCGTGTACAAATTAGCCTAATATATATATATGTATACGAGACGAGCGAGAAGTTCGAAATTCAAATTAGTCTCGGTATGAAGACTATCAACTAATAAACGCGCTCTCTCTCTTTCGATATATATACACATATACGCGACGAGTCGCACGCAACTTTTCAAATCTCTCGCGCGTGTATGTACTCACTCGGTCAGAATATGACAAATGCCTGTCTCGACTCTCTCTTTTTGGTCGGCATCATTGAATGTCCCCTGTGATCCGTCGTCCTCGTCGACGTTGGATGTGTGCGCGCGCGCGTATTTTTTTTCTTTTCCTTCTAACTCTCTTGGTTCTCCTTCTCTTTTTCTCTTCTTCTCGACATCCTAGACCGCATCCTCGTCTTCTGTCTGCAGCTTATACACACGCGCGTTCTAAGGAGAATCAAGAGAAAGAGAAGAATTGCTTGCGCGAACGAGCTTTGGTCGTGTGCTTACACACACGCGTACGCATATATGTATATAAGTTTGGCTTTTACAAGCCACGACGTCGGCGAGTATAATAAGAAGAGCACAAAACGACAAAGCTCCGCGCGTTTGTGTGTACATTATTGCTATTAGCCGCAGTCGCACGAAGTTACGGCTTTATTGCGGCATAGAGAAAAAGAGAGCTAGAATGGGAGAGAAAGAGAGAGAGAGAGAGAGATTCGGGATTTGACTCTCTCGCTCGCTCTTATGCGTACTTCTTATTCTCCTTTACGTTCGCTCGTGGCTGCAACCGGGGACGTGATTAATGACCCATTCACAAATCGGCCGCGCGTTGTAGCGCAAAAAGACGACGTGTATATATACATGTATACATACACGTAAACGAACGAACCGTCTAATTGAAGGAACAACATTTTTAGCTTAATGTTTAGCCGATGAAAAAAAAGAAAACCATAAAAAAAAATTTCTATTTCGTCTTCATTAAATTCATCTTACGTAACGCGAAAAATTTTTAATCGCTAAAGAATTTTGACAAAACGCCATTTATCGAAGCTAAATTCTTGTAAATCGACGAGAGAAGTAAGAATTTAATAAATAAAAAAAAAAAAAAAAAAAGAAAAAAAAAGAAAAAAGAAAGGGAGAGAGTTTTAAATGGTTTTGGCAGGCCGACTCGGCGCGAAGTCGTTTGTTGGCAAGCGATTTTTGGCTCGTTTCGTATGGGTTGCTTTTGGCGTTGTGTTGTCAGCAATTGTCGCGCGCTGCGCCCCACGAGTTTACACACAACAGCCTGACGCGCCGAGTTTATGCGATTCCATTGTCGTGACTTATATATGTACACACGTATATATATATATATATATAAGGTCGGTTCTCCACGCTTCTTTTACTCACGTGTGTGGTGTGCGTGTGCTGCTTTTCTACGTGTATGTATATACATATGCACGTTTGCCGGGATCATCTCGTTGCTCTCTTTTTCATTTTATTACACGTTGCCGTTCTCCCTCCTGTCTCTTTTATTTTCCATTCGTTTCGCACCTTTTCTTTACCTTTTTCGATGCGCGCGCCGTTTACTTTATAACTTTATACACGGCGATTTTTATGCCCGTTTTCGTTCGAATTTCACGCCGATGAAGAGTCGCCATTGCAATTTATACTCGTACTCGGATATATAGTTATGGATAAAGTGAGCTTGGATTTGATCTCTTCGTTTGTGTACGACGTATGTGAAACAGATATGAATTTTTTTTTCTGTATTAGGATCGTAGAAAAATTGCTACGCGTCGAAACAATATTAATGCGCGTAAAAATTTATTTTAGATTATTTACGATATTAATTGGGAAACTTTCTGGTATTGATATAAATAATTTACTTATTGTACTTTTTATTTTTCTTGTTACATAAAACTTTTTTTCGGAAAAGAATATAACTTAAAGCATACAAAAATGGAGTGAAGTTTACCATAGTAAAAGTTTAAATCTTTTATATCAATATTTCTTGTTTATATATTAACAATAAAAATTACAAAGCACGAAATGTTAAAACCTTAAAATTTTATTCTCATATAAAGTAGAGATACTTATTTATACACACAATGTTTTACGACGTTCAACGACAATAAAAATTAAAAATAGTTTGGCCGAATGCTTAAATCAAAAGTATAACGAGAATCCTTTTAATAGCTAATAAAAATATAAATTAAAGTACCGCGATAAAATAAAAATCACGGGCATTTTTACGAAGACAATCCAAGATTATTACTCAGGCTCATATGTGTATACCAGGAAAGATATTTGTGCGTGTATATAACAACGAATTCGACGCTCATAACGCGCGCGCGTCTGGTATAAAATCAATCTGCGTTCATCGTATTTTCTGCGCAACGTGTATCCAAAGGTGATCCAGACGTGAAAATATTAAAATAAATCACGCGAAAACTACTCTGCAGTGCCTCTCTCTGTCTCTCTCTCTCTCTCTCTCTCTCATATAGCCCTTTGGCGTGTACACGCGTGAGTCCATTGTATGGCTAACTGGAAACGACGGGGTTAAAATAAAAAAGGAGAAAGCAAAGCAGGATACTCCTGTTTATGTATATACATACAAGTTCGTGTACATATATGTGGGGGCACACATCGGGGTGTCTCGGGGTGGTAGCGTATGCGTTCGCGTTATATAGATATATACATAGAAAAACCGAACTAATTTAGCACCACCGCAGCAGTGTCCTGCGCGTATATACATAAGAGCGACGGTGTAGGATAGCGCGAGACATTGATGGATATATCCATTGTTGGCTCGCATTGTCGTATTGTGACTGGGGAAAATCGAGATGCGTGCCTCTTTTGTGTATACCATCTATATGTACGTGTAACTTGGCCATTATTTGCTTGTTTTGAACGCGGAGATCTATACGGAAGTTTAGTCGCACCGTTGGAATACGAGTATGAGTGTTTCCGTGCGGATAGATTTTTTTTTTTTTTTTTTTTTTTTTCTTTTTCGCTCTATCCTCCACGCTTTTTTTCTCCGTTTGTGTATTTTATTTTTCTCGCGATTCGTCTTTCCATTGTCGCGCGCGTAACCATTGAATTTAAGAATGCAGGAGATGGTAATTCTAGGCGACGTCCGAGCCCACCTTAGTAAGTCCGGGAATGCGCTTATTAATCCTCGCACCGCACGGGCGTCTCCTCCTATTGTCACCTTACAAGGACCAAAAATTAGAGGACCACATGGTTTACGGGTATGCGTATAACGCGCCTGAGAATTAGCTTGATTCAGGACAGATACATCAATGCCGTCCTCAAAGCTTTATGCTCTCGAAAATTTCGGTTTCATTTTTTTTTTTTTTTTTTTTTTTTTTTTTTTATTGTTACGCATCGCTCTTACGCGGTGGTCGTGCTACTCAACGCGCGCACTTCCATACAGATTACGGAGGGATGATCTGTGTACGAGCGAATCGTCGCACTGCGGTTACTTTTGGGGCTGTACGCGCGTGGATTAGAGGCGCATTGAACGAGGTGGTCCTGTTTGTTGGGCGATCGTCTGTTAAATACCGCGATTGAAAATAATTATCTATTGTGGCAAGCGGGGTGGTGTCGATCTGCCGTGTTAAATTGACGTGTCGAGGTGTTCGCGCGTTATTTATACTGGCATTCATTAACTATGATGTAATGATATTATTTTTTATATTTATAGGCGATAAAAAATTATTTGCAAACATTGTCAATGTTTAAAAAGAAAGTATTTTTTTCTTTTAAAGCACGATAAATATTTCTTCCATATCATCTATTTTGTAAAGAAAAACTTATCTAAATTTTGTACATCAACGCGTTCAATTGTTTAATAACATCGATATTAATTCTAACGAAAGTTTTTTCCTTTTTTACCAAATTCCGAAGAAAATAATTTGACCTTACCGTAAATTGAATCACGCACCCTTCAAAATTTTGATAACCAATAATGCAGTTGATTTAATTTGTACATTATTATTTTACGTTATCAGATCGGTACACGGGCGCACACAGAGGAAAAAAAAAAATCAATAACCGAGCAAAGGAAGGTAGAACGGTAGCCGTTGTTCGTTCAAGGCAGTTTAACTTCTCAACGTGCGCGCATATATACATATACACGCGTGTACAATGTACAACCGTGTGCGCATATACGCGAGTAATATCCAAAGTTGTTTCTCCCCGATTGGGGAGAGTTAAATTTCTCCTCGTGTAAGCGACATATACATGTATATATATATGTATAAAGGAGATGCCCAGTGAAGATAGGAGACTACTCTTGTCGGTAATACGATACTCTCGAAACTACCGCCGTATCCAAAGTCCCTCACGTACGCTCACATGAACACATAATAATATAAAGCGTTATACTCTCGGGAACGGATCGACGGAAAAATGCAAGCCCAAGGGGTGAGTATGTCGTACGGTGCATTTATAGCCTTACGCTTGCCCTTAAGTGTGTCTAAGTCATACACTGTGAGAGCCTATACCTATAAACCTATATGTTACCGGTACGGATTTTGCAATGTTTTCCTTCGATTCGCATAGCTGATTAATTTTTTTTAATCGTTTAATTTGTCCGACTTTTATTTTATTGCTTTTCGGTAATACACGCGACGATGGATTTTATAAAGCAAATTAAATTTTTGAGAAAGTGCAAGACGATGAATACATGTACATTATGTAATTATTAACGAGTAAAGTTTGTTGAAGAGTATAATAATTAACTTTTAATTAAAATAGAACCGAAAACTTTAAATTTATTGACTTATTAAATAAATAATTTAGACGTAGATTTAGATTTTTAAATTACTGATCATTGTAATAGATGCATAGTTTATTCGAAGAAAAGAAAGCAATGGTCGAAAAGTGTCGAAAAGTGTCAAATTTCATAATCATTTTTATGAGAATATAAATCACGACTGCCGTTGTGGTCAAACGAAATCATTTATTTTAAAATGTGCTTTCTTTTCAAAGGCAATCGATCGAAAAAATTTTACAATTTTAAAAATCATTAAAATTATGTATTTCGAAAAGAGAAAAAATAAATATCTCGCATCGAATTTCGTTAAAAAATAAAACGATGAGATTTTGCGACTCAATGAATTTTCCTCGAAATCACCTTTCACCTGTTTTTTTTTTTTTTTTTTTTTTCTTTTTGTCCGTTGAAAAGCAAGAAGGAAAATATTGTTATTAAATTCATGCTTTTTAAGCGCGCGCACACATTCATCAAAATCGCTCGCAAGTATTTAATGCCGATGATTCTTTTTTAACGGGGAGTTTTGTTTGGATCGCGCGCCGAAATCTCTCTCTCTCTCTCTCTCTATCTCGATTCTTTTTGTTCATTTTGTGAGCTCGGCTTTATTTTGGAACCTAAAATAACAGCTTTAGCTTTTCGACTCTTTTTCTTGACGGTTCTTTCCCGATTCGCAGTCTACATTAAGCCAAAAGAGTAAGCGGGAATACAAACGAGTCGGGCTCGAGATTATGGGATAAAAATTTTTTGAATGCTTGTCAAATTAATTTAGACTACTATTTTCAAATAGAAACATTTGTTTTAGATCATTATTTACATTAAGATTTCTTTGTAGTTGAGAATTTATGTAAACTTGTTTTATGTGTAAATATAACTTATAAATGTATGCGTTATGCAAAATTATTTTTTATATTAAAATTAAGATAAGAAAGTATGGTAATTTTATTTTGCAACAGGTAAATATTTTTTGAAGAATAAATTAAAATATTTCTCGGTATTAAATATTCGTTTGATAATTGTGAAAATCATTTTTAAATAAAAATTATTGTATTTGTAAATTAATTTTTTAAATTTTAGTATATGTTTAATTATATATATGATGAAACTTTCTAATTTTAGTAGCAATTGTTTTATTAAAAAGTTTAGTTAAAATGAAATTTTTGATAGATTAAAAATTGTTAGATCCATTTATAAATATTAAATTTTAGTATTTTTTTTTTTTGTTTTTTTCTTCAATTCGTACATTTTTTGAAACAAAGTAAATAAATTTGTTATTTTACTTAAACTAGCAAGTTGCAAGTAATCATCTAACAACTTTCTTTGAAAGAAAACTCTCTTCGAAAATTATAGAGGGATAGAGCGCACATCCTTTACAAGGAACTTCAGCACATAAAGAGGAAAGGATAATGTATGCAAATACGTGAAATCGTCATTGTGTCACACAGAAATCGTCGCGTGTGCAGCTCACCGTTGCGCGTTTTTAAGGTGTAGCGGTCGCGAGCACGCAGCTCGTCGATCTTATTTGCGTAGTTGGCGCGCAGCGGCTCTTATATAAAGAGAGAAAGAGATATTGCTCCGAGGCATTGGCGAACGATGCGGGCCTCGCCGATGTTGTTGTTCCGGATTATCCGCCGGCAGCTTTTAGAACACACAGTTACATGTGTATATATATATGTATGTATACATAGATATTCGGCGAGTACAACACGCATTAAGGGCCGAGCTCGCGGATAAGGGTCTGTTTATTTTATTAGCGGCGAATGGTAGGTGAAAGTGCAAAATTGTATACCTTTATATGTAGGCACGGTTGCCCATTGTTTCGGTATATTTCTCTTCCTGCACCCCCCCCCCCCTCCTCTCCTCTCCTCTAACCCCCTCATCTTCTCCTCACCCAAAACAGACTTCACTTTTAAATCTCGAACTGTCAGACTAATCATTTATCAGTTGGCTGAGTAGCGTAGGAAAGGATCGGTGCGCCGGCGGTGCTCTCGTTCATTTTTTTATTTTCGGCACTGGTTGTTTTTTTTATTTTACACGCTTTGTGTATTCAATGCGCGATATGTATAACGCTTGTTTAAAATTGTTTTGATAAGTTATGGTAATGAGTGGGATACTATAAGTTTTAGTTGCGTACATATAGTATATTTGTGGCTTTAATCTCATTATACGTACAACGTGTTACAAACAATGATTTTTTGCACTAAAACTACGATTACGACATTTTTCTTTTTACTTTCTTTTTTTTTTTTTTTTTTTTTTTTTTTTTTTTTTTTTTTTTTTTTTTTGTTATACCGGTAAGCTTAATCAACTGCGCTTTAACAAATGTAAACATTATCGTTTATTGACCACCATATATGTATAGATTCAAAATTAGCTTATATATTCCAATTTACGAAATATAAATTAAATCGCAAACATTGTAAAGCCGAGCTACGTGGGAAAGGATAATAATGAAATAATAATACGCGTCGTAAAAATCATTTTCCGTTTTAAGCCCACGTTTAAGTAAATACGTTTGCATACAGATATATACTCGTATACATACGTATAGCGAGAGAGAAAATCGCGTTTAATGACTTCATAGGAGAAGAGCGATCGTCGGATATTGTATTTTCAAAGAAACCTGCGCCGATGCAACAACCGCCGTATTACATATGTGAAATCGCCGTGACTAAAGGGACTAATCATGATAAATGTTACTCCCGTTCGTCGGGATTTCGATTCTTTCGCGCGGCGTTTTGATTTATCCGCTCGCTATAATACGCTTCTATTATATATATATATATATATATATATATATATATATATATATATATATATATATATATATATATATATATATATATATGTGTGTGTGTGTATATATATATATATATATATATATATATATATATATATATATATATATATATATGCGCGCGACGCTTTTTGCATCGAACTTTGCCTCTTACGACTAGTCCGCGGCTTCTTCTTTCTTTATAGAATTTGAGAGAGAAAGAAGATAACTTTGATTTTTTTCTCACCGTGCATCAAAATATTTTTTATTAATATAATGTTTACGAATAATTATGACACTCAAATTTCCTGTTTTCTAAATTAAATATGAGGCTGTCATTATAAAAAAATGTATATTCTTTTGAATTTTATAAATACTTTAAATATTAATTTATATATAATTTGATATCGTGAAATTCTATTAACAAAGTTAATCTCTCTTGTAGCAACAACATTTTGTATCAACACGGAAACATACTTTAAGATTCATATAAAGATTTTACAATGCGTTCAAATGTATTAAATTTATTAAAATATTGTAATTCTTATATTAATAATAAATCACTATTTTAATCTCAAATATGTGAGTAACATATTACAAGCATATATTTAACATTTTATTCACAATCAATAAAATATATATTATTTGTATTTTTTTATATTTGTAGAGTTAAATAATCGTTCTTTCTGATCACTATTGTATAGCAAAAATATAAATCACAAAAATAAAATTGCATATCTTAATTCGATGTATAAATGTTAATGGCATCGCCAAATGTACAAATTTGTAAATAAATTGTTAAAACAATGTAAATTTTTTCGATGGACATTTTATGTGACTTAAATTTTGTAAATGCTTGTAGAATTTCTATACACCGTCGACTTAGGATGAGGTTTTATATCATAAAAAAAAGCATAAATATTCTGCTGCTGCGCATTCTATGTAAAAAAAATATAATTTTATATATACGAAAATAGCATATTGTTTTATAAACAAAACAATTTTGTTACAACATACACATTTCAACAACGCACAACTTCATATAACAATTCAAGTATGCCCTATAGTTATAAATTGTAAAGTACACAATAATAAGTTCATCTGTATTTAATCATCGCACGCTTCGTAAAAGTAATATCCTTAATTGTTTTTCTTTCGGTTAAATCTGCTAAAAGTGCGATTTCGAAATGTTTTTGTTTTCGTATCTCTCTAAGTTGCAGTAGCAGATGATCGGTTGCAGTCTATTTATTCACGTGCCCTTTTCAAAATTTCTCCGTATTTACCGTTACAATCCTTTGACACTTATGGAGTTTAATTTTCGGTATGGATATATATATATATCGAGTTTCATTTAGTTAATAAAGTATTTTTATTTTATTTATAATTTTTTAATATTTATAAAGCTTTTTTTGTAAATCTTTTTTATCTTAAGAAAAATATGTATAAATTAATCTATAAAAAATAATTTCATTAAATTGAAAACTATCAAAGACGTTACACTGACAAAAAAGGGTATGTTTATAATCAG
The DNA here is from genome assembly GCA_949987625.1 of Chalcis sispes. Taxonomy (NCBI): domain Eukaryota; kingdom Metazoa; phylum Arthropoda; class Insecta; order Hymenoptera; family Chalcididae; genus Chalcis; species Chalcis sispes. The sequence continues at coordinate 68,912,223 of OX465094.1, forward strand.
CGTTTTATATAGAGGCGAGGCCAACTTATTATTTTCGAGGATAACAGATCGGCACGGCGAATGAAAAGCAATTTATCAATTAGCAAAGCCGTTGTCCGCCGGAGATGTACGTAGAAAGGAGAAGTGCTGAACTATTCGATAATTACATGTTTAACTTGATCGGTTAGCAGCTGCCTGTCTGCACCAATGGTTAAGCCGTTTGTAAAAACTTTGTTTCAAGTATCGGTTTCCACCTTTTTTCTTTCTCAATCGCTTCGCTCACCAAACGAGAATGTTGATTTTATTTTTTTCTGCAAAAGTTAGTTTTAACATTTTTCATTTTACTATAATATAGGAAATTACAAAAAAAAAAAAAAAAAAAAAAAAAAAATCTTTTAAAATTAAAACTTTTAGATAAAAAATTCATTAAAAATATTGCAAATATAAAAATAAAATATTCCAATACATTTTTAATTATTTTTATATTTACAATAATATCGAAAAATTAAATCAAAACAAGCGTTACAACCATACCTTACCATATTAGACGAGGTATCTCGTTGCGAAAAAAAAAAGAATAATAAAAAGCATAACTTTCTATAACTTTGAAGTACCGTAATTTAATAAGTTTACATATCGGTACATCAAGATCGAGGAGCCGCACGTACGGGCTTTGCTTACGATGACTCTTTTGTCATATACGAGCGCGCATACGTGCAAGAGTGTCGCTTCGATTCCTTAGTATGTACATACACATATATATATATATGAATGTACATTATGGTTGCAAGGTTGGTAAACGCGAAAACACACACCAATAAGCATCGCACAACGCGTGTCTGTATACACGTAAATAATGCACGTGAAGTACCGTTTGCTACGGTGTATACTTTCCCCAGGGCGGTAACATTGTCGAGGGGGTCGTCGTTTCGGCCAGCATATGGGTGCGTATCGGATTACGCTTGGACTATTTTTTTTTTCTTTTTTTTTTTTTTTTTTTTCATAATATCGAGGGCCCGTACTTTCTCGTTGTTTTCTCGATCTAGACATTCGCTTAAATACGTTTGGTATATGCTGCTAATTTTTTTGTTTTGTTTTTTTTTTTGTTTTTTTTTTTTTTTTTTTTTTGTTTTCTTACATTAGCAATTTGATAATATTTTGTTGACTGTTGATAACGATTGCTTTATGTTAAATCTTTGAAAAATTTTGTAAAAATAAAAAATAATAACGTTTATGGTAAATGATTATTTCAAATAAAGTAGAAGCAGAAAAAAATTTATTGGTTTTTATCCTTTAATTTAATAACGATTAATGATAACAAAATAAAACGAATAAAAGGTTGGGTTTTTATACAGCGTAAATCATCATTTTTAAGAGTACAACGATTGAAGCGCGTAAATCAATACCTTCAAAATATAAAGTTTAAATTTTAAATTTCAATTTTATAAGCAATTATCAACATTTCATAAATAAATAATAATTACTTAGAGTATATTATAAAGCGGTAAGAAATCGATCAGTAAGAAACAAATGGATTCTCTATATGCAATCTTATGATATTTATAACATTTCACATAGTGTACCATTGAACTATTATAATATTTATAACTTTCTACTTACATTTGCCACAGTGAAATCTATTATTTAAAAAAAATCAATAAATTCTTATAAAATTATTTATTTTATTTTATTTCATATGCCACTTAATGCTTCAATAATTTTCAAACTTAGCGTTAATAATTGACGACTAAAGAAGTATTTTTCAAATAGATTAAAATTAAATATAATTAAAATTATATGTATTATCAAAGTATAAAATCAAAATAAACATTATAATTAAAATTTTTTAAAATCATGCATGAAATTTATCAAATAAGTTTATTAAATAATATTGAAAGCTTTCTTATATTAAAACTCTGATTTATGTGTATTAATTTATTAACTTAAAAATTAAATACGTTTGCAATAAGATACCGCATTATCTAATGCATTAAAAATTTTCAAACCAGGTGTAACGTTTTTAGACAGGTTAACGATTTTTTTTCTCTTTTCTTATGAAAAAATATAGGCAGCCCTGAGAACTTGAGCTTTTTAATGAGTTAAAAAAAACTTAAATAAATCATGTATAGAAGGTATATATATATACGCTATAAATAAGTCCGCATACCTATAGAAAATATTGTACGGGCACCTAAATCTCTCTTCATTGGTATACGGCTACTTATAGATCGTGCGCGCGCGCACACGTGTGTGTGTGTGTGTGTATGTATGTAAGTAACGCGATACGCGGTTCAATCTAAATCAAATCGATCATTACGCGTAATCAAGCGAGTAACCGGTTAAAATTTCCATGGGCTTACGTACATCTATACTGCACACAAGCGGCAATCGGAGTCTCGGTAAATTTTTTTTTTTTTTTTAACTCGTTTTTCCATATTCTTTTTTTTTCTCCTCTTTTCTTTTTTCCTCCTCGTTCGCTACCCCATATCGCTCTTTTACCGAGGAATATACGCAACTTTACCTGCGCGTGAGAGAGAGAGAGAGAGAGCCACCCTATCGATATTTGTGCAATAATGCAGCTGTTTCTTATATAGCGCAGTCGTCGATTTCACTTTCGTTCACCCTATACATTTTTACCGCTTTCTGGCAAATTAGTAAGACTTTTTTTCCTTTTTTTTTTTTGTGAAAACCCGAGCTGCTTTTAACCCCAATTTTGTGGGTATTGAGGTAGCAATATGAGTTATATTGCTTCGTAATAACTTTGTGGGATTTCTCGCGATTTCGTGAGATTCTACCTGTACCCGTGATTGTTACGTTTTACAATTGGCTTTTTTTAACGTTTAATGAACCGATTTATTACTTTTTTTTTTGCGGGAGAAAAAAATAATTATGTAGGTTAGAAAATATAGAATTACGATTTCTCAGCGGTAAATTTCTTATTATTCGATTTATTCTATACCTATAATGTAACTTATATTCGGTATATATAACGTTATTAATATAAAAATAATATGTTTTTAATTTTTAATTTAAATTATTTTTTAAAATGTTAAAATACATATTTTCCTTCGAATATCAAACGATTAATAAATAACTTTTAGCATTCATGTTAACATATTTAAATTGATTAATTTTATGTTACAAATGTTTTTATGTTAACCATTAAGAATATCAATACTACTTTGAAATCAATGAAAGATGAAATGTTTCTGTTAAGAAATTGCATTCAAAAGATTAAATAAAATAATAATTTTTTTTTTTTTTTTTTCACATCCTAATAGTGTCGACTACTTCATTGATTTGGTTAGCATAATAAAAGCAACATAAAGACATTACTAAAAATGCATTAGAATGACAATAAGCGATTTGTTCCAGCGCATACATAAAGTCGTAAGGTAATTCGTGATCGACGTCGATATCGCGATGAGCGTGACATACATTTTTGTTAGGCAGCGAGCGAAATGAGAAATGAATACGGGATAATCAATCGATGCTCACGGGGTTACAACCCTAAGGTATAAAAGGTGTGTATGTATATAGAGACATCGTCGAACCCACCATAAATATCTTTTATTATAATGACGAGCGTTGGTATACCTTAGCGACCCAGAAAAGTTCTCAGGATCGAAATTTTCGGGGGCCCGCGATATCGAACTACGCATGGGATTGCCATTTCTCTTTTTTTCTTTCTTCATTCGTTTGATTTTCAAATGCGCGAATGAATTTATACGTATGTGTGTATGTTAGTGGAAGCCGCAAACCACCAAAAGTAATAAATCTTGGTAACCGTGAAGATATCGTTACTTTACAGAATCCCCGGGACTTTAATTTACAGCCAGTAGGAGGGCACGGGCTAAGGAAAGAAAAAAAATTTCATTTTTTCTTTTTTCTTTTTTCAACGCGATCATCGACGTTTAATATACAGATTTTTCAATTTTTTAACTACATTTTTTTACGAGTGAAAAATTTTACTTCGATTTTAAATTAATTTCACCGAAAGCAACTGTATAAAAGTATTAATAAGCAAGTAAAATTTGAAATTAGTTGACAATCGTATCGCTGTTATGCATTCAGTAATAGAAATAAAAGTATATCACTCTCAAATACGATAATTGTCTAATAATTATGTTAGTATTTTTTAACTAATCTATTGTTGATATTTAAAGCAAATTAGAAAAAAAAAAACAAAAAAAAAAAACTACTGATTAATTTGATACTTTTAAATAAATAAGAAGAAGGAGTGAAAGAGAGGATCGGTGAAATTCACGCGTCACATCCTTCTAAAATCATATTTTCCTCGCGATAAATTTACCAGTATTAATACAGCGATAAAGAATAAGAGAAGATATTTCCAAAGCAAGTTTCTGAACGCTCGTATATACATAAAGACGCAAAAGGTAACGAGCGTCGGCAACGCGAATCGTAAATATGCAAGCTCTGCTGATATTTAAAATGTTTTCTCTTTTCTCTCTCTCTCTCTCTCTCAATTCTCTATATCGCGCGGAATCCTGATATTCTTCATTTGTACGTTTTTCGCTTAGTCTTCCTCACAACGGTAGTTATCTGTCGTTATCTCGCGTCATTTTGCAGTGGCGCGATCGCAATTATGTATATGTACGCGCTTCGCAAATCCTGTTTCACCCGTAGCGTGTAATCTTTATCGATCGCCAAGATTATTATGCCAAATGAAATAAAAAGGTTTTTCTCTAGTTTTTTCCCTTGCGTGCGAATGTGCCAATGGTGTAGTCGACGAGGTGCCGACGTTTATATGTACACGTATGAAAAGTTTAAATGTAATTATGAAGTTACTATTCTATATACGTATACGTACCTCTAACAATTACTGTTTTGTGATTAATAAAATACACTTTATCGATATAATATATATATATATAATCGTCTATATATGCATAAGTAATTAGTTTTAATATTTTATATTTTTATTTGAGAAAAAAAAAAAATAAATAAATAAATAATTTTTGTCGCTTAAACATAATAATTTTACAAAATAAATGGTGTATAATAATGTATATTAAATATAATTTTTCTAATATGCAATTTGTAAGTTTATAAATCTTTAATTTATTATGTAATTAACACGAAAATATATTTTATGAAAATAATATTTTATTTGCCGTATGCAATTGCACAAGTATAATATTTTTTTATTCTGTAAACATAGACAGTTTGATTTTTAAATTTCTGTATCAATTTTATCGATTAATGATATTTTACATAATTATTTATACACGATATTATTGTAAATTTATGTGAAATCAATAATTCTCAAACGTTTAAAATCATTTCTCCGAAATATGTCTATCAAACTAGTAAGCTTTTAATTAGATAAGTTAAAGCGATTGATGATGCCCAAGGGAGTGTTTTCATTTCACTTTACCTCTCGGAGCTCTCTTTTACCATAAAGATTTTCAAAGAAAGCATTCAGCTTTAACAAAACTAGGATCTTCTCCGTTCCTTAACTGTTCCAATTGACGCGCGCGCTCTTAAAACGTGGCCAAAGGCGATCGGCACGTCATAAACGTCGTTATTTTCCCAGGTAAAAGCGTACAGATATCCGCCAAAGAATAAACGAAAATCTATACATCACCTTCGATCATTCGTTCGGCGCAGTTTTCACGCCTCGATTCGTCGACAATCGCGGGCGTGGATCGAAGGAAGCGATTCTTCGCGCCCATTGGAGACTCGCGGGTATTGCTTCTCGCGCCCCTTTTGGGACAGACACGACACCGTAGGGAAAAGAGAAAGGTACGGCTTTCGACGCTGTGTACTTTCGCTAAACCTATGCGGCTCTGTGCGGTCGCTTAAGGGGCCGAACGCGTTTGTTTTATGAATTTATTATCGTGCGGCTTTGTAACGGCAGCGTGCATTAACTTATTACAAAACCGCAGAGTCTCGTCGATATACCGCGACTTTTATGCGTTCGATACTGGTTACGTGTGCTACGATGCAACGATGTGCTGCGCGAACTATAAGGCTGTGAATTATTCAACGCTTATGAGAGAGATATCAAAATTTTATGCGAGTTACGCGGGATATTTGAGTTGAAAGATCTTTTCTTTATAGTATACGGGACTAAAATTATCGATAAATTTTAACGATATTGTGAATAAATTATGTTAAATGCTTTTATTCTTCTCCAAACGTAATTTATGAACTAATTTATGTGACATTATTCACTTATTCATAAATTTTCGTTTTTGAAATATTCTTTAATATATTTTGAAAATAAACACACTGTTAAACGAAATATAAATCAAATGTAAATTTTAAGGATTTACATTTAACTTTTAATTTTGATGTTGAATAAATTAATGCACCCAATAATATAACGCATAATAAAATTTAAATGTTAAAAACTCGAATTGACAGACCGCTGTTCGTGCACATACCGGATTGTACACAAACTGATTTGTACACATAAAATGCCGACATTATTATTTTGCACGTAATTTTTTTTTCTATGTTTTTTCTTTAGCTCAAAATAATTTTTAATTAAAATAAATATATTAATTATGTCAAATTTTATGCACATAAAATTAATAATACAATATTATCTTATGATACCGTAGACAAAAAATTGTGCACGAAATACATTAATATTCAAACTCCGTTAAAATTAATCCGTCAGTGTCAACAATTATTGTAAGCTGCAGTTAAAATATTTCTTATACAAAGAATAACACCTAAAAATTATTCCGTATAACGGGATTATATTTCAGTTTGAAAAGTTTCAAAATTCGAAAAGCAAATAGCAGCATCTAGATTATTATTATTTATGGGACAAAAACGAAAATCAAAAAAAAAAAAAAAAAAAATGTTTCTCTCGTACAACATGTAAATCCTTGCATTGTGTATAAAAACGAAATCCGAGCTTATCCCTTAATGAAAAATCGAGTCGCAGAAATATATTCGCGAGACAAGTAGTACTACTTCTCTCGTTCATTGTCGTTCATTGATGGCGGTATACGTACCTCGTGTCGCATCGATATTCGACGACTCGACTCGAAGGCGTGAGATTTCCGTCGGCTAATAGCCGTCGCCTCTGCCGACGATTCTCTATTTGTTTCAACAATGCGAGCGCTGTCCACCTACACGGCTGCCCGAAGAAAAGAGAAGGATATACGTATACACGAGCGGTTTGCTGTTTTAGCAAGCCGATCGACGATTCATCATACGTTTCTTATTGTGCACTTTGACGTATGTATGAACGGTGTTTTGGCATCGGCACCGTAGGCGTGTTGCGTGCGGAAGTCAATGAGAGAAAGTGGGAGAGAGAGAGAGAGAGAGAGAGAGATCGCGAGTCGGAGGTGTGACTGTACTCGCCCACCTACGAATCTGCCTTCCTTCCAAGTTACAAAACCATTGTATTCGTTCTCTCGTCGTGGAAAGAGTGAGAGAGAGAGAGAGAGAGAGAGAAACGCGAAACGCCCACGATCGAGCTCGATCGACGAATGTTTTGATGGATCTGTGTGCGATCGTGCGTTTCGGGCTGTTCGTTTACCGATTTTTACTGGGAGCGGAGTATCGAGGGAACGCGGATCTCCCTTAGGACGACGTCTGCTTTGACTGCGCCTCCTTTTCCCTTTTTTTTTTCTCTTTATCGTGTTAAAGATGCGCTATGTTTGTCTATTCTCGTATTTTTTTTTTTTTTTTTTTTTTTTACTACGAGATTGTAAATGGATAATGCGTTGTTTTTTTTTTGATGATTTTATCGATATATTTACTTGTTGTACAATAGATTAACAATATTATAATTTCTATGTTGGTATATGCGAAAAATTTTTGTTAAAATTTATGTTGAAAGAAAAAAATGTAAAAGTAAATCGTAAGACGTGAAGGATACATAATTTGCTATGAACATGTCAATAACTTTTTCAGTAAGACATGAATAAAAGTTTAATCTAATCTATCTCTAAACTCTAATAAAAACCAAATAAAAAAGATATTTTTATTTTTTATTTAGTTTTTTATTTGAATTTAAAATATTGACGATAAATCACACTTTGTCAATGTCTGCAGGATTTGGAAGATACAATAAGTAAAATTATAAATAAAAGCTAATCAAAAATATTGTAATGTCAACAATTATTTTATTCAACTTATTGAACAGTCGTAATTAATATCTTTGAAACATAAAAGTTTTGAAACCTTATAAAAACTACTTTAAAATCATTGATTTATCATACGCGTTTTTTTCAGCTCGAAAATTTTTTAGCATGATCCATTAAACAAAAAAGAAAAAAAAAAACCGAAGAAAAAAATTGAATAGTATCAATTTAAACGAATGAAAATAAGATTTACTTATATACAAGCCACGACGATGACTTGCAAAGAAATTATGATAGCACGCGTATAATATGTATACGGCGATACAATGAACTGTAGCGGTTTATTCGACAGCTCGCGCTCTCGAAATCATCGGAGTCACGATGCTGTTACAGATCAAAACAATTATCGTCTTTCGCGCGAAGAATGGTAATGAAGGGCCCGTGTGCCACCGCGGCGGCTTACGTTGCCCTGTAATTACGCTTCTCGTCGTAGAACTCTAAAGTAATGCTTTGTGTGTATATATACCGTTCGTGTATGATATTTGACTCGATGCATATCACAAATTGGCCTCTGTCCTTTTATAGAAAGTTTAATGGGTATTAATTTTAAAGTCAATTCTTGAAGTAAACGTCGCTTCTTCGTGATCGAGGGGGTAAATTAAAATTGTTAATCGAAACAATCGTATTTATAAAGATTTAAAAACAAATTTTTTAAATTTCGTTTAAAATTTTCAACAAATTATTCTATTTAAAAATGTATAAGTAAGACCATTATTAAAACTTTTAATTTATAAAAAAAAAAAAAAAAAAAAAAAAAAAAATACAAAAATGTTGAAATAAATGTAATTGTATCAGGAATAGCATAAACTAATTGGTAAGATATTTACGTACACATAAAATGCCATTTTTATAATCCGATATGTATCGGTCAAAGAGATAGCCGTTAAAATATATCGGATATTTTTAAACATGTTTACAACGCTTAATCTAAAAATGCTAATGGAATTCGACTAGCCGATAAAAACGTTGTTTTTTACGTTTTACGATCGTTAATTCATTAATTCTAATCGGGAGCGAATCATTTTCGATTTCACAATAAGCTTAATACCGTATATACATAAAGTATACAATCGAAATAGTTTGGCAACAGACTGACACTTTAACGAGTCCGAGGTCGAAGGACTTTGCAGCTCACCGCGAGAGCTAATAACGTATATATATATATATATATATATATATATATATATATATATATATATATATATGTATATAACCTCGAAATCCGTTTTAGGTGTCGAGAGGACGAGGTAACGAAGCCGTTTAGAGAGAAAGAGAAGGTATTTATACGTGTATATGCGCATATACCTATACAGTCAAAAACGAGTTCCTCATACCGAGCGAGACGGAATACACAGGCGCGCGCAGATCTTTCTTAAAATCTACCACCGCTGCGTGACATACCGTTAAGAGCCGCGATGAACGTTTACTCCTCTCTCTCTCTCTCTCTCTCTCTCTCACTCTTTCCATAAGTATCTCGTTCTCTCCAACACCGAACGATTCTCTCGTAGCCATCTCCTATATATAGCGTTGGTCGAAAAATTTCGTCTGTTTGACAGGCGCGAGGATATTATCCAGCCGCGTAATCCCGCTGAATGACAATATTTTTAATTCCAGGGCAGGATGTAACAGGATAAGCGAGTCCGGGGTAATGTTATACCCCGCGCGCAGGACCGCGGGCGTATGCTAATCTACTTTGCGCCGCGTCTATGTGTATATGCGTATATGTATACATATAGCGGGGGCTACAGAAACGAAATAAGACGGACGCTCGCACACGCACCGAGAGTCGAGGATAAAGAGGAAGAGCGAAGCCGCGGGGTTAACTTTTAATCTGCTTAAGTTTTAGGCTTGACCATTTTCTTTTCTCCGCCGCTCGGAATACGGGTTAATGCGTAATCTTCTTATAAGAAACATCAGGTATCAAACGTACACCTCTTTCCTCTGCTCTCGTTCTTTGCTCCTTTCTTTTCTCTCTCCCTCTCTTTCCCTCTAACTTTTTCATTCGTAGATTCCTTGCTCGAATAACGCGAGACTGTGTTAACGATTTGATTTCACATTTCTCTCTCTCTCTCTCTCACTTGGTCGTCATTTTTTCTTTCTTTGTTTCTTATATATTATACATCTTTATACGCACAAGTGAACTCTACGATATATATATATATATATACACGAAAGGCTGTGGGCTTGTCAACGATCGATCGAGTTTGCGCTGCAGGATTCCATCTAGGTTCACGTCACCGCGGATGATCGAACGCTCGATGCTTTACGTTCCGCGCGTCCTCCTACTGTGACGATGAAACGATGGAAACATTTATCAAATCTATATCAATTTTACGGAGATCGGATACGATTATTGCTATATGTGGCTGTCGCTGCTGTTGCTGCTGCGTTGAGTAGCGGTATATTCGTGCGATGCAAATACCAATATAGAGATTATATATTATTCGATCTTTGTTCGTGTTAATGATAAGGAATGCCTTTGATAAAAAATAGCTTCTATATGCTTCTATACTAGTTACATGCAAATTATTAATTCCAAAGGAAGAATAACTTTTTGTACAAACTTTCAATAACAATTTTTTTTCTATTTTTTTTTTTTTTTTTTTTTCAATTATTCTTGATATGATTTATCGATTTTTCAATGGTAAATTAATTACAAATTTTAATTTATTTCTAAAAAAACGCCGAAATAATGTTCAAGTAAGATAATTTAAAAATTGTTTTAAGACATTTTAATTAACGCTTTTTACTTTATTCTTGTATCTATCGTATAATTTAATGCATTTACCATTTCAAGTAAAAATTGTTACAATTTCAATGTATTTCTATGTGTTAAAGTTGAAAATTAAGTTTTTAATCGTTTAAATTGTTGATTTAAAATTTATTTTTAGATTATATAATCTTAAAATGTTACCAAGTTATGTATAAAAAAAATGTTCTTAAAATAATATATTGCCAAGAATTATATTTATACATCTATACATAATAAAGTATAACAAATCGAGCTTCTTTAAAGTCAATAGACGCATTCAAAGAGTAAAAGAGATTCGAATGGTCGATGGTCGAAAGGTAAGTTTAGTCATGTGATAATCGTTTGTCATTAGCACCCCGTTGCTATGCTCCCTTTTTTGCCTTTATCGACGAGAACTTTTTACGGAGAATAAGTCGCGGCGTCGATTTTTCCGTGCTAAGAACGCATCAATTATCTCGTGGAATGCTACATCTGTGACAGACGCGCGGAGAACTCGTAGAGACAGTTACATGCTTCGACCACCTACAAGCGTAGCGAAGTAGTTTTATTTTTCATAATGTTTTTTTTTTTTTTTTTTTATCTTTTAACAAAAAATTTACACTTTGTGATTCTATTAAAAAAATAGTGTGAACATAATTGAATTAAATTTCTAGCAAACAATATGTTGAGGTATGAGAATTATTAAACTATATTAAAAAATATTATCTGAAAAAATTAACATCTATTTACGTAATACATTTGATTTTTTCTAAACGAAATTAATATAACCTTGTACAATTTATTTTAGAATAATATTAAAAATTCATATTGATTGAGTTGAAATTTTATATATGAAATGATTATATATAAATATAAAGAGCGTATGAGCATAATTCGTTAACTTTATTCAATAAATGATTAATTTAATAGCATTTTTTTTATTAATTCGTACCTTTTGGTTAATTAAGTCAAACGATGATATTGTGATTTTAAAAACAAAAGAATATCTTATACAATGTTCTTATTTAGAACGATTAAATTTTTTGTATTGTATATTTGTACAACTCTCTCGATAATCATAAATAATTGAAGACAGGTAATAGGATAATATGTCAAAATGAATGAATATATATATATATATATATATATATATATATACCACCTGACGACGTGTGTCGGTCGTAAAAACGGATGTTCTTTATTACGGCGAAACTAAAATGTGTCTCGTTAGCACATTTTAATAAAGACGATGGTAGTACCGCAAGCACGAGCATAAGGTTGAACTCAATATTATTACTTCATATAAAAGCATAAGCGCACGCGCTTCATACGTACGTATACATGTAAAATTTCTCAGCGATTTAATCGAATTAAAAGTGCTTTGTTCATCGATCCACGGTAGAGGATTATAAAGAAGGAGGTTACGAAAGTCAGGAAGCATGAAACGGCGAAGTGCTCGAAAGCGCGCGTTATTATATACACGCCGGAGCTCTAGAGAGCGAGCGGATACACGTGTCACGTGTCAGCCAAGGTAAAACGCCCGCGCCTGCGAGTTTGCTGCCGTTGGTGAAAGAAATAGAGGCAAATAAAACGAATTAACCACGGCGGTTTGTCAGCCAACATGGCCGAATTTCCGGAAAGTAAATTTCTATTCAATTTTTTCGACAAAATGGTGTGTGTCTGGATTGTAAATGTGAAAACAAAAAAAAACAAAAAAAAAAAAAAAAAAAAAGAAAAGAAAGAATCGAAGGCGCGCTCTTTCTCTCAATCAACGCGATCTCGAGTGGTAAATTTCAACCTGTCGACTCGTTCTCGCGTCCGTCTGTCACTCCGGAGTGTTACACTCAACACCCCGAAGCGCGTTGGAATAAAAGCGAAGGGTTGTAGAAACGATGAAAAATGAACAGCTGTATATCACGGTTTCGATATTCGTTAAGTTTTTCGGTAGGATACGAGAAGTTATCGAATGGACCTTTGTGTGTGTGTGTGTCAACGCATGATGATATATATATATACACATACATGCGTGCGGCATACGACTATTAAGCATATAGTCGTTATATTAAACTCGACGTCATAGAAGTCTCAGCTCTTAATCGCGCTGATTGTTTTAATTCCCCTTACGCGATTCTAAGCTTTATTTTACTTTGTTATTACAATTGTGTGTGTGTGTGTGTGTGTGTATGTGTATCGTACGGAATATACGAGAGAAGCGGCGCTCGTAAAGAACGGCGCTCGTGACGACTGGATGATGAACTTGCATAGATTAAGGTCAAACGGCGTATATGAAGCTCAATTATAAGTGGAGTAATCGAGTAAATGACTAAGTTGGAAAAATTGAATCAGACCATGATTGAAATCCAAACTGAATTGAAGCATCGTGTTTGTCCGTCATTAAATTCAACCATTTACAGACATTGAATTAAGCATTTACCATCTTTATTATCGCACTTGGTGTGGTTTGATATTTTAACGTTTATATTTAATTTTATTGCCTCGTGTGTTCAAACCTTTTATTATTAAAAAATTATTATTTAGTATAACTGTTTGCTAAATTCTTGTTCTATAAAAATGAGGTATTTACGATACTTGTCACGCGAACATTTAGCAAATTATATTCAACTTCGTAAAATTATACAAAGAAAACATGTAATTAAAATATTATTTGTATAATAATACTTTTAGAAGTACTTAGATCATGTAGTACAATAACTATATACCAAGCTTCCTTGCTTTATTTTACAGAGTTTTAAACCGTCGTTGAATAAAAGACATTAGCCTAAAATAACCCTTACATCCAAGATGATTAACATACGCACATTATTACCATAACATTCCGGATAATATATCGAGAAAGAGAAAGAGAAAAGGTGAACAACTCGAGTAGCGATCGAACGCATAAATCTCTCGTCCTTAGGTCCTACAAATACACATACATGTATAAAACACGTATATATACGGTTCCTCTTGTTCGTAATTCTCGGATTCTTAAGCCGAATGCAGCGTTTTCACGATTACCGCTCGGAAACAAATCCCCCCCCCCCCCTCCCCCCTCTCATCGAATGCGTTCGGGCATCCGGAAGTAATTCGCAGCTCGTAAAGTTCGCGGTCGACAATGCGCGAGTCGCCCTTTTCTTTTTGAAATGTGCGCGCACAAAAAAAAAAAAAAAAAAAAAAAAAAAAAACTCGTAAAGTAAAGTGTTAGGAAGAAGAAAAAAAGAATGACGAAGAAGAGGCCGCTAGCCGCGTTATACCGAGCGTTTTCTCCCGAGAAAAATAAGAGTTGAGCTTTACGGGGAGTCGCGCGCGATTCGCTAATAAATTTCAACGCGCCGCGTTTCTATTCTCCTCTTTATATTTATGTACATTTACAGCTTGCCGCGCAAGCCGATGCGTAACTGAAAGTCATCTTCTAAAGCATGGATCTGATATCGCTCGATTCCGTGAACCCGAGCGAACATAATAAATCGATATTATTTTCGAGCCCGTCCGCGCATGCGACGGAAAGAAAGCTTTACGAGCCGTCGCGCGACTAGCTCCGTACAACAAACACCGCGTGTTTTACGGTTTGTTTTCCATTCCCTGTGAAATGCCTAGTTATCCACACGTACGCACACACGCGCGCATTTATAGAAGCACATATATATATACATGTATGCGTGAAAGAGGGAGAAACGAGAAGCGGCCGATAGATACACCGTGTGTTTACGGCTCCATAATAAAACGCTCGTAAGGAAGTTGCGCCGCACACACCTGACGCCGTCCGTCAAATTTTCAAAGCCGAGATTTCTATTAAAGCTGCGAGCGAGCGAGCTTTTTCGGATTTCTGGAAGGAAAAGCCCGCGGCGTACCGAAATATATATATATATATATATATATATAACAAACTGCTGCGGCTACGTCGATAAACCACACAATTATTTTTATTCCGTCGCTTTGGTTTTTTCACGTGCGCTCGTCGCGTTATAACCGGCTTGTTTGGCTTTGAGCGCTCGTCGCGCTCTCACTAAATCGTTTCACGGGGATGTATATGCATATAAATATAAGCGCGACCTATCGCCGACGAGGTATCTACGGATTTAGATATTGAAAAAACAAGAGGACGATTCTCGACGAATTTTCATTTCGTTCGAGATCAGATGAGAATATACTCGTGGGTAAAGGTACTGCTTATACGAGCGAACTCGGCGTATTTTGAAAACTTTTAGGCTACTGGCTGAGTTAGATTGTTGTTCAATTTTCCCGAATAATTCAGTTCATTTGAAAAGTTTAAGCTACATCGTGATTTACTCGTTCGATCATTTTTATATTTAACCGTTCGGTTTATTTTATTCTGCGGACTGGGAACATTTGTAGAGTCAAAAGATTACAAATTTTTCTCTATTTTTGTATTACATTTATTACTTTATAAATAAAAATACTTTTTTTATTAATAACTGATTGACAATAATTTATGAATTTTTTCAATAATGTAATTTACAGAATAATACTAATTCTTTAATTGGTGAAGAATTTATTGCGGAATTTATTTCTACTAATACTTTTCAAATTCTATTTGTAGTGTTGCATCACATTTTCTATCAGTATATGAATCACCATATATTTATAATATTAATAAACGGTTATTATTTGTTACTTTTCTAGGTATTTAAGTATATTTCAAACAATTAATGTAACTAATTAATTGTAAATTAAAAAAAAAAAATAATTTATTATTATTTTTTTTGGTTATTTATATTTAAAAATAATGGCAAGCCTAAATAATTTTGAAACAAAAATAGGCAATAAAAAATTTTCAAAAGTCTAAAAAAAAAAAAAAATAAAAACCAACATACAAAGATTTATTGTCTCCTAGTGCTAACTGTCGGCAAATACTTAACAACACGACAACCTATCTCTGCATCTGTCCATCACAACAATATAAAAGAAAGTCAACGTAATTCAATTCGGCATCGCGATCGCGCGTTCGTACATGTCATATAGAACAAATGCAGAAACTAGGTGAAGACCTCCCGTATACATACATACATACATACATACGTTCATGCATAAACGTACATTTGAGCGTCGAGTATAGAAAACTACCCGCGGGCGCGCGCTACTCGAAAAAATAAAGTCGTGCCGCTCGTTACAAGTACCATACATTCATGTATGTATACATTTATGTACGTGGACCGATTGGAATTTCCGATGACGACGCTACGGGCGACGAAAAGCCATGTGCGCCTCGTAGCCGCAAGACCCCCCGGCTAGAGTAGATACGTATGTACTGCGAGAGCGCGTGAAATTTAAAACGACGACGGCGTGTGCTCTATCGGGACAACGGGGCCTCGTTATCTGAGCGGTAGACTCTACTCGTAACATAATCGCGCGGAGACGTTTTTCGCTTGCATATGTATATGTGTCTGTGTGCATGTGTACGCGAATCGACACTCTTATATCGCGATACGGATGTAACGTGCGTTTACGCGTATGTATATGTGTATATAGCCGTAGGCACCCCTGAGTTACTCGAGAGGATGGGGGGGGGGGGGAGGGAGGGCGGCGGTGGTGGCGGCGGCGGCGGCATCTGTCGCATTTTTTTCGGGTGTTTGTAAACGCACGCGACGCTTAAACCGCACGCACGCGCTTCGTTGCTGCTATACACCGATTATCGTTTTTCGCTTTTTCATCCTTTTCCTTTTTATATTAGCTGGCTCGAGTTTGCGTTAATCGACTGGCCGGTGTATCGGATTACAAGTTTTTCACGCTTAATTCATGTCATATTTCGATTTATTTGGCGCTTGGACTTTATGCGATCTACGTGAACTTCATTGAAAATGAGATTATTGAACTTTATTGAGATATTGGAAAAACGTACTAATTATTTATTTGTTTTTCTTTTCGTGCAATATTTATTTTTAAAAATTGTTGATTTCGTTAGCGAGAAAAAAGTTTCAATCGATATAACAATAATAATTATTTCTATTGTTATAAAATAAATTCCATTGCCCATTAATACAAGAATATTTTCAATATCATCATATTTAATTTAAATTAAATATAATTTAAATAAATGTATTTATATTATTATAAATTGTGTGCCTGATGTATTTCTTGATGTATACTATTGAATTATAATTATTTTTTAAACAAAAAAGACGCATATTCAACTTTAATAATTATTTTAAAAATTAATAACGTGTAAATTAAGTTTGCGAAATATTTTTCAACTACAAAAATTTATTAAAAAAAATTCGAATAAATTGAAACAACTTAGGAAAACCACTTGTTGAAAATTTTCAATCGTTTAAGGGCGGTAGTTTGCGCCGTTGTCGTTGGTTCTGGTAATCCCGAGTACATTGACGCAAAGCGCGCAAAAGATGAATGACAAAGTACATAGTTCGACGCCTGATGGACACAGGTCAGTTTTCTTGCTCGCGATCGAATCGATTGCAATCTGCGCGCCCTACCAGTTTGATCTACGTTCGGTGTCGGGGTACCGGACAAAGTGAGCAACAATACCTATCGAAATTGTCCACTTCCACCCATTTACATCGCATTTTTCGTACAAAGCCGTGAGAACAAGACGTATTACGTAAATCCAACTATGACGCTTTATTCTCGGATTACTGCGGTCAAGATGTCCTCGTCGAAAAGTTTGAATACAATAAGAGGAAAAGGAGCAGAAAAAAACAAAAAATAAAAAAATAGGGCGCACGAAACGAGCTGCGAGATCGGCGAAAGTAGCTTCTTCGTGTTTCAATGTTGCTGCTTGCTTTAAAATTTTCATTATGGAATGTCGTTTTTTTTTTCACATCGTATTTCATCCTATTAAAAATCTTTTCTCATATAAAGATAAGATAAAGTAGTTTTTTTTTTTTCAAAAGTGGAAAATTTTTTTTTTTTTTTAATAGAATATAAACCGGAAAATGGAATTATTAAATTCTATTTGAAGAAAAAGAAATTTAAAACTAAATGATTTTTGTTAGAGGTCTTATATATGTGATTTAAAGAATTAAATTTTGTAAAAATTTAATACAATTAATCTCCTTTAAATATAAAAGTAATGAGAAATTAAAAATGTGTTAACATAATCGAACAGAAACGTTTGATTTTTTTTTAAACAAGACATTCTTTAATGTTCAGGCTGCAGATTAACAGTAAAAAAAAAAAAAAAAAAAAAAAAAAAAAAAAATAGATTGACAATCGTTAAGGGATGAGAATAAAAAGACAAAAATAACCATAGTAAAACTACACCACCGGGTATTTATCGCTCGACACCTTTACCAGAAAAGCTCACTCAATGAAAAGGGAGGAGCAACCCGTTACTGTCCCTTCCATCGCAAAAGGCTTACTAGAAACACGTATCGTCGCATTAAACCGGATACACGGCTAATTTAACTATGCCGATGACATGCCGCTTGTACGTTTCCTCATACTAGTGCGCGATATTCGATACCTATTTTGATAATATTTTTCCTCGCAGAAAGCTGTACCCGCGGGGATTGAAACAACGAAGCGATGGATGAATATCCGGATAAGAAACCCGCGAGACAACAAATCCGCATGTGAATCGTCGAGATATGTATATATATATATATATATATATGTATACATATATATATATGTATACATATATATGTATTTATACATATGATCGGACCATTAGATAACGTTGAAAATTGCAGGTATAATGCAAGCTCTCGACATAATAGCCGAGACACACAATGCGAGGGTAACACAAGCCATCGGAGACGAGAGCTGTCGGTTCGTCTTCGCGTTCGCGCGCGAACGAGCGAACGTTCCTTTTTTTTTCTCTTTTTTCAATGCATTTGCTCTTTTCAAGTCTTCAATCGTTGCTCTCTCTCTCTCTCTCTCTCGCGCTCTTTATCTTTCCCTTCGATTCTATTCTCACTCTCGATCTTTCACATTTTTTTTTTTTTCTTTTTCAGAGTGCAGAGATCGCGTATCTTTCATCATGATGTTCTCTTTTGCGCTATTAATATACCACTAGTAATTCACTAGCTAATACGAGGTAGATTGAAATAGCTGGCTTCGATGGGTGAATACACGTTTGTATTGTATAAATATAATATTTGCTTTTTTTGTCGGCTAACACTTTAATAAGGGTTAGTAATAAAGGATACTGTTTCCGAAATTTGTCGATATAGTTTTAAAAAAGTAAATATTGCTCGTCGATGCGATTCGTTTCCGAATACATATTATTTAATAAATGAATTTGATAAAACTTTAGTAGTAGAGATTTGCTAACAATTGACTTAAGATGAGTGTGCAAAGTCAGTACATTATTATCATTTTTAATATAATTAATAAATTTGAATTTTTAATAAATAATTCATAAAAAAAATTTGATGATTGCGATAAATTTACGCGTGAAAAGATATTTTAGTCAAATAAAAACCGCTCACTGAAAGCACCGCATTAAAAATTTATATTGTCGTAGAGTAAAGTCGCGCAATATATACATCTAGAAATAAATAAAGAAAAAAAAAGTCAAAAAGCAGGAGAATAAGAAGATGATGATGAAGAAGAAGAAGAAGAAGAAGATGAGAAGGAAGAGTAATAAAAAAGTAAAATAAAGAATCTGGACGGTTGCGTGTTTCTCCGGCATAGCAGCGATTTTTCTCATTCTCGCCGCGCGGCTTGCTTCTTAAACGCGCGGAGCGATAATGCCGCTCATAAGTCAAAGTGATGTATGATCGTTCGTTGTGCTCCCATAAGGCCCTCAGTCCCCCTGCCTTCCTCATAACTGGGCCCCGGTGCTTTATATTCGCTGCCTTTGCACGCGTATAAACCAACTCCGAGAATATTGCATATTGCGCGTGGCTTTGCTCGATTATTATTTTTCGATTGCCTCTTTTCATTTTCGTTCCTTCCCTTTTTACCTAATTCGTTCGTTTTTCCTTTCGAGATGGTCTTATATACAGTTCTTTCGCGGGCTTACGCTCATCTCAACGCGTCGAATCGCTTAGCTTTTTATCGAGGTAATGTTTAATATATGTGTGTTAATTATTTCGTTGGTGTGAAAATAATGTTAACGTTGCAAAAAAAAAAAAAAAAAAAAAAAAAAAAAAATGGTAAAAAAATAAAATAAGATATTAATTGAAATAATACTAGAGTGAATTAAATAGTATTGTATAAATGTGTGATAAAGTAAATAATAGTATACATAATTAATTTAAGGATTATTTAGTTTTTCTTGTTTTTCTTTACATTTTCTTAAATGTACAATTTTTGTACATTTCGTAAAATTATTTCATTTACATTTTTCATTCTTTGCAGTCGTATAATAATCTATGCAATGCAAAATAAAAATTTATCTAAATATTTTCAAAAATAACTAAATTTTCTATGATTGAATATATGAAATATGATATTGAGAAATGATTGAATATATTATAACGTATTTCAAGCGTAGACCGAATAAGAAATGATTTTCTTTTCTTTATAATTCTCTATAGTCATATTTATATACGTAGTCGGTATAAGCAAGCGCAACATTGCACAAGCAATTTTGCATAAAACATGAAAGAAATGCCGAAACGAGATGCAAGTACAAGCTAGAGAGGAAGAGAGAAAGAGAAAAAATGAAAAAGAGAGCGAGCGTCAAGCATTAATAACCGCACGGAGCATGTGCGGACGCTAATCGAGGACTCGCGCTCTCGTTTTCGACACACAACAATGGATTACAACTAGATCCGGAGCGCGCTGTGGGTTTTGAAAAAAAGGGTTGACGCCGCCGGCGAAGCAATGGAGGACCGACCAAACGAGAAAGTAGCGCAGAAGGGAGAATCGAAAATGTGTGTGCGAATGCTTATGTGTACGCGTGCGCGCCTGTACGTACGAAAGAAAATAAAGATGTACGGTGGATAGGAAGAGAGAGAGAGAGAGAGAGAGAGAGAGAGAGAGAGTGACATGGGGAAAAAAGATAGAGCGAGAGCGAGAAAAATATAAAAAGGGAGTTGGCGGCTCTTTGGAGGTGGGGTCGGCTCGTAAATCATGGGTTAACTCACTGTTTAGGCGGGGCGGTTTCACGGTGGGTACAGTCCATGTATGAATTTTGTGCACTAAATAATTCTTCGTTCCTACGTGTATGTATGTATATTCGTATAGTTATCCCCCTCCCCCTATTTTTCTTTGCAAATAGGGCGCAGGACGAAGGAGAATTTTCACGCGCGCGCGCGCGCGCCGTTTACTACGAGAACCGCTACTACCCCAATGCTCTTTTTTCTCCATTATGAACATCTCGCTCGCGCACATAATATGCCATCTAACTCGCGTTTCTGTGTGTGTGTGTGTGTGTGTGTTTTTGTGCACGTGAGTTTGTGTGTGTACTCGATGGTGCGCCGCTATGGGACAAGCAACAAATTGATGTCTCTATACATGTCACATACGTACAACGTGCAGATATACATATAGCGAGCGCGATGCATCTAGATGTGTTTTATATATATGTATAACGTTACCGCTACGTGGCTCTTGGGAAAAACTCTTCGGTTTTGCGAGACAAAGCGAGCGAGTGCCGAAAATAAGGGGGCTTGTGTACATCCAATGGATGTACGCGTACAATGTGTATATAGCAAGAGCTAAAACGAGGGAGGAAAGTCAAGGGCGAGTGAGTTTTAATCTGTACCGAATGTCGTGTTTTGCGACGCGTGCACATTGTATATATATATATATATATATCTCGGTATTGATAATACAGTCTACTTGTATACACGTATAGGGGACATGTGTACATATATATATATATACACACACGTATGTGAATGCGATTTATAGATCTCTTAAGCGCCGACGAATACATTAAGCAATAAACGTTACCTTGATGGTCAATTCTTTTCATATCCTTTTCTCGCTTTTATTTGTATAAACTAAATTTTTTTTTAAAAGTCTATAGATTTAATACAATGTAATGTTGTTTAAGTTTACCTTTGAAGCATTTAATTGTATAAAAAATTACATTTATGTATATACTTTTAAGTCTTACGATTACAAAATCAGATAAAATATACTTTTATTTCAGTATGCTAGTGCTAATTGTCTAATGTACAACATAATGTATAGTATTTGTACAAAAAATATTAAAGAAACCATTTTAATCGGGTAAGTTTCTTTAGCTCAATAGATTAAAATAAATATGTAAGCAAATTCAAACAAACTAAAAATTGACATTGATTTTTAAAAAATGTAAATACGATGGCGGATTAAAAACATTTACAATTTTTACTTACATAAATGTATCTCAAGTACAACTTGAAATAAAAAAGAAATGACTTTACGGGACAAAAATCTTTAAAGAAAAATTAAAAAGGAAAGATTTCGATTGAAAGAGAGAGAGAGAGAGAGAGAGAGGAAGGAAAAAAAAATAAAGAAATGATTCACCGTCGAACTTTTACAACATATAGCGGCAATATCATTAACACCCGCGCGATTTCAACACAGCATTAGTCTTTCGCTTTAGCGGCGTTCTGCCGGGCCGATATAATCCCCGGCAATCGTCGCCTCGAAACAGCTCGTGCACTCCTCGCCATTATACATAAAGCAGGAGAACCGCGTGAAGTATATCGAGGGAACCGGTGCACTCGCACACGAACACATACACACTAAAAGTTCTCTCGACTTATAAATGTGTATTAAAAAAGCGCGCACGCGCTTCGCGCGACGTTATTTATGGCTTGTTTTTAAATATTAAATGATACAAAGGTGCCGCAAAGCGAGCGGGCAATATCCTCGCGCGGCCGGCTAAAAAGTAAACCTTTCCTCCAGCACCCCGGAGATTTCGAGATGAAACGAGGAAGACTGAAAAACTGTGCACGGCTTGCTCCTCTCTCTCTCTCTCTCTCTCTTATACACGTGTACAAGTATATGAATATGGTATGACCGCTGCGCGCTCTCACGCGAGAAGCAGCATCTTAAGAGCAAAACGGAGAGATATAGACGTTATTAGTAATATTGGGCCGTGGCGTAAGGTTTTACCCGGCGACAGCGCACGGTACAACATATCGAAAAGGAGGAGCGCGCCGATATCGGAGTGTATACGGAGCTTGGGCTGCCGGCGTTGCCCGACGACGACGCGGTTACCAAAGCGGATACTCCACGAGAGACGATGCCCCGTATACCGAATTTCGATGCGCGCGGGATTTACGAGCCAAAGCTCCTACGGGATTTTTTTTTTTTTTTTTTTTTTTTCACATACATGTATATATGTGTATAATATGAAGAGGAAGAGAGAAAGGTAATCCGAAATACGATATATCAACTCCGTTCGATAAATCTACAGAGAGAATTTTTTGGTAACCCGTTTCCGAGTAACGAATTTATTTCGGGAACCTTTCTTTTTTTTTTTCTTCGAGCAGGTGATATTTTTTTTTTTTTTTTTTTGTTTCGTTTAAATAGAGTACTTTATCGAGTCAAATTTGATACGGTTTTGTTTTTTAAGTTTTCTATATATTTAAGAAAAAAATAATAATAATGTTTGCAAGTTACATTTTAATCTTACGAGTATATTTTTTTTTTTTTTTTTTAAGTTTATTGCCGTAGTAATTAATAATGAAATAAAAGTAAGTGTTAATAATTTATATTATACCCAATTAAAAGTTGTTACTACTTATTTTACAATGATTATTTTAAATATCTTATAAAAGTAAATCAATAAACTAAAAACAAATATATTTCATGTTATGAAACTAATTTACTTCTAAATAAGTTACAAATTCCATTTCAAATATATTTAATTTGATGAAACGAATAGCGTAAAAATAAATAAATAAATAAATATATATATATATATAATATTTTTCTTCCAAAATCATTTAAATGTTTATGGAATTAATTTCAAATTGGTAATACTTCATAACAAATACTTTAAATGAAAGTTGAAATCAATATGCACAATAGACAAATATTGATCATGTAATGGCAGCAATTATACTTGAATCTGTTTTTCTGAGCTTTTTCTGTTTACTCAACAAATTATTAATGATTTCAGATATTACTTAGACATGTAATTAATAGCCAATATTACTCACTCCTTAATAATGCCACGCCGTTTATTTTTTCCTAATGAACGATATTATTGATTGTCGTTTGATATACATATGTATACAACATTTAAATAATTCATACCCAAGGAACGAATAAAAACAAATCTGTAATGAGGTAAATATTGTTAATAACACGTAAATAATTGATAATAGACATTGATATAAGGCCGCAGTATTAAAAAAAAAAAAAAAAAAAAAAAAAAAAAAAAAAA
Source organism: Chalcis sispes (assembly GCA_949987625.1). Lineage (NCBI taxonomy): Eukaryota > Metazoa > Arthropoda > Insecta > Hymenoptera > Chalcididae > Chalcis > Chalcis sispes. Next base: position 68,936,323 of record OX465094.1, read on the forward strand.
AAAAAAAAAAAAAAAACGAAAGAAAAAAAAGAGCACTAAATTCGCAGAAATCATATACGATAATTATAGGATCGAATTAAGCACGCGAGCGAATATTCGCAATAACATCGCCCGCTGAAAAAGAATAATAAATATTAGAAATAGGCGTTGTCGGCTGATCACTGTATGCATATATACATGTGTGTGTGTGTATATATATATATATATATATCTTCGGTTAGTTAAAGCGCCATTAATTGATGCTAAAGAGTGAATAATTAAGGCTATTGATTTATAGTATTCGAATGCAAAAACTCTAGACCGACGGATATATCAGTGTTTGCCGCGCGTCGTCGTTACTGTTATTATTATTACGAGCTCGCGGCAGGTGGGCAGTGTTTCTCTCCCACGCGCACATTTACACACGTGTGCACTATATACATAGATCCATGTGCCATATTATGTAAGCGATCCGACCACGGATCAACGCGTGGAACTTCACGTGAAGAGCTGACCCGTGTACCTACGTGTGTGTGTGTGTGTATGTGTGTTTGTGTGTGTAATAAAGTGTGGTTTCGGTCACCGACCAGACATCGCTCAAATGTCGTACGCTTGCACGAGAGGTTCGAGAGGCGTGTTCGTTATAAATATATATATATACATGTGAGTGTGTGTGTTTCTACCATAACGCGCGACATACGACGTTTATCTGCTTACCGGTGTTTATTATTTTGGCCGAGAAAGACGAAATGAACGGTCGGCAAATGTCGGCTTACCGACGTTTAATTTTCTTTTTTTTTTTTTTTTTGCACTCACTCTCTCTCTCTCTCTCTCTTTCTCTCTCTCTCTCTCTCTCTCTCTCTTCTTTGCTCCAAGTTTTGTCATCGTCTCTTTTCTCCAACCGCCAGACGAAAATTCACAATATGTCGCTTGATTTTCGCGAAATTATTGTTATTCGTATACACGGTTGCACGCGAGCTCCTTCACGATAAAGAAGAAGAGACTCGTAAAGTGCCCATGTGTTATTATTTGAAGTTTTAGCTACAATTTTCTTTTATTCTTTCTAGTATGAAAATGCGGATTTCCAACGACGAGGGGAAGCGCGACATATTGACGTCGAGAAACTTCAGTTGACGGTTTTTGATGAAAGAATAAAAGGCGCGCACCGTTATTTAGGTTCGACTTTATCGACGCGTATACCGATGTTCGACAGTATGATTTGTAAAATTGCATAGCTTCTCTTTTTGAAAATAACCTAATTTTAACTTCATTGTTGAAAGAAATGAAGTTTTAACTTCATTGTTCAAAAGAAAAACAAACTTTGTAATCATGTATGTCGAACAAGTTCTACTGATCCTATTAATTTGAAATAATAATATAAAATTTTCTATTTTAGTTGCTTTTAAAAAGAATAATATATTTTCAGTTATAATATTAATAAACATCAATTCGAATATGTATTTTTAAAATGTATAAGATTTTGAAAAGAGAATTTATCTTTGTAAGAATTAAATTAATTTGATATAATAATGCTAAATATGTCATGAAAATATTCAATACTTTAACGAGAAACATTGTATAGAAAGCTTTCCAAGTTACATCGAGCTGACTGAACGTACACATTTTAAAAATAACTTTACCAGTTCTAAATATTTTCCGCAATTTTTTTAATTTTCAGATGAATTTTATTCCACGTGTAAGTAGAGGAGTGAATATAAATACTTTTTTTTAAAAATTCAGAGGCTAAAAAGTTTTAAGTATCGACTGTGATAAATAATTGAGTATCAACATTATTCATTAGATGCGCGATTCGACGAGAAAATCAGCACTTATTTTTACGCTTGTCTATGTAACTGATCGAAGTATAATTGCCGTTGGCTTGTAAGTTCGCGTTCTTATATTCTCATGCAAGTTTGCTTAGGCACGTTTGTACATGACAGCTAAGAAACTTTATGATTATACGGTAACACTTAGCTGCACACGATAAAAACGTAGAAATTATTTTATATACCGAGCAATCGGTATAGTGTGTATCTCGTATAAACTAGAATTTTTTTTTTTTTTAACGATACATCGCTCCGCGCAGCTATATGAGACATCGTTTGAATACCAAAAATTATGGAATTCTTTGAAAAATTGTTTTACAATGATTGTTAAAGTTAAAATATATATTTAATTAAAATTAAATTAAAAATCTATTTAAAAAGATGTTTGATTAAATTAAACAATGACGATTTGATATATAATGTTTTAAGATTTAATTTGATTTTGGGTTATGTTACTTAGATAAAATTAATATTTGTGATTTTCGGATTATTGCACGCACATATTTTCTTGTACTTTATTATTAAATATAGCTTATATAAGATACTATAACGCTACTGTAAATATTGTATTTGTTCGCAATTTATATTTATTAATTAAAAATAATTTTTATGGCATTTTTGTTGTTATATGAATAATACATTTTAATTACTTTAATTATTAAAAGATGTAATAAGAACCAATTATAATTTCATACGTTTATATGTGTAATATATAATTTATATGATGCATTTTATTTATACATATTATTTGATACTATCTTAAAATTAAAATTATTCGTGATTAAGACATAAATTTATATTAAATAAATTATTGCATTTTAATATTGGATTTTATCAAGCGTCTAATACATGTCAAATACATAAATATTTTACATAATTTTATTACTTGAATATTTGTTATTTGAATTGTTTAGTTATCGATGCTTTAACGATTATTTATTTTAACACTAAATTCAATGTACAAAATTAATGGATAAAATTGTTATGTAGTTTAATATTATAAACGTTTGCGTAATGTAAAAAAACTGCCAAAACAACGGCATATAATTATACATGTAGTTTAAAAATTTGATTCGCACATTGCAAAGGGAATTATTAAATTATTATAATTTAATATATATTAAATTAACCATTAATTTTTCATTTCAAATTAAATGTAATAATTCAAGTAAAATTTTAATATTTATTGAACAGTTTATCGATAAATTTTATGAATTTCTTTTCTTCGCGCTGAAAGGCGTTTTTTTTATATATACATATGTATACTTAACGCTGAGAATTACTCACATAAATTCATCCAACTAATTAAATCAAAAAATTTTGGTACAACACACGACATACATATACATTGGCTCAATCTCTGGGCGTCCCTTAACATAAAGAAATCATAAATGAAAAGGACAACTCCGCCCAGCAATATTCGCAACCTAATTTTAACGCTGGTACACATTTGTACCTTTCCTTACACATCATATGTATACGTACACGTAAGCCATAAAGTCTCATTCGATCTTTTGACTTCGCGGACGATGCCATCTGCCTAGAGGTGTATACTCGTACAAATATACATATTCGCACACCGGTACACTGTACATTCCGCGCGTTTCGCTGCTCGTCTTTCACTCTCGTTCCTGCTCATCGCTTATTTTCTTGATATATATTTATATAGATATATACGTAACGATTTCCGCGTCAACGTCACACACACACACACACACACACACACAGCGCTCCGCGCGACACTTCCTCGGAGCTTTCGTCGTATACGCATGATTTAATGTCTCGAACCGAGACTCCATCCCCTGCGTAGCTCGTTTTCTCTCGGTCCCATCCCCGCAGGGCAATCGAAAGGTAGCCGTCGAAGGAGGGGAAAAAGTCCCCGGCATTGTGTTCCAGTTACATATTTATCGCGTAACAAATAGGCGTTCGCTGTTATGATATCGTCGTTCTAACGTATACAAGCGGGGACCATCGGACTGCCGGCTAGTTTCTCTCTCTCTCTCTCTACACTTCGGAGGCGCACACAAATCGTATCTACGAGGGCACATGCAAAATGCGTGCATACCTTATGCATACGTGCACACCTATACGTACATATATACGCGTATACCACGCGAGGGGATACACACAGCTGTCGCTGATTTTACGTGCTTGTATAACACGCGCGGGGTACGAAGGATACATTTGCGGTAACAGGGTCAAAAGCGTCGGTGCTGTTATGTGCGCGCTGTACCGACGGCCGCGAAATAAACAAGTCAATTACGTAGTGCCACGGTATGAACTTTAGATGTTCCCGTTGACTATTGTAAAAATTGACCGCTGGAAAATCGCGTTTTGCTCGCGGGACGAGCGCCGATGTATTTATTGTATGTTGCTCACGGTTTAATGAGTATACCGGCTGTTTGCGTTATAATCGGGTCCGAGTTGAGGATATAAATTTGATTTGTAAACGTTGCGGCTGTAGAATTTATTTTGGGCTGTAGAATATATAAAATTATGGGTAAAGATTTTGATGATAGTTTAATCGTTCATTTGTTTTTGTTAATACTTTCATGAAATAGTTAAATTTTCGATTTAAAATAAAAAAAAATAAACTTTGAAAATCAAAATTAACTTAAAAAAAAAAAAAAAAAAGCTTATAAATCTTTAGTTTCAATAAAATCAATAAAATCAAGCAATTTTGAAAAAACTTATTCTGGAATACAAAATTGTTTAAAAAAACTTTAATTAAATTTGTTTATAGACGGTAATATTAAAAAATTCTTCATGCGAATAATTTCAACAGCAACAATCGGTTTACACCGCAATAATAAATTTTTTTCATCGAATAAGAATCAAAGTGCAGCTATTGAGTCTTCACAATGGAACGTGTAACCCGTAAAATCTTCAAAAACTCAACTTCTTGTACACTTGGATCACTTGGGACAGTATTAGTGCACCTATGTGACTCGTGTGCCTACGCATAGTCGATATAACCGCAATGCAAAGCTTTGTTATTCCACAACAATTATACGCATCCCATTGTAACGCGAAACGAAATCTCCGCGGTTTCTTTGTACGAGCAAGAAAGAATAAGACGCGGATAATCGAGGTTACTCTCGCGTTATTACACGAGAGACAAAATGTGTGTACGGTAACGTAGCACGAAATAAAAAAAAAAAAAAGAAGACTAGATGATTTTCTTCGCGTACACGCGTGTAAAGCGTCGGAGCGAATAGAATATTTTGTTCGCGATCAAAGGTTACTCGCTCAACTCTTCCTCTCAAGATTTGATCCGATTTTCGTATAATACCCTTATTATTCGTGTCTCTCCGCGTGTGTCTCGTATGATTAAGCGTCGCTGGATTACGACAAATTTTGCTACCCAAAAGCGCCCTTTATGAACTGCTTCTTTAATACGTCTAAGGATTATGTCATATTTTTTAAGATTGTATAGCAACTGCGTCATCAATCCGAAGAACGCGAAGATTTTTGTTACCTGAAAATCGAAACTTAAAAATTGTTCATCAATTTTCTTATGTATAATAAAATTATTTTTATAAATAAACTAAATAATAAAATAGAGACATTATAAATAGTATTTGATTATTTTAAATTTATTAAAATAATAATCTTAAACGGGACGTTACGATTTGAAATTAAGAAATTTATGAACGCGTTCGGAGTAATTGTTTTATTAAGAAAATATTATTTTTTTTTTTTTCTCGTATAACAATTGTATTATTTATATATTTATTGTTGTACGTACCATCTCAAAGTTTATGTCCTCGCTTAACCCTTTTGTGACGGACAGTTTAATTAAAACGATAATTTTAATTATGCATATAGTAATAAATAAATGAATAAATAACGATGGCTTAGGTTATAAGGTAATTTACCAAGAATTCTGCTTTCGATCACGTATACATACGAGTACATATAGTGTATAAATTCGCACGAAGCAACAAATCGCATTATAATAAGATTTTCATCGGCTCTTCGGATAATTACTTTCTTCGAATCGGATCAGCTTGTTCGTAAGGGTTAAGCACCGCCCTTTTCGTATTAGCTAGCTATCTCTTTCTCTTTGTAACCAACAATCACACCGTACTTTATCCACCCTCTTTTCCTTCCAGAGCCGACGACATGTGCTTTTCCTCTTCTTCCTATTTACTTCTCCTTCTTTTCGTTTGCTTACCTTCACAATGTATCTCTGACTGTCTTTCTCGCCTCTAACGTAAGGGTAAAGAAGAGAGAAGACGCGAAACGCGAGATCGCCCAGCCGAACACAAAAGACTTGCACACCTTTGTGTTTTGTATAACTTCCTCCTTTGCTCGCTTCAAGGGAGAGAGCGAGAGGGGGGGGGAGGGGGAAGAGAGAGGGAAAAGATCGAGTGGTACTCGCGACGACGGCTCGGAGCGTCGGCGTTGACGCCGAGACAGGATAATGGGTTCGCTTCCCCCTTCCTCTCTTCCTTCTTTTTTTTTTTCGGGCTTTGTGCGTCAAAACTGCGTGAAAGGTTTCTCTCGGCTGCGCACATATAAGAAAAATCTCCGGCCAATAATATCTCACGATCCAGCGTGCAGTTATATTCTTGAGAAAAAAAGCGAGATAGATATAATATATATATAATGAGGAAGAAGAGAGAAATCGGATAAAAGATGCATGTGTATATAGTACAGGCAACGCGCGCGGACTGAATTATATATTGTCGGCTTTTCAGTGTCTGGAAAGAAATTTTCTGTTGTCGCCGACATGTAATAAGAAACTGTAATACAGAGGGTGCGATTTTGCGGTTTTGTTTATTCACGCTTTTGTGGCCACGAGCATAAGCATAGCGACAAAATCACTGCCGGTGTTCAACAAAAACTTCCAACAATGAGATTATTCGTATACAAACGTTCGTAATAATAAAATAATTGCACAAACTTTATGAATTTGTTTTGACTATTCCGTAGATTTATTTCAACATTCGCTTTAATTATTGCGATTTTTTGTTTATTCTTTTGCATTTTTTTTTTTTTTTTTTTTTTTTCACAACTTTAAACAGTTACCTATTAATTTATCAATAAAAAATCAAGCAGTGATTGTCAACGTTTCTAATATCGTTGTAAATTTTATTAGTAATGGTAAATTAATCAATTTTTTAAAAACAAATGGTGAAATTAATATAATGAAAATTTGTATTTATTTATTATTTATCCATTTTCTTTAAATCTTGTTTTAACCTCCGTTTATTCTAACAATTAAGAAAAAGGAAGCGTTAAAAAAAGTCTTGCGCATCTTGTGCGTTATGGAATGAATTTTTTTTTCTTTAATTAAATTAAACTTCATTCCAGCATCACTTAACGCTTTCAAAAGAATTATACGCGAAAATTTAACGAGACGAATTTTCCCATAGCACTTAAAATTTTACTCCGATAATTAACAAGTACTTCCGTGTCACTCGTCAATCCGCTTGAAAAATTTCGCGTTGTAAATTTTCGTATCAGCTAGCGTCGTGTTAAAAATTGAATTTAGTCAAAGTCTATTATACATTATATACGCAACGAGATTATCAAAATGGAAACGATTTTCTTCCTTTAATCGCACCTTACGCTCGAGTCAGCTCAAGCCTCTATACTCCTCGTATAAGAATTTAACGTAACGCGCGAGGTGCAATAAATAGGTGAGTCCCCGCGAATGAGCTTTTCATGGGAGTTTGGTTCTCGAGTGGCCGAGAACTCGGCTCGCTCGCATTGTAGTTAACGCGTCGAGTAAATGGCCGCGCGCGCAACGAAGCTTCGAAAATACGATCGACTCGAGTGGCACTCCTCGTCGTTCCTACCTAGACTTTTACCAAAGTTAGTTTCGCCGCGCGAACCAACGAGTCCGTACGCCCACTTGGCTGCTTAAGACTTTCTCAGTCGTTTTCATGGAATTATACTTTGCACTATTGCCCGACAATTAACAATTATCGAGCACTCTCCGTGTACATGGGTCGTAGATGGGCTGAAACTTTCGCGCATTGACGAGGGGAGATTGTTGATTTCGAACGAACGCATAACTATTTATAACCGATGTCCAACTGCACTTGTTTTCTCACTACGTGTACTCGTTTCGAGTATCATGAGAAAACCGAACTGAAAAATTACGAGCAAGCTCTTTTTTAAATTATCCATTGACATATATATATATATATATATATATATATATATATATATATATATATATATATATATATATATATATATATATATATATTTTTTCAAGAGTTTTAACGCATTTGATTCATTTAACAATTACAATGCGAGTTAATTTTTACGAATTTTTTCGTTTTATTAGATTAAACAACAAATTCAACTGCTCAAACCTTCGAGTTATAGAAAATTATTTTGAAATACTAATAAAGTCTCATAAACGATAAAATTTTATTGCAATAAATTCACATTTACAACTGAAAATTAAAAATGCAAACGCATAAAAAATTAATATTATAACTTGTTTTTTTTTTATAAATTATAAGCTTAAAAATTGTATTTTTACAATTAAAATTAATGATTTTTTATACTTTAACTTTAATTATTTAATTCTTTAATTTAGTCATAAGTAATAAAAACGTAATTGAAAGGCATCACCATAGTTTGTTTTAAAAACTTTGATTAAATTTTAATAAAGAAAAAAGTTTTTATTTCGCAAAGACATACAGTTTATAATGCATATACACACTATTCCTTGCTATTATAAATTTATAATGTTACATTTCTATGTAATTATGGCAATTAATTATGAAATAGATAATTTTAAGTTTGAGTTTTAAAGTGCGAATAAATGTTTTATATGCAATATTATTGTAAAGCCTATATCATAAATTTTGATTAAATTTTCACGAGTTCTATAAGATTGAGGAATTTGGATCATATATTATACCCCTTGGAAGCTTTGAAAGATATCTATTCTCTTTTCTTTACATACCGTATTGATTTCATATTTATAAATATTGCAAGAAAACTCATAACCATTTATATCAATTAGATAAAAATAAGAAATAAAACATTTCTTTTACGCAATGAAATTTGAAATCTTTTTGTCTTTAGATAGTAAATTACATGTTTGTACCAGAATTATTGTTCATTATAATGAACGACGATAAGTTTATAACAAGATTTTATTATACACATTATTAACATTACATATTTATTAACATTATAATTTATTGAATAAAAAAGATTTAATCGTTAAGCAATAATTTACACATATTATAAAGTAATTATTTTGAAAATTCAACAAACATACTCATCGTAATTTAATCGACGCATCCCTTTCGTTTCTATAAATTCTCCATCAATGCATCAGTCCGACTGCAATCAAATATTACATTTGTATATACATAAATGCGTGTGTTGACAGGCTAGTAAGAAAGGGCTAGACATCATAGGTATACGACGTTGAACCACAGCGGGATTTTTATACTTATGTATATAACCAACGATTCTCGTTACAACGTATTCGAAAACATTTATACACCAGGACGAATCCATGGAATATTCGATAATTTCATCGCGTATGACACACGGGCGCGAATATATCGGCTCGTGTGTCAAACTATACATATACCTCTCGGGCTCGACTCGTTATAAATAATAAAACAGGCACGGCGAGCTTAATAATACGGAATAAATGGGGAGGGGACAGATGTTTAGAAGGGGGAGGGGGGCAGAGGGTATACACGACGCACATCGTTGTATTACAAGCGCGGAAAGTGTCATCTCAATTTTATCTCGTCAAGTCACCCTTCGGCTACGCCGTTTTTCGCAAAGGTGACACGTCTCTCTTCGAGCTCTTTCTTCTTCGCTCGGTGATGGCGAACGACACGTATGTATACATACGCGCCGGGGTCTTTTTTTTTTCTTCTTCTTCTTTCTTATTTTCTCTTTTCTTACCTCGTGCGCTCACGTCACCAGTTGGATTTTCGACAATGAGCCCTGCTTACGTACACCGATAATGCGCCGGCACGGACAGTACTCCTCGTTTTGTTGTCGACGTCTTCTTTCTCTCTCTCTCTCTCTCTCTCTCTTTCTCTTTCTCCCTCTTTCTTTCTTTTTTCTTCTCTTTTCCTTCTCGCTTCCTATCTATGTCTATACGAGAGAATATCGTTCGTATTCCTGTCACTGCTAAACGAGGGGTTGAGGAGATACTTGAAGTTCTTTAGTCAACTAAAATTTGATGCATTCGTGCGCTCGATTGCACTTAACGATTATGAGTCTACCCTTCTTTTGCCAAGTTGTTGCAGAGAACTATGTAATGTTTAGTGCTTGTCGAAAAAATTTTTTTTTTTTTTTTTTTTTTTTTTTTTTTTTTTTTTTTTTTATAGATTCAAATAGCTCACTTTGTCGTTACTATTAATTTTAATGTTGATGTCGAAGTATAGTTAAGATTACACAAACAAAGCAGATTTATAATCAATACGGTGAAAAAATAATATTTCGTCAAAATTAACAACAATGTTGGAAAAATAAATCTAGATTTATTTAATATCGCTATAATATGTGTTATTAAAAATTACTTATCGATATTTTTACTTAATTTACAAAATAAATAATTAATTAATGCATAATAATTAAAATAAAAAATAATAGATTTTTAGCGATAACTATCAATAGCGATATACTTATATCAATTGCTTTTAAATAATTAGTAATTTTTTCAAGCTGGAAGATAACTTGCTCTCGATCGCGTGCGTCTCGTTTGCGATAAAAAAAAAAGGTTACATCTCTCAATGATATCCGATATAAAAGCCACAGGTACATGGTGTGCTTTGAAACTCTCAGCGTGTCGTCTTTGTGTTGCTTCCAAACATCCGAACAAAACTCCCATCAATGCAAAACGTAAAAGGGATTAAAGGACGCAAAAGACTTTGAGGAGAGCGTCAAACCTTTCGACGATTATAAGATTGTTTCGTCGTCTGGACATGGGTATAGTCATATATATATATATATATATATATATATATACACATGTATATAACGACAATTATCGCAAAATGCAAGTCGAAAAGGATAGACAACGCCGGCGCACCTCTCCGAGAAACCGCAAAGTTATTTATGAAGACACGGAAGCGCGTATCTAAATAAATAGAGATTATTTATATACATACATACATATAGAAGCTGCGGTGTACACCAGCAAACCTTAGAATGACGCGGCGGGTTAAGTAATTAGGCGGATTAAAGGGAGGGTACGTAACGGTATTGCTATGTGGTTAGAAGATACGCACCTTGGCATCGCTCACTCAAATAAATGTCGCACTCGAAACCGCAACGTTATTTATTGCACTTTTATCCTTATCCAGAATCTCGATAGAGAAATTTTGGTAAATTTCTCGAAGCTCGTCGAAGCGTTTAGTTACGGTTACGGCTGCTTCGCTACGAATTTTACATGGGATCTCATCGTTTCGCATTGAATCAATGCTTTTGTGATTATAAGCATAAGTAATTGTTCATGAGGATTTGCATAATGTACTTAAAACCTTGACATTTTTTTCAAAACTTTTCAAAAATTATAGTTTGTTGCTGTTTTTATATTATAAAAGTTACTCTATGCAAAGTGAAACATAATAATACATTTATTTTTTAAATAATAAATTAATGACCTAAAAATTAATAATCAAGCGATTAAAATTTTTTTATAAATTATGTCTTTAATAAATATTTTCACTACTTTATGATATGAAAAATAATTTAAAATTTTAAATTTAATTTCTTTAATAAATTTATTAGTACGTGGATAACGAGATTATTACTTACAATTTCCTTTCACCATTCAAATGTTCTTTCATAAATTATCAACTAAATATTTATCACGAAATAATATTATCAATACAAACGCAATTAAAATTTGGTCATTAACAAAAAACTACAACTTATTAAAACACGAGTATATGCTTATCGAGAAACACTACATTACTAATTATACTCCCGTAAGAAATGCGTATAAGTATATGCATATACAGATTGGCAAAATTAGCCGTCGTCATCGACAACTGGGCTCATAAGGAGCGTACAGACATCGAAAGAGTTTCAGCGTTGACGTGTCGCCGCGGGGAAGCAGAGGGGAAAAAAAGGGGCCGTACGGACGCGCTGGCATTTCTCCGTGCCGGATTTAATGGCGAAAGCGAGTAATAAATCCGCTAATGAGTGTTGTGCGCGTCGAGAAGCGCTAATCTATGCAACCGCAACGGTTTTCGCTCCGCCTACGAAATCATTTTATTTCTGTATTATGCTTGCTCTGTGAAGGGAATTCCCTGTACATATCGTGTACGTCTATATACACGAACACACGCACGCACACACACACACACACACGCACACACGCGCGTACACCTATACGGCGACGAGGTACAGCGTGCGGTTGGAACGATTCCTCATTAAAAGGATTACCGATGTAAACACCGTAAATCAAGAATCTTCGTCGTTGAACTACGGATCATTCTTTATTCATCCGGAATTTATACGACCAAGTTCCACTTGTTAATGAGATCATCGAGATTTTGTGTATGCGTAATTAGAAATAATTTGATTGGATACTTACGATATTTTGAAAAATCAATGATCTTAAAGATTACAAACTCTTTTCTACAATTAAGACTTGATAATATTGTTCAGTAAATCATGCGGAATACGGACTAAAATTTTATACTATAAATTATATAAATTGAAAATAAAAAATAAAATTCAAATTAGCCATTAAAAAAAAAAAAAAAAAAAAAAAAAAAAGAAAAGAAAAAAAGAAATCGTGCAAGATTTTGTTAACTATGGCAAATGTAGTAATATATGTATTAATAAATAAAAACAATTCAAGTTCTGTAATAATAATCATTTTATTTACTAATATAGTATGTTCATACTAGAAAATACAAATTAAAAAGATAAAGTTAAACATTTTTTAAAATTATTTTTAGAGAAATAATTACAATAATTAGGATTCCCGTAAAGTGTATACAAAAATTAATTTTAAAGTTTCGCATACATTATTAATCATGCACTCTCATTAATGATTATTGATTTAAAAATATGAATAAATATAAGGTTACATTTTCTTAGATTCTTATTGTTCTATTATTAATAATTGTGCAAAAACGTGATAAAAAACGAGGCAATAAAAAATTTTTTTACAAATTTAAATATTTATATCTAAATACTATTGATCAAATGTATGAATATCTTATAAATTATTGACAATTTTGAAAACTAAAATAATACAATTTCACGTGCAGAGAAGATAAGTTATATATATATATATAATTTGCTAGACATAGAAGATTGATTCGACTGATATAACTAATAACCATAATTTTATTACCAAATAATAATAATTTATTAAAACGTAAAATATAAGTATACATACATAAATTATTGATTAAAGAAAAGTTCATCTCGAAATTTTGTCACAAACGCATTCAAGAGTTTAAGTGCGGACTATTCAGCACGCAGCGTCAGCGAGTATACAATACTCGGAGTAAACATCATACAGCCAGCGCGAAAGGCTTGAAGCTATATACATGTAGTGTATAAGAGAGTGAGAGAAAGAGAGAGAGAGAGAGAGAGAGAGAGAGAGTAAGAGAGCGAGCAACGAGCGAGGCGCACGGCGCGAATAAGGACGCACGGGCGCGAGGACGCGAGGCCCGGCCCAAATCGGACATGGATACCTGACGGTGCGCGCGCCGCCGCCCCCGCCAATCGAGTAAGCCGTCGCTCGAGCAGCAACACGCCCAAGGGCCGCGAGCTCCGCGAATCATAACCGCGAGACCGCGAGCTTCCTTTCTCTCGCTATGCCTACTCCTGCGCTCTCTCTCTCTCTCTCTCTCTCTCTGCATACACGTACCTATACATATATATTAATGATATATAGGTTGCCTTTTCGCGCTTCTGCTTATACTTTGCGGAGCGCGAGACGTTGCACCGCTCTTCTTTATTTTATATTGCTGGGGCAACTTTTTCAGATTCCCGTTGATTTATTAATTTATCAGACGCGATAGTTTTCACGATTCTTTTTATTCTTAATGATTCTTTGTACTAAACGCGACTCGAGCGTTATCTTTTAAATATTTCATTATTGATAGAAGGATGTCAATGTTTTCCGATAAGCTGATAAAATATCCGCGAGATAGTTGGAAAAATATATCGTGATAATATTTAAATCGATATAAAATATATTCTTACCGATTAAATCATGCAAGTTGTTTTTTTATTTTATTTACTTTCAACAATATTGTACGCACGTTATATTTACATCTTAAGAAGGAAAAAATTTATTACAAAATTAGCATAAATCATACATAAAATATTATGTTCTCGGTCGCGTATAAAGTTTCGTAACATCGGCATCGGGCTCGAGTTTTGTACGTGTACGTACAGAAATAATCTCTTTAAAAAGAGATAAGACGTTTCCGACTTTGAAGGATCGTTTCATTATTTCTCCTTTGCGAGTACAGTCGCCCCATTGAAAAATCAACTTCTCTCGCAAGCCAGAACAAACAATCCCGTCGTTAGCATCTGTTTTCGCATCGCTTGAGGGCAGCTCTATGTATGTATATATATAATACACACGCGCACACACGCTGCGTCCTATTGTACATCTCGCGTTCGTGCGTAACGATCGAATTAACCGCGACTCTTCTTTATATAGTTTTTTTCCCTCCTTTTCGCGCCGCCGGCGATGCAAATATGTATATGTGTATACACATATCGACTTCTTTCGTACTTATTTTATTTTTTTTAACTTTCACTCACGGGTTTCATCCGCTAGTGAGTGACAGTCGCGGTCTTACATGTTGTACGAAGACGCGCGCTTTTGTATACGCATATATATATATATATATATATATATATATATATATATATGTGTGTCGCGGTGAATTCAACACTTTTGTAACTATATACCTATAGTATATGCACGTGTGAGCGAGCATAAACTATAAGCACTATATAGCGCGCAAACAAAAGTCACCGAAGAGATCTTCGCGCGCGGTGTTATGTGTCTTCTCTTTGGTTATTCTCATGTTTGTCACGCGCATTTGCCACTTTGAAAAAGTAAGAGAGTGAGAGAGAAAGAGAGAGAGAGAGAGAGAGAGAGAGGAGACTTAGACGCGGAGTTAACTTGCGCGTGGGACGACCTACTTAACTTCGAGAATACTTCGTGTTATTCATATTTATCGTCTTTGATTAATATATTGCGCTCGTTTAGGTGCCTGCTCGTATGAAAATACATATATTTTTATTATAAATGTGCTTGAACGTTTTATGTGAAATATGTGTAACTGGCAAATTATGTATATGTATACCGATGTATACGATATAATTATGTAAAAAAGTTGCCGTGCAAACTTCTTTTTTCTTCCTTTTTTTTTTTTTTTTTTTTTTTTTTAAAGATTTTGACGTTGAAAACATAATTTATGAGATGACGGAAGACGCACGAATAGATCTAATTCATTATTTTAAAAAAATTCATAAAAACATTTGTTCAAAGGCTTAAAAAAAAATAATATTTTTTGTCTCGCCGCTAATTTGCAACGCGAGCGTATATTTGTTTAAAAAAGAAAAAAAAAAAAAAAAGAAGCATTCATCAAAATTTTATCGTTCATCAAAATCTTTGCTACATTATCGCATACATACCCAAAAACGCGGCTTAATAATATTTTCAAGCTTAAAATAAAAAAAAAAAAAAATAATAATAATAATAATAATAACAAGCAACGCGAACGTAAATAGCCGTGCAAGGCTGCGCCCGGCAACAAGCAGTCATTCTCGTCAAGAAGGAAGGTATGCGCGAGGTATGCGTCCATTAAATACGTCTGACGCTCGATGAAATCTTCCTCGACTCTCGCACGTACATGCTAAAGATTAAGAAGACGAGGATAGAAATGTGGTCCCGATTCAACGACTCATTGCTGTACACCGAACCCTCCATGCGTTATATTAGCCGTAATCTGCGTATGAACGTGTAATTACTGGTACGAGTTGTGCATGACTCGGTTCATCAAAATGACGACGAATAAGTCGTAATTAAAGTTTCGCCTCTCGCGGGCTTTTAACTCGATCGGTTTACGTTCTCTGTTACGTATGCGTCTTCCATGCGTGGAACAATTATGCATTTTTTTTTCGTACTTTCTTTGCTTGTGGATAAAAAACGCTATCGTTGATCCTTGCAAATATTTATGATACAGCGTTAAACTATACATCGACAGGCTTTTACTTGTCGACCGCATAATATGGTAATACGTTAATCAACGTTACTTTTATTCGTTATCTCTAAAATGTATTAATCACTCATTGATAAAACTTTTGATCAATGTTAATTTTAAAAATTATCGAACTTTTTATAAATATTTTCTTGTTTATTATGTAGTATCGGACAATAAGTTAAAAATATTTTTATTTTGTTACTAACGTTAAAATTGTTTACATCATTCACGAATGTGTATTTGAAATGCTTTAAATTATCTTAATTGGGCATGAAAAGCAAAATGGTCGTTGAAAAATTCATTATTTTGATGCGAAAATTCAAGCTGACATCGAACCAATTTAAAGGAACCACAAAGTTAAGCATATTACTTCATACACCTTGAAGCATATATATATGTATATCCAATGTCGAAAAGCAGGAAACAATCCCTTCTCAAAATATGACAAGTTTAATTAACCGCATTCACACCAATCGCCTCAAAGTCGCGCTTTTCGAGATAATATTTTCGAGGCGTCAACGTCGACGACGTCTTCGTTTTAATTAATCAACGCTCGTACGTGCGACCTATCCGGCGCGTTTCACGCGCTCGGAATCTCGTGGGCGCGATCGTTTACAGTTGCCCCATTCGACCTGCCTCCGTTCCTTTAATACGCGTAAAATTTACAATTCCATCTGTGCGGCGCTTAACCTTACGCCGCGTAGGGAAGGTCTTGCCGGTTTCGTCGCGCAGTCGTCGATAAACCGATCGTCCGATTGTCGCGATCGACAATCGTGCGCTCGCTTGTTATGCATACATACATTGCGTTGAAGTCTACGTTGTGCACATGCACGCGTGTACATAACTTCAATTCCGTGACCTTGCTGAACGGCTAGATTACTTTATACGCACGGATAAGCGATCGCTCGAACACTCCCGATAAAAATTTAATCAAGGATGATGGCCGTCGTTAACTGTTCCTGGAATATCGTCTTGTTACACTTCATTATTTATCTTGTATGTTTCTATTGCTAACGGTCACCTTTGATAAATTTAATTTTTTTTTTTTTATTTTGTCAACTGTTAAACGTGTAGAGTTTGTTATTCTATTTCGTACATTATTAAAAATGAAAAAAATCAGATGCCTCGTTATAAAAAATTTTAATTATTTTAATCAATTACAAAGAAATCGAAAATTGATTTTTAGCTAAATATTTATTTCACAATTTTTTTAGCAAAATTAATTAATATGAGAATAATATAAGGGATGAAAGTGTTTATAAAATAAGTAGGCATAAAAATTGTTTATTTAGAATTTATAAAATGAACGAATGAAAAAAAGAAAGAAAAAAAAAACATACATTGTAGTAAATTAATGCAATGAGTGAGACACCAATCTATTTTTAAGTGATAATGCGCATGCTTCACTTCAGCAATTAAAACGGTAACTTTAACATTGTCATCAATGAGAGTTGAGGAAATCAAAAGGAATAATAATACCTTGTGTACTAACGAATTGAAATTTGGTTTTATTAAGGTATTCTTTATTACTTAATTACACATATTTTAATAAAGGCTAAAATTATTTTTGAAATAGTAAAAACTATTTCAACTTTACGCGATGTACATAGTTGCCAATGAGCTCAATTTTATAAGCGTAATTTTTAAGTCCCAAATTTTCATTTTACTCATTCGAACATCAAAATCTAACGTTTTCGAGATAATCGTTCGATACGATATGGGCGAAGATATACTTCTGCTTTAAAATTCAATCAGAGTTTCGACGTTCAAAGTTTAATTTAATGTTTAATACCTAATAAATCCAATAAAGCGAAATGGCGTAAGCGAGTTATATCAGGTCGCCCCACGCGTTAATTCTTTCGAATTAATTTGAAGATTGTCGCCTCTACGAAGCCGCGGCATCAAAGACCGAGACGACGCCGTCGACGACGACGATGTATTCATATGTACGTGAAAAAAAAAAAAAAAAAGAAAGAGAGAAATACGTCATCGCAACACATGGATTTATTGAATCAGCCGATTTAACGGCCTTTAAATGCTTCCGTGTAATTCCTTGCATTTTTTAATCCATGCTCCAACATTCTTTTTCATCGTCTATAAACATACGAAGATACTAAGACCGCGTGGAATTTTATTTCTCTCTACAAAAGTGGCTTTGAAAAACTTTAAGAATTTCGTAAAATCTCGATAACAGATTAATTGTTTGATTTACAAAATATAAAACATCTTGTATATCTTGTGTATTCAAAATATTTCTTTATGAACTTTTATCACGTTAAAATAACAGTACATCTTTGTTAACGAAACAAAAAAAAATAAATAAATAAATAAATAAATACGTAAATAAGTATTTATCGTCACTTCGTGCATGTTAACGATATTTACATTTTTTTTAATACAACGATAATGATATGAACGTAGAATAAAAAATGTTTAAAATATAAAAATTCTTAAATTTGTAGAGTAAAAAAATTTTAATATAAAGACATTTGATTAATATTGTTTAATACAATAACATTTAATTAACCGTTTACATAAATAATACAGCTGTTATTTAGAGATATTTAGGACAAAATAATTATCCATAAATACACTGCCGTAATATGCCTACGTTATTATTATATTTACAAAACGTTATTTTTTTAGGCTTTCGTTATTTTAATACGGCAATGCATTTAATTAAATCATAGAGTCTGAATAAACAATCGCTTGTTCTTTTGTTCGCTGTCGATTCGACTGTAATTTACTTGATTGTCGTTAAAACACAAAAAGAAAGAAAGAAGAAGAAGAAGAAGAAGAAGAAGAAGAAGAAAAATATAAAATAAAATAAAACAAAAAATAGGGAAACGAACGCACGTAAAGCAACGATTAATTTGGCGTCCGTGCTACGATTGTACACATAGCGAAAAATCGATATAATTAGCGTCAACAATAACGAAACAGGAGGAGGCACAAAGGTGAGCCTCGGAATAATGTTTGCTTACACGGAGACGAATAGCCGATCGCACGTTCGGTAGGAGAGTACAAATCGATGAGTTGTGGGGCTTCCCTCGTATATTATGTAAATTCACCCGATCGTTTTCCGTTCCTCTTACCCTCAAAAGCAGCCGCGCGCGTTTCTCTTTCACCCCCTCCCCTCTTATAAATATATACGCAACGGATCACAGGTGATATTATTCGTCATACTCGATTCGTTCGCGTACTTGTGTATCATTTAAATTGTGTTTGCTCGAGCTAACCTTTCGTGTGGCGGCGGTACACTTACAGCTCGTCCTGCGGCGCTCCATTAATATTGCAATATGTAATATCTTTGAATTGTCTATATACAGATATACACATATGTGAGATACAAATTGATGCTTTTGTTATTATTAGGCCAATATTCTTCAGTATGATCGGTTGATTTCTTTATAATACGTGGATATTTTATCATAAATTTATGACTGATATTATTTGTAGTCTCTTATAATATCGTTTATAAATATTTAAAGAAATAATAATAATTTATTAAAATCTATTATTAATTCAGTTAATAATATTATTGATAAATTATAATATTGTAGCATTTTACAAAGTTTTAACTTAGATAAACATTAGTCACTAATTTAAGAAAGAATAATTTTAAATTTTGAATCTATATAATAAAAGTTTTTATTTTTCTTTTCTTTTCTTCTTTTTTTTTTTATTATTAAAAACATATTGTATACCAATACACAGTTGTACACTTAAAATTACAAAGTTATATATTTATTTTCTAGAATTTATGTTCAACTAATTCATCCATTCAAACAAAGTACACTGACGATTTTGTTAAATAAAAAAAAAAATTTTTTCAAAACTTGTCAAATATACCGTGTAATAATTATATATTTACATTATGTATACATATAAAATTTCCAAAAAAAAAAAAAAAAAATTGAAAAACCAAGCGTCGAAATCGTCGTTTTACATAAATTAATAATAAAAAAAAAAAAAAAAAAAAAAAAAAAAAAACACGCGCCCGATATTGCACCATAAGTGGTATCGCACAAAGCCAATAATAACAATCGTTCGAGAGCTCGCTTACGTATCCGCGTGTGCGCATCGTGCATTATGCAAGCGTATGAAGCGATTGATATTGCAATCGGTAAAGCCGTACGGCTCATCTTTTTTACCCTTAAAACTTGCACGTATTACAAATTACACGATTGCACATCGCGAACGCTCGAGCTATCGAGTGGGCGGTGTCTCAACGGCACGCGAGCTGCTCCTCTATTTCTTTCTTCTCCCCTCTTCTTTAATACAGCGCCGATGATCCTTCTTCTACGCTAAGCGGAGGGTGAATCAACGCGCTGCGTTCAGGACGATCGAAGCTGTCAACCTTACAACCGCGCCCTCCTACACTTTTTCTCGAACCTCGTACGGACGTATTAATGATTCACCGAGCCGCGGGCGCGAGAGTTTCACAATGCGAAGAAACTCGCGTGTACATATATATATATATATACGAACGTGCAGGAGTTGACTTCCGATTGAAACTTACATTACGCTCTCTTTCGTTTTTCCTGTATGTACTTAAATTCCATATTTTATATGTCGTCAAGAGTACTTATGCCCTCGTGTTTCTTATTAAAGTTAGATTTGTGCTGGAATTTTCTTTCGTTTATCGCATTTACGTACTTTTTTTTCAATCATGTACATTTGTATAAAATTTATGGAAAAAATGAATACATTTTTACATTTTATTTTATTTTAGTTTATCGATTTTGCTTAAAGCTTCATAATTTATTGTAATTATTATAATTTTTCGAAAAATAAATAATTGATGTATATTTAAATTATAAAATATATAATATATGATTGCATCAAGTATGCAAATTATATTCTACAAAATTATTACTCTATTTATATCTAATTAAATTTGTGTCTTAAATATAAACAATTTATAATATAAATAATCTGATATAAATAAAAAGTTACAATTATTCGTATATATTTAAATTTATTATTTTGTACGAATCGGAGTGCAATACAAGGTATTGTAAAAATAATGAATTGATATTATTGAAGAATAAGGTGTAAGTATTAAGTTAAGTAAAGCTATTTCTATGCTACAGTTTTTACGTAACTTTTTTTGACTTAATTCTCTTTAAGAAATAATATCGCATTAAGCGTATTTTGTATGCTTTGCGACTTTGTCTGTGGAAACCTTAAGCTGCATTTGAATATATGTAATTCATTTTATACGACACATAAAATCAATGACAGACATTCTTGTACTCGTCTCTTTCTTAAGATTCATTATTAAAACATAATAAAAAATAATAATAATTGCAAATTTGCACGTTTCTCATAATGTGCTAATTTTATACTTTAAAATATAAATAAATATTGAATGTTTAACAGGAATATTTTGTCTATATATTTACCCATCAAATTCTGTAAAAAAAAAAAAAAAAAAAAAAAAATCGTCAAAATAACTGTTTTAAATTTACAGTCACTAATTGTACTTCAATTATTCTTATGTAAATAATGATTTTTAATTATAATGAACTGTGTATTCAACGAGTATAATTATTAATAAAAGTTATTCCGTGTAGAATATTAACGATTGCGTACGTATAAAATTAAAAAATTTAGCCTTTTTCGATTGAAGTTCCACATTATTGGCGATTGTTAAGGATCAAGGAGGATTACGAAGCCGATCATGGCCAAAGGAAGAAGAGATAACGGGGTGGTACGATGTTCTTTGCGTATTTACCAGACGAATGTCATATTAATGTCGGATTAATCTCAATTCGCTGAGCCGCGAAGTCCATTGCTCCGACACTTACGTCGATTCGAACAATTTCGAAAATCACAAGACTGTCAACATTCCTTTTTTTCTTTTTCTTTTTTTTTTTTTTTTTTTTTTTATTTTGCGTGGGAAAAAGAATTCATTTATAATCGAACATCTTTATATCGCCGAGTAAAATTATGCGGCTCTTGATAAAGAGATTTCTTTTTCGAATTATTTAATAAAACGAACGACTGAATTTGACGTCGTATTACGTATAATGTCACGAACGTAATAATATTTTTTTAATGATTTCGAATTTGAAAAATCATTTAAAAAGCCGCTTAAAAGCCGCTTATTAAATTCTGCTTTGCTAATTAAAGTTTTTAAATGAAATTATATCTAATAAAGTAAAATGTATAATAATATATCTATATTAATTCAAATATAAGCAATGCTCCATCATGTAATTTTACCCACGAAAAAGTAAACATTTTATTATTTACTTTAACAGCTATTGAATTTCAGCATTAAATCAAAATGCAAAAAACAATTAAAACTCTTTGCCAACTTCCGCTCGAGCTCAGCTTTCGATTATCTTTTCTCGTTCGTCCAGCATACCAAAGCTCGCTTTAGTTAACCAGTTGGCAAAGGATCCCTTGCAAGTCAAACACGTTATAAGCGACGAAGCGCATATAACTTAGCCCCAAATCCTTGCGCTCCTCCTTTACGAAACTCGTAAGAGATTAACCGTCTCGCGTGGGTGCGATGTATTTCTCCTTTCGCGCTGCGACGAGAGAAGGAGGGGGAGAAAGAAAGGATATTGAGAAACGCGAGCGCGAGCGAAACGTAAGAGAACGAGGCTAAAAGTTGCGCTGTGTTATAAGCTCGAGAGAAGGAGAGAAAGAGAGGCTATTTGGTTAAGAAGCTAATCTTTCTCGGTCTCGTTGCTTTATGCCGACTGTAAAGGATATATCTTCTCGTGCCTTCTCACTGTGACAGTTGGTGGACGAGTCCCGCATGTATATATATATATATATATATATATGTACACACATATCCATACAAAATTTTTCACGTTTATATATATATATATATATATATATATATATACGAATAAACTAGTGTCGCGTCGTTGTGAACTGTGAGAATGCGCGCGAGAAAAATTGAGGAGAGCGTCGAGCCAAAGAGGAATACGAGGAAAGACGTACTCTTTTCGAGTACAAGCATTGAGCGATCGAACGCGTTGATCCTCATTGTCAAGCCGTGGATGGGCTTGTTTAAGCCGCTATTACGTGCGATGCGTAAACGAGCCATTGCACTTGGCTTCTTTACCGTATACACACAATGTACGCTCAACGATGGGATTTTGTGGCTGCGTGCTCTTGAAAAATTGGACGGTTTCATTTTTTTTTTTTTTCTTTTTCTTATTCTGGCTTTGTATTCAAAATTGCTCGGCTTTTTGTAAAGTGAAATCGATTATTTACGCCGTGGGGTCTTGTATAATGACACTTTTAAGGTATATTATATATCAGAGTCGGTCCATTGAATGAATTAATTCATTTTACTATTGCCGTTCGATTCGATTATTGTTGTACCTTAATTTTTTTTTTTTTTTTTTTTGTTGAAAATTCATAAGAACAGTCGCGATATATATTTTTGTTTGGTATGTAAACGAAATATTCCTTTTTGCTCTCGTGACATATTACTTCCTGGATAAAAGGCGTTTCATATAGCATATCGGTCAAAAACTTATATAAATTGCTTTGGAATTTTTCCAGCTCATACTCATAAAGAGATACACCTATAATAACGATTACGACGTGATTTATCAAGCACGTGCTTTATTTTTACGAAATTGAGGAATTTACTTGAATGAATTGAAAACGAGGCTGTGAAAGTACGTCAGCGTTACTTTGAAAAATTTCAAACGACGCTTTTAACTTAATTAAAGCTCGCGCCGTTCGACGATTTGTTGAAAATTTACAAGGTTATTAAATTTTGTAAATTTTTTAATTTTGTTAAAGCGTAATTTTGTGTTGCTGAATTTTGATAAAATTAATCAACATTATTCATTAAAATAATTAATTTTGCTTAATTTTTGTAAAATTACGTAAAAAATGTTGTTTATTGAACAATTATGAATTCTGAATTATCAAACTAATTTATGAATTCATAATAAGCAATAAGATTTTGATTTAAATTAATTTAAATAGAATAAATAATTTTATTGTTAAAAAAAGTGCACGTGATACACATAAATTATTTTTAAATTGACTAAAAAATTTTTTCAATATCGTATTTTCATACGAAACTCATATGTTGACACAACACTGACCGTCGTAAAAGTTGCTTTTCCACTCGATCATCAATTTCAACACATCTGTTCGCTCAATTCGAACATCTCAATATATATACACACACATATATATATATATGTTCTAAGCATTTTCATGCGCGTAATTTCCTTTTCATTAAAAAAATCATGGGCCGTGGATCTTCTTTATACACGTATACGCATACGCTTTAGGATTTGCTACAGCTACACGACATGTGCCGGACGATCCCCATCCTCCCATGCGTACATAGGTTGCTATCTTAACATCTTAATGCCGGAATTCGCCAGGTAATGCCCGCGCGCGCGTATTTTTATACCAAATCCGCAGCGCAAATACTCGCTTCCTTCCTTTTTTCTCTTCTAGTGTACCCCCGTCCAAATCGTCTTTCTCTCTTTCTCTTTCGAAGCTTTACACACGTATGTGTGCGGGCGCGCGCGCGCGTGCGTGCGTGTGTGTGTGTGTGTGTGTGTATGTGACTCGTGCACATCTCTCGTTCTCGGGTTCCAAAAGCAAAACCAGTAGCCGGTAAGACGTTCAGAATGCCACTCGATGTATCAATGCCATTGAGCCCGACAATCCAAATATTTGCTAGTCAGATTAGTCGGCGCACCCTCCGCGTGCACTCGCGCACTTTTCCCTCGCTCTGCCGAGGATACGTATGTCCTTTTTCTCTCAATTCTAGTCTATAGGAATATACATACATACATATATATATATGTATATATATACTTATACCGTACTGTATAAGATTTTCACGAGCTCGCGTTTAACGCGCCATCTGTCCACGACAATACTCGATCGTATGTATATAAAAGTTTTTTTGCGAGCGGAAAATACGAGGGAAAAGTTTTTCATCCTTTCGTTACGCGAGACAACGATCGACGCGATCAGCAGCCTCCGAAAATATAAGGAATTCGTGCCCAATAGCTGTGGGTTTACACATTACCCGACCCGCGTGCCCTAAACTCTTTACCGATTAGCGGAGACGATAATAAAGCGAGAGAAGCTGCCACCGCCTCTGCCGCCTTGAGAAATCAGATCGAGCGATCTCGCTTTAAATAAGACACTCGACGCGTCTTTAAAGCCGAATAATATCGCGGGACTCGAGCTTTACCGTCCAATGGGATGGCCAGGTGTAAGTTTTTTCAACGCGTATATATCTATAAATGTATAAAGGCGTAGGCTTATTTGCGCTTGTGTACACACGCAGGTATATACTTATATAATGTTTATCTATATAATACCTTTTTTCTTTTTTTATTTTAATCGCCAAAGCGGACGGGTTCGATCGCGCTTCGCGTCCGTGTAAAGTCGCGCGCTCTTATATGGGTATTTTTTTTTTTTTTTTTAAAGGAATACCCGATTTTTTCTCGGAATTTCTTTTTTTCTCCCTTTCTGTTTCGATCAAGCGAGGAACTTTTTTTTGTCTTTCGTTATTTTTTTTTTTTTTTTTTTTTTTTAAATATTTTATTGATGTGATACAGCATTTATACGTGATTGTATACATGACAGTCATTTATGATAATATACAAAGTCAAAACATGGAAATTAGTCAATCATTTAATGTTTTAATTAACTGGATTATAGACATTTAACATTTTTTAAATTTTATATTCAATGTAAGCTATATTTAAAAAAATGAAAAAAATTATTTAGAATTTCAAGACTCAAAAGAAACAGCTTTTTTATTCCATATAATTAAATACTTTATAGGTGAATTTTTAATTATAAATTTTTATGGACAATTTAATATTCGTGCAAAAAATAAACGCTATCTATAAAAAAAGCTCTTATTATTATTTTTCTACTAAGGTATCTTATTAGTAAATTAATTTTAAAAATAGGTTAGTCTATTACAATAATTCAAATAAAAAATGAAATACTTTCTGTATAAATATATTTTAGTAGATCGATTAAATGACTATTTTATTTTTTAAATTAACAAATCTCGTAGACATAATTTATACGATAAAATATTAAAATTATTCTAATTCTTTTTTCATCTCCAGCCACGAGGTGTAAATTTTTCAAAGTCGGTCGCTTAAGCCTGTGTGAAAGTACCAATGATTTTTTCGTAAATCTCTTTCAACGCTATGATTTAAAAGCAAGTTGATGAGAAGAAGATCGTTTCCAGTAGAATTGCTTTTTGAGATTTTCAGAGAAAATTAAATGGACCGAGAAGAGTCTTATTAGGACGTCGTTTCTCATGCGGTTATACAATTTTTTTTTTTTTTTTTTTTTTTTTCAACATACCTCTTTATGTTTATTCAAATATTTACTATTCGATTTATCGTTTTTGTGAATGCAATAATTTAAATAAAATTTAATTAAAATTTTTTTTAATTTATGTGTATAGTAAAAAAATGAATTTTATTTACAAATATAATATTTAATCAATGTATGTATCGTAAGAAATATGAAAATCAGTTTCTATAATTAATAGAAAGTTTTATATAAGTAATTATTTCAAACTTGTGTATTTTCAATTTACGTGAAAATAATTTCAAAAGTCAAATTAAAAATGAATATTAATGGCTTGCAGATTAAAAAATTTATAAGGTATAACTATAAATAACAATTGTTTGAAAGCGGTAAGGTTTTTAAGTATTGCGAGAAAAATCCATCTAATATATATATATATTTTTTTTCCAAGCAATTAATTATAATCCAATTTTAGAAAGTAAATTAAATATCGATATCCGTTGAATAAGCTATTAGTACCATAATTTTTACAAAGCTAACGCTTTCTAAAATGTTTATTTAATTAAACTTAAAATTATGTCTTTTTCGTAAATTACAAAAAAATGCATTATTGCTTATAGAAAAGCACTTAATGCCCTTACGTGCTCTATTGATTCCATTCGAGTATACTATATATAGCCGAATATGCGCATAGAATTGCATTACAACATTGAATACACAGTCGCTGGCTGTTATACAATAAGTATTATGTCAACCATCTGGATATAGAAACATTCGCGAATACTAAAATTTCATGTATAATAGGAAAAAAAAAAAAAAAAAAAAAAAAAAAGGAAAAGAAAAAAATCCCGTAACCCTATTATTCAATTGGTTGAAAGAAACGTGTTTCGATATTCTATGCAGATTGACAATATCTACTTTGCGATCAAAGATGATCCGTTAAGCTTACATGCAAATAGGCATAAACAGTTTTTCCTTTGCTGGGAGAGTGAGCGCAGTGATGTCAATGGTCTAATTTATCTGGCTTACATTTACAGTTGTACGGTCTAATATTCTTTTTTTTTTTTATAAAATTACATTATATATATATATTTATTTATTTATTTATTTATAAATATTAATTAATTATAGTAATACACAAAGAAATATGTCATTGCTGAAAAGTTGAATTTTTTATAAAATTCTGTTAAACAAAATCAATCAACCAAACAAAATCAACTAATTGAGTTTAGTTTATTTTAATTTATTAAAAAATTATAACAATTTAAACTGTGCGTACTTTTTAATCGTAATACTTAATCGTAAGTCTAATATTAAACCAAAATTATTTACTACAAATACTATTTATTTTATATTACAACCACGTATAAGACAAAATCTACATTTATGATACCCAATAGCGGATCTTTCAATACAATTGCGCCGCTAACAGCTGCCGGTTGTGTTGGTTTGCGTGAGGGATTATTCGAACGTAGATTTGGGGAACCGTGTGCGTATTACACATACCAACTACAATCGCGCGTATAAAAAGTGTTACGTCAGTGGCTAATCCATATTAATGATTATTTACCTTTATTTAATGTGTAACATACGAACATTCCGCTTTCGTACGTATTATATAAAATTTCGTTACACGATCGATTGTAAATATACGAATACACAATATTTTGAGACTAGTTTTATAATTTCCATATACTGTGTCATAATAACATCTCTGAAGAAAAATACCTGTAAAATTTTATTTTTATAGCAATGGCATGGGTATCAAATAAAATATGTAAAATCGAATCAAAATATTTACTTGCAACACTTCTTTATAACTTTTGCATTTTAATATATATCCATTATACTGATAGATTAATTAATTGATTATAGTTTTTATTTTATCGAAATCGTATATTTTTAAACACTCGTATCTTATTCCAGTTTTTGATTATATTATAAATTTATTATCTTTTCGCAACATAATGAATTTATTATTTATTATATTAAAAATTTCAATGTTTTAAATATTTTTTCCATGGTCGTAAATTTAAAAGTGTTTCCTTTTTTTTTTATAGCAAAACAATTATTTTTTATGACTTATCACAAGAAATGTATAAATTATTTGATGATTTTATAGTACTAAAAACATATATTTTATATAAATTATCGTTTACTATATATTCATAAATTAATTAGGTAATAAATATATAAATACGTGAGTATTTAATTTAATTATTTATTTCGACGAAAGAAACATTTTAACAAATAAATGTTCCTAAAAATAAAAAAAAAAAAAAAAATAATAAAATAAAATAAAATAAAATATAAAATTTCTTCAAGGCCACGTTTTAAACGTGCAACTTATAAAATTGACATTTTATGAAAAGCTTGTTCGTTACGAGTTAGACACGTGCAGGAGGAGCTCGCGTTTCTGCGGATACAACAGAAGGACAAAAATCCTCTCTCTCTCTCTCTCTCTCTCATATTCTCTCACTCGAAACGATAGAGCGCCGGGAATAGAAACACCATAGATTTTCAAACGAAAGCGATCGGGTTTCGCGTATATCGGACGAAGGACGACGTTCAAAGGGTTAAGTGCCTCTTCTTCTTTTTCTTCTGTTATATACATACGTATATGTATACGAAAGCTACGGAGAGATATCACTTCCGTTTCCGGATTGACGCACGCGCAGATCCTTAAGTGGCTGTTCAATTTCGCCCTTTGGTACTTGGGCACGTGGTGACTATGTAGTTCCGTTCTTGTGCGTGAAGGACCTCCGCTTCGATTTACGCACATGTGCTGTAAAGTTACCGATGATCGACAGCCACCGACATTGACGTTGACGATAAATATATTTTTATTCGTTAAATTTTTCAATACTCGCTAAATTAATAACTACATATTTTAAATTGTTTAATTTCATATTTAATATTGATTGTTAAAATTGCTCTTCACAAAGAATCAATCTTGCAATAATATTTCGACAATAATTAAAAATAAAGTATATCTTTGCATTTGAAAAAGTTTGTTCCAGCAAATAAAATTCCGGTCTCGTCGAGAGAACATGCCTCGTGCAGAATGTTTTCGGTTTGCACGTGTCGCACGCGCGGAAATTTCATCCAGCCGTGTGCCCCGACAGAATTTGACGAAACGAACGCGTAGCAACGCAGAGCCTGAAAAAATAAAAGGAACCTAATTATGTAAATCCCAACATTAGCCGCTCGACTGCGACGCGTCGACGCCACACAGAAGCGAGGACGAAAAAACATTGCCACTTCCTCGACGATGTACACGCAGAGTCGATCACGAGGTCTCGATGACGACGCGGCAACGAAACGAGAGTTCGAAAGAGAGAGAGAAGGGACGAGCAAGAAGGCAAAAGAGCCAGCCGAAAGAAGAGAAGAATAGGGGAAAGAAGTCCTTATCAAAATACTCGACGCGGGCGGCGTATACGTATACATTCGGGCATCGCGCGCGCCTCTATCCCCACCATCGAAGATTCTCGAGCGCACGCGTACGTGCATATTACAGTTTGTTTGAAAAACTGCGCGCACATAGTACACGGAGGATGGGACACATGGTTTACAAGAGGGCACGCGTGCGTCCCGTCTTTTTCCCTTATTCAGCACGCGCCCGTTTTATAGTATTTCGTAATACATAAGAAAAAAGCCCCTTGGTTGCGGTGTACCGCGAGATACTATGTCTATAAACGTATACATCGACGGAAAAAACTAGAAGCACGAAGATATAACGTTGCTGCGGCGGAGAGCGGAAAAGCGAGATTACCGTGGATTTACTCGTGTCTCCGGTGCTGTCCATGATTTTTATGGGCAGAGATTATATGTACGTAAATATGGAAAAACAAAACGTGAATCATCACGTTTTAGATTAAAAAAAGAGGATGCTGGATTAAGAAATAGAAGAAACTCCGCCCATGAATTCAAAAACTTTTCACGAAAATATATTTTCTTTGGTAAATGCTAGATTTTTTATTTGTAGACATACGTTGAAGATTTATGCTCGTTTTTTTTTTTTTTTTTTTTTTTTTTTTTTATGGATTTGTAAATAATAACATTTTCGAAAATGTATTTTAACTCGACTACATAAGCAGTGCATTTATTATACATTTACTGTTCATTAAATTGTGTGTTTTTTATGCAAACAAATAAGTTAAAAAAAGAAAAAAAAGAAAACAAAATTTTTTTAATAAATGTTTAATAGAATTAATATTTTTCATTAAGTAACCAAAGATGTTCAATAACCGCAATAAAATTACTTATGTTCGATACAGCGTTTAATATCGATGAATTTTAGTGAATTAATTTTAATTTTAAAATTTTTAAATCTATAAAATTTAAAACAAATTAACAATTTAGATCCATCGTTAAACTTTTTCATATTCATATTTGATACACTTTTAGATTAGTAGATCTAGAAGGTAGAAGTGTCAATATATGTATAGCGCTCGTTGTTTTCATTTGAAAATTTGCACGTAACAAGCTCTTCTGAATGAGATTATATGATCTACCGTAATAGACCATTAAACAGTTTGCGTTAAACATGTAGCCGGTAGCGAACGCACACTCGGTGATCGCTCGGTCTCTCTTCTCTTCCTATGCGATTCAAGTACTTCACATTATGCTTCTATATAAACGCCTCATCAAACTGTAAATGTTACTGTGAACTACTTTCGTCTCTCGTCAAACTCTTTCCCTTTAACTTCGATATATGTTAATGACTGTTTATAGTTTTAAATTACGTTATTTTGAAGCCGTATATGCGAGATTGATTAAAAAATTGCTTCTTATTTAGTATTTGAATCGTTTAGATTAGTTATTAATAATATTTATCCATTTATGTGATAAAATAGGAGGCAGTTTTTTTTTTTTTTTTTTCTTTTTTGCAAGAAAATATCGTTTGCGTAACGAAATCAAATATTTGCTCGAGTTTACTTATGTTGTAATAAATATATAAAATTCTTAATTATCGATTTTGATCGATTCATAAACATTTGCTTATTTTATTTAAAATTAGTTATTTCTATATTTATATAAAAAAATTAAACTTTGTTTTTCTCAATACGGAAACTTTATAATGTTAAAATAAGCAGTTACTCGCAGAAATGGCGATTAAGAAGCAAAGGTATACCACATAATCAGCCATACATTAATATAATATATGCGCAATATCTTAATATAGAGTCATAAAACAGTAAATTTCTTTTTCTTTTTCTTTACTGTACAAGAATTCGTCGTTTAAAGGACAGCTAATTACAATCGAACCCAGCGTGTAAAAGGTTTTAGACTATTTGCATAACACGTCGTAAGTTCCCGTGAAAAGAAAGCGAGACTCGGCGCGAAGAAGGAAGACACGTTTGAGAAAGGAAAGAAATCGAGGAGAAAGAGAGAGAGAGAGAGAGAGAGAGAGAGAGAGAGAGAGAGAGAGAGAGAGAGAGTGAGAAGAAAGAGCAGCTATATGGACCTAAAAAAGAGTGAGAAAAAGAGAGAGAGAGAGATACGGGATATGCCTCCATTACATGTTCACGGGGGCTGTAGATCAGGTTCCCGCGGAGCTGCGGGATATTTATTAAGGGCGGAAAAAGGCCCTACGTGGGCACAACAGGCGGTCGGAGGGGAGGGAGAAAGTAAAAAAAAAAGGAATCGACGAAGAGCCTGCTCGCGCGCGCGCGCGAGAGAGAGAGAGAGAGAGTTTGCGCTGGGCGCTCGTTGACTCGTCGTCATTTATTCATTCGCGATGCGAGAATGGGTGAGAGAGAGAGAGAGAGAGAGAGAAACTATACGGTCAAACTCGTCGTCGCGTGCAGCCAGGGCTAATTGCAAATAGATTTATTGGCACGCCGGGACTTTTTGCCGCGGATCGGCTCCCGTGGCTTGCTTCTTTCTTTTTCGTCCTCGTATTACATTATACGTATATATCTATTTGAAATATATATTTTGCCGATCGTCAGCTGCTCTCCCACTTGCTGTCTTGTGTAGCCTACGTATGTATAACGATGTATATATATATATATACAATGAATTGATAAGCGAAGTGTGATTTTACTTATTTTTGCACGAGTGTAGCTGGCTTAATTTGCAAGCGTCTTCTTGAATATCTGTGTACGCAGACTGAATTAGATCGCGCAAAATCAACGCGTCGATGTGAACAAAAAAAAAAACTTGGTTTTTATTATTCTAAAAATAGCTATAAAGATAAAATTTTATTATTTTAAAATAACTAGTCAAACGTTTATAAATGTGAATATGTTTCCTTCTTTATAAATTACACCGCGATTTATAATAAGATACTTATAAAAAAAAAAAAAGAACTACTGTATTTTATCTTTTCGGATAAAATGATTTATCGTTGCATTTTCTAGATTCAAATTATCGCCATAAAGATTGCTTCAGTATTTTAAATTAATGTAAATTTTTTTTTATTCGTTTTAAGTGTTGCATCTTTATAAATTAAACAAAAAAAAAAAAAATTAAAGTTTATGGTAATATTAATTTTTACTTATTTATTGAAAGCATTAAACAAAAGTAAGTGCCAAAAATAATACAGCTTTTGCATTACTCTTTATTTAAAATTATTTTATTGTGTAATGATTTTACCGTTTTAATTCGAATAATCAAAACTACTTTGAGTAGTTTACAAATTTTAAATTACGAAATTTTAGATATTTATAATGAACGATCAATTTGATAAAATTATTTTGAAAGAAATAGATTTTTATTAATCGATTTATAGTTTATCATACACTGACAATATTTTACAATAAAGTTAAATATTAATTTTTAATTAATTCTCAACTAAAATAAATAAAAATAAGCTACATTACATTGGCTTGAAGGAATCGTCTTCTCAGTGATGGATTTTAAGGTTTATTTTCGAGCAGCCCAAAGAACATCCGCGCATAAGCTTCGTAGAAATCATTCCCAAGCTAATCTTAAGTTTGTATACGTGAACGTCAGTTAAAAGTCTTGAAACGTTAAAGATTCCACGTATATTTGGGAATATGAAAATTTCCTTATAAACATTAGTATGAATATTTGTTATACTTTTTCAAGTGGATACTAGAAAGAAGGAAGAGAAAGAGAGAGAGAGAGAGAGAGAGAGAGAGAGAGAGAGAGAGAATCAAACGCGATTTCTTGCGCTCGGTGCTTGTATCGAGAAAAGAGTTTGAAGAGGAGTGACAAGAAGTAAAGAGAAAAAGTGAGCAGGAGGAGTGTGAGCGAGGCGCAGAAATGACGAAAGAGAGAAGAAAGAGAGGGAGGGAGAGCGGCATTAGTTGGCTTTGATGTGCCGCGGATCCCGGAACGTGTACCCCGGCTCTGCTCTCTCACTCTCACTCTTTCTCTCTTTCTCGTGTCATGAGAGACTCATGTGCCTTGTCACCGCAGGCTTTACTAACGTACACAAGCACACACTCTCTCTCTCTCTCTCTCACACACATACATGACCTATCGAATCGAGAGCTGTTGCTGCTCGATATTTCATTTTGCAATATTTTAATGCTTGTTCGGTTCATTCTTTCGACTCGCATTTCTCCTGCTTTTTTAAACACTTGATTGATATCTTAATCTTCCAAGTTATTTAGATCTGCCACATTATCATTCACGCTATGATAATTCATTAACAAGAGTGACAAGTTCCTTCCATTTTTTTAATATTATTTAGAATATTTAAATTGTAACTCATCTACTTACTAATCAATATACGTTTCAAAAATTATTTTTTCGTCATAAAATTATGTTGCATAGTTATTATTAATTTTATCGATAATTAGCACTAGCTGTACAAACAGTAGAATTTTATATTTTATTGCGAACATGTCGAAATAAATGTTCACAAGTGGACTAATCTAATTAGATCATCAACGTAATTTTAATAAAAATTTACTTATAATTTAAGAGTCGATTTTGATAAGAGAATTTATACTAAAATGTGTGTGTTTTTGCATTCAAGCCTCAAAATTTTCAAAATGGAAAAATCAATTTAAAAAAAATTCTGCCTTGTAGGGAATGAAAAGGAGAGATTTTTTTTTAAAACAATTTTTTTATTGTTTTCTTTTTTTTTTTAATAACGATTAAAAACTTAAAAATTAAATATTTTAAACGTCCGCATTTAATAACTTTTGAAAATTCATATTCTAACTTCATAAAATAACCTTGAAATTTTTTTATATTTGGCAGAGACATAAATTTATTAAAAATTCGATAATAAATTTTTGCTGATAATTTTTTAATTGCATGGATGTAACAATCGTTAATTACTATTCTTTTTTTAGTTTCAAAGAGAAAAATTATCGAAAGAATATCAAGCTAGAAAAAGATTCCTGTTACACACCTTTTCTTTAATATTTGAATAAATTTTTCACAAAATTGTGAGATTTATTTAACAATAAATGATTAAAATAGTACCTTATCATATAGCAATTAAGAATTTTTATATTTTTTAAACAAATCATTAAAAAAATTTTGCAAAATTATGTTTCTAAAAATATTTAACAAGTTTTTCGGATAAATTTTCATTTATAAGTATTCTGAAATAGCGAAAGAGATTTAAAAAAATAGATGAATTAGGGCATTAAGCGGCAATTAAGAAGCACAAACTAAAGTGTATAACAAGTAATTAAAATACATTTTTATCGTAATAAAACGGTAAATAATGAGATAATAGACTGAAAAAAGGATAAGTAAGCCAATCGGCAAAATAATCTTTTAAACACAACTGCAACGGTGAAGCTTATTGCATGGAGCGCGGAACAAAACTCATTTCGCCAACGCACGTTTCATCGTCATCAAACAATAAAACGCACAATGGCAAGCCTGAGAGAATTTTTGCGGCGAGCCGCGGATAATTGCTCCGTAATAGATTAATTCGTGGACAATGCCGCGGGGGCAAAACAAAGTCTAGAAAAACGAAACGAGTTCGGTCAATGGGCGCTCCTCCTCCTACCCCTTCCGTCTCCAAACGCCCGCGCGTACGTAAACTCTTCGAACGTTTAAACAGCCTCGCGCAAAGTATGCGCGCCAAGACGAGAATACTCGTCGACGACGACGACGACGACGACGACGACGACGGCGAGTCGGGCTCGCGCATTATACGCATAACAAACGTTCCAGGGCCGCGCGCCTTCCTTATGCATGTACGGGGGATCCCTCCGAGTGGAAATGAAAAAGACGAAGGAGGAAAGGTAAGGGAGGACGACGGAAGAGAAGCGAAAAAGCTTGCGCTCCGCAGGCAACGTGAAAGAGGGGCCGGACGAGTACATACGTACCGCGCGACAGGGATATAGGATTTCTTGTGGGAAAGACGCTCGAGTCTTATTATGGCTTGTTTTGAGCCCTACCAACTCTTTAGTACTATAATTACGCGGTTATTGATAAGTCGATCAGGTTACGCGGACCGGCGTTTACATGCGCGAACTCGAGGCCATTATATATATACACACATATATATATATACAGAGAGAGAGACTCGCGAGCCGACGAGAGGACAATGGGAACGCAATTCCCCTGCCGTTGCCCAGCCTCCCTCGCGCTCGGGCCTTACCTATACGAGCGCTTAATTCTTACCGCTTCTTTGCGTTTTACCTAAGCGACGCTTTCTACCTTATATTCCTTTTCGCTTTGCTTCCGAGGCCGGATTATCGAGTTTCGTTTAATGTTTATGTATTCAGCCGTCTTCTACTCCCTGTAATTTAATTAGAATGAAATATTTTCTCTTGTTGGTTACGCAAAACAATGTGCCTGTGCCTCGCGAGCACCGGTTTAAACGCTTGAAAGCAAATGTCTAAACTGTTGCGCCGCTGACGTTGAGATACATTATGTGCTTTTGAATTATAAGATTGCGTTTATTGTTCACAAAGTAACGCGAGTTTTGCATATTCGATCGATTGAAATATTGATTGATAAAAAGGGATGAAAATTTTTTTTATTTAGATAAGATTTTACCGATTGTTTATGCATTGCCCTAGTAATTACACTTTATCGTGATCGAAGTAATTAGATATATAGAAGTATAAGTATACGAATTTGACGAAACTATAACTTTCAAATCATTCGCTTTGAGTTACGCTGTATACGTATTCAAGAAAGATCGAGGCAAGAATTCAGATGGAATAAAATAACGATCGTAAAGATTAAAGAAGAATGAAAAATAATCAAGATGAAGAAATGAAATAAAAAGCAAAGAAATCGAAGAAGACGAGCTGCTTGGACATTCAGAGAAGCCGATCAAGTCGACGTATTGTTCGCTAAAAGTACATCTCTCTCTCTCTCTCTCTCTCTTTCTTTCTTTCTTTCTTTCTCTCTTTCACTCTCTGAAATACGACAGAAGAACAGAGAGAAGAAACGAACCGCCCCTTTGTTTTCGACGGCCGCTTCGCGGCCTCGATCGCGGCCTTTTTCGATCGATCGATAGCGCTATTAAAACAAATTGAATCGAATATAATGGATCGATCTTACGGCTATCACCTTTCGGGTGTACCGGTTGTTTTTATACATATGTGTACGCGCGCGCGCATACGCTTAAGTGAGCTTATATCGTACGTTTTAATCTACTTACATTATGTATATGAGTATGAGTGCACCACTTATTTACATTATTAGAGCAATGTAAAGGAAAATTATTTAATAGATATGTGTTTTATTGTTAAACGAAGATTTTACCGGTTAAGAAATGCCACCGAAGATGCTACTCTAAAATTCTTAAAAATTTAAAATGACATCATTTTGTTCTTTTTTTTTTTTTTTTTTTTTTTTTTTATCGACGCATGTAATTATTGAATTTAAAATTAGCTATTCGCATTCGTGATAAAACTAGAATTACTTTACTCTTATAGCAATTAACTTAATCGATAAACTATCTCAGTATGTATGTGTCGGTATTTCTTTTCAAGTGTGTGTGTTTTTTTATCGATGCTGTTATGTCAAATAAATATGACATTGTAAATGTATTAGTTACATAATTTTTAAGAATTCGATTGACTTATCATTTAAATAATGTTTATAAATATCTTGATCCGTTTGAATGCGTTTAAAATGATTAGCATAAATTATTATATGTTTTTAAATTAAATTTTTATCTCTTTCCAATTGGATACGATTAAAAATGCATCGACATAAGCGTATCCGCGATTAAAACGAACAAAATATATCCAGCTAACGGAAAGTGAACGCATCGGGGTTTTATTTTCGAGAAAATTCATTCGCCGATAATATGTGCAAACTTATAAAGTAGCGTGATATTTTAATTAAGTCGGAAAAGAAAAAAATATTTGAAAATTCAAATATCTCGTTCTTGTGTTCATTATACGAATTGCATATTTGTAATATATAACGATAAGCTCTCGAGTGTAAATGTAAAAACATGCGAATGAATTTAAAATTTTTCAAACGCGCGAGAAATTTAATAGCAACTTATCGGTATAATTATAAAAATCGTTTTCGTGCAAATATGTACACATAACACAGAGTACATTTAATATATTATACTCGCATGTGAGAAGTCGATCGTTAAAAATTCTCTAAACATTTGTCGAATCATTCCCAAAGTGCAGTCTTTTCCATTCGATCGCCAGCAAACTAGAAAAAATTTAAAAGAAAGACAGCTGCCATAAGCGCGATTTGCCGAACTGTTTTATCATCAACGGCTCGGTAAATTAAAATAAAAAATAAAAGAGCTACTTTCCTGACGACGCGTGGCATTTACTTCTGACCGATGCTATTTAGAAAAAACCTAACCGTATTCAAGAAAGAAAGAGAAAAGAAGCGCTCGCTCGCGAAGTTAAAAAGGATGCGCTTCTAAAATGATGGATGTCCTGTCGGACGCGCTCGTCGCTCGCATGCTACATACACATAGCTATATACACAACCTTCTGTTTCGAGGAGAGACGATAACCGTACGCGCCATTCTTCGGGAATTTCCATTCGAGGCGACGTTTAATCAGCGATCGTAAAGATATGTGCGAGTAGACGAGGAGAGCGTGCAGTCGATCGCCGAGTTGCGATTGGTTGTACTTAGACTCGGTGCAGTCGTTAACGTACGGAGTTTTCTCGATACGATGGCGTCGTAAAGTTTTTTTAGATCAATTGAGTGGTTATTTTATAAATTAAGGAAAGAGGAGAGAGTAATGTTCGATTGAAATGTTGACAATATTCGGCATAACGTTACACGTTGGAAATAATCATAGAAATTCTTTTATTTTTTCGTTTGTTTATATTTCTTTAATCGAATGTTTGATTAGTTTGAATATTCATTGAAACTTTGTATAAAAACATTTTTGATTGCAGGTTGATGAAAAATATTGATAAATTTATAATTTAACTTGTTTTAACGTTGATTGTAGTTATTATAAAATCAAATGATAAAACCGTTAGAATAAAGAAATGATCCATTTGTAAACATAAAACAAAACATCGATCACAATAAATAAAAAAAGAAAAACGCTACCCATCGCCGATGTAAATTTTCTCCGATCCCACGCGAGATATAACTGGACGGATTCTTCCGTCGTAATTTTTGTTTTGGAAAAACCCTTTAGCCTCGAATCTCGTCCATGATTCATCATTCGGCCGTGCGCGGCTAGCCCCCTCCATCACGTATGACACTCGAACCGCTTGCATTATATAGAATCGTTCTCATATACATATACAACATGAGAACTGACGCTCATCCGCGTGCTCTCGACACACTTGTTCCAACGCGTACACTATATATATATATATATATTCTCAAATAATGCGCGCGACGATCCTTTTATTTCCAAAGCAAAAAGAAAAAAAATAAAAAAAAATAGTTTGTCAAAAGCGAGCGATCAGGTGTCTCCCTTCTTTCGCATCGTCTTGGCGACTTACTCGCCGTCGTGTATGTATTCGTCGAAACAACGGTACAGCAACGCGACGCTGCTCGCGTTTAAGGTAACACATGGAGGCGCAGAGGCATAATAGCGCTTTCTCTTTATTCACGCACCTCTTCTGCGCGGGCCCTTTCGCCTTTGAAGCTCGCCGTACGGCGGCTGCTAGAGCGGGTGAAAAGATCGAAATCGGCGCGCTCTCGCGCTTTATTACGCGCGTTGTTTACGGCTAGCCCATCGTCGTAACGCGATGCACCACCGTGCGTATATACTATATATGTATACGTATGTAAAAGCGTCGAAGCGAGCGAGAGAAAATGACGGAGAGCTCGAGGGATGAAAGAGGCCGCTATGTGAAAGATCCCACGCCTCTCGCGCGCTCGACACAATGCGCAGAGCCGCGCACCTCCCGATCGGCGATCGCGCGGGATTTCGGAGTCGAGTCACCCGCTGTCCGACGTTGTGACTTCATTTGCCGCTTCGCGTTTATG
Source organism: Chalcis sispes (assembly GCA_949987625.1). NCBI lineage: Eukaryota > Metazoa > Arthropoda > Insecta > Hymenoptera > Chalcididae > Chalcis > Chalcis sispes. The sequence goes on from OX465094.1 coordinate 68,975,964, forward strand.
TGTACGCGGCGATTTTCGCTTCTGTTTACGTTTTTCACCGACATCTCTTTTTCGTCGGCTTTCCTTTATCCGCCCACTTGTACCTTTTTCAAATGTATACACTTTGCCGGACGCTTTTTTCTCTTTTCCTTGCGTTTCTTCTATACTAGGTTTTTTTTTTTTTTTTTTTTTCGTTCGATCGTTCGTCGAATACCGCTGAGTTTCTTCGTACGTTGAAACGAACTCTCTTCATCGACAATAATCGCGCAGTGCTTTTGACTTTGGTGAAAACCTTTTCTTTTTTGTTAAGTTCTGCAGGTTAACAAGGAAACGGAAATGTATTGATGACTCGTTTAGGAAAAGAATAGCACGCGGCGTTGTGGTTTAACGATGAAAAAGAATGGATGTTTTTTTTTTTTTTTTTTTTTTTTTTTTTTGAAAAAGTTTTGTGTTTAAAGGAGGCTTTGGGAGCGTTTTAATTGTACTGTTTCAAATTTGTACGAATCTGTACAAAGTATATAAAACTACTACCTCAGAATATACTTTGACAATAAATACTAATCCTACAAGATAAAAGAACGTTACAAACAATTTTTAATTTTAGCGTTACAGTTGTGTTAATTTTATTATACGTACAATATGAATAAAAAATAATTCAAGTTTTTAAATAAATCCATAATGTTTAAAATTAATCATATTAATTAAGATCTTGTTTTTTGATTTTAAAAATTATAAAATTTCACGTTAAAAAAAACAAAATAATTCAAATTTATTTTATAGCTTTTATTTGGTAAGCTCAAAATATGCCGTCATAACTATTCAAAATAAAAATTTCTAAATAACCGCCTAAGAAAACATCTACATTTCTGAAAACACATTCAAAATTTTTCATGTATCATTGACATGAGAACCAAAGCTCAGGTAAAACCGCACAGTTACATAGAACGAAATTGCTTATTTCAAAGATAAATTGCATCGATATAGGAGTAAAGAAAGAAAAATTTAGCGCGAAAGTTTCGACAAGGATCTTTCGAGAAAAAAAAAAGGAGTGCATTTCGCTAACTCATCGACGAGCGGTTTTTCCATTCATTCAAAACACGTCCAAACATTCACACACTTCCCACGAATTTTACCTCGAATGTACCAGTCCAGGTATAACCAAGACTTTTATTATATGTATGTATATAGACAGCGCGGTTGCATTTTACGATCGGCTGATTTTCCCGGTCCGCGGCGACACATTTTTCTCTCGTCCATATTCCTCGTCCGCGTCTCTTCCTAGTGCTACTGTTTTCTTAAGGATCGCCGAAAGTAGCCGATCGAAATCACCGGTGTATTGTGCCCGTGTCGTCGGAAGCCGGAGCTGGATAAACATTTCATATAGAGATAGAAGGAAACGATTCTCGAGTGCCCGGCATCGGCGCTCTTTACCTCTTCCGGTTTTTACAACGATGGGAAATGAGATTATTTCCTATTTTTTTTTTTTTTTTTTTCAATTGTAAGAAGCTCGATCGTTGAATTTGAATGAGAGCTATTGAATGAAAATCAATATTTATCTTCGATGTTTTTCTTCGTCTTGGTTAAATCTTAAATGGCTTGCTTTAGTTATACCAATAAAATATTCAAGGTTTTACTAGAATGCATTGAGCAAATTCACACGTAATGTGTACATGTGTATATATATATATATATATAATTTATGCATATTAACAAAAATAAAAATTCATAAAATTATAAGTATTTTATTTTAGCTTCTGATAAAAGCAAGTTTCATCATAGTTTTATGATAATTAAGCTTTTATACAACGTAAATAAAAATCGATTGATCAATCAAAATATTTGAATAATTTATTTCACGTTTACTGACGAGTCAAAAATAATTTAAGAAACGACCTCTTCGTGCATGAAATTTTAATATTAAATTACGAAAATATGTTTTACAATATATTGGGTTGTTCGGAAAGTAATTTCGTTTTTTCCCAACAGAGGACCTAATTGTATATTTTCACAGCCAACTTCACACTTAAGCCGCATAATCATTATATATTTTGACAGCTGATATAGTAAGGCTTGTTTGTTAAAAATTTTGTTTGATTCTGGGTAATAAAAATCGTGTTTCATTTTCACCAAAAAAAAAACGAAATGACTTTTCAAACTACCCAATAATTAAATTGAAAATTAATTTCAATTATAATGAAATAAGAAAATTTTTCACTTAAACAATAGGGTATAATTGAACGTACAACATTTTTTTGCGAAATATCTCTTGTCATATAAACTTTCTGCAGGTTGGCAATTATTCACTTGTAATCTGTCACTCGTTACAAATTTAAGGTGTTAATTAAATCTTTGTCCTCCTACACTTTTATTTACTCAAATTTCTTTTTTGTTTCGATCCTAGAAGAAAACAATAGTTAACCGATTTTTACCGATTATTCACGCAGATAAAAAAAAAACACGTACTCACACTGGCATAGCGAGAGGCAAAAGGTTTTTTCAGAATAAGCCGAATGATAAATTCGAGCGAACACCAGAAGTGACGCGAGCCCATCGCATCGGGATATATACACATACATCGATATAGAGAACCGCAACGAGTTACGATGACGAGTCATTCGAAAAGAGCGATTGTCTCGACTCTTCGAAATCCCTCGTCCTTTCTCTCTCCTTTTCGATCTTCGTTTCGTACATTTCGAAAACTGTTACATGCACACGTAAGCGCGTGTGCACACGCATATATATATGTATATGCATACAAGGTTGTATCGTCTCAACCGATCTAAGACAGATAAGTGTCCCGCACGAAAAGTGGTTCCTTTATGCGACCTCCCCGTCATCCCCATGAAAGATTTTTATATATATATATATATACACATATAGTATATATCTGTCGCATCTAACATATGATAATTAATAGAGCGTTATCTTTCATCTAGGAGCCGAGGAGCGAGCCAACGGGCTTCTATTTTTACCTATACTCGGTATACATCAGCTGCGAGTAGCATCGCCGATGGTTATTTCGCGTGTTTAAGAAGGTGACTGAATAATTATCATTTAGTTGGTAGTAAGTAGCCGGGCGCATTTGCATTTGATCTATCTTATTTAAATTGAATATTCTGTAATGTTTGGGATATTATGAATGCTTGTTTATTTTTGAAGACTCAACTTTAGCCATTGATGTAGTATACTATTAGTATGTTGTATGATGTAGTATATAGTATATAGTATCTTGTAGTATATCTTGGTAAAGAATTATTCGCGATATCATAAAATTCGTACAACGACGTGTTTAGTAAATAATTCGTTAAAATGTATTTTTTTATGAGTAAAATTATTAATGAATATGTTTTAACGATTTAATTTTTAGAAAGATATTCAATTGAATGAAATTGTTATTTGGGACAAATAAAATATAAAACTTTATTACTTCAATAGATTACAATACTATAAATAATGTTTTGTCGTATGTAAATTTGGGGTAAAATAAAAATATGGGTATTAGAGCAGCAACTACATGCATAAGATGCATTCATCTCCGAAATAAAAGATTACAACATCAACGCGCGCGTACATACCTTTATTTTTTCATCGCGCGCGAGTATGACAAAATACGAGCGTAAGAAAAAAAAATAAAAAAAAAATAAAAAAAAAAATAAAAAAAAAAAGAAACAAACTAATGAATGAAACAAATTTTAAACGTAGCTTGTGCATACGTACATAAAGAGCAGAAAATTTCCCTCGCGCTGTCGGGAGAGCAGCCCCCGACGTAGAAGGTGCGAGTAAGCGATCAAAGCCCGCGATCTTATGTATACACATATACATATGTACACGTACACACGGGTGTAACACAAAAAAAGTGTACAAGCGTGACCGAATTTTTTTCAAACGTCGTGGTCCCGGTGTACTTTGTAATCGCGAGAGGCGCGCGTAATGGACGGCATTGTATCGTCCTTTCTTTTATTCGAGGAGACTACTATATATATATATATATATATGTGTATATACATAGCAACTCGCTCGCTTGTTGTACGACGCGCGTATAACATTCTTACGGCGAACCTTTCTCCCGATGCTTTTATATTTTGTTGTCTTTTTTTATACTCTCTCTTTCTCTCTCTTTCTCGGCTTCGAAAAATCCTTCGGTGTACATATCGTATATTTTAGGGCGCGAAGCGCTACTATCGTTTTTGATTGGCTTATGTATGTATGTATGTATGCATGCGATAAAAACGATAATTCCATTGACACTGTGCCGTTGGTATACGTAGGCCAAAGCTAACCCCGGCGCGCGATCGAGAATCAAACTCGCCGTCGGTGAATGGTCTGAATGAGCTGAATCAACCTGCGCTTCTTCCTACGCTTTTATGTTAGTGTATTGTGTACGGGTCGATCGAGGCATAAAAATGGGCGTCGCGAGCGATTCACTGCTCGATTGTCGATGAAAATTGTCCCTTTGTAGACTCTTGAGCTTCATGAGAAATTGATATAATCCGTGTGAGTTTCAATTTTCGATCGATGCGATGAGTTGCCGATATTTTAAAAATCATCGTCGCTGTGATTTCCAAGGTGTCGCTAACTTTTATTTTGTAAATTCTTTGAATACTTTAATCATTTTGTTAGAGTCGTAGTAATTTTGGGTTAAGTAAAACTGCTAAAATTTTTTTTCAACTATCAGTAGGTTCATATTAACTATTCTCAAATTATATAAATAATATTTAAAATTGTTTTTATTTTTAAAGTAAATGTAAATTTCTATTTCATTTATATATATATATATATATATATATATATATATATATATATACAAGCAGAATAGGTAATTTTAAAATAAATCAGTTACAATTCTTTTGTAATACCTTTACATAAATCTATTGAGATGTACAACCTTTTGAAATTAAGTTCTCTAAGCCATTATCATTAATTATAATATAATAAATTATAAGTAATTACAAGCAATTAATAAGTAATTTCATAATATTTTTTGGAACATTTATTGTTTACTTTTTTTATATCAATAGTATAGATCAATAGAATTATAAATCTTTGATGGAACTGTATATTTGTTTTATATTTATTTTAAATCATCGTTTTAGAATCATGTGAATAGTTATTAATCGAATTTTACTATTATTAATGATTTTCAATATCGTAAGAATGATTTACATAGAAAAATGTTATTAAAAGCAAATTGTCTATTTTATTTATGAAATTTACACATACATATGTTGTTAAATCACGCACATTAATCTTCCGATAATTAGGCTCGATTGTCAATTCAACAATACGGACTTCATTTATGAGGTATCAACGTTTTCTATTATACTCGCACTAGTCACCGACAATTTACAACTCACTTATACGAATTCTTTTTCTCCTTCTTTCTTTCTCCTTCTCTTTTTCTCTCTCTCTCTCTCTCTCTCTCTCTCTCTCTCTTCTTTTTCCCCCTTTTATTTTCTAGTAATCCATCTCCCATTCTTTCCCCCGACCTTTTTTCCGGCGTTTAAGCCGGAGCGCGTCGCATCGCGATCTTATCGATCTATCGATGACCACAATCAAGATATTTATATCGTCGAGGTATATAGACGGTATTGTCGTTTTTTTACTCACACTTAGACATACTGCGCACATACACGGATGTGTACATACATATATTTACGCATTCGTATACGCGTACGGGGCATGTGGATCGTGCGGCGAGATGACGTGACGTTATGTACCCATTCCTACACCGCAGGATAATCCGTCAATTCTCCCGTGAGGACGACGAGGCTCGACGATGGTGTGTATGCGCGTATACGTATATGTACGCTTTGATGGAAAATAAAGATCACGCTCTCTCTCTCTCTCTCTCGTCTTCATCTTTACTGCGGTCATCATCGTAGGACGCGCGAGCGCGGCAGCGCGACTTACCGCGTTTTATCTCTTTTTATAAATATATACATGTTCATACGTGGTGTGCAGACCTTTCGCATAATCCTTCGTATGTGCGATTGCATGCGCCGATATATATATATATATATATGCGTATAAGCACTCGAGCGCGTAGAAGGAAAGAGAAGAAGATGACACCCGGCGGTGCATGCGCGCAATGTGCTCGCGCGCGATCGCCCGACCGTAAACCCTTTTACCAGCTGCAAAGATATATATATATATATATATATATATATAACCTTCCTTAATCGCGTTGCTCTTTTGCGCTCTCGCGCCCGAACTCCTGCCGCAGCTATTTCGACTTTCTTCTTCCTCTCGCTTATTCGAAGGAACGCGCTGCTTTTTTCTTTTTTCTCTTCTCTCTCTTTCTTTATATATATATACATATATATATTTTTTTCTTGCTATACTTATATACATAAGCGTGTAACAGCGTTCGCTTGCTTTCAATTATTTATTTTTTTCTTTCTTTCTTTCTTTTTTTTTTTTTTTTTTTTTTTTTGTTTTTGTTTCACTCGCGTCTCTTCTTTCGAACGCGATCGACGTCACGATGCCGATAAAAACGAGACGCGTGCAGCGCTCACGAATGATGTTGTCAGGGCGAAATGTCTCTCGAGATATCTTAACCTTCCTCTAACGGAGTCAAAAGAATGGGGACGTAATAAAAGATCGATCGAGGTGTATGAAAGACCGTTTACTAAGCATTCACCTTGTATACGCGTATACATTTACATACACGAATTATTTTTTCTCTTTGCCTTTCTTTTCTTTTCTTTATTTTTTTTTTTTTTCCTACAACTTTTAAAATGAATGATATGTCGAAGTATATTTCTATCTATTTACAGTAAAATTTCATTTCGACGGAATGAAAAAGAGTTTCGAGGTAACCGGCGTTTTTTTGAAATATTTGCAAACAAGCTAATTAATAATCTTTGATTTCGTTTTTAAATATAGAGAACGTGCGTTTTCAACGTTATTGGCATCGTTTAAAATTTATTCAATGTCTAATAAATTTCCTGTAAACATGTAATTATCATAATTTTATTCGGCAAACCTGATATCGACCAAAACATCATATTTTAATCTATGCAGTGATGAAACGTGTAATATTTTCGAATCCGTGATTTTAAACAAGTCGAGCCGAATCGTAAACAGTTTAAGTGACTTTTGTGCGATACAATCGTAGACAAGCTTTGAATAATCGTCGGTGGACGTACGCGTAATAAACTAGATTAGTTCAAAACAATTGATCATACTTTAATAAATGTTTCAGTCATCCAAAAGTTAATGCCCCGCTGAAACTTCCACCGTTGCGTCATCACTTATACTGATTTTTACAGTTAAGCATGTATCGTTCGCTTCTACGCGCCTCTCACATATATGTGTTTCTTCTCATTCTTCTTTTTTTCCACATAGCATTGAGAGAAATAGAGAGAGAGAGAGAGAGAGCGAAGGCTTCTAAGATTTGTCAGTTGAATGTTAAGTAATTGAATTAAATTCAGCGCTTCATTCACCTCTGGCTCACTTCTAGCGCGTAATTTGTCAAGACGAAACCGAACGATTAATCAAAATCTCAACGAATCGTGCCGTGAAAATTGATTTCGAGCCACGAGTCGTTCTTTTTTCATATTTTTTTTTTCTTTTTTTATTTTTTATTTTTTATTTTTTTTGTTTCTTATTTCTTTCATTCTCAATAACGCGAGCGCGATACGACAACACACTCTCCATGGGAAAAAGGCCGAAAGAAGCTGTACACATATCCTTCACTCTTTTGGTCAATAAGGCAAAAGAATCGGATCGGATCGCAAGAGAACCGGCGATCATTAGCAGGTTGTGACGGGAATCGCTAATGGGCATTGGGACAAGCGAAGACGTCGCGCGCGCACTTATTCGACCGAAGAGTCTTCGCGAGGATGATACGACACGTCGGCTTCCTTTGAGGTATGCTAGCTTTCGCTTACGCGCATCCGAAGAACTCGCCACCATTGCGATACCTACACACACACACACACGCGCGCGCGCGCGCGCAGACGAACATACGCATATCGATGCCACAGCCCCGTTCGCCATACATGTACGGATGAATTCGCTCCCTTCCCACACCAAGGACGACTCGCGGCCTTTGCGGCGCGCGCGCGCGCGTATTACTCATCCATAAGGTTTGGATTCCAAAGAATCCATCGAATCGATATGCCCTTAGCTCTCTTTCTTTCTTTCTTTCTCTCTTTATTCCACCTTCTATCTTTCTACAATACGTCTTCGATGTTGATTTTACAAGAGTTGATCCGATGCGCGCTCTTTCGTTCTGTATGTATTGCCGATCGTGTTTTTTATCGAGATGCCTGACTCTCACGCGTATAATATTTTTTTTCTTCGCTTTTTAACGTTATATCTTTAATATTCATATCGTATTTTTTTAAATCCATCTTTTTTGAAGATTATGACATGCTTTTAATTTTGTACAATTGTTTATATCGAATGCTAATTTATAATAGATATTTTTGGTTTATACACAGTACATATATAAATATATTTTTTTTTTTTTTTTTTTTAATATTAAACAAATTCAAATTTAAAGCATTTGGAATTTTAACATAAATTGTTTTCTTAAAATTTTTTATTAAATAGTGATTTGATTAAAATAATTTATTTTTAAATATATATATATATATATAAATTAATTGTAAAACGTAACGTAATACGAGCAAAAAACTATTTATTTTTCAGCGTGAATCTATCGACACGAGTTAATGAAACTACATCGCCATTACAGTAAACCAGGAACGCAAGAATCGATAGAATTAATGATATTGTCGAAGCATCCGAGTGTATACAACAAATAAAAAAACAAAAGCTTCGAGCGAAACAAAAGGACGCGACAAGCTGTCAAACGAAATGATTGAACAAATTTAAAAACTCCCTTATGCAATAATATTACTATGCAGAATCATCGCGTCTCCTCGAGAGTTCCATCGATAGGATCGTTTTGACAAGTTTCTTATACCTTCGCTCAAAACACCGAAGGATTAGCTTACCCCGAGACGCGCGCCTTTCTCCTTTTCCCTCCTCACGACAATACGGCAAAATGATAAATGAACTGTTTACTCGAAAATCCTAGGAGAAATATATCTATAACTCCGATGCGTTTCTTCGTCTCCTTCGATTCATTAATATCGTAGTCTCGCGTGGCTTGTCGTTCATTAGGCCATCTCTTCCTATATGTATACAGTATCCGAGCAGCAAATCGTACCGAGTTTATCTAAGATTTTTGATCTTCTTTTCTTCCGTGCACCTCGCGAGGTCGTTTTATTCCCCAATGACCGAGGCCGAAAATCAGATATAGGGGTACAAGTTTTGCAAATGTTTTACGTAACATTGCCGTAGAAAGTTAAATATTTGTTTTAAAATGGTAAATTTTACTACTTATTGTGTACAATAAACGCAGAAAACATAATAATATACAATTTAAATTAACGATTTGGTTAATTTTTTTAATTGCATCAAATATGTATTATTGCAAAACAGAGTATCCCTAGAGAATTTGTGTAATGAAAAAAAAAAAAAAAAAAAAAAAAAAATATATATATATATATATATCAAATTGAGAACTTTCTCGTTTCTTTTTTCAAATCAGTTAATAAAATTAATTCACATAATTTTTACCCTAGATATTATAAATTTCAAACTATTATTTTAATAAAAATATTATTGCCTACGTATCTTGTACGAATGTAAGTAATCGGTGATACAATTCATGCATAAATAATGTAAATTTAAAAAAGCAAAATATTAAGCATTACATAAAATAGACGTATCAATAATTAAGTAAAGATTAAAATATTGAAAAAAAAAAAAAATAATAATAATTTACGCTGTAAAAGAAATGATTAAAAAATTGACGGATAATTAAACAAAGCTCGCAAGGCCGCGCATACTTTAAAATATTTTTGTCGAAAAATGTCAGCCTCTCCGCAGGACGTCGCGACGCGAATGTCAATTTTTACGACGACTATACGCGTTACGAATACCAAAAGTTGCGGCAACGCACGACAGCAACGGCAATCCTTTGCTCTCACGCTGCGTCTTTGAGAATAAAAACTATCCATCATCGCTTATCACGCGTTTGACGGGTAGATTATGCATCTGTATCAAACGTTTAAAATGATATGTAATTTTATAACGCGACGAAAACAAAAATTCAATTCGAATGTAAGATAAATTTTTGAATTTTTTTTTTTCTTCTGTGTCGATTAAAGATTTTAATTTTTTAACGACGTTTATTAATTTATGAATTATTCTTGTTTTTATTCAAAAAGTTTTTTAAATAAAATAATTTATACAACTTTAACATTTCAATATTGTGTTACATTCTTTGAGAATTATAAGCAATTTTCAAAATATTTTCTCAATTATGATAATTCGTTGAGATGAGCGTCAAAGGTATTCATAAAATTAGTAAATCAACAACTTAAGGCGTGCTACAATAATAACAAGAGATTTTTCATAATTCCTACACGACAAAGTTTCATCGTCGACATCGAAGCTTCCATATATATATACCTTGCTAAATCCTATTTTGTTCGCTCGTCCGCATCAATCGGCTATATCGTCTTACGAATATGTCCATTATACGCATTCACTTAAAATACATAGCCAGTTATTCTAACGATCGCTAATCGTTGACGGACAATATCGAAATCCATCCAACATTCTCGTTTACTGTGCGGGCAGCTGTACGCATCTTACGGATGCGTAGAACACGACGACTTACTGCTAATTTGCTCGGTTGCGACGAAAGGATTTCAAAAGGTCAAAGGAGTTCGCCGCGGTGCGCCTCTCTCTCTCTCTCTCTCTCCCTCTCTTACGGTATATGTATGTATATATATATAAATCACGTCCGCGAAAATGCTCTCTTTTTCTTTCTTCGTCTATTTTTGAAAATATTGAGAAAAATATTTATAGGATTTACCGGGTACAATGAGGTCAAAGAAGAGAGAAAGAGAGAGAAAACGAACGAATGAGGCAGGCTATTAGTAACGATTATGGATCCACGGAGCGGCGCGTGCGGAGGAACGACAAACGGAAGAATGAGCCGTTTCCATTTCGCCGGTGGCATTACATCGCATTTGAGGCGATTCCAAAAGGTATACAACCAGGAGCCAGCGCTGTACTTAAGCTCGCGTGGCTGCTCCGAAGAAGGGTTACGGACGCCCGGCTGGGCAAATATTTATCGCAATTACAGCCATAGGACGATGAGCCGATTTTCTTCTCTGCTCTCTTCTCTGCGTATTCGGAGGAAAGGCTCTCAGCCCTTTTGCTCCTTGCTGTCTTTGTATTATACTTTGTCTCCTCTTCCTCTCTCTCTCTCTCTCTATCTCTCTCTATCTCGCCCTCTGTTTTACTTCGTCTTGCTACGTCAGCCGGAAGCACGCGACGATCGGCATGCGATGACGATTTATATAGGTCTATATTATTCGACACAATTTTCACCTTTGCGTGTTTACCCGTTTGGAATAATGACATTATATATTGTGCTCGCGCTGTTCTTTTCAAACTTAAAGATTCTTGCTGCGCCGCGAGAAAGGATTGAACATAGCTCGTTGAGCAATAAGCGATTTTCCCTATTTTTTTATTCATGAAAATTTTCTGAACGACGATTACGTTGCGAACAATGAATTCGGTGTTTCTTTGCTCGACTCTTTTATTTAATATTGCGTTTTCAACTTCGTTACACGAAATCTTCTTATGTTATTACTGTAACATGTTTTGCGTAAAAATATAAATACATAATTTTAAAAAATTTTATAAATACGACTCAATAGCCAACAATAACTTACAAAATTTCAACACATTTTCATTTTAAAAAGAACCGCTTCTATTTCGATCATAGAAATAATTTCCTTTAAAAAAAAAAAAAAAAAAAAAAATAAAAACTGTTAAGCTCCGTTTACGATACTTCCATTAAACGCGTTTGCAAAAGTTTAAATCTTTATAGCAGATGCAAAATGTAATCTTCTCGTATCGAAAGTTTTCTTCGTGCATTAAATTAACCTTATCGCACCTCGTTCTCGCGTGACTCGAGCCAATATCAGCATCTCGATCGAACCCTCGCCATCTTTTTGCTTCCGATTTTAAACGGCTTCTATATTTCGAGCAACCTTAATCGAGCAGCAATATAAATCCATTAAGCGCACGAGTATTCAGCGCTCTCAGACATTTAAGTCGTCGTCTTCGTCTGTTGCGCGCGTACGTTTGACCAACATTTGTTTTTTCTTTACGCGACGGCGTAATTTTCTCTTGCTTATGATATCGCGCATGTATATACAACGTTATAGTGCCGTAACAGCAACAGCAGCGCTCCAAGAGAGGGAATGTAATTAACCGGGCCCCGCGCTGAGCGCGCAATTATTTTACGCGAAAAAAGAAAGTGAGAAAGAGAGAATCGACGAAAAATATGAGAACGAAGCGATGAAAAAAGAGGGACGACGTATAAAGGATCGCAAAAATTTTTAAGCGAGCGCATACGTGTGTGCGTGCATCTGTTGATACCGAGAGCCGATAAAACTTGGCAGGAATAGCGTGTGCAAGCAAGCTGCTTACGTGCTCTTCCGATACATCGAGTCGTGTAGTGCGCGTCGTTGTAATTACAACCATATGCGCTCACCTATTCGCTACTTGAATTAAGTACGCGAGCATTTTATTACGGGGACTTACGCCCGTATACGTCGAGGGAATGCCCGATTTTTTTTTTCTTTCTTTCTTTCTTTTTTTTTTTTTTTTTTTTTTTTTTTGTTTTTGTTTTTTCCATTACCAAACACCGTTATCTCCTCGATCGATTCGTTCGAGCAAATTTGTTAAATTGAGATGTCCAAAAGTACGACGAGAAAGTTTACCGATACATCGGCTGAAGGAGTTCGTCGAGAAGGAAATAAATCGTAAAATTAAAACGAGTATGTATATGTAAGACGTAATCGCGACTCGCGTGCGCGAGCTAATAACGTTATAAATTTTTCGGCGTTCTTAAAATATTCACGAATTTTAATCGGTATATTGTGACAGGGGAATTAATGGTCTGAAGGATAGATCAGTCGCCTTTTACAAATTTAACTCTTATTAACTCTTAACGATTTGAAGTTGTTGATAAGTTCAAGTACTGCATAAAAAGTTACGTTTTTAATTAATTATTAAAACATTGTTCTGTAAAACGTCACTTACGTCGGATTATCAGCTAATGCTTTAGAATACATTGCAATTTGAATGAATGGTTGGATAATTTCGTTTTACAAATAATTGATTTTATATTGTAATTTAATGAAAAATAAATAGTCGGTTAAAAATTAAACTTTTGAAGAATTTAAATAATAAAATAAAATGTTTTAAATAATTATAATTAATATCTTTATATGAAATCATTTGTAAATAAAAATATTTAAACAAATTTAACAAGAAATTTTACTGAATCTTTTAAGGATTATTATTAAATTTTAACAAATAAAATAAAATATCTTAAAAATGTTTATAAAGGTATAAATATATACCTACGATTATTAAACCGTTAACACTTTTAAATAACATACTAATATAATGAGAAGAAACATATGTATATGTGTGTGTAAGACTGTCTGTTAGTTGTATCCTGTAACTTATTCGAAAGACTAGCCGTTAGAGTTATTTATATCGCTTTTAAGCATTGCAGTTGAACTAAACTAATTTGCATAATTATGTAAATATACAAAATGTTACGAAACATATCGGTTAACACCACACGTTTGCGAAACCTGTTAAATACTCAATTTTAATGTATACCTACCATACAGAAAAGTCATTTCGTCGAGTCTGCGTATAGCTCGTTGCTTCTTAAAAAAAAACGTGTTTTTAAAAACTGTACGATGTTTTTTTTTTTTTTTTTTTTTATTGCTCATCCAATATTTGTCCTCATTATCGTTTCGAAACATCAATATCAAATTACGGATTGTGATAAAAAAAATTGTTATACTACGAGTAGATTAAGATTTTTATTTTGATCATCTTAAGTTTTTTCATCAAAAAATTCTTGCAAATGCGTTAAATCTTATGCAGTAATAATACGCAGTGGTGTGGCGGAAGAATCGTTATCAAGAAACATAAAATTTTAAAGCATTATACGCGTTGGTCGAGAAATACTATTTAGTTTTTTGCAGACAATAAATTTATGAAAATATTATATAAAAAATAATTTTTAAAAGTTTAAATAGTAATTGAATTCACGCAATTACATTGATACAATTTATTACATTAATTTTTTTTTTGTTTTTTGTGTTTTTTTTTTTGTTTTTTTTTCTAAAAGATGAGAATTTACATTAGTACTAAACTTACGAAACTTAACTCGTTCGGATTATGAAGTAATGGAAAAAGTAATATAATTTTTAAGTTAATATAAACAAATTTTGTGACACGTTATAAGTATTGTATTAAATGTTTTGATATAAAATTCTTATCTCTGTTAGAATTATTGTCATGAAATCATTTTAATTAACGTTTTACTTTATGAAGTAATGCTGCGCGTTAGAATAGAAACAGACTTCTTATTATTGATATAATAATCATTGCAATGAAAAGAGTTGTTCTTTACATCATAAAATAATTTGGAAATCTTTATTAAATGTTTTTTAATAAGTATGTATATGCCTATGATAAGTTTTTTATATTTTTGAAAAAATTAAGCAATTTTTTAAAATAACTTTTCAAATATTTTAGGATAATAAGAAAAAATAAAAATTCAAGTGCATTTAAAAATATATATTTTTTTATTTACGATTGTTTTTCAAAATTTTAAATATTTGTTTATAAGAAAATTCAACAAAATTAAAATTTCAGTACCGGTACATGATTCGTAAACTTTCACGATACAATAAGCAAATTGTCAGAGCTTATACACATTTTCGATCGGCTAATCTCAGCCGATCAAAAGTCGTCAGCGACAATAAAATTACTGTACGTATAATAAAAGCGTGCGTCGCGTATATATGTCTCTTTCTCTCGTATTTTAGCGCGCGTTTATATACATCGCGGCTCGAACATTGGTCTTTCCGCACGCGAATGTCCGACTTATTATATAAAATACAAAGAGTAGGTTGGCTTGGCAGTTCCATAAGATGGATCACCGCGCTGCTTGTATACGAACGTCATCGGAGCTCGCAAATTCTAAGAGAAAGAAAGAGAGAGAGAGAGAGAGAGAGAGAGAGAGAGAGAGAGAGAGAGAGAAAGAGATAGATAGAGATAATTCTATCTACAAACTACCTAAACACGTTCTCTCTTTTTTTGTGAATTTTTGTTTTAATATACAAAAGTATAATTTATATATGTATTTAAAGACAAGAACATCGAGAGTTTAAATAACCAATCATGGATCTCAAATTATACGTCATGACTGCTTTTATGCCGCCGTAATTCCAATAACTAATTATGAAAATTAAATGTTAAGCCTACTCTTATAAGAATAAAAAAGAAATTTGTGCAGCTCTTATCTCTTTTTTTCTTTTTTTTTTTTACAAAAGTAATTCTCTTTTCATACTATTTTCATGTCGTCAGCTTTTATCAAAGCAACATCTTTTAAAATATTCTAGTTTATTAATTTATCAATGCTATTTTCGGATGTGCTTTTATGCTTATTAAACTTGTAAAAAAATTCGAGGATAATTATTTAAAAAAATAAAAGATAAATTGATGCATTGTCGTTCGTGTCGTATATTATTTATGAAATTCAAAAATTTGCACAAATGTTTCTAAAAAAAATTTCCAAGACTTTTCTTTTGAACTAAATGTTATAATTTTGATAATTATTTATTTATCAAATCGATATATAATCTCAATACTTTTTAAAAATTTTATCTTCATTGCAACAACATTTCATAATTCACCCGATCATAAACCAATTAAAATATTAACAAAACTAACTATTTAATTAAGATAATTATAAAGAGTTTTATTGCATGTATTGGATAAAGAAAAATTAAAAGATGGATAAATTGTTTCAAATTTTACTAAATAAATAATAAGTATTATATCGTGTTCAAATAAAAGTGAAAATTTACACATTTAAATTATTACAATATTTATTTATGAGACATTTCACTCTAATCGGTAAAATCAAATCGCGCAATTGCATAAACGTTAAAATTCATTAAAATTTTTCTATCTAAAACTATAATCGCTAAGTCCAGGTGCTAACAACACCGCGCTCATCAAAGAACCCTAAATTTCCAAGCCAGGCGAGAATGCGCGTAAACGTTAACGCGCTTAGGGTTTTAGCCGATTTCATATATACTTATACAATACGGCGTACGTTTAATCGCGATTAGACGGGGTAATTTGTAATACGCGATGCCGGAGGAGTTACACGAGCGCGCAACGGCAATCGTCGGTAATGAGAGCGTTTCACGCCCGGCGTTTTTTCCTTTTTTCTTTGTTCTTTTTTTTTTTTTTTCGTTTTTTATCGACATCGCTCCATCTCGATACCCGACGATCTACGAAGGACTGCGTGGATGGCAGTCTAGCTCTTGTTTAGACGCTTGCGTATATATATATATATGTATATATATGGAATAGTCGAGTATATTGTATACATATACAGACGTAAAGTTAGCGTGCGCGCTTTTGAGGTATTCGTCAGCTGTGTATATGTATATATATATATACATATACGCTGTCGTTTATCCGTAATGCTCCCTGATTGCTTTAATTGACGCTGATGCGCCCGTGCGCGCGTGGAGGTATGCAAATTAGTACATATATGCGATGCGTGTACATCGGGCGTACGTATAAGCGCCGACGTTGACTTCGCATTCAAAACCTCTTGCCTCGTTTCTAAGCGACGCTTCGCGCGCCACCGCACGCGTTTGCTCCCTCTCGGTTTAATGTATATACAAGCGATGCTTTGCCTCCTCGTTTTACGAAACGAGCGATGAAGAATATATTCTTCCCTCTGAAAAAAAAAAAAAAAAAAAAAGACACTTAACTTAATGTGAATTTATTAGCTTGTCTTAACGCGAGCTGTTTGCTTTTATTATCTAGCATAATTTTATAGTTTATTTTGTCGCGATGAAATTTTTTTTTTTCTTTTGGAGCGTCTACATCTAAGCAGCGATTAGGTGATAATTTTGCTTTGACGAGTTCGCTTACTACGAATGATTTTTATGACCAAGTTAAACTGCTTGAATACAGGAAATAAAGTTTAATTTAACCTTTTTTTTCTTTTTTTTTTCTTTTTATTATTATTATTATTATTATTATTATTATTATTCGCAAAAATTAATCTGCTAGAAACGACGTAAAAAAATTTAAACCACTGGCTAGAAAAGTAAAGTTCGTGTATAACTTTTATACTGATATTAAGTTATCGTCATCGTTCAAATTGATTAAACAAAAATAAAATGCGTTTTAAGAATAATAAAGTAAAAAATAACAACAATCTAAATTGTATTAGCCAATTATTGATATTTTTTATTAATTATATTTATTCATCAAAATATTGATTTATCATATAAATTTTTAAAACGTTTAAGTTTATTCCATTTTGTCAAAATTATAATTTTTGTCAATAAAGTTTTTAAAATATTTAAAAATCTTTAAATAATTCAATCAAAATTAATTATTCCACTATTTATAGAGTACGATTTATTAGAAAATGATTGTATTTAATGAAAAAAATAAAATAAAATAAAATAAAGAAATCGTAGTACAATTATTTACGGTTGATCAAGCGCTAATTGATCAGCATGTAAATTACGCTTATAGTTTGTAATGCTAATGGAAAATAAAAAAGAAAACAATCGTTAAAAGGGATAAAATAAAGAAGAAATCTAAAAAAAAACGTGTATCGATGTTACTTTCATATATCCTTTGGTAAATTTGATTGCGAAAAGAGAAAAGGAATATACAGTCGCGTGCCGTAATACGACATATGCAGGAGGTTGCAACGCTTAGGGTATCGGACCTTCTGCCCTGTGCCACTTCCGCTTACATCGTATTATACGCCCTGCGCGTTTGCTCTCGCTTTTTATCAACGTTGCTTCTCCATAAGCGTACGTATGCGTACATACCTAACGTAACATATCCCTTTGAACACGCGTACACGTATAAGCCGAGCTACCTTTTCCGAAGGTACGAATTTATCGCTGCGTAATCGAGAGGAGCATACGATTACGTGAGCGCCGCTTGTAATTACACTTATACATGCAGTAACGTAAAGTTGCGTTTGCGAAATTTTTCATTGCGTTATACATATAGGTAATGATTAATGTAAAAGCGCGCGCTTAATTCCCCCTTACTCCCGCATGCGTTCTATGCAGTTCGGAATATCGGTATTGTGTGTATACGTTAAGAATGTCGAAAGGCGACGATTAATTTAATTAATCTCTTGTACAGCTGTGTATTATTAAATAAAAAAAATAATCAACGGTAAAAGTAGAAAACAAAAATTTACGTTTCAAATTTTTTTTTTTTTTTAAATTATTAAAATTTTGTTTAAATAATTTTTTACTCCGATCTATGTATTTGGATTAGAAAAGATTAAAATTGTTATAAAAGATTATGCAACGTAATTTTGTATATAATAACAATTGTACAATTAAAAGAAAGACTATTTTCATTTATTGCCATTTATATTATATGTGGAATGCATATTGTCTTAATTATACATACTCGTATATTAGAGAGTGACAAAGATGATAAGACAAATTTTCTTAGTAAGTTCTTTCTCTCTACACTAAGCCATGTTTAAACTTTTTGAATTTTATCATATCATTTAAAATAGACACATGTTAATGAAAAGTACAAATTTAATAACCAGTGATTTTACGTCAAATTTTTATACTTTTATAACAAATAATTATCAGAGTATATATTAAAAGTTGTAAACTAAATATCGCGACACTATTAATTACAAGTGAATCGATATTTGCTAAAAAAAAAAAAAAAAATTAAATCATGGTTTGGACTTCGGCAAATAATATCCAATACTGTGCAAAATTTTCAAATGCAATGGCGTATCAAGCGTCGTTCTGAAGTTTTATGATTTTTGTTCAATTCGTGGCTGGATTTTCCTATGATTCGTTTTTTGATAATAAGCATCACAGATCTATTACTAACGAAAGCTACGATTTAATTATCGTTGGAGCTAGAAGCGCAAGATGTGCCTTGGCTAATTATAATACAAACAAACATATCTTTATAACACCAACGATAGACTTAAACTTTCAGATTTTATTATTGGAAGCAGGGGACGAACAACCGTTATTCGCCGACATACCGGCAATGTCGCAATTCGCTTTGAAATCGCGTATTGACTTCAATTATAAAACGCAGCCTGAAAGAAAAGCTTGTAAAGCGATGAATAATAAATGCGACGACGATCTTATAGGTATAGCACAGGAGGTGTTTTAGGTGTAGAGACATTTTCTTACGACAAACAATTTAACACATTAATCGACGCGCACAAGGAATTAAAATCCAACGAAGTAGATAAAAACTCCAACGATCAAATTGGAGTTTACAAAACGCAATTTACCAGTCGAAATAATGCACGTCAAAGTACCAACACAGCCTACTACATGTAAGGACCAATAAGAAGCAATCGAAAAAATCTTGAAGTCATAACTCAGGCATACGAAACGAAAATTTTAATCGATTCGGAAACTAAAAGAGCTACAGGTGTTGAATATTTTTTTCGCAAGACAAATGAAACGAAAAAAATTTACTAATTTCAACTGTTAATACTCGCGGGCATTGGACCAGCGAATGAATTACAAGAATTGGGTATTAATGTAGTCGAAAACTTATCGATAGGGAATAATCCTCAGGATCACGTTTCCTTTAAAAGTCACTCGGTAATTTTAAACGACACACTGTCGATCGTCAAAAGTTACTATAAAATAATGGAAGACACGTCATATTGATTGTTAACACGCAAAGGTCTTACAAACAACTTCGGAGCTATAAAAATTGGTGCTTTCGTTAAAAGTTCTCACTCTACCGAAAAGGAATGTCCGGATTTCAATTAATTTTGTTCTCCAGTGTGTATATGAAAATTCGACGAACCAAATTATACCATCAAGTTACTATGGCTCGTTCAACATTATTCCAACTTCACTTAATCCTTAATTAAACCCTTATTAATGTTTAGCAAACTGTAAAAGTGTAATATATTAAGTAGGAAAAAGTATCATTTGTCTTGTCATCGATGTTAAATATTTTAGGTATTTTGTTTGATGTATTGTTAAAAAATTTGTTCATAAAGATTAATTTGTTTGTAAATAAAAATTTTATCTAAGAAATGAAAAGACGCTATATAAATACATTTTAAAATTTTATAAGAAGCACACTTGAAACTCGACATTAAACGAACTTTACAAATACACACAATAAGACCATTTCGCATTCTCATAAAGCTTGGCCAATAATAATCGAAGTGAATTCGGGCGAGTTAACAAGGGTATCGTTTTACTTCGGCATTATTGGTTATCGAGGGTGTACTCGAAATAAATCGAAACGCCGAGAATGTTAAACGAGTGACACAATAGGGGAAGAAAACTGTATTGGGTATACGTTTACTCCGTTTCACCGAGTCATCGATACACACACGCACGCGAAAACTAAACTCACCGGTGAGCTCGCCGACGTGGGTATCTGCGGGATCATTGATACCAAATCAGCCGTTAACAAAATTCTTATTGTCGGAAAACACCCGGCGCCTACATTTTCTCACACTCTCGTATCCTGAAATCTTCAAAATCCGTTCGATCGGGAAACTTTAATGATATATCCGGCAACATGAATATTTCATGAGATACGCGCACGGAGAAGCTTGGCTACGTGTGTGAACACACGAACGCGCGGACTTTTTTAATTGGCTTTGATTCTTACCGATGGTAACGGATATTTACAATTTGCATAATTAATTAAGACAATGTTTAAAGTATATTTTTGTTAAATTTTAATTTAATTGGAAATTGAGCAAACCCAAGAATTTTATGCATAAATTTTTTTTTTTTTTTTTTCAATCAGCCTATAGCTGACTTTTAATTAATTTCTTATTTTCAAATTTTTATTTAAAAAATATTGAATATTTTATGTCTATTTACCTTTTTCGCGTTAAGCACATAAAATTAAGAAATTTATTAGTTATTTACCAACCGTACGTATATTTGTTTACGATATAAATTTGACACTCATAAATAAGACGTTTCACCAAACTAGCAATCTAAAATTCATTTTTTTTCATTACGAAATTGTTTAATCCGACGTTAACAAGCAAATTATAACATTATTAAAAGCACCGTACCAAGACGCACGACGGATCAATATCAGATTTTCCCACAATTACGTTTCTCGATATAAATTGTTACTAATAAATATACGTACGACGAGTATTCAAAGTGGACTCGCGATGGGGGAAAAAAATGCCGGCGTTTGACGCTTTAATGAAACTTATTAAAACTGTCAGCTAATATTATACATGTAAATGCTTAAATTAAATTACTGCGCGCGGGCTCGAATGTGAAAAGTGTCGGGACGCTTTGATCGTACGATATATGCCACTATTTTTTTTTTTTTTTTTTTTTTTGACTTTTTACACGACAATTAATGGTTGTCGGGATCTCCTCGAGCATTGATCAAACTTTATTCGTAGGATTGATACTTTTTATAAATGCAGATAAGATGCTGAGATTTTTTTTTTCTTTATTTTTTCTTTAAATGTCTTCATTAGCTCGATAATATTACTCGTACAATAATTAAATATTAATGAGGATTTACATTATACTTTGCATAATTAATTTCGATCGAGTATGTAAATAAAACTAAATGAATATAGTGAGCTAAAGGCAATGTTGTAAAATATAACGGTTATGTATATTAATGGAAACCATTAAATGCTTTAAAGAAGCAAAACAAACTATATCTAATCTTTTTCTACACAACGTTATTCTATAAACATATTAAGTTTTCTACATAGTGTTAACGTCATGTGTCGACTTATCAACTACATTGCACTTTAGTTTTCAATCAAAATTTTTTTAGTCACGTTGAAAATTGTTGGAAAATAAATTATTACATCGAATTACAAACAGCGTTAATTCAATCGTTTCTCAGCGCAAACGGCATCGAGGCCACAGCGCAAAAGAGCAAAAGACTCGTCTAATGAAAGTCAAGCTGAACTCAAGTCAATTGAAGGCGTCGAGAAATAAAATAAAAAAGAAGAAGAAGAAGAAGAAGAAGTCGAGTCAATGATAAAAAAAAGTCCTCTCGCTCGCGCTTACAATTGCGAGAAATTAGGAAACGAGCCATCGTCAATCGTCGTCGAGTTTAATTGATTGACCGTACAGTTGTTTCTTCGCGACGAGCGGATGCAGGAACTGCGTAAGCGAGCCACGCAAGTTTTACTCAAGTCAACGTGCTCTTATATATATATTGGGAAGCGGTACGAAGATTGGTTCACACCGCCCTTGACTTCATCCGCGCGCGCTTTTTCTCCTCGGCATGCGTACAGTACGTCGTTTTTGGTTGTGTCGGTGTATGTAGTAAACGAAGAAAGAGAAAAATAAAAGAGAGAGAGAGAGAGAGAGAGAGAGAGAGAGGGCAAGAGAGAAGGAAAAAGATTCGGACGATCGGTGTGGAAATAAAGCGACGATTAGGCATTCCGCGATGCGCTGGCATTCGAATTCGCTCGAGCAACCGAGGCATCCCCGTCGAGCTCGAGTCAGCGGGAAGTCTCCCCTTCTTGGACGACGGCGACGGCGACGACGACGACGACGACGACGATGAGGATCAACAAGTGGCCCCTGGGGCCGCTAAGGTTCTCTCCTTCTCTTTCTATCCCTCTTTCTCTCTCCTTTTGCTTCGAGCAAATCGACCGTCTGCAATAATTTCTGGCAGAGTGAGCCGCGCGCGCGCGCACGCAGACGAAAACCGATCGAGTGTCTCGGATTTTCGGAAGGAAATGTCCCGCGTGCCTTTATACGGCTGAGCGATTCTTGCCTTTGATTTAAAATATCTATATATGAGAATTAAACGTACTTTTTATAGTTTCGAATTTTGTTGCCTTCTGCGAAACATAGGCATTTCAGTTTTATAAATTTTTTGTTTTTTTCATTCTCCTTTATGCTTTTTTTTTTTTTTTTTTTTTTTTTTATTACATTAATAAAGAAAACATTCATCGTTTGACATTGAATAGCTTTTAAGTAAATTATACATCGTGTAATTGAATCTTAATATAATTATCAAAATTTAAAATTTGAAATAATGCACCGAGGTGATAAAATTATTATTATTTTTTATTATACTTTCTGTTTCTATAATATTTTCAACTCTTTATCAAAATAAATAACACATTTTCTCTATATAAATATAATATTTGTATATTAAAGCAGTATGTCAATTAATTTAATTTTATTGCATTCTTTTACCACATTCTTAATAAAAATTAAATATTTTAATAATTCCGATTAATATATCTTGTTAAATAATGTTTCAGAGAAGTTGTTATTTCATCAATATAAAAATGTTCACCATGCAAAATATAAATTTAATATGTGTAAACTAAAATTTGTACGCTGAATTTCGAAAAATTTATTCGATGAACTATTAACCGAAAAATAACATCGTCGAGCATGAAAAAGATGCACGATATTCCTTTAAGAAGTAAAATAAAAAGCCCATCGTCAATTCACTTAACCCATCTTCAAACGAGTGAGCGAGTGGACTAGTGGACGGCCATTATCCATCTCGCGTCAAAGCAAAGGCGCGAGCTCGCGCGTGACGAAAATATCATTATATCCGGAAACGGATTGGAATTCCACGCGTTCTTATATACATATATAAAATGCAAGAGTTTCTTCGCTGACAAATTGCCGAGGCGGCGTTTTTCAAAATCTCGCTTCTAGCTCGAGCAAAGGCCATTGTGTATCGGCAACAGAAACGCCGCTCGACCGGATATATGTTTGGAAGAGCTCGCGCGCACGACGCGCCTCTCTCTCTTTCTCTCTCTCTCTCTCTATGTATATGTATATGTGTATAGATGATGTGTTTGCTTTCGCCGACTAAAGTCTCGGATAGCTCGCGTGGAGTGATTAGTAACACCTTTGGTTACATTCAAATCGAGCATCTAGTATCACCGGAGTCTGTGATCTCTTTGTGGGCATCGTCTCCGTTCATTCGTATGCAAATGCTGGTCGGTTGACTTTTTTTATTTTGAGCTCCGCGGGCACACATAAGAGAGAAAGCCCTCGAGTCTTTTCACCATTGCCGCGCTGCGCTGTTTTTGACGAGAGAAAGACTCGCAGCTAAACACCTACACAACACATTGATGTCCTCTCTCTCTCTCTCTCTCTCTCTCTCTACGATGCGCAAGATATTTTTCTTCTGAATGCAAATGCGCGTTATTTATTTCACGAGAGAAAGAAAGAGACAGCGGATTTTATTGTATCCCATAAGAGTAAGTTTTGTCACAATTTTGATAAATAAGAAGAACATTATTCTAATTTTGTTTTTTTTTTATTTTTTATTTTTTTTGTTTTAGATAGACGTGACGTTTCACAACTGTTACATGAATGAATGTAATCTGATAATGGATCTAATAAAGGATCTGTAAATACATACATTATTTTTCAACATTTCTTAAACAGAATTTTTTATTTCCATTTTACATTGATATTTAATCGATGTATTTTGTAACGTCGAAGTTAAAATAAAATAGAGATGTGAATTATTAACAAGAAAAAATAAACATATTTTTTGTTAAAAATAAATAAAAAATTATACCAAGCTATGATCTTTGCACATATCGCAGTATAATGAGTATTATACCGTTTAGTTAATCCGATAATTTTAGGATGCATAAGAAAAAAAAAAAACATTATTTATTTTCATTTTACAATTTTATAAATAACTTTGAACAATAATTATTATCAATTCTTCCAGATTATAAATTGAAAAGCCAAGTACTTTTAGAACGAATAAAACGTATTTATTTTATTTATTTATTTACTTTTTTTTTCATCTTATTGCGTTCAAAATTTAAAAAAAAAATATTTCTCTTCTTTAGACGCAAGAACTTACTGCGATTTACACAATAACGCATACAATTAGAGTTAACGAGAAACGTTAATATTCTCGTTTAAAGTAACGAAAATTATCGCGATAAATGGCGCACTACCGGTTAAATCGTAAAAAAGCACACACATACGCACAAGGAGAACTTTTTTCTTTTTTTTTAAACACGCGAGTAAAACGAGGCAAAAGTGTAAGTGGTCGAAAGAAGCGCTCTCTCTCTCTCTCTCACTCTTTTTCTCTCTCTCTCTTTATCTCTGTACACATTAAAGTCTGCACCAGCGCCGCTTGTGTGTCACGAAACAATGAATGCCGTTTTCTTCCTCTCCCTCGCACTCGCATGTGTTTATAGATATATATATATATATATATATATATATATATGTGCTCTCGACGAGCTCCTTTTCCCCTTTTTATGAGAGCGCGCGCGAGTTTATACCCGCGAAGGAGAGAGAGAGAGAGAGAAAGAGAGAGAGAGAGAGGGAGGGAGGGACCGAGAGAGATAGAGAGCGACGAGGACGACGACGACGGCGACGGCGTCTGGTGTCCATCTCACGCCATTCGTGAGCTCTCGACGTGTGTTGTACGTATACGTACAGAGAAGCGCGTTGCGCGAGTCAACGAATTAATATATCCGCTTTTTAATCCCAATGTATATAGAGGTTAACTCCATTCGAGGGACTTAACCGAGAAAACGAGATAACGCATGCTCTTCTGCGCGGGGCCACGCGACAGGAAGACGCTCTTCTCTGTGCACCGGATCGCCGCTCAGAACTCCCTCCGTTCGTCCTCCCGAAAAAAAAAAAAAAAGACGAGATAGAAAGAGAAAGAGAGCTCATCTCCATTTGCGGTTGTATATGTGTACTTATACTCCACGACTTATCCACTCGTTTCTCTTCTCTACTCTTTCTCTCTGCTTTTCAATCTCTCGGCTCGCTTCTTTGTCTGGCTAACGCTCGGGCAACTTTACTTTCACTCGTTCTTCCTCGCTTTTTGTCCCTTTCTCGGGATGAATTGAGAGTACACAAATGTATAGACGAGCGCGTGTGCGTTAATGGTGTATACATGTATACGCAGTTCATCCATGGTTACTTCGCGACGTATATTTTTGTGTACATACGCACATAGACGCTTATAACGCGATGGTGCGAGTGTGCCTCGCTACGATTAATCAATTAAAGAGGGGCCCGAAAACAAGTCGTGACCACTTCTAAATTTCGACTCTTATTCTACCTTGGACTCGAAATTTTCGTTGATCTATAGAGACAATTCTAAATAAGTTCAATCGTTCTGCAAAATTTTTTAGTACAACTGTTTGAAACGCATTCGTTTTCTTACATTGATTGCTTAAACTTTAAATTGACGCATGCGTGAACATTTAAAATTAGTCTATCAATTTATACGATTAAGAAAATGAATAGTATTAAGCTTTTGCTTAATCTATGACTTTTTGACAAAGCATCAATTCGATGATATTAAACGTAAAATAATAATGATGGATAAAAAATTTTAAATGAAAAACAATTATTTATATCGCAAGTAGGATTAAAGGCACGAAAAAACTTAAAGCTTTGAATTCGAAACATTAATCACAGTCCGCAGTATACAATCATTAGAGGAATAAAGGTGGACATTAGTTTGCAAGTCCAATTAAAAGCCCATGACATAAGGTTTAAAATATGCACTTAAATAAAACGCATCGTTTTCGCACCTTTCTCACCGGGACACGCACACACACACACACACACACACACACACACACACACACACACACACACACACACACACACACACACACACACATATACATTAGTTTCCTCCGAATTCGTTCTCAACGTTCTTTTCACGTTTAAAAAGAAAAAAAAATGAAATAATAACATACAGCGGTTATCGTTCGCGCTTATTTTGCTACGGTCTCCCGAGCGAATGATTCCACCGTAAGGTATATACATAGATATATAATACTAACGTATACAAACACGTATACATTTATTCACGGCCATGCGACTCAAATTTTTCTCTTCCCTTTAATTCTCCCCCCATACCGATATCTCTCTTTATTTATACACGTTTCTTCCTTTCTTTCGCTTGATTTCCTCGCTCTTAAGACGTCATCGTATCCACACGCACATAGAGAGAGAGAGAGAGAGAGAGAGATAGAGAGAGAGTCGCGGGCGACGTTTGACCGCGCATCCGATGAAGAATTACCCCTTGGTCATATAGGCCTTGAAAAAAATAACTCGCGACGGCTTTCTCGCGGAATGAAGATCGCGCGCATGTGCTGCACACACACTCCCGGCAAAACATTATAATCTAGTCGGGGGTTTATTTTATGGCGTGTAATCCCCCGTGTCGAGGTGCGAAAGGCCCTCGTAACTCTTTTGTTGGCACCGCGGGGTGTCTCGCTCTCTAACTTTCTCTCTCTCTCTCTCTCTCTCTCTCTTTCTCTCTTTCTCTCTCACACGAGAGCGGCAACTAAAGCCAACCGCTAACTAATTCCCCACCATGAATGCCTCGCGACTTTTTCACTCCTCTTTTACTTCCTTCGTACGTTTTTTTTTTCTTATATGCTTCGCGCTGTGCTCCTTTTTTTATCTTTCTTCCATCGTGAGTGGATGGCCGAGCTCTTCTTTTAAAGCAGAAAGTGCAGGCGAATGCAAACGCGCGTCCGCAGAAGAGGTTCGTTTGTTTGCTCCGCTTTTCGTTTCTCTTTTCAACTACTCTCTCTTTCTCTCTCTCTCTCTCTCTCTCTCTCTCTCTGTCTCTCTCTCTCTTCCTTATAACTTCGTTCTCTCTGACGTTTTTTACTCTTTGGACGTCGTGTTGTACGTGTGACTCAAAATTTTTTTAAATTTTGCACGCGAGAGAGAGAGAGAGAGAAAGTGAGCTTCGCATCGCCACAGAGTGGATATTACATGTTAATTATTATAAATCAATTTTATCTTATTAAACATCAAGTACTCGGTAGTTTTTAATTAAAATTCAATTTTTATGCTAATTAATATAAATATTTTTTTTATTTTTTAATTACAACGCGTTTTATTTTACGATGTGAATTATTTGTATTATCGTCCTTGTGATCAAAATAAGGCGGTTATAAGTTAATTTTATTATATTTATAAATAAAATGTTAAACACTGTTAAATAAAATAATAAAGTATAATGCAATTAAAAAATTATTTTCGACTATATTTTATTAGAACTTAATCCTTATAAGTATATGTGTATATTATATCAATATTCCCATCAGTTCTAAAAATATTTTAAGCAAAATAATTTTTAAAAAAATGACAAATGAAATGAATAAAATTAACATGTTTTAACTTCCTAACTAATTATAAAATTTATTACCAATATTTATATTTTATCGATTCATTTAACATACACCGAGCCAAGTATTTTATCGAGCATGCACTTTCTGATGAAAAAGTTCAAATCGATCGAAAAAGTTGAAAGCATACTTTTGCAACCGTTGGAGCTTAGCTCTCCACCCAAAAAAACTACAAAACTTACAACACATCGCAGTCCGAAAGGCAAAAATTATGTCTTATCACGTTGCAGCGTAGCTACGGCGTCTACATTTTAATCCTCGCCTCGTATATGTATATACGAGCAATTTGCGTGCATCGCTCGCGCGTGCAGCGTGCGCATCTGACGGAGGAGGGCTAAAGAGCGCACTCCATTCTCTGGAGTGGTCGGCGGAGCGCGCGTGCGCTCACTTGCGCGAAAATTATCCGTCTCCGGTGCGTGCGAACTCCTCTCTCTCTCTCTCTCTCTCTCTCTCTCTCTCTCTGTCTTCGTGAAAAATACGCCGTGGGCGTCCCTCGTCGTTTCTGCGTCTGCAAACAAAAGTAAACCGAGCGCCGCGCAAATGCGTATACGTGCATATACGTATACATGTATACAGATATGTATATGTATACAGATACACGCATACGTTTAACTCGCGCCGCCCACCTAACGCTCGCGCGAGAGTCTACTCTCGGTAATGTGTACGCTATGTGCTCCGACTCTTCACTTGATGACTCCACTAACCATCCAATTCGCGATAAGCAGCTCGCTTGCTCGCTTCTATGTAATCTGAGCGATTAGTATTCCAACCGCCGCCGCCGGTGTGCCGTATTTCAATTAATAACTCATTTTCCTCCGGATTTTACGCGTATGACGCCAAACGCGAGATATTCTAACTGTTTCATTTTTATTTTCTTTTTTTTTTTTTATTTTTCTTTAATTTTTTAATTTTTTTTTTCTATTGTCGTAAATATTATCAATAACTATTTTTGTTTTAATTTATAAAAAAAATTTAATGAAAAATTTTCTGATAAAGAAAAATATCCTAATTTTTGATCTATTATATTTAATAAATACAGATACGATTTGTAACAAATTTATATTTATTAAATGTTACTCTTGGTTGAAATTCAACTAATTTTTATTAATATTTTAATAATAATTTAAACCCTACTTTTGATTATTTCATATACGTTTTGATTTTCACATATTTGCAATGATAAAATATTTTTTTCGCACACGTTTTGTTAATCAAATTTGATTAAAAAGATTTAAATAAAATAATTTCATTTTTAAAATAAAGATATTTTCTACAATACGCAAAAGTTTGAGTAAAAAAATAAAAAAAGTATTGATTAACTTATAATTTTTTTGTAATTATATTTAAAACAAAGAAATAACAAAATAAATAGCTGCGTTAATATTTATCTGAAATGTTATAAAATCGACTTATAAATAAATGCTTTTGTATATTCAATTGTTTGCAAAGCTTTTCAGTATTACGTTCAACCAATACAAGATCGATTTATTTATTTTAAAACCTTATCAATTTTATCGTGTAAACAATGGTCGACGTCTTCATTCGATGTCACATTTGCCATTAATTAGCGGGAAGTCCGACAACACCAATCCGCAGGGAACAAAACTCAAGCGGAACTTTTTTGAGGGATGTGTTGCGTCGTCAACAACCCCTATAAAAAACACCCCCTTAACAAACCGTGAGCTATAAACAACCGTAAAAACAATAGTCAACGTCCCTTTTCCTTGTATGCAAGTATACACATACGAGTACATAGCCGCTCCACGCGCGATCTTTCATATATACGTACATAAATTATGTTCATTTTTTTTTTTTTTTTCGCCATCTCGAGCACCGACACACAAAGGCAAAACGTTTGACCGCGACGCGCGCGCACAACTCACGAGTCAAAGTTATATCGGGTATATGCATAACGCGACGAGATATAACGAGGTGTATGAGTTGAATCGCCGATGGCACATCGAGAAAGCTATGTGTATACGTATACAACGCGACGGTATAACGCATCCGAACGAAACGTTAAAATCACCCTCCGACAAGGCGACGGGTAAGCCGTGACTAATCGATGAACACGCGCAGCCGGTCTCTCAATTTCTTGCTCTTTCTCTCTTTCTCTCTTCATTTTTCTCCTTCTTATTCGAACTCTCTCTCTTTCTCTCTCACACACACACACACACACACACATTGTCGAATCGCATACCGAATTCACGCTCTTTTGCTTACATAAAAAAGTATATCGATTTCGTTGACCGTTTGTACAACTTTATAGCTGTTTGAATAAAAGTGAAGTCTGCGATTATATGTTTACAAGATTCTAAATTTTTTTTTTTTTTTCGTTTTATACTGCGGTTTAACGTCAATTAACATAATACGCGTGCATAAATAAATTTATTAAAAAATATATATTTACGTTTATTTAAACTTTTAAAATTTTTAAATTAATTTAACTACAATATACTATTCAAAATAATTTTATCGCGATAAATTGAATCATATACGATTTAGAAAAAAAAAAAAAAAGAAAAATTATTTCAAGTATCTCAAAAACTCAATAAGAAAATAACCGGGACTTGAAAATTTTACCGATTATTTAATCTATGAAGATTAAGAAGAATCAAAGCGAATATAGCACAAGAATTTCTTTTTCCACATACACGCACACAATAGTACTTTACTTAAGCGGTTATAATAAACGTTCTTTAAAGACTTGCGTACAAATAGTCGCAGTCGAATGACAATACGCGCGTACATAAAAATACATACACGTCTATTCAATAACTTTGAACTGTTGATTACACGCGCACGCAGAGAAACCCGCTCCGCTGAATCTGACTCACCCTCGATGCGCACACTCGATTGAACTCGCATGTACATAACGCAAAAGGTACCCGTTTCGCGCGAACAAACGCGCGCGCGCGCGCGCGGGAGGGAATGGAATAGGGCGAAGAATGGCAAACGAAGTAAGAGAGAGAGAGAGAACTTGTGGTATGCACGTCGGAAGGGGAGAGAAATCGCTTGTTTCGGGTAGACATTTATGTTATAAGATACACATGTATATGTATATGCATCGCTTAACACGCCACCGTATAATGTATATACATATACGCACACACACACACACACACACACACACACACATGTATATATATAGTTAAACTGTTTACAGGTCACGTGACGATGAGGCAAGTTCGAGGGGGCATACATATCGGCGTCGATGAAACATAATGATGAGCCTCGCGGGGTGCGGCGGGCGGCGATCGCAGTAGCCCCAGAAAAACCGGCCGTGGATGGTGCCGAGATGGATTCGTTAAATGCGGTCAACCGTAAGAGGTTACGGTTTCCCATGACGACTTTAATTTCGTCCATTGTTCGATTCTATCTAAGCGCGTTTATGTATGCGTTAATGTGTATATACATGTATATACATGTACATAAACGTGTACGAAAGCTCGATTATGCGTAAAAGAGCGACGCGAGTGTGCGAGACGAGTGCGTCGTTATCGTTGACTTTGCGAGTTCTTTATCGGGTGCAGCTCCTGCATCGCGATTACCCTTTTTGCGCCGTCATCGTCATCTTGTTTATGTGCTTAGGTTAATCTATACGAGTTACAAGGGTTCTAAGATTTATCAAGCAGAAATTTTTTTTATATATACATATACAGATATGCGATACAAGATTTTTCAACGGTATATCGATTTTATTGATCATTTAATCGAATACTTATAAAAAATAATGTTCATACAAGTATATTCAAAAGGAAAAATAAGCGCATTACAAGAAAACAAAATTTGTTTTAAAATGACTTACAGTTATTACCTAAGTTACTAGAAAATTTTATAATTAAAAGAATTAAAACAATTAATACATTGTCATTCGATGTAAATAAAAAGTGTATAAAAATTATATTTAAATAAATGAAACAAAAATTAAATCTAATTCCATTAAAAATTGTAAAGCTATTTACATAGATGACATCATTATAAATGTATTCTTGAATGAAAAAAAAAAAATTATCATTTTATTAATAATATTATTTAAATAAACAAGAAAAATTATCTTTGCTTCGTTTATAATACCAAAAAATTCCAAAAATATATATTTTCCATAAGTATTAAAAGATTAAAATAAAATCATTATAACCATTTGATTGATTCATTATGTAATATCGAGATATGGAAAATTATTAAAATAAAAAATATAATGTTAAGAATTACTAAATAAAATTCTTAAATTTAAAAATAATTTTTTTTTTTTTAATAAAATTACGCAATTCAAAAATGTATAAATGTCCTTATTATATAAAAATCACTAATCTTTGTATGGTATATTAAAGATTAACTATGACTTATAATTGATACAAAATGATTTTAAAATTGAATAAAATCATTTAATTTCATTTTAAATTCATCGCGTCATAATTATCAAAAATAAAGCTCAACAAAATCAGCAGCGATCTCGCGCGCGCTTGTATAATTAAAAATCTACAAAGGTCAATCAAAGCAATCCACGTACGTTTCACGGACGTATATATAGTATGTATATATGTACATGGTAACTCTTTCGTCCATTAAAATTTCAAGCAAAACCAAGCGACGGCTTTCTTCGAATCCTTCTGCGCTATTCTTTTTTTCGCGCTCGCACGCGCCCGCAACGCCGGCAGCGCCGCGATAAGCTCGCCGGGATTAATTACTTCGAGGCCGAGTAATAATCCGGAGCGGTAGGAAAACCGTACGCGAGCCGCGGGGTCAACTCGCTCTCGACCCTTGGCTGTGTATATACATATAAATATATACATCCTGGATAGCGACGCTCATTGACTGGACTTTCTCTCTCTCTCTCTCTCTCTCTCTCTCTCTCTCTCTCTACTACGTACGAACGCGGCTTGGCTCAATCGCGCATATAGACCATCTGCTGCTTGGAATCATCGTCGAGTAAGTTCTTGTTATTATTATTGTTGTTATTATTATTAGCGATGTTCTTGAGCTTGCGCTCGTAGCAGTTAGTTAATGCATAAGGCTGCTTGTGTATCGCGCGTGTGTATACACTCATCGTCGCCTGCGTCGCGCTTGCGTTCATTCAGTCCCTCGTTTCATTCATTCATTTCTTCATTCATAAAATGCGAGATAAGAGAGAGAGAGAGAGAGAGAGAGAGAGAGAGAGAAAGGCTGATCACGCTTGGCACGAGTCATTGGCGCGTTCTTCTACGATCTCGGCAATTAACAAGCTCTCTCTTTGTATCTCTCTTGCTCGGTTCATTCAAGAATCATGGCACGAGAATTCCTTAAGGTTAGCGCGCGCGAGTCACCAATTTTACGCGCGCTATTTGTGTTACCAGCCGGCGTCTACGTCGTTCTATACGCCATTTCTCTCGCTTGCGCTTTCATTGTCTTTATACGCGGTTTATATACATACATATATAAATATGTGTACGTGTATAATATAGCAATATAGCACGCGCACGCCCAGATATAATTGACGAGGCAGCTTCAGAGCGACAGATTTTTTCGGCAAGTGCGCCAGCTTTTTTCTCGGAAAGAGACGCGAAGACGCGCGCGCGTTAGCACCCGCTGCTCGTTTACGCCGACGAAACGACTGAATATGAATGGACTCACGACTGTGGACATTTAAAGTTTGCCTTATTTGCGGAGTTATTCTTGTATTTTTTTTTTCTTTTTTTTTTTTTTTTTTTTTCTTTCACTTTTTTTCGAACACATTTGCCGAAACGCTATAATATCGTAGCGAGAGTACTTGTTTGGTACTTATTTCTTACGCGCAAACGAATGATTTATGAATGTTGGTTAAATATACTCAATTTTTTTTTTTTTTTTTAAATCTTTTTTGAAAAGTATTCGTGAAGTAGAACTCATATTTAAAATCATACGCGAGTAACTAAAAACGAAGCGCAAACATTTATAATACGAGGCACTTGAATACCAAAGTTTTTTAAAGCCGAGTTCTTTGTGTTTATTTAGTATATCGATACACCAAAATCCTACGTTCAATGTTTAAAATTAAATTTCAAACGATAATTAAGTATTTAAATTAATAGAATGTGATTAAAAAGGTAAATTAACAATATTATTTACTTGTTTACAGTTAAATGCCTCAACGTGTGTGATATTCCGAGTCCAAACATTGCAACGAATAACCGCTCGAATTATACCGGACGAAAAAGTATACCTACTGATTGCTCTGTCGCATTATGTTATAATGCGCCCACGAGGAGCCCACACAGCGAGTCGAGATATTTAAATTGCACGAATTACAATCTTCATTAAGCAATAAAACCTCGGTGGTTAATTGTCCATACTGTAATGAAATACGGCAATTTTTTTCCGCGAATTTCGTTGGGAAGAATTTCGTGTATTTTTTTTTTTTTTTTTTTTTTTTTTTTTTTTTTTTTTTTTTTTTTTTTTTTTATTGCCTGTATAATCAAATTGGAATTTTTATGACAATTTCTTTTGAGTATAAAATAGATACTATTATAAACATTCGTAGTTTCTTATATAGTTATCGAAAATTTTTTTCTCTTTTTTTATAAATATTTTAAACTTTTGACAGTTTTTTATTTTATTATAAATAATTGAACAGAGTAATAACTTAAAAAAATGGCGATGGTTACTTTTATTACCGAAAGAATAAAATAAAGTAAGAATGACCCCGATGATGAAATTTTTTTTTATTAAACAGAAAACGGAAGCGGAATTGTCCGTTTTAGCGTCTCGTTATTTAACGTACAGTTATTGTTCTTTGTCGGTATTTAACGAATTTTTCGGTATACTATCCTCGTCGTTTACATGTAGAATTTATTCCTCTTAAGATCAAAGCGTGCGGGCTTTCATTATTTCATAGGTCCGGTTTGGATATTACAAAACGAGAGCTTGGACACATTATTAAAAGTAATTATACAATATTGTATATACGTCGGAATAAATTGGTGGGTTACTTTACAATAATTTTCTCAAATTTGCGCCATTATGTGCGTTAGTATATGAATAACAACGGAAAACATAGTTGTTCACAATTTTATTATCCTTTATTTAAATCTTCATTCATTGTACATAAATCGAAAGGCATAAATATAAATAAAAAAACGTGATTAATGCGAATTCATGCGTAATCTATCGTTCGCCATCTCAAATCCCGCACTTTTTGATTACTTCACGAATCACAATGTGTATATCTTTTAAGATAAATAATACCCAATATGTACACCTATTTAAAGAGCAAGGAAAACGCAGTCGCTTAATCCCCTAACATTAAACAAACAAAACCACGCACGCATCGAACAAAGATATTCTCGAGTGCAAAAATGGACCGATAAGTGGTACACGCGCGACTTTACGCGCGCAAAAATCTTTATCGAGCGTGCGCGCGTAAGCTCAACGCAAATCCATGCGTACATGCGCACTTGCGATCGTTTAAGTGCTCCGAGCGCAGCTGTTACAAACGCAACCATTTCCACGGCCATTATCGAAATATCGATTCACTCCATCTCCATCTCTCTCTCTCTCTCTATAGCTCTCCCTCGTGTGTGTAAGTGCGCGTGTGAACACGAGCAACTCGTATGTATATGAGCTTTCATGCATATACCTAGAAAGCGAGAGAGTAATTATGATCGGGCTCCTTTGGTACTATACACTTGTTGGGGCAACCGGGCCTTAAAAATTCGTAATAAACTCTTTGCGAATAAACGTTTTAATGTACGTACTCGTACGGTATTCGCGCGCGTATGGCATTTATGCATGTAGACGAGTGGCAGCAAATGGCCATGATGAGAGCGAGATATTTCATTTCAATTTTATTATGATTATTATTATTATTTTTTGTTTTTTTCCTCTTATTCTTCTTCTTTCTCTTTCGAACGTTTAAGTCGCTTACGCGGTTACGTATTATACGACAAGTGTTTATTGTTTCTTTAGAAAATGACGCTCGTTTATTAAACCAATACGCGTTCGTTGAAAAATCGTTTGCAGCTTTTTATTTCAATACTAATCGTGCATAAAATTATCAATTTTACTTGTTCTACATACACATGATTATGTTAAAATGTTAAATTGCGCCTTGTAACAATTTTTATGAATCATACTTATATGCAATATATTGAATAATGTTCAATTGTACCGAGCTTTGACACAAGTAAATTATTGTGACAATAATTAAATTATGAATATTATTTAAATTTAAAATTATGAACATTATTTAAAAGTATTGGCACGAATAATTATTCGTTTTTCAAAATTAGTATATGTAAATAACATCTATATTTTTTAAATAAAAAAATACATATTTAACAAAATAGGTTTGCTTATAATACGAGCGACATATAGTGTATAAAAGTTTATACAGAAGCAAGAATTGATTATCTAAATATACAAATGGG
This sequence comes from Chalcis sispes, assembly GCA_949987625.1. NCBI lineage: Eukaryota > Metazoa > Arthropoda > Insecta > Hymenoptera > Chalcididae > Chalcis > Chalcis sispes. The sequence goes on from OX465094.1 coordinate 69,012,672, forward strand.
TGCGCGCGTAAAGATGAGTTCCGAGAGAGGGATAGAGAGAGAGAGAGAGAGAGAGAGAGAGAAAGAGAGAAATTTTCAAGAATTGAAATAAATGGGTAAAAAATTCGTGCAGCTATCTCGGTGTATATAAAAAGAGTGGGTGGCACGCGCCCGATGCCGTAATTTTAATTCTAAACGGTCGACGCGGCGACGGCGGCAGCGTCGTACTCGTCGCTCTATGTGTGTAACACGAGACACACCGGAAGGGACATCAACCGAGTGTCACTCGGTAATTTAGGAACTCCTCCTCTCTCCTCCTCGCTCGTGTCTCCGCGCTTCTCTCTCTCTCTCTCTCTCTCTCTATCTCTATCTATCTCTTATACGCGTGTGTATCCATGTAAAACATTGTGTTTATCCTTTTTTCAATTCATTCATCTCGTGCATCATCTAATTACGTCAGATCTTATATTTTTCTTTTCTTTTATTCAGTAACCGAGAGGGACTTTAATTTTGGTCCTCTTTTACATATCTAAAGTAATTTATGCATTTAAAGACTTTTCTTGCGCGTTCTACATGTACATGCATACACACACACACACATATATATATATATATGTGTATATATATCTTTCTTTCTCCTTATATCTATCTCTCTTAAAAGTTTTTTAATGCATAATAATGCGGAATTTCTCGTTTATTCAAGTTGTAACAATGTGGGTAACTAACAGTCGATTATTGAAGTTATAGACTTGGCCAATAAAATTATTAATATTTCAAATAGTTTACAAAAATAAAAATGTATCTCATGCTTTATTTGTGCAAGGATAAATTTATTGAATTTTCATCGTTTATTTTTTATCGATACTTATCCATTTGTGTATAATCAAATTAAGCAAATTATAGCTGTAGTTTAATAATTATTAATAAACCATATGGGGATAAAAATACCTTATTGACTTTCGTTTAGATCGTCTGCTCAATAATTAAATATCTATTTCATTCATAAATTACAAAATTATATTTTGAATAAAACGTTAGGAAACATTTTTCATCTAAACTTTACAACAAATGGTATAAGTTCGTTGGATAACTTTTTTGCTTGTAAATTATATTTTTGAAATTAAATTTATACATTTTAATCGTGATAAATTACGATTGAATCTTTTTGATTAATCTTAAGAAAAAGAAAAAAAAAAAAAAAATTTTTTAAATTACGCATCGAGCGCGAATGTATATTACGCATACGTTAACCGCTAAATTAATATATCGCGTTGCAGGCATAATATTTTTTTTTTTTTTTTTTTTATCTTAAGTAACAAACTTTCGTCATCGGCTTCCGTTTTTCTTAATCATAAACTTACATACATAGTTAAATTATCAATTTCCTGTGTCCGTTGAGTCGAGAAGGCAAACAGAATTTAGCAGCGCGAGGGATTCTTTAAGCTCGCGCTGAAAAGTGATTGAATCATTCATTCGGTCTTATGGATCTGCGAATCATGAATCACGAAGAGTTAGAGATGACTGCCATACGACGCGACGACGTATTGTCGACGAATATGTATATATGTATAAGTACGCTCGAAGCAAAGAGAGCTTTCGCATGTACATATAGCGCTCTTAGTTATATCGCCGGTGCAATGCAATCGCGTGACCGCTCGTTTTGCGAGCAGTCGTAATCGCCGACGAGCATGACCTCCTTTATTTCGATCGCAACGATGATGACGACGACGACGACGACGACGACGATGATCATCGTAATAGCGGCTAGCGCGACGTTGCGCCGATGAAAATCTCTCGATTTCGTCTTCGGTAGTGCGCGCGCGATCGCTTCTATTCAAAACTCGAAGATTGCGGCAACGCTTTGACATTTTTTTAATAATATTTTAACGCCAAGATCAAACGAATAAAATATATGTTATACGTTTATTCGTATAATATGTAATTGCCTTAAATACGCATTGTGTTAAAAAAGTATTTTAAAAATTCAATAAATTACGCTATTTCGCGTCATTTTATATGTATCATAAACATAACTCTGTGTGTAGAAAAATAAAAGAACATTGTAAATAAATTAATAAACAAACGGTATGAAAGAAATAAGCAAAGTAAATAAAAAAAAAAAAAAAAAAAAAAAAAAAATTGGCGTATCAATAAGTTTCGCCGTTAGCGAATTAAAGCTCGAACAATAGAAGGTCCTTATAAAGGCCATTACTATCGAACATTGGTCACATGTGCCCACATATACACATATATATGTGTATAAGAAACACGAAGAAAAGAGATTGGTACATATAGGTATATATGTGCGAGCGCGTGAAATCACATCGTAGAAGGGAGAGCGGAAACCCTGCCTTAGCCAAATACTAACACACACACACACACACACACACACACACACACGCGCGCGCGCATGTACATATACGTACATGCGCGTACACTTACGTACGTAGACAGGCAATTAAAGCTCGGCGTTTTATCATTATATTTCTAAGGTTTCACGAGACGAACGTAATTATACACATTGGATTCTGTGTACTTACGGCTACGTGTACAAATGTGTTTATATTTGTAAGAGCCCTCTCGAATCTTTAACAAAATAACGTCGTTTGACTCATTTATTTTGAAAAATGCCCTTTTTTGCAATTTTTTTGTACACAGTTGTAGTAACAAGATTAGATTTTTAACAAAGTATCTTATTTATACTCGTAAATTTCAGCAATACTCGATAACAATACGTTTACGAATAAAACACTTTTAAAAAAAGTACGCCAACACACACTGACTACACACCAGTAACCAAAGGCCCATAAGCTCGTTACTTTTTTTATCTATTTTTTTTATTTTCATCGAACGCGACGTATAGTCGCGCGGATGTTGAGACGAGAGGCGCCTGGAAAATGCCCGTATGTCGCGTTTCAATTTAAGAACCGTCATAAACCGGATGCTATTTAGATAGATGCACGATGTGTGTATGTATGTATGAGTGAGTCAAATAACAAACTGCGGAAATAGGCCACCACGACCGAACAGCGTTGATTGCTTCAATTATGTAGAAGGTGCTGATGTTGGCTACTGCTTTCAAAGAATCGTTTTGCTTTTTGGTCGATTCTTCTACGAACGTCGCGTTTTCGTTCCTCGATTTTCATCGTTTGTTGGACAAATTTTCTTTTTTTTTTATTTTTTTTATTTTTCATCTCGTTCTTTATGAAATTTTATCGTGCAATTTAGAAATAATACTTTGTTTCTTTTTATTACAGAGCTTTATTCAATTAAAAGCGTATCATACAATTATTCAAATTTTTTATTTATCTACCTCGTTTTTAAAACAAAAATAAAAAGCGATGCTTTGTATAAAAGCTAGATATTCTAATTTAATGAATACTATAACAAAACGTGATTTTCATTATTGTAAAAAGCACATTTATTTTATAATACTTTTATGTATTATACATATATGTGAATATAAAAATTAACACAAATTGGATTTTATAGTTTGCGAAAAATTGTCTTGCAATTTTTATAAAGAACCTTATAACTTTATATGACGATAATGAGATAATCGATTCTATTTTAAAATTAATTTTTATACAACAGTTTTGTTAAATTTTAAATAGCCAATGAAATAATTTTATTTTAGTCTTATAAAACCAATAATTAACACTTGTTCAATTAAGATGAAAAGTATTATTCTTTCAAATAAATACAATCAAACGTGTAGACATGAATTTTATAAGTGGCTAGAAATATTCAATAACTATTTTAACGATAATAATTTTTAGAATACGGTTATAGTTTTAGAATATATATTCGATACATTAATAATTATAAGTATTGAATTGAAATTATATTTATCTCCATAATGCATTTTTTGTACTATATATTATTTTTATTTATATTTTTATACATTTCTAAAGGGAAAAAAAAAAAAAAATAATCAAAGTTAAAGGTTCAAAAATTCACATTAGTCAAGTAATTAATCAAATTCAATGGACCATAAATTCAATTGATCGATAAAAAAAAATAATTAAACTCGCGTTAAGTACGTCCATAGTCCTTTAAATTCTTAAGAAAAAAATAAAGAAAGAATGGCGATCCACCACTTATCTCTTCGAGGCTTATACATTCACATACATACACATAAGAAGAAGCACACACTTTCAATATAAAATCAGACAGGCTTTTAAGCCTTTCCAGACCGTCCATTCGCATAATCGACTTCGATGTTAGGCTCGCGGATATTTTTGCACCATACACGTGAATTATATACGTCACAGTATTACCTTTTGATACAATAAGTCTATATGTAGAAGCACACGTTTTGCGGATATGTAGACGCGGTGACGTCGCGCGTGAGAAAAAGTCGAAAATAATTCTCGAGAAATAATTACACGGTCGTCCGAGAACAAAGCTAATTGAAGACGGTAAAAATCGTGGCGAAAGAAGAAGGTAAAAAAAGAAAGATGCGGAGGTATGGAGAAGAGTATAAAAAAAGTACTCGGATAGTTAAAGATACAAAGTAACGTGCAAATAGAAATGTATTCTTTTGTACCTATGCAATTGAAAATTATATTCTCTTGCTCGTATTTGCTCTCTATCGTTTTACTTTGTCATCTAACTCTTTCGTTATATAATTTCAATTCTTTCTCTCTCTCTATCTATCTATCTATCTATCTATCTATCTATCTATCTTTCTCTCATTCCCTGTAAACTTTCCTTGTACCGGCTACAGCAAAGATTCCGCGTCTCTCTTTTCAAGGGAGCGCGCGTTCAATACGTTATAATAAAGTTGAATCCACGCACAAGTAGGCCGAAGACTTACGACGATATGCGTTTCCGGCCACCGTATGCATGTGTGTGTGTGTGTATATACTTTCCCTCTCTCCCTCTCTCTCTCTCTCTCTCTCTTTCTCTCTCGCGAGCGAGCGAGCGCGCGTGCGTTCCTTTCATTCGTTTCTTCTTACAGTTCGTTTATACACACAAGCCGCTCTCGTTCTCTCCTGGTACACTTTTTTAATACATCTATCTTAATACCTCTCGAGTTTCTGCCGTTAACCACCTTATTTTTACTTTGTCTAATGTTTTATTACACCGTTTAACTTTATCATACGTCTTTAATTAAAAAGTATTACACATACTTATTAATTTTTCAAATGCTTAGTTTATTCAATGAAATTCGTCAATTGCCATCCAGATTATTTAACTTGTCTTGTCTTTAACTTATTCTCAACTCGATCGCAAAATATTTGTCTCCCACCGTTTCTCACCCTTTCTCTCCTACACACATTGTATATTCGCCACCCCGACATTACATCGTGCAAAGGACGGAAAGGAAGAGAGTAAATACGCGAAAGAGAAATAGAGAGAGAGAGAGAGAGAGAGCGTCAACGGCTGTGGCGAAGCGCTCATTCATTCGGTAATTCGTGCACGCAAAGCGCGCGCACCCGCTCGCGTCCATTCATTAATTTAACACTTTTGTGCGAGGCGGTGATACGGGCCTTCCGACTATACGATCGCGTCCTGGGAACGAGTCTTCTTAACTGTTTTGTACAACGTGATTAGGGCTAATGTCCGGATACCGTACCGCGTACACACACCCACGCGGTTATACGCTCACAACCTACGCACGGTACATTTTCGCACATATGTATAGATATATATATATATATATATATATATATATATATATATATATATGCGCAAATATAACGCGCTACAATACCCGACTGTGGCGGCTGGTGCATTATTCGCTCGTACTACTTTGTCTTTGCGTACTCTCATATTTTTTTTTTTTTTTTTTTTTTTTTTTTTTTTTTTTTTTTTTTTTGAGATACTTACTATTTGCAACTGCGTATCTATTATTTTACAAAAATAATAAATAAATTAGATTATAATAAGAAAACACTTTTAGCATTTTTTTTAATTAAACATCTTTAACCGACCCGCTGTTATTATAGCAATGTAATAGTAATTTAATTACAAAAAATAATTAATTTTATTATATATTTCAAAGGTTATATTACGCTATAATTAAAGAAACAACTTTATTAAATAATAATTTTCATATTCTAAACGTTTTTATACAGTATTTTTATTATCGATTAAATGTGCAAAGCCTCACACATAATTCAAAAGAAAAATACTCTATAAACATTTAATGTTTAAGAAAAAATTTATATATTATGTATCATCAAATCCATTTGTATTTTACACAAAAGTATATCGTTATTGTAAAAATAATTATTTTTTAAAAAACAATTAAAAATATTGTCTGCAATTAGCTTGAATAATTAATGTTTGTTAATTTTCAAGAAAAAAAAAATCGAAACTTACTTTAATTTATAAATGTAGATGTGTGTTTTATTCATATCTATAAGTAATGAAAAATAAAAATATTTTCTCAGTGTCTCAAAAATACAAAAAAAAAATTACCAGATATTTATTATTACCAGATCTACATTGCAAAAAATATGACCAGTAAATACTTTCTTTTAAATGCATTTTTGAGATTTATAATTTTTGTAATTTTATAAATATATTTTTATTTTGATAATATAATTTCTATAGTAATACAATTTTTAAACAATAAAATTTTACCACAACATATTTTTCATGCTATACAAATTAAAATATTCTCTACTGTTATATGTATAAAATTGAGATTAAAGAAATTTACATATTCGAAATTAATTGTGTTAACTTTTTATTTTAGTAATTTCAGTTTTAAAGATTATGATATATTAGATACTACTGGAATAAATAATAAGTTTGTATTTATTTTTTTATATAAAAATTTAATTTTTTCAAGCAATTTAGTTAACAAAGAAAAATATTTTTATATAACGAAATAATTAAAGAAGTAAAAAATACATATTTATAATAAAACTTATTTCTAGAAGAAAAAATGCATTGAGTACATGCATATAAATCTAACTTTATTATATATCTAAAACTTTTGTACTCACTACATTTTTTACTAAATTTTTATGGCCTTACCATAATGTTTATCGTATAAAACAAAAAAAAAAAAAAAAGAAAAAGAAAAAAAAGAAAAAAATTCTTAACAACTTTCGTTCGCAACTATAGAACGTTAACATTTAACAAAAAAAAACAAAGCAATAAATAGCAAACAGAGTAAGTATATACGAAATGGCAGTTTGGACTAGACAACTGATAAGCGTTCCACGTCAGACGCGAAGATTAACTCTCTCGCTCGCTCATCGTCGCTTATAACCGCAGCGACACATCTCTCCAATCTGCTCTCAAATCTGCTTACATAGGTATATAAGCGTAGTACGCGTGTACGCGGGACTTATGCGAGTCACTTGGGAGCGCGTGGCTACCGTACATATATACGTACGGCAATTTCGAACGGAGAGGTACTTGACTCTATCCTTGAATTTCAGCTAGCCGAGCGAAATTGACCGTAATCGAAACGCCACGTAGCCAATGTTTCATCTTCTCTCGGATTTTCACCAATTTTAATGACCCTTTTATGATAATTTGAATTGCGAATTATTCGTTAAATTGTATGTAACGCGAAAAAAAAAAAAAAAAAAAAAAAAAAAAAAAAAAATGATTCCACGTTGAATTTCAAACGTTGAAAAAAAATTTCATTATCCATCGTTATTACAGATAAAATTATTAAATTATATAATATTTAATTTATAGCTCTGAAGATAAATTTAATATACATCTTAATTTAATTTGTTGTATAAAGAAGAATATTTAATAAACCACTCGGAACAACAGTTTTATCACACAATATTTAATTCTGAGACTATATCTAGATATTATCGATTCAAAATAAAAATTTTTATTATTTAAAAATAAATAATTTACCTCTGTTAAATAAATATCATCCATTTTTTTTTTTTTTTTTTTTTTTTAAATCTGTATTTTTATTATATTAATTTTTTATAAAACTGTAGATTCGATAGAAATATCCATAGAAATTAAAAATACTTTAATTTCAAAAGGATAGAATAGACGGGTCATTATGTTCATAATTAAAATATAAAATGTACTTTTACAGACTATATGAATATAATAAATTATAAATTGTCTTATAATTGATAAATTACTTAATATAATAAATATAAAAATGTATTTTTTTTAAAATAAATGATTAATAATACACTAAATATAATCACGTTTGATAAATATTGTTTAAATCAACGATTGTAACACTAAAAGCACTATTTACATTCGAAAGAGTTAAAAAAAACACTTTCTTTATAAATAAGAAACAAATACTGCAATTAAAAAGGAAAAAAAAAAAAATCCAAAGTTCTTTTTAAGACACTCACCGCGTGTAATAACATCGTCAACTAAGCAAAATAGAATCGGAGTATGCGAGTCTATTAAAGGCTTCGAAGCAGTAGGAACGACGAGAGACACAAGGCCAAGAACCACCATTACGACATGGGGGAAGAAAAACCCCCATACTCATCGTACGTACGCCTGGGCGCTAAAACATCGCTACGTGCGTGTGTTACCCTCCCTCATATATGTATATCTATACACACGTAAGCGCGTCGTACGTATCTCGGGGTCTCTTATTCTGTTGCGCTCTGGTGTCGGGTACCAGCGCGCACAGCCGAGAGAACAAGAGAAAAAGAGAGAAGGAGAGGGGGAAGGGGAGAGAAGAAGCCCCATTCTAAAGCGAAACTAGTCGCCGCCCCAATCCGGAGCAACCGATGCTCCCTCTCTCTCTCTCTCTCTCTCTCTCGCACACACTCTCTTTTTCTCTCCTCTATTTCTCGTGCGAACGCTTATAAATTTATACGCATACATGTACACACACGTATACGTGCGCACCCCTAAGTGAAAACATAATGCGGCATAACACACCACCAAAAATCCATTGGTAATAATACATACGGCAAGCGCGCGAGATCGTAAATGCATTAACCCCCTGCGCGCTACACATATAGGCCGCGCGTTAATGTATATAATGTATATAAGCGCGTTTCCGTGTATACGCGGTACCTACATACCGTACGCAACTCGCTGATCGTTGACGCCGATTGTTGCGGCCTCCTTCTCTTTGTGTGAAAACATAGCTCCGACGATTCCAAGATGGCGATGTCAAAATAATAACCGTGAGGGGTAAAATACTTTCGAGGAAATAAGAAATAGCGTTGTTGTGCATCGCTTATCGAGTATATCGATTCGAGAAAGAAGAAAACGGGGCTTTATTTAAATGATTCTTTATAATTAAATAAACTTTGTTATAACGTTTGATTTTATTCTGATTTTCTTTACACCTCAATTACTTTCGCGTAGAATTATTTGAAAATTTATATCACTTCGTCGTAGCTTTTTATTAACGTCAATTCTATTTAAAACTAAGGTATAATCTGCTCTTTTTTTCTACCATTCTTTTTAATCGAATAGCGTGCAGATTTTAACCTGTTACTATACTAACAACTAAGGTGCAAAAAAACCACTGTACTTATTTAATAAATAATGCAAGTAGAGTAGGACTATGTGTTGTTACGTGTAAAGAGAGCTATATTACAAATTCATACATAGTATTCGCGGTTTTACACGCGTATGCAAAGAAAAGAAAATAGTAGTAAAGACTGACAAGAAACATTCAATTTTAATATTTAAATTACGGGATAATATATTCTTCAAAAATAAAAAATAAATTTCATTGAGAATAATTTTACCTAGATTAATAATAAAATTACTCTTTTATTTTAAAAAATTTATTTATTTATATTCATACTACGAACATGAATAGTGTAGAGACATTTAATTGATTTGGTTATAAAATATATATACTAAAATTCACATTAGAAATACAGATATTTTCTTAAAATATCAAAATTTTTTATTATAAATCTTCTAAATATACTTTCAAAATTAAATATTCATGAAAAAAAAAAAAAAAAAAAAAAAAAAAAAAATTAATGCTTATTTATTCAATAAAAGTTTTCTGAGTAAAGAAAATGTTCTTTTGCCGAGTAAATGAGGCATTTTAAATGAAACTGTTGACAAACTGCTCAAAAACACCGTTTCTTTTCTCTAAAAGAAAAATAAGTATCATGTAATATTAATGCATTTATGAAATTATTTAAATAAAATAAATATTTATTTAACTGAAATGAAAATTAATTTTTTTTTTTTAAACGAATAAACTTTATAAATATTCTTAACAAGGTCGTCAATTATTTCAATTAATTATGATGTACGAAATATTTGTTTCTCCGATTTTCTTGATTTTTTCTTGATCTTCTTGATTTTACAAAGTTCCAATTTTATTTAAAATTTTTAACTTAAGAGACGAAAATAAAAGGTAAAGAAATTAAAGTTAAAGGAAAAAAATAATACGTAAATTGAACAAGCGCGTCATTGTTTTCAACGCGAGACCAGATATGCGCATTAAACAAGGAAAAAAATAACAATAAAAGACGCGAGAGACAACTATAGGTGCAAGCTTGAGAGACGAAGATACATTATTTAGTATAGCGAATACGAGAGAGCACGAGAAAGAGTGAGAGGGAGAGAGAGAGAGAGAGAGAGAGAGAGAGCGAGAAAGTAGAGGCCATAGGAGAAGAGAGGCAGAAAGTAAATACCTTCGTCGCGCATACCAGCGAGAGCACTTGCCACTTGGCGCAATTGGCTACGCAACTGTTTACCGTCCCCTCGCGTTACTACGTGACGCTATGCCGCGCTGCAACTGAGAGATATCTCGAGAGAGAGAGAGAGAGAGAGAGAAAAGAATATTCCCCCTTCTCTCTCTCTCTCTCTCTCTTTCTCTCTCTCTTTCATACGTATAGCAACGCACACCGTGGGCGCTTCTTTGCCGTTGAGCTCATTACAAGAACGACCTCTTGGCCCTTCGCCGAATTCCGCAAACATCTCTTCGCGAATCATCAATTCAGGCAATTGAAGCCCACCGCGCTCTGCCCATCGCGTTGAAAAAAAGAAAAAATAATAAAAAACTAAGGCATCGAGCGATTATAGCTTGCGGCGCCTCGCGAATTCCATAGGCTTAAACATACATGCGACTCTCCCGCGGTACATCGACTCTTTACGTTTTCCTTATTGCAATATCCTGCGCGTGTTACTAAGTGTCTTATTATTTGCGCTTAGCGCTCGAGCGATATCTGGACCAACATTAGATTTTAAACTGTTTCACGGACTTTCCTATTAAGCTTATAGACAAAGTGTCGTTATACTTTAATTTAACGTCGCGTTTCTCTGTATACTTATCTTTATACGTGTACTTAGAGCTGCTACTTCAACACTTTTTCAAACCGCAATTGGGACAATTATATGAAAATAATTTACGAAAGAAAAATTATAAAAATATTATTATATCCATTTTTTAATAATTTACGTAATAATCATATGATAAAATTAACAAAAACATTAAATACGGTAAAATTTAATTTGCCTTTTTTAAAATTTATAATTACAAACATAGTCGAGCAAATTCTCAACTTATACATAATGTACGATGTGATTAAAATTATAGTAGTTCGTGCTTGTTTGAAGAATACGGATAATACACATTACTTTTACATTTTAAAATCGAAGTCGTTTTATTATTGATGCGCGTACTTTTGTTATACTTGCAAATGAACTTTACTTTTCATCACGCGATTGATGTGTGGATGAATCCTATATACATACATGCGGTCGGGGATCAAATAATTACTTTATAAGTTTTCTCCTTATCGCTACATAAAATGTTTAAAGAAAATTTAATTTAAACGAAGTTTATAAAATAAATGTTTATACTGTGTTAAGTCTATAATTTTAATGTTTTTTTTTTTTTTTTTTTTTTTTCTAATATATCAAGAAGTCACTCATTAAAAAAAATGCCTTTAGTTTTATTTAAAATATGGATTAAAAGTGAATATTCGCATAAAGAATCTTAATAAAAATAAAATAATAATCAACAAAAAGCCGATTACTTGCATAAGTTGAAACTTGCAGTTTTTTCCCAATTTTATCGTGCACTTATCTTTGAAATCGTAGATTGAAATTTTCACATAAACATAAGGCGAGCGAACCCATAGTAACGGTCGCAGATAAATCGATACGAAAATCTTGCAAACGCAATCGATCATTCGCGATAACAGACGAAATCGAGAGAAAGAGAAAGAGAGTCATATATAAGTACCTTGATATAAAAGCCGCGCAAGAGCTGCAACACGGCGTATATACCTCGTGATGCCGCGCGTACTTGAGGTAACTTACACACGTATACTCGTATACGTAAGTACTCGTGCGTTTACGCGGAGATATGCCGAGCACGTACGTGGGTAGGCCGCGAGGGTCACAATCCCATCTGCCGATCCAAACCGGTCGCTCTTCTCTTCTACTCGCTCGCTCGCTCTCTCTCTCTCTCTCTCTCTCTCTTCCTCGCTTTATTTTTTTCGTACTATGGTTATCTTGCTCTTCTCTCTTTCTACTTAATGCCAATCCTTATACTTATGCTCTTTCTGTCGTTTGATTTTTCTAATTATACGTGAAAATGTTTACTCGATGCTGGTTTTTTTTTTTTTTTTTTTTTTTTTAACGATACTAATTTGATAGATTGAAATCATTTTTAATATGAGAATTGATAAATTAATTGCTGCATTAGAAAATGTTAAATGATTGTTTGATCAAATGATAAATCGTGTGTATCTTCCACTATACAGAATCTAAAAAACTATGCGCTTACATTGAGTTTTTAACTTACTTTGAAGTTTATGCACATCAACGTTGTTATAAATTGCTAATATGCATATACCTTTTTTTTATAGCCAAAATAATAGAGAAGTCACTACTTTGGTGTCCATTCACCGAAAGATGTTGCTGTAGATTAAAAAAAAATCTGTACAGCTCGTCAAATCGTCTCTAGAAATATCAATTATTTCACGACGATATCAAGAGTGAAAACTTTCTTCGTTGTTAATTTTAAAACGAAGCTCTCCTCGGTCGTTTTATCACCGTGCCAGCTCTCGACACTCGGTTCATGCGCAACAATATACATATATAGTATACAAACGCGCACGTCGAGTCTGCGCGTAATCGCGTATTTCGAGCGCGCATATTAACGGCTCTTTAAAAGTAAATAGAACAATTGCTTGTACAAATAAAATAGTATCTCCAACAATTCGTCGGATATATACGTACGTACATGTAGTGTATATATATTATTCGTCTTTCTCGCGCGTAGCGCACAATACCCCCCGCATTGTGCACGCGCTACCGAGGCGAGCGACGAAACGAGCTCTTACCTATCATCGTAATCGCTCTCCCCTTAAACACATACGACCAAGCAGTCTTATATATATCTTTAACCCCGCTTACGTATGTATATACGTATACACATATACATAAACGCGTTAGGTTAACGTCGTCTCTTTTTCGTCTTCTCTATCACCGTCGCGCATTCATTGCGCACGGCACGCATTATAAGTGCGTCGCAAACACCATAGCAACTCTCTCTCTCTCTCTCTCTCTCTCTCTTTCTCTCTCTTACTCTCGGTTGGTGTAGACCCTTTGGAGTAGCGCACGCTGCGTCTCTCAAGTGAACGCGAGCGCTCCCATTATCTTATTTACGCCTCATTGTCTCAATGTGTATCATGCCGATATATATATATATATATTTTTTTTTTTTTTCTTTCTCTCTCACTCGCTCGCTCTTCTACACGTAAGCGTAGTTACGCGACAAAGAAACTCGTGTACGTATGCAAGCGCGTTACAGCTCGCGATGCATTTCTTTGTACGTATCTCCCTTACGCGTTCGAGCCGAGTCGAGCGAGCGATTCGCGTACGCGTACGTAAGTATACGCGAGCCTCGAGCTCTACGAACAGCTTCGGAGCCACATAGGCGAATGGTTTTGTTTATACTTACCGAGCACCGTCGCAGATTGCCACAGCGAGACTTCCCCGTTTATACCGTATCGCTTTACCGCAATTTTATTATGATTGTTGCGGCGAAAGCGCGATTTATTATCGAGGTAATTATACACGTGCGCGTTTAAAACGATTGGCTTTTCAAATTGATTAGTTTTATGTGAGATTTTTATAATTTTTTCATCGAATTCTCCATACGTTATAATTTACGCGTGGCATTGAAAGTTAAAATAAAATATGGTCAATCTATTTAATGTTGGATGATTATTTAAATATTTTCAAAACAAAATGCCGTTTTTTTGAATATTTTATTCGTAATGATAAAAATATAAAAAGTCTAAACTTTTAATTATTCTTCGCGACAAATTAAAACGGCGAGTTTGAAGTTTACGTAGACAAAAAAAAAAAAAAAAAGAAAAGAATAATTAAACAGGTTAGTTTTGACACTCGTTGTTCATAAGTTTTTTAATTGATGGACAGGGCGTGCATTGCGAGCGCGCTAACGACCGGTTAAAACATCGCACCAAACATTCTTAATTCGCGTAGTTTACAGTGAATCGATAAAAATGCGGTAACGCAACTCTTGCACCCACCAAGTACACACAAAGTCTTACACGGCAATTCCGTGTCACTCGAACTTTAATCTTTAAAACAAAGTACTACGCCTGCTTTCGCATAAAATACATTTTTATGTATTTTAGTATTGATTTTACGATAATAACGCGAATTCGCGTTTGATGATTAATTCTTATTCTTGACTTCCGCTAGCGTATAAAAGAGTTTTACACAGTGACATTTGATTACATAAGAAAACCTCGAGTGATTAAACTCGCTTATATACGTAAAGACGCATCGAACGGTAAGCTAAAGTTACGAGTACATTTGTATCTTATATGATACAATGTATTTTTCTCATCGATCTGTGGCACAAATAGCTTATGTACTATGCCGATTCAATGAAAGTGTTAAAGATGCAACATACTTTCGTAACTTCTTACACCGTCTCTCCTACATGCTATAAGTATACAAAAATATTGTGATTATAACAAATGAGATATTTTTATACGTTTATAATGATATATTTATAACAATGCTACATGAGTAATTACGAGTAGCATAATTTTATAAATAAACGTGTGACATTTTGTATAAATAAATTCGTTATTCATTATATCTTGTTTAAGTTAAAATAAATAAGATTTTTAATCTTTATACTAATCGTTAGTTATTTTTATATTCTAATACATATAATATTTTAATGCTCTTATAATATAACTAAATTTGCATGAAAAACTACTTAAAGATGATTTTTTTAAATATTAAAATAAGACAGTTTAATATTTTTTCAATAGCAATTTAAATTGGCCTCAAATTCACTCAAATATATAATTATTTTATATATATTTATTATTAATTAGTGATAAAAAAAAAAAAAAATAGCGCTCATACTTAATACAATAATGTTTCAAAACTACGGGTGCATTTCACATAAAACCTTGTCCCTGGTTAGAGCGATATAATTTTTAAATTAAATATTTTAAATTGTTATAAAATAAAATAGTATCAAATAATATCAACATAAGAATATAAAATTTTCATTCCAATGAAATTATGAATATTTTCCATAAATATATTTTTACGCATGAATCTTTATTCTTAAAAAAAAATTTAAATTTAAAATTCTGTGAAAAAAAAATTATTTATAATTGAATCTTTGGTTAAAAATTCCTATAACTGGTCGTTTGAATATTGAAATATTTATAAATTTACATATTTTTCATTAAAATTAACAAAACCATCGCGACTGCAGTACTTTTGCGTAGAAGTTGATGCCATCTAATGGTACGCATATGAACTAGCCCACCCTCGATACCGCATACCAAACGACAAAATCAACAAAATAATAACCCTTGCATTAAAGATACGAAAATTATGTCTATAAGAAAATCAAATCCTAGCACTCGCAAATACATCTGTTTAGTTATAGATATGTGCAATAAACTATCTATAGCATCTAAACCGCGTAACGCGTCGGCTTATAAATCCGTGCAAGAATAAGCGAGAGAAAGAGAAAGAGAAAGAGAGAAAGAGAGAGAGAGAGAGAGAGCGATGAGGGGAGGAAATAACGTAACAATTCTTTTTATGATATTTATTTGTTAAGTAGCGCGTCTGCTTTATAGTACAAGAGTAAAATATATACTCTCTCTCTCTCTCTCACTATCTATTCTCGATACTCTACCTCGTAATATTTTTGCGGCGGTATGGCATTGACGTTCTTTGAACAGCGACGGGAGATATGAAATATGCAAAAGCAAACCTCGATCGATCGACTTTTTTATTTCGTTACTTCATTATTTTATATCGATGCTCTTTATTTTCGTCCGATAGGTATAAAGTTTAGCGCATACCGATTGTATTTATGCGCCGTCTATTAATCTCTCGTATCTTTTAATATCGATTGTGTATAAACTCGTCTTTTTCGATTCCATTATTAGGACTACAAATTACTCGTATGATTTAATTACGCGTTTATTAAGTTTCACATTTATTCCAATTCTTCAATTAAATTACGCACAACGTTATATCTAGATGCACAAATATATTTATAACTTTTAAATGCAAGTATAGACGTGAACAATTATTGAATATAAAAAAAAAAACTATCTCTGGCGTTTAAAAGGTGATTATTTTATTTAAAAGAATAACATTTATTTTGGAAGTTTAATTTTTTTATTAATGTCTATGTTCATTTCTTTATTTATTTTATTTTTTTTTTTCTTTTTATCAAACGTTTAAAATTTTACCGCGTAAATTTTACAAACATTTAACATCTTTAAAATTCAAAATATTTATACTATATTTATAATATTTTCTAAACATTGACTCTGTTCTTGGCAAATATTTCTTTCCATTTTCACCTAATTTTCCTCAATGAAACTTCACTTTTACTAAATACTTCAAAGTTTTTGCATTTTTATTTTTCAAAGCAAATAAAAAAAAAAAAAAAAAGAAATAAACAAAAAATAAACAAACATTGTTTTTAAAATCGACTTACTGGTATGGTTTTCATAACCGTCCTTGACTTTGAAAAGCATAAAAAAAAAAAAAAAAAAAAATAGTATCTCAACAAATCTTTCGGATCGCGGTAAAACCGAAGGAGAATCTCTACGGGCACTTGTGCGTCTATATACGTTCGTACAACCCAACGAAATATGGTTTATGGTTATATTGTCGCAATAAAGCAATTCCGTATTACGAACCGAAAGTGCGTATACACCCGGCAAGCTTCGTGTACGTATATACTTTTGGCCATTGTCTTTTCTCTCACGGAGTACAGAAAAGTTTGTATGTTTTGTTTTGACAGTCAGCGGGTTCTGCCTGTTAATTTTACGACGATGGGTATGAGATTTTAAAGATTCGACTATTTTTTATTCTTATTTTATTTTTTTATTTTATTTTATTTATTTTTTTTTTTTTTTTATATAGATGAAGAAATTTATAGCGAAAGAGCTCGCAAATTTGCGACGGATTAAAAAATTTCACATTTTCTCTTTTGAATTATCTTCTAATACTTTAATAAACTGTGTTATAATTTTGATAAGCAATTTAAATGTATTTTAATAATGCTTGAAAAATGATTAATTTATAAAATAAAATATTTTAAATGCACATTCAAAAAAGGTTAGTGATTCGAAAAAAACCATTTCACCTCATTTTTAATACGTTTTATTTGTATATTCTTAAGTAAAGAACGAAAATGAACTGAAATTAAGAAGAAAAAAATTTTTTACATCCAAACAGTTAATGAAACAAAAAAAAACAACAACAAAATTTTGTATATTAATAGCAAATCATTTAAATAGATCTTTAATTATTTTAATTTATAATTGTTTAATTTTGCAATAAAATTCCATCTAAATACTGACAGTTTATAAATTACATGAAAAATTAATGAAATTAAAATATTACTCAAGACTTTGTTCATATGTCTTTTGAATTATCGCCATTTTTCGCATTATGTAAAAAAAAACCAAATAAAAATTTTAGTTGGCAAATAATGCTTCTTAAAGAATTATCTTTTGTATAATTCAAATTATTTTTCTAGTAATAGTTTTTTTTTTTTTAAATTGTTTTAATATAAAATTTCATAAAAACAAAGTTAAATTAATATTAAAAGTTTATAAAATATTTGCATTTGTAGGAATATTGGAAAAAGGATGTATCAACGTATTGAATAGACAAAGATTTATAGAAAAAAATTTTTAGACATTTATTCACCGTACGTTTTACATGTCTCATCTCTCCTCCTCTTCATCAAAATTTTCTACGCAGAATATATACAGCTAATTTCGAACGATTCGTCGACATCGATAATATATCAATAATAATACTTATTGTAGTAATAATAATCTTTGTAATATTCGTATATACAACATACATAATATGTAACAAGACACCGGGAAATACGCATCACCCGGTACACATCCTCCCGACTCTCGCATAAAGCTCTCAACTTGGTCTTTTCATTTTTTGTATATCTATCTACAAATAAACTTGCAACTATATATCTATATTCATATATATATATATATATATATATATATATATATATGTACAATAATCTCAACTAAAACAGACCAAGTATTATTCGTAATTAAAAAAAAAAAAAAAAAAAAATACAAATTCGTCGATCGTATGTGTGTAACGTTATCAATCAACAAGAGAGATCACTCGATATATGCATAAGTCTCAAAAGACGGAAATAAAAGTCTATTTACAATGGTACAAAAACGATAAGCCGCGAAGAATGAAGAAAACAATAATTAATAAATTACATATATCGTTCTCGCTGAAACT
This sequence comes from Chalcis sispes, assembly GCA_949987625.1. Taxonomy (NCBI): domain Eukaryota; kingdom Metazoa; phylum Arthropoda; class Insecta; order Hymenoptera; family Chalcididae; genus Chalcis; species Chalcis sispes. The sequence goes on from OX465094.1 coordinate 69,031,374, forward strand.
AATCGCTGAGAGAAGAAGAACGCCGTGGCAACAATCTCAAAGATCACTCGGAGCCGGCGTTCTCGAAGAGATACGGATTTATAAGTTAACAAAAATCGACGTCGCGCTGGACTTACAGTCTCTCGCGCAGCGGCTCTCTCTCTCTCTCTCTTTCTCTTTCTCTCTGTCTCTCTTCACTCGATCAATCTCGTAACTGGGAAGCGCTCGTTAACCATCGTCGTCGTCGTCGTCGTCGTCGTCGTCGAGGTCCCTCAGCTCTGTCTACCCGTCAGCACCGTAATTGGCTTCAACAGGAGCTGAGGTCTGTGTTGTTGATGGTGAGCGCCGACGGCCGTCGAGGTTACGCTCACCGGCGGCGAATGCGGCGACATCGGCTCGGGACTGCTACCAGGCGAGGCCGTCGTAGAGACGGACTGCCCGAGCATCGCGCCGCTCGCGGCCAGGTGATACCGTGACTGCTGGTGTTGTTGCTGCTGTTGCTGCTGCTGGGCAAACTGGTGGACGGCCGCCTGGTGCTGCTGGTGGGCGGCGAGGTTGCGCAGCGTCGCGTAAAAGTCGTAGGGCGTCCCCGTCGGCGGCATCGCGGGCACGGCCGCGATGCCCGAGGAGTACGCGCCCGGAGTTGGAGCCTGCAGCAGTCGTTCCATGGAAAATGCGCCGTGGGCGGCCGGTGGTGCCGCGGACGCGGGCAGAGGCTGGGGTTTGCAGGGTAGACCCGCGGCAGCGGCTGCGGCGGCGGCGGCCGCGACCGCGGAGTTGGCCGCTCCGGGGAGCAAACTCGCCGGGTAGCCGGAGGGCGTCGCGTACGCCGCGCCATTCGCGGGCGCATACGCCGCAGCGCCCCGGGGAAGGTAGGGCAGGGTGTAGAGCGAGGCGGGCCATCCTGGCGGCGCGTACGGCGAGGGATAGAGGCCCCCGAGGACGGCGCTGCGCTTGAACGCGGCGAGTCTGGAGCGCGAGGCCGCGGTCGTCCGCCTGCGGAGTTTGCCGGTGGTGCCACCGATGAAGACGTCCTCGGAGCTCGCGTCGAGCATCCAGTAGTTGCCCTTGCCCGGGTCGTCGTAGTGCCGGGGCACCTTGACGAAACACTTGTTGAGCGATAGATTGTGCCTGATGGAGTTTTGCCAGCCCTGCTTGTTGTTCTCGTAGTATGGAAAGTTGCGCATAATGTACTCGTAGATGCCGTTGAGGGTGAGCCGCTTCTCGGGACTCTGCCGAATGGCCATCATGATCAAGGCGTTGTAGCTGTACGGGGGCTTTTCGGCTTTCTTCTTGTCGGGATCGGTCTGCTGATCCTTGGCGCCGGAGTCGGACTTGCGGTCCGAGGGGCTGGAGCCGCCGGCGTTGCGCGAGCAGTCGAGCGGTGGCGGTGTTTCCGAGCCGTCGCCCGTGACGTCGAGATCGCTGGACTCGTCGCTATCGGGCGTCGGGGACTGGCTGCAAACCGGGGCCGGAGTTCCGGCGCACGCCTCTGGCACGATGTCCCGGATGCTGAAGTTGCTCTTGAGGTTGGTGCGCGCTGGCGGTGGCGACGCGGTCACCGTGAGCTGCTCGTTCGAGCCTTCCATGTTCACCATTATTCTCTCGACACTTTACTTCGAACAACTATTTCACAGTTTTTAATATATTTGCTTTCTTTTCGCGCTCACAAAAAGAACGAAAAGGAAAGTCTTCAATGAGTCTTTGGTATAGTTTATTTATCCAAGGCTCGCATCGAACGCACTTATCACAATCGTATATTAGTTTACTTGTTTGTTTGCGTACAACACTGAACGATAAACGTCTCTCGTTTACTCGGTGTTTCTCTCCATTCAGAGATATCACCGAGATTCTCGGTCGAAGCGCCTGCACCGAAACTCTCAATTTTACCTCGGACCGAACTGTCCCGTTTGAGCGATCGCACTCATCTGCTCGTTGCAGCCGTGCCGGGGGTCTTTTATAGCTTCTCCTCGAAGCCCGCCCTTAACGTCTAGACTCGGCCCACTTGCGCGTTACCGCCAATAGCGCTCGAGATTCTAGATGCAGCGCGGAAGGATCGCGAGCTCCCCACTCGGGCGTTCGACCAATGGAGAGCGCGAGGGTCGTTCGAGCTACGGCTGCGTGCCGTTGGACGGATCGCCCGGCGGTGGGGATAGCGTCGCGCGCAGCCGCCGTGTCGAGGGAGAAAACACACGGAGAGCAAAAAAGAATGAGAAAAAGAGAGATAGAGAGATAGAGAGAAAGAGAGAGTGCGAGTGCAAACAAATCCCGGCGTCGCGACGTACACACACTTTGCCTTCGCTCTGGGCATCGACCGACTCGAGAGTCGCTCATTCGCCGAGCCGTGCCAATAAAAGAGCCGCGGTATACGTTGGCGCTTTGTGCGCGCGTCTGCGGACGTTGTACGCTGCGATGATAGACTTGTCAGCCGCACGCCGGGGTTTATGATGAAATATTCGATTTCGAAGAGTTCGCGATCGTGGACGTGTGATATTTAATTTTTTTTTTGTTTTTTTGTTTTTTTTTTTGTTTTTTTAATTTATAACGATATCATGAAAGTTGCCATTTGTTAGTTTTGCTTTTATTAAGTGAAAATTTTTAATAATATTTTTATTCTCTGAATTTATTTGTCAACAATTTTATTTTAAGAAAAAAATTTATTAAAGTATTATACGTACTTTAAAATGAGTGAGGTATAATATAATAAATTTATCAAGAAATTTATTCGAAAATTTACTTTACAATTTATATATTAATATGGATTTTAACTACAATTTTTTTTAAATTTTTAATAAGATGTTTTATTGTTTGTGTCATCAATAATTTGGTTTATGTATTATTCAATATATTTTGAAATTTAAACATTTTTAAATTCATCATCAAACATAAACATTTGTATATTTTAAAAACATCACGATGATAAACATTTCTTACTATCTCAAAATTTCAGATCGCACTTTATGTGATAATTAATGCACGTGTTTTTAATAAGCAAAGTTTTGTTTCATACAAATTTTTTTCGATGAAATCTGTTTGTAAAATATAATTTATAACATTTTAACAAACATGTAATTTAAAATTAAATTAAATTTAATTCCACGTATATTTTTTAAATATTTTAATGAGTATGCATAATTAAAATAAATCTTAAATTATGTGAAATACTTGAAAATTTATTTAACAAATTTCGATTTGATTTTTCATTTCTATCGAATAATCGCAATATATCGGAGTAAATAAGTCCTTAGCATGAAAAATTATAAACTAAATAATTCCCTTCACAGAAGGTCAAATCTCTTGGATAAACATTCGTAGAAAAGTGCAAAGAGCTACAATCATAATTTATGATGTTTAAATAGGCATTTCGTTAATCGTCTCATTAAGTTGGTCATATTACCAGGGTAATTCTCGTCACATTCCATCGAGATAATACCGCTTTGGTTTGGACTCTTGAATTCACTCCTAATTGTTTATTCTGTATATACTTGCATACATGTACATATATCAATGTGCGTGTGCGCACATAGTCACAATACTTTTATTTACACTATTCAATTTAAGTACCGTATTATAATTTTATGTTTGAAACAATATACGTTATTTTCAATTCTGCAAAACTTTATCAGCCATCGCGGCATTAGCGATTTTCTATATTCTGTAGGAATTCTTCATACACTTTCTATTACTTAAGCATCATTATTGATATCTGCGTATATTTAAACAAATAACCAATTAATGAACATAAATCTTTCACTTTAAAGTAATCGTATAAAAAAATAATTTTTGAAAAAAAAATAATTCTATGCACATATATAATTTAATCAAGTTGCACATGTACAAAAAATAATGTTGCAATAATTATGTTAATAATTATATTAAAAGTAAATGTATACTAATGTTAATAAAAAACAATACGCATAAAATATTCTTCTACTATGTAAATTTGAGCAATTGTACGTTATTAAGAATACGATAACAGTGGCCACAGTGTTGACAAATTTTCATATCTTTAGGCAAACAAACACGAAAAGTTATAATTGGATCACAATCGTAAATTTTAAACGAGAATTGTTCTTCCAAGTAAATATAACAAAATTTTGCTTATTCACTCGTAAAAAATATTCCACGAGGAGAAATGGGCAGTTAATGCCGAAGGTAAATCGGATAAACTTTGCCCACGGGTATTGTTTTAGGGTTATTGTATTTTAACAAGATTAGCCCAGGTAACAATAGCTCGAAACGATATGGAAAACTCACCTGTAGCTTCGACAAACGTTGATGACCTAACGATTATACGGCTCGATTTATACGAGGTATACACACATATATACCGTTAATCTCGCTTGTACTTTTCCCTGTAATTGTCGACGTTGCTCGTGCACTACTTGAACCCTTGAAAAGCTCCGTATACTTAAATTTCGGACAGTACCTGAACGATCGTTGAAACGTCGACTTTTATTTAAATTAATGTTAATCTTTCTGTCGTTATTTAAGATACCAGAGCAATAATCCTATTGAAATAAAATTAAAACTTTATCAATTTGGCAAATTAAAGCCGCATTTTTACTTCATTTTAATTTTTCGCGTATATATTTGCATTAACAATTACAATAATTCGCTATTGTGGGAGTTTCAATTTTAATTTTCTATCGTTATAAAAATATTTCTGACCTTCGTTTTTCCATGCAAAGTCCAAATATAAATAACAAAATTATCGGTAATGTATTTGTTTTAAATGACAAGTAAATTTAACAAAGATATTTATTATTATTTTAAATACGTAACAAACGCGAAATACGCGATAAAATAATTATATCTTTAAATGATAAAGTGAAAAAATTGAGCAAATAATTATTTGAAATGACAAATTAAAAATCTATTTATTTAAATACAATGTGCTGTCACACATTAGCATTGTATAGAGATTCGTTTTGAAAACCATTTCGTGTGAATTTTATCGTAAGAAAGAAATCTCGTGAAAAGCTGTCAACGCCAGCTCGTTACTTAAAAAAAAAAAAAAAAAAAAAGCAGGGAAAAAGGTCTTCTTAAGGAAAGCGACTTCCTTACGTCAACCACACAAGTAGCTTTCAGAATAGGTAATAATTTTCTTTCTTTGTTTTTTTTTTTTTTTTTTTTTTTTTTTCTTTAAAGATGCGGCAGAATCTTTTTGAGCGGTTTTTTTATTTTAAAAGATTCCATCAAATAATGCGGTAGGTCGATAAAGATATAAAAGGTGGTGAAAAATGCATTCCTGAAGTTCTAGAAATTTAAAGGGAAAGTTTTTGTTATAATTGGAATTTTGTTAAGCAATTGTACATTTAAATAATTAAGATATTCTTATTATTTACATTTTTTTATTTTTATGGATTATAATATAAAAAGCCATCTAATGAAATTGTGGAAAATCTGTTTATATTTTAAATTGTTTACGTAAACAATTTAACGAATATCTCAAAAGAATTTCATAAATCTGTCCAAAAATTCATTTATAATTTAATTAAAAAATTTTTTTAATAAAATCTAAAAATCTTAAATGCATATTGTATTATCAAGATATCATTTAACTAATTTAAATAGTGTCTCTAAAAATATTTTACTTAGAAAAGAGAACATCTCCTTTTTTTTTATACAGAAAAATCAATTTTCAGAAAAATGTCTCAACTCGATACGCGTGATTTGAAATGAAAAAAAAAAAAAAAAAAAAAAAAAAAGCAAAGTATAGATCACGCGAGGGTTGAAGAGGACGAATGCGCGTCTTGGAATTTAAAAAAACTTTGGTCACTTCGTGCACTCCACCACCGTGGAAAAACGTAAAGTTGCTCTTTTGCCCGTAGACGCTTTGGAATAGCATCTTTATATATATATATATATATATATATATATATATATATATATATATATATATATATATATATGTGTGTACGTGCGTTAGCTCGTGGCCCCCCTGGCGTGAAAATGTCGTCACCCCGCGGAGACTCGTAGTTCTTTAAAGCCGTCTCTTTCCCAGCCTTATGTTACATTGTTGGCACGTTTTATGTATATCTATATACCGAGTTTTCAAATTTTCAAGCGAAAAGCTGCCAACATCTCTCGGTCGTTTGTTATAATCTCGTCACAAAACAAAATAAAGATCTCTCCCGTACATCCGTGAATAATTAGTTTACTATATATGTATACATAGTAACAAATTTTAATCAATCTATTGAAATCAAGCGAATACGTCGCTTGGTTTCAATAGTTCGATTAAATTTTTTTATTTTTATAAATTAAAAAAAATTAACGAATAGTTTTATCGATAGAACAATTAATATGAAATAATATTTTTATCAAAAATAATTTAATATTTTTAATAATATATATTAATCCTTAATTGTAATAAAAAATATTTTATAAGATACTACTTATGTGAGGTTAACTGAACATAAAACTTTATCTTTTAATATTAATCGAAATTTTTTTACGTTAAAATAAAGTATAGTCTCAAAAATAAAAAGGTTATTTCAGGGCATGTCAACAAGTAAGAACGTCTTAATTTAAGTAAATCAGCGGAACACTTTAAAAGGATCGAGCAATAATCGACGTTGACGATTTCCTTGCCGGCCACACAATGAACTGCAGGATGCAAAAAAAAAAAAAAAACTATAGCTCGTTCGGGTCGTGTCATCCCTTAATCTTCCGAGAAGCGCAGACAGCGGATCGGTGTACGCATGGAATAAAGGACGTTGCACGGGCCTCCGGCGTCGAACGCGAGGCAAAGTGAGACACACATCGGGAAAGGAAAAATAGATCTCACGGAGTACTTTTCTTCCTCCTCCTTTTCCTCCTCCTCCTCCTGTTTTAGACGAGCAAGGCGCATCGAATCGCGGGTCGACGGAACACTCATTACATCATTATCGCCGGGGCAGCACGCCGCATTCGTTACACTCTCCTCTCTCGCTCTCTCCCGTTCTAACTTTCGAGCCTAAACGCGATGCTTTTCTTCCTCCTCTTTTCCGAGATCTTTCTCTTTTACATTCTGCGTGCAGGCTTTGGCCCCCTTTTTTCACATGGGTCGCTGAAAAGTCAAAAGAAAGCGAAAGAAAAAGGAAAAAGATGCCGCCGTTTCTGCCCCGGACCCGACGCACGCTCTCTCTCTCTCTCTCTCTCTCTCTCTCTCTCTCTCTCTCACTCTCACTCTCTCTTTCGCTTTCGATGCGGGAATGCACTTTGCTTCGATCTTTGCAGCAACGGCGACCCTTCATCAATCCAGGTAGTTTACCATTGGTCCAACAAACTAGCTTATTTTCTCAACAAAACCGGTCTACTTGTCGAGCTTTGTATCGGATACGCGACGTTTTACTTCCACGTTGTAGTTGGTTTTACCGGAATTGAGAGAGGGATGGGGGGGGGGGGAGGAGGAGTTGGATTTTCGCGTGTGCATAAATCAAAGGCACACATGGGGTTCACGCCTCTACGTACCTTTTTTGTGCCATTATACGCTGTTAAATTAGTTATACGTATAAGTATAGGAATAGTGGGGAAAAAAGTAGCTTTCATATACAATAAAAATAATTTCTTTTTAATTGAAATTACTATAAATTATATGATTTTTATTTTATTTATTGATTATTTTCAGCTTTGTATATAATTTTGTATATTATTTATCACATAAACCACATTATTTTACTTAAATGTAAATAAAATTAAAATTAATTTAGAATCAAATAAAAAATAAATCATTTGAAAAACGTTGATATGGTGTTAATATTAACCCTTTACCGCCCAAAGTCTCTCTCCGCGAACGTAAACTTTAGCCCCTTCAAAATATCACTAATTCATCTATTTTTTTTTCTGAAAAGTACCTCAACCACTATTTTCGGGTGTGCTTTTTCAGAATCTGCTATCAGAAATTCAAAAAAATACACTTAAATATTATTTTCTTTTATTTAACTTAAAAAATGACAATTTTTGACCTCTTTTTTTATAAATTCCATATTTTCTATGAATTCTAATATCTTTAAATGGGAACAATTTATATCATAAGTGATCTCGATCTCTTGCCTTTCTGATGTGACCTTCCGTTTTCAAAAAGCTGTAACAACCGCTTCAAAATGGCCGTTTAAACAATGTAGTGTAAAATGAAACTTCGACAGTTGTTTGCGAGAACAGAATCAACTCAACGAAAAAATGTTACGAAATAAAAAGTGCTTAAAATTAATCAAAAAATACGTGTGAATTTTTTCAAAATTTTTTGAGACGTTTTTGAATTTTTGGACTCTTGCCACTTTTCGAAAAATCCCAAAAATGTCTCAAAAAATTCTGAAAAAATTCACACGTATTCTTTAATCGATTCTAAGCATTTTTGCATGAAAAAATTTTTGTTCGAAATATTGATTCTTTTTGAGTAAAGAGACGACAAAATCAGTTGATGACGTTACGCATATATGGCTCATACAGTTACGCTTATATTGCTTTTCCGCCTCTGATAACTGAATCTTAACAAAATAAAATATCTATTTCAATGTTTCAATTCTGAGACTATTCGTTTTCGGGCATTTCAAATATACTACTCGTACTATATCCATAGTACATATCATTTCATTTACTCTCAAGTAATCATAACCACGTGAATTTGCTAAAATCATAAAAAAGTTATAATTTTTTGTTTATCCTTATCACCATGCCTAAAAGAAAGTCGGATTATGTCTCTGTTAGAAGAAGTGAAAGGCAAAAGTATTTAGTCAAAATCACAGAAGAAGATGATTATGTTGTAATACCTAATGCTGATGATTCGGGTGAATTGGACATTTTGTGGTCTCTGTACTCAAAAAGAATCAATATTTCGAACAAATTTTTATAACACAAAAATGCTTAAAATCGATTAAAGAATACGTGTGAATATTTTCAGAATTTTTCGAGACATTTTTGGGATTTTTCGAAAAGTGGCAGAGTCCAAAAATTCAAAAACGTCTCAAAAAATTATGAAAAAATTCATACGTATTCTTTGGTTAATTATAAGCACTTCTTGTTTTGCAACATTTTTTCGTTGAGTTGATTCTGTTCTCGCAAATAACTGTCGAAGTTTTATTTTACACTACATTGTTTAAACGGCCATTTTGAAGCGATTGTTACAGCTTTTTGAAAACGGAAGGTCGCATCAGAAAGGTAAGAAATCGAGATCACTCATGATATAAATTGTTCCCATTTAAAGATATTAGAATTCATTGAGAATATGGAATTTATAAAAAAGAAAGAGGTCAAAAATTGTCATTTTTTAAGTTAAATAAAAGAAAATAATATTTAAGTGTATTTTTTTGAATTTCTGATAGCAGATTCTGAAAAAGCACACCCGAAAATAGTGGTTGAGGTACTTTTTAGAAAAAAAATAGATGAATTAGTGATATTTTGAAGGGGCTAAAGTTTACGTTTGCGGAGAGAGACTTTGAGCGGTAAAGGGTTAAATTAAATTTCAATTCGACAAAATTTCTTTAAAATCATTTCTATTATATCATAAGTAGTTAAACTTAATAATTGAAGTTGTACGATACTAGGATAGAAGATTAAGGATTAATTTTTATTAATAGTTACAATTTCCATTTTGTGTTAAATATATGAAAAATTTCTTATAATCATCACCAATTGAAAAATTTACACAATCTAAGATCAAATAAATTCTTAGTAAATATTATTAATAACATAAATCTCTATAAATTATTATTGTAGGTATTATTTAACGTATTAAGGAAGGGCATTTATTACATTATAACCAGAATGGTATTATACCATGTATTAGCCATTATCAGTATTTAAATTAATACGATTAAGGGAAAATTATTACAAAATTATGAAGAATTGTTAATCCTATTTTTAGAAAAATTTTTTATGTGCGCACAGAAGTAACAATTAGAAATTATTATTATTATTATTTTTTTATTTAGATCTAATTTCAATGTATTTATAACAAAAGTAGTTGTAAATTATAAACGTTTTATAAATAATTTAAACAATCAGCTATTACTATGTATTAATGTGAAATTGAATTTTATATAAAAATGTCGTACTTAACATGTTTAGATTTAAAAAAGGCAGGTGCAACTATTTTAAATTGTATGTTTTTTCTAATATTAATACTATTCTAAATTTATAAAATTTTGAATATAAAAATAACTTTTTTCGACATAATCATTTAAAAATATAAAACTTTTTACCTTGAATAATTTTTTGTTAAAATAAATAGCGTTCCTAATATATGTAATTTTCGTCGCTTGTAATTTTATTATAAAAATGGTTTATACGCGTTTCCTTTATAAAATGTCACTTGTTGGTAAATGTTTTAAACATAAAAACTTTGTTTGCTTACGAATCTTGCCCTGAGCATTATTTTTTTATTTATAAGAAACATTTTGAATAACAACAATCTCAAAGGAGTTTTAATACGATTTGTCGATGACTTTGAAAAAATCGGAAAAGAAAGATACGTCAGCGTGATCTCAGTCAATAAGTCAAAGGTTCCGAATAACAGATCATCGCATTTGCTTCTTACAAATCTGAAAAATCCTCGCGTGAAAAGATCAGAAATAATAAAAAAAAAAAAAAAAAAAAAAAGAACACCTTCCGTTACCAGGACTTAAAAACCAAATCGAATAAAGTCAAACGGATGATCCTTTCGATGTGCGCTACTACTGCGGGATACATAAGGGCAAAAATCGATTCGAAGGAGAAAAGTCGCGCGAAAAGAATAAGTTAACAAATAAAAGTAGGCCATGTGAAAAGCCCACAAAAGCCTTCGTATAAACGAGCTTAACCCTATGCGTATTTATATGTATACGGGATAAAGTCAGCGCACCCACGGAGTCCTGAATTTTTCACACAGAGTCAGCGACTTTACGCCCCACGCTGATCGAGCTGTTTTTCCGACGTCGCTCGTTTTTCTTCTAACTCTCGTCCGAAAAGGTCTCAGTGTACATATATATATATATATATATATCTCTATGTATACATATTGTTGGAATTTTCGCAAGGGGAAAATAACAACGTTGAATCGCACCTTAAAAGACTTACTACGTCGCGTGCATTTTTTCTTTTCGAGTCCAGTGGGTCACTTTTCCTCTTTTGAAGTTAATCTTTAAAGCCGAGTTATGCCGCGAATCGCTAACGAAATAAAAAGGAAAAGGATTGAAACTGCGACGTTGGCGTAAAGCGAGCCGAGAAAAAGTCAATATAATGGAGAGTAGAAAAATGCGCGTATGACATTTTAATGCGCTTTTGGGCATAACTTAAAAAGTTAAGCGGGCTAACCTTTCTACAAGTAAGCGGTTAATCTACGATGCTATAAAATCGAAACTACACATATATATATATGTACGAATTGACTCGACGCTATGTGAGTATTCATATTTATTTTCTTTTCTTTCTTTTATTGTAATCTATGATTTCGAAATGTCAGAATAAAAACGTTGACGATAAAATGTTAACTACTATCTCACGTTTTATCAAACAAATAAATTTTTGTATAGGAAGGATGAAAATATTTTTTAAAAATTAATGATCTTATAATTTAATGATTAATGTATTTTTATTTTAATTAATAACGAAATCATGTAAGTATAAGTATTTCTGCACTTTTTATATTCATAAAATCATGTAAGTTTACATACAAACAAAATTTTATTAACGCGATAAACAATTTTTTAAATATAATCGCATTATAAATAATTTTGTTTACATTTTGATATATTTAACCGTAAAAGTAAAATCTTAAGATTTCGCAAATCAAATTAAACCTTAAAAATAGGACATATAATAATAAAATTGTTGATATAATAATTAGTTATATGTAATTCCCAAAAATACGCGTGTATCCAATAATATAAATATAAAAATTATTGATACATAAATTTACTTTACAAACTTTGTTTAAAAATATATATATGTATATATATATTAAAAATAATAAATAAACAAATCAAATCTGAAGCAACGGGGGCTTGGCGAAACGTATAGTATAAGCATCGTCGTTCAAGATTCAAAGAAATCTGAATTATACCCCAACGGCGGCTCGGATAATCCAGTCCTCGGGCTTTTCACGCACCGTACAAAAATAATCTGGATTTGTATTAAGTATGAAAGAGCCCCTCGCACGTTCTTACTTGCTATTCGGCTTCGGTGTACGATCGCGCGGCGTAAGCTATGTGTCAGTAGGTCGTCGTCGTCGTCGTCGTCGTTGTCGTCGTAGTAGTTTATACAGTCGTCGTTGAAAAGCTGAAGAATAAAAACGCATTAAGATCAGAAAAGCGAGAGAGAGAGAGAGAGAGAGAATGAGAAAGTACACTCTCGGTGAATACCGCGGGGTGGTCTGTTGTACGGCCGAGCGACAAACACGGGGCGTTGCCGGACTTTGTCAGAATTAGCCACTGGAGTTCGATGCAAGAATGCTAAACGAGAGAATATATACATATAGCATATACCGTTCGTTATGTACGCAGGTAATGGAGAACCTAGCCGCGTGCCAAATTAGATCTCTACAGCTATATTTATACATGTATATATTTGTATATATGTACGAGTATAGCTGTGTGAGAATGTCTATTTAACGACGACATCGGCTTTTCCCCTGCTTACCATTATTATTAGTATTCGCCGTCTTTGACGACGACGTCGTTGTCGGTATTATAGTTCGGTATGCCAACGCGGAAAAAGCGTCGGCTGGCTCTTTCGTTTCTCATCCCCGACGTCTTAACCGTAAGCTGGTTACGCGCCACGCGGAGTCAATGGATATACATCTTATGCGCTTACTTATTCGATTTACGCGCGCACTCACGCGCGCCGTGTAAATTTGATTTCAACGATAGGGGCGCAAAGCGCACACACGGCGCACTCTTGTTTTACCGCGCTAACTTTCCTTTTGTTGCTTTATACTTGTAAAAGTTTAATAACATTGCGAATTATTTTATCAATTAAAAATATATCGATGCTAATTTTGTTAAATATTTTCAATAAAATATGAAAAAATTATATAATAAATTATACTAAAACTATAATAAATTATAGTTACCGATAAAAATTAATAATATTCATGTGAATTATATTTAACAATATTTCACAAAAAGAAATTTCCAAAATTTTACACAATAATTTCTATGTAAATGTCCAGTTAATTTCTAGTTAAGAGTTAGCTCCGTTAAAAACAAGTAGAGGCTTAAACTAATCCTTACGCGTATATAATATATATACTTGAAAATTTATTATTAAAGTATCAAGGTTGATATTTTTTCAATTTTCGTCAATGAAGATTGTTTAAAGCCGCATCAACACACCAACTCGGTACATAATCATTTTAATAATAATCAAGTACAATTCCATAAACAGAATTTTACAATGTATTCAAAACAAATTAACTAACTTGTTCTTCAATTGATACAATTAAGAGCGAAGTGTTGTAAAACTTTGTCGAATAAATAAATTGATCGTAGGAAAAGAGAGAGAATGAGAGAGAGAGAGAGAGAGAGAGAGAGAGAGAAAGAAAGAGAGAAAAGGCAACGGGAAGTTTTTGAGCAGTGCGTTCTTGAACTGTTATTTTTAGTTGTCCTGTGGGCCAAACTAGACACTTAGCCTCGATGAAGCTTATTGATAGACAAAGGCTGCTCTCAATGCGAGACGTCGTTAAGGTCATGAAGCAGTTGAGCCTTACGCCATTTACCCTTTGAACGAAAGAAAAGGCAATATTTGCACGCACAAAAGATGGATCATAGAATGTCGTCCGACTAACTGATTCAATTCATTCAATGTCCGGCAACTTCTACGGCTACTCCACTGATGCGATACTTACGTCCTATCTTCCGATATACATGTATATACGTATACATTTACATTCCCAACCTCGAATCTTTAAAATTCGTCATTGTCTCCTCTCGTTTCTTTCTCACCGAGATTAAGAAAATAACTTTGCTCGTACACGTCTAAATGATATGCTTCTTATCACTCAATTATTTCATGATTTATAAATAAAGTCATTTATTCCATTCGCTGACAAATTAAAACGAATTGCTCAATAATATTTCTTTTGAAATCTGTTGAGAATAAATTTTTTTCCGAACGTCAAAAATTTATTTAATTTTGTATTATATAAATTGATATAAACTAATTTTTTTTTTTTTTTTTTTTTTTTTTTTATTTAAAAAGTAATTTTTTTTTAAATCTACTACTACATATCAAATAAATATATACTTACTTTTTAAAAGATACAGAATTTTCTCGTAACGAGGATAAGTAGGTATCATAAATACCTACTATGGAAAGTCATAAAAATAAAATTGAAAATTTTTTTTCTTGGATGTAATAAAAGCACAAGCATCTTGAGAAATACGCAGGTTTATAGGGTTACATAGAAAATAATATCGTGTCATAATATGTATTCTTAACCGAAATGTTGTTAAATTTAATTTTTAATATTCCATAATTGCTATGTGCAACAGATTTAATTAAAAATTTATTGAAACAAATAATTTAAAATATAAAATATAAGCCAAAAATAAAATACACACATACATATGTGTATGTGAAAACGAAGAAAAAAAAAGAATTAGTAAACGGCTTATCATACGGATGTGTTAAATCAAATGACGAACGCGTTCAGCTTACTCTTACAAAAACTGCTTAGTTATTCGCGGCGTGGACATCCTTGAGAATGGATCTCATTGTATACCAATGTGCAGCGCATAGTCCCCACGTGTTTATACGTAACTTCTCGTTTTACCGCTTGCGCGTGTGTGTGTATATCTATGTGAGTAAAACCAAGAAGAGACGAAAATGGTTTCCCTTTAAAATAAGTCTTCCAACCCATCACAAGGCGTTAATTGAGGAAAAAGTCGTGCATTATAAATTTTCCTACACTCGTAAACTATTGACCCGAACGCGTTTCAGGTATGTTACATTGTTGCAAGCGTAACACACGCAATATAACGTCTACTCCAAGGTTCCGCGCGAGTGGGGTTATTGCGCGTAGCCGCACTCAAACCACACGGTGCCTTCGCTATTATACTCCGTAGAGAAATAGAGAAGCGAGGATAAGACCGCAATAGACGTCGTTTGGTTTTTACGGCGTTACCTGCGCGACTCGCTCGCGATGAGAAACAACTTTCGGTTCTCTCTCTCTCTCTCTCTCTCTCTCTCTCTTTCTCTCTCTCTTTCTCTCTCTCTCTTTCTTTATGCGTTAACAAAACAGAATTTTTACTCGATTCTTCATGCGCGTGTAATCTTCTCTTTCACGCTGTGCTTTATCTATTTCTTCCTTTTTTGCTTTGATTTTTTATTATTTTATTTAGTATACAATACGCAAGAGAACGAATAATGCGAGTCGAAAAAGACACGTATATTATAGCAAGAATCTTTCTTTCCATTTGACGATCTATATACGTTTTATTATTATTATTATTTTTTTTTTTTTTTTTTTTTTTTTTTTTTTTTTTTTTTTTTTTTTTTTTTTTTTTTTTATATATTTAACTTTTCCAACAGTTTTGAATCGCCGATTGTACAAAAGGGAGAAAGGGGGAAGAGGAGAGCTGGCGGCGCGCGCGTGCAGGTGTTGGTTTTATTTTCGTGCGGCGATTTAACGAGCGCGAGCGCAAAGTTTTGTTATATTACGTTTAACGAGCGATAACTCGAATGAGGCGCCCATAAGGTGCGCGCGCTCGCGCCCAAGCCGACGCGTCAATGCGAGAAAAACGAGGGTGAATATAATTGGAGATCAAAATACGTAACCTGCCCTCTTGCCGATAATAAAATCGACGATCATCGAGAATTAAATGATAGATAGATAGATACGTATATGTGTGTGCATATACATAAAATGTTGAAAAAAAAAAAAAAGAAAGAGAAACGAAGAGACGTATGCTTACGCACGCTTTTAAAATATTTCTATCGATTTTTAAATAATTATAATGTAACGTCGCGATTAAATAACGCAGTACTCGACGCTTGCGATTACTGTATAATATTCATTTGTAAAATATTTCGATAACGCAATCGTAAAATTTTAAAATATTAAAAGTTACATTTTATGATACAAAATATTTATTTATTAAAAAAAAAAAAAAAAAAAAAAAAATCGACGAGAGTATAATAACGAAAAAAAAAAATTGGGTATCGTTATACACACCTCAGACATTCAAAACATGTAAACAAAACCATAAACGCCATAAATAACTGAAATGTAATATTGGACCATAAATCACCAGAAAATTTCACACGGTCGGATTCGTTAATTTTATTCCGACAGTCAAACACGCAGATATATATACATAAGAAACTCGCCAACTTCGAATCTGACACTTTAACGAAATATAATTTGACGCGCGGATAATTGAAGAAGCCGAAGTTTGCCGGCAAAAGTAGCGCTAATAAAACGTACGCGTATACTATATATATGTATACGTATACACACATATATAAATTCTCTCATTCTCTTTCTCTCTCTTATCCTTCTTGTATATGTATCCGTTACGAATGTAGCTGTCGCACAGGATCAGCCGGTTCTTGGGTTACAACTCTTCGCCTCCTCGGAGTCTTGTCGATAATTGGCGTCCGGTTACGATGATAAAAGTATAGCGTAACGCGGGCGCAACTAACCGCCCAGCAGCCGTCCTAAACTCGGCGTTTTATATCGCCGTTTCTTTACATTCGCTCGCGCGTTTTTATATATATTTACATATGTGTGTGTGTGTGTGTGTGTGTGTATGCGTGCGCGCTCGCGCGTGTGTGTGTGTATCCTCGTACATAAATATTTATAGCGCATCGTTAATTCCCTTTCGGCCATACGATATATACATATATTTGTATGCATATATGAGTGACGTTCGCACCTTTATCCCGTAAAGTTTTTAATAGCGTTTTCTTACAAACGCATTTCTTATATACCGACTGTGAAAATTTCATCGAAATATATATTTTATGTTTGATAAAATTTTGTCATATCTCATTAAAACGTCGATGGATTAGGTAATATGAGCGTATTTTGCTTTTTTATTATTCGAATGGATTTTTCTTTAGAGATAAATTTGAATTACTTTTGCGTCGTAAATTTTTTTTTTTTTTTTTTTTTTTTTTTTTTTTTTTTATCATTAAAGCAAAAATAACCAATTCCACATATTTAAATTAAATTCAAGATTACTGTATCAATATTTAAACATTGTTCAAGTACGTTATTCATTTAAAGATTGTTTGAAAAATCGCACTTGCGGGCTTATATGTAAACAAATGTATTAAAATGCAAAATATTAATAAAAAAAATTTGAGCTCGTACGCTTTGATAAAGACAAAAAAAAAAAAAAAAAAACTCTCTTCATTAAAATTGATATTCAATATCTCACTATTGAGTAAATTTGATTCGTAAAAATTCACAGTCTATATAGAAATATTATCGTCGGGCGTTGATTAAACATTCGTTTTGTACAAATATTTAGCAGCTTATAATGCCGTTGGAATTCAAGGGATGATGTCATTGTTGAACGATTGTAAGAAATCACGTTCTTAATACAAATACCCGATTATAATGTTTTTATCCCCGGTAGAAATATTTAATAATATTGAGAGTATCGGTATAACCAAGCTCTCGCTTATATATAGATTAAGCATGTTCGTAAAAATTCATTTATTTGTTCTTGAGAATATATCGTGCGCTTAAAATTTATAAAATTAAAATTTTTTTTTTTTTTTTTTTTTTTTTTTTTTTTTTTTTTTTTTTTATTTTAAATTTATGAATATTACCGAATGGTATTTGTCGAATAAATCTCATTTAAAATGGTGAAAGAATGAATAAAGTTAATTTTAAAAAAAAATATATACATAAATATCGAAGACTATTGCAGCAGATTAAATCAGACTTCAAACAAACAAACAAACAAACATTATCTTATATTTTTTGAAAAGAAAATTGTACAATATGTAATAGACAAATAAACGGTTGATATACTTTTTCAAAGCTCTATTTTACTTGTCTACATACAAGCTACACGTAGATAAATAGAAAAATCTTTCGAGCTATCGAAAATCTTCTATACCGATCGGATCAATTGAAGATAATATGTATACACTGTATTTTTCGTCTGCTTTTCTATACAAATACTACTAATTTAGCACGAGATTTTCTATTATAGGAACGACATAAGTTTGAATACTTCGATATCTTAGAAACGAAAACCGATACTCTTGATCATCTTTGCGATACTGTTGAGTCTGGACTATCTCGTAATACGATATAACTACACTTGCACGTAAACTTATAAGATAATGTAAGTTGAGATTCGACTCTGTTTATCTTAAGCCGATAAACACAAAGAATCTTTTTATCGTAATTATTTTCTTTCTCTTCTCTCTTCTTTTTTATTTTAAACAAACGTTTATATTCATTTGCTAAGTCTTTTCCTTTATGTATCGCGATCGAGATCCTTTTTATCCCGCAGACTACATACATTTTCTTCATACAAATAAATACGCTTTATTCAATAACACGATACGATGTCTCTATAAATAAAATTTTCCGTTTGAAAAGTCTATATGTCTTAATTGAAAGTCTATATGTCTTAATAGCTGTAAATATTATCAATTGATTAAGATTTATTTTATTTAAACAAGTATCGACAAAACAATTAAAAAAAAGCTGATCGATTGAATAATATACTATAGTATTTAATTGTTTTAATTTTATAAAATGAAAGGTATCATGTTTATTTAAATTAATTCTATGAAAAATATAAATATCGATAAACAGTTATGTTTAAGTAAGCAAATACTAAAATATTTTTGATATCGATTTCGTTGATTTGCTCGATCAAGCCAATCGACACTTGATTCTCGAAAGGTTTATTCATGAATTCATCCTACAAAGTTACGAAATTTCAAACATTATAATATCCAAAAAATTCTGAGTATTGATCGTCCACTTATACATATATTTTAAAATTCACTCTTTTTCTTTCTAAAGAGTAAAAATTCGCGAGGGAAATCTCACAGGCCGACAACGAGTGATGGATTCATCGACGATGAAGAGCACGAAGAGCAAATAAAAGAAAGAAAAACCGACGATCTCTTATAAAAGGGCGTGAATGCCGCATGAATCTCCGCGATTGAACGAAGGAGTAACGAGCTGCATAGCCGTCGGTATTCTTTCTCGCTATAGAAACCAAATGACCTCCGACCACGAGAATCAAAGAGCTGCGGAGCGACAATGAGTGAAAGAAGTCGTAGTGGTAGTTGTTTAGCAAATCGTCAAACAGATTTTTCGGATGCTAACCGAAGTAAAAGAAGCACTTCATTGATCGGATTCCGTGCCACATAACCAGCTGCACAAGCAAGGCGGAAAGAAGAAAAAGGAACGAGTCGAAAACAATTTCAAAACAGAGAAAGACGTTCCAAATTCGAAAAAGTCAAGAGAGAAAGAGAGTCTAACATGCGAGTATGTATATACGAAACACAAGAGTGAGGTTGCCGCTACTGCTGCTGCTGCTGCTGCAAAAAAAAAAAAAAAAAACAATAAAAAGAGAAACGAATGACCGCACAATGGTCCACGACGGGAGAAAACGACGACGGATGGAAGAAGTCGTTCGGTTTTGCGTTTCGAGACAGCGACCAATAGTAACAGGAAGTCCGTTGAGGGACGGACCTATACGCGTCTTTGTTGTCAAAGCACCCTTGTATTTATGTGTATGTGTAAGTGTGTATCTACCCTCTATATAGTGGGAGTGATACACGTACACATCTAAACTCGTAAAGAAAAAGAGAAAAAAAAAAAAAAAAAGAAATAGAGACATCGTCGTCTTGTAAGCTGCGGGCGGGTCACATGACTCGTGGAAACACACAGAGAGAAGTTTCCTCGTGTCCATTCATTCATTGTGTCTTTTTATATATATATATATATATAAGAACGTTTACAATGCGCGCCTTTTCGAAAAGTGCGCACGCACGCGCGCGTCGTTTTTGCTTTTAGCTCACGCTCACGATCGGTATACGCTATATAAACACACACACACACACACCATTAACGTGTTTCCACGGGCATCGTTCGCGCCTCGATAAATCACATCGGTGTTTCGGAGCTGTAACACCTATACATACCGACTGTTTAATATACCACTTGGTCCTTTATACGTTCGATCTTCGAATCTCTTTCATACCTTATACGCTGTGTCGCTATGGGAGATCGTAGGAGACTAAAACGTTTAAAACGCGCGAATGCGGCTTAAGATAGTCGATTGTGTGGCTTGTATGGCTCGATAAAACACGCAGTGGTCAACCTCGGTCACGAGCCTACGAGTTGTTTGTACTTAGGAACGAACGATAACTCAGCAAATTTCTTTCATGCATTGCGTTTTGTGGACTTACAATAAAAATTGTTAACTCTGTATTGATTTGTATATCTTATAGGATGATTGCTTATTTATTTAGGCTTTGAACATTTTTATTAGCTTTTATTCAAACGTTTTGTTTGTTCTCGAATCAAAATGAAATAAGTTTAAGCATTTTAAGATGTCAAAAAATTATATAAATATATATATATATATATATATATATATATATATATATCGCTATATATTGATTATTTACACGAAAAATAAATATATTTGTAAATTTACTGACCATAATAGAACAATTTTTTTCCAAATAACAACGATTCAATTTTCATACATTACAACGATTAAGTGTTTGCATTATATCGATAAGCATATGTTTAAGTGAAAAGATTACAAGTAACAGAGTTATTTACAGGAAGTTGTATATTAGTTATTAACCTTTGCATCGAATACTGTCCGCTTGCACACAAAGAGCGCGTAAGCAATGTTTTGTACTCGGTATCATTCTATCGTGAATCATACAATAGGCGCTTTATGCCGGAGCGAAGATCTGTTTTGCTTTGCGTGCCGCGTTAAAAACGACGCGCGTTCCTTCTCCTCCGTTTCGTATATAACTTTAAAGAAGAAACTTCCGCTCTTCTCCCGCGCGATCTACATATATCTCTTTCTTTCTCCATCGCTGCTTCCATCCTTCGCGACTCGAGACTCGA
The DNA here is from genome assembly GCA_949987625.1 of Chalcis sispes. Taxonomy (NCBI): domain Eukaryota; kingdom Metazoa; phylum Arthropoda; class Insecta; order Hymenoptera; family Chalcididae; genus Chalcis; species Chalcis sispes. The sequence goes on from OX465094.1 coordinate 69,052,387, forward strand.
TTCCTTTGCCATCGAAAAGCAGCTACGCGTATGTACGAGTATATATGTATATGTATGTGTGCATATAGTATATATATATATATATATATATATATATATATACACGCGGCGGCAACGGCTTCTTCTACGAAAGCTCACTTATGACTGTACCCTCGAGAGAGTAGCGCTTGGCGACGAGTGTTTTACCGGCCGTAAGTTAAAGGCGCCCCGATTAAATAAACGAATCGACGAACTCTTGTGCACATAAGCATTGCCCCCCTCCCCCGCCTTCTTCCTCTCATCCGATGTACATATGTATATGACTGAAAATTACGAAATCGTTATAAAGCTCGTCCGCGTTATTTCTTGCGAACTTTTCATCTTAAAAAATTTACGCGTTGACATTAAAAATCTGTAAGTTTGTAATTTTAATAGACTAATCTAATTTATCGATCAAAATTTTCACAACATTTTATACTTATTTATTAATTTAACGCACTTGTAATTTTAAATCTTTTTAATATTTACATAATTTATAAATAATTTCTCACAGTCTCACGTGAAAAACTTATAATCATAAATTTCTTTATATACACATCAATTAGCCGTTGACAGTTTCTGGGCCATGTTTTAGGGCTAAATATATATATATATATATATATATATGTATAAAAAGAAAAGAAGTATTAAAGACACAGAGATCATCAAGTTGCTATACATATAAATTAAAACTAATCTCTTCTAAAGTAATGCTCACTTTTTTTTCGTATCTATAAATATACAAAGAGCGCTACTTATATGTAAAGTATTCAATGTATTTATGCATAAACTAAGATACATATTAATAACGCCCTTTCTTCATCGTATCTACAATAAAATATAAAAAGTTATATGAATGAAATTCATTCTTTGATGTTGAGTAAATATTTTAATCGCGTTATAATTGATTTTAAACCTTATTTACGATTCTGCCGTACGCGTCGCGTATATTTCTACTTAAAATATTTGCCATTAAGCTGATTTTTGTTTAGCGTGATGAAAAAAAAAAAAAAAAAAAAAGAAAAAAAAAAAGAAATTTTCACGCTCAACCTAAAGAAAATATTGAAGGTCGTAAAAAGATAATCGTTTCCACTAATAGCTTACGAAAACATACAAACGGAAAAAGAAGAATTTACGCATTAAAAAGATACTTATTTTTTAGGGACATTTAAAAGCACTTGAAAAAATTAGAGCAATTTCAAAATTTTTTTTTCTCACGCAAAGAAACGGCGCAATATCCGGTAGCGCAGCAATAGATCATTAAAAAAAAAAAAAAAAAAAAAAAAAAAAAAATCAATCTCTATTGATTCTAGCCTCGAGGAGTTCGGAGATCGGAAGTTAAGCAGCGTCTCGACATCCCGCGAAGAACTTGTATCCAGTAGCAGCGGCGTGAATGTGTATATATCTGTATGCACATACGCGGTCGGCTCAAAGGCGCGCCTCGGCACACTGTTTAGATAACATTTCGAGAGTATACGCAACGTAAACCAAACTCATCCGACTCCGTAGCGGCTTCACCGGTGTGTGTATATATGTATAAGGTGATCGCTATAACACGTGTTTACTTAGCAGCGAGATGAGGAGAGCCGGAAAACGAGACTTGCGATAACTATAACCCTCGAATACTCGCTGTTTTTCTTTCCGCCTTTTTGTTCTTCTCCACCCCCGTCCTTCTTAGTTGTCTCACTTTTTTTTTTTTTTTTTTTTTTTTTTTTTTTTTCACGCGCAAATAACGTCGCAGCTGCCGAAAACTCGGCTAATTAGACGCGTCCGATATTTTATACCAGCGCCAATATTGACCGATTCTCTCCGTCTCTCGCTATTTCTGTTGCAGTGTCATTTTCGTTTCTTTCTGTAGGTATTTTAAATTAACAAATTTAAGGGTAAATGAACGAAAGACAAATTCTATAAATAAGAAAAATAATTTTTAAAATATTAAATTGAAAAAAAAATGTAAACACAAAATTTATGTATATTAATTTACATTATATTGAGAAAATTAAAAATTATAAAATGTGATAAAAAAAAAATTACTATTTGTACATTTAGCATTAAAATATATAGTATATTTTGTAACACAACCATAAGTTGCGAGTTTTTTTACTTTCACAAGAGAAAAATAAAGAGAAAGAAGAAGCCAAAGTAATATCAAGCAAAAGGCTGTTACATATCAGTTGGTGGTCTGATTAGACTGAAAAAGATTCTTAGAAGGCTCGTCGCAAATAAACAAACTTTCTACATACGCGAACAACATTTGTTCCTTTGAAGTGCGAGGCGCTGATTAATTTGAGCATAAGAGAGAGAGAGAGAGAGAGAAAAATTTGGAGAGAATCATGTGAGACACAAGTGTAAATATTGTAGGATTAAACGAAGATGTTTCAAAAAATAGATTTTGGTATCATTAATAAAACGATTTTTATTTATTGTTGCATATAACGAGTTTTTTATAAGGTAAAATATATCATTGTAAATGGTATGTGAAATTAATAACTATTATTTGAGAAATTAATTACATTAAAATATAATTTTTTACAAATCTACTTTTTTTTTATATATATTTTTCAAATATTTCAAAAAGTTTCTTTATTCAAATTATTCAAAATTAAAAAATTAAAAAAATTTCGCGTATAAAAAAAAAGCTGAACAATTGCGCAAGTGTAAATTTGTCAAAGAGGCAAAAGGAGCATATTACATCGAGCGAACAATGCAAGATCGAGCTAGTACCAAAGGTCAAAGAGATGAAGAAGGTGGCCACTAGCCGGCCAGCCATCGGCCCATTCCCCGGGCGGTCGGCGTGCTCTTCGTCATGCGCACCTCGCGCGTTCGGCACACGCTCTCCTCTCTTTCTTTTCTCCCCGGGACCTTTACCGGACATTAGCCTCGCCATTTCCCGCCTTATAATCTTCTTCGTCGTACATTGTCCGCGTCTTCTCCCTCCCTCTTCGGTTCCTCGCTGGTTCTGGACCTGCGATCTCGGCGAAGAGGGATCGAGAAGAAAGAGAAAGAAGTAGCGAAGGTCCTTTCTACTCTCCTCAGCGGGACGACGCCGAGAAAGAAGAGCTCGAAAGTGTACCCCCGGAGCGAGACGTTCATGTACCCCGAAATTGCGCGTTAACGCGCTCGCCGAGCGTGACCGAGGCCGTGTGCGCGCGCGCTCGGCTCGCGCGGTCCATGCCTTATGCGTATATATATATATATGTACGTTTATGTACGCGTTACAATGCGCCCCGTCAAAGAGAACCGGACACCTCTCCTCGGGCTCTTTTTGACGCTTCTGTCGCTGTTGCGTGACGCGCAGCGGGTCCACTACCCACTACCGCTGCCGCCGACGCCGCCGCTGCTGCTGCTGCTGCTGCTGATGATGATGATGCCGATGCCAATGCCGACGACCGCTCGCGAGAGATTCGAAAACGTTAATGCCAAATGGAAGAAGATGCCTCGCCTCGTGTGCGTTGACGACCGTTTAAAGAGATACGGATACTGTGTCGAATTATAATATACCGTATTTTACGTTCAATTGATTTGCATGGAGAATTATGTCTTTTCTATAGACGAGGTATTGAAACATTTTTGCCGATCGTAAGCTTCGATATAACGCGCGTTTCTAATGCGACGTAAAGCTGCGTAATTTAGACGTGTTTTTTTTTTTTTTTACAGTGAAAGTATATAGCTGATTTATTACAAGAATTTTTATTAACAAATGAATATAACGTTGCTTAAATCCAGTTTTACCGACTATAAATTGTTTGTTTGTTAATATGTATAATCGCATAAATTATACATATATAAGCATTTATTTATTACTTATTAGAATTTACAATATTATTATAACTTAAACTTCTAAAATATTTGTTTGTTTCCAAATGAAATTTCTCAAACAAGTTTGCAAAAAAAAAAAAAAAATTGAAATATCAAAACCTTACACTATTCACATAGTAAATCTACTTTGAATGACAATACCGAATCCTCAAAAACCTTAAAAATGGCTGAAAGTCCGCAGAATCTTTGAAAGCGGCATTGAAGTCAGAGGCTTTTTGAAGTAGGGATTACAAAACGACAAAAGTCAAATCATAAAAGACGACACTTTCGAGAGACTTTTCTCTTTCTCTTTTTCGTCCTCGCTTTCATTCCTTGGTTTCTCCCCCGAAAAAATTTAAAAGCAATCAGATCGTATTCGAATACCCGCCCGAGGGCATGCAAATTGAGCGGAACAATGAGAGATGCACGTGTATGCGTAAGAGCGAGCACACCTTCCTTCCGAAAAATTTTGTTGAATGATCATCGGATGATCCATCATTATAGTGGGGGCTTTATAAGAAATGAAAAAAGAAAATAAAGAAAATAAAAAGCCATGGGAAATCCGAGTGTAGTACACTACGCGGAGAATCACCGAGTTGCCTCTCGCCGTCAAAAAGTACAAAGTGGAACATTGGTTTCGAATATCTTCAGGTATATACTCGTACATATACTTACACGGGCGTGAACTTATAAATTTTTGTCCCAAGCCTATAAGAGACGATGTACGAATGCTTCTTTTCATTGTTAAATATCATTTCGTTTCACTGCGATGTAAACTCGAATGCCAATTTGGCACGTTATATTTTTATACGTAGATTTAAATAAATTTACAATTTATTTGAAATATTTATTCCGATGCAAATCTATTTTCGTATTTAACGAAGTGAATCGCAGATAATAAAAGTAAGCTCGGAATGTACATTGATGTAATTCACGGATAATAGTATTATTTACGTAACGCTACCCTGTTTTATAATATCACGAAATTAACCTTGCATATTTTACAGTTAAAAAATAAAATAAATGTCTAATTGCATTTAACGAACAGCTATGTTCAAATTAAAAATTTCCAGTTGTAAAATTCCATTGATTGACATGCTAATATTTATAAATGACTGTTTAATAATAAACTTTTGTAAAAACGTCACGCTAAAATTTTTTAAAAGTCATCAATACACGATTAGCGTGACTTATCCGACATATAAGCTTACGGGTCAATTTTAAAATAATTTTAAAAATTTTGCTGACTCCTTACATGTAGTTTAAATAGAGTTGGATGATACCAGATGACTCATTATCCGCCGCTATCAATTATAGCCATACGTTTTACAAATAATTATATACAGGTTATAAATAGGCTTTAAGTGACGTTTAAAGCGCATTAGTTGCGCTCGTTGTTAAGTCTGCAAGAACTCATTTTTTTCTCCTTTTTTTTTTTTTTTTTTTTTTTCATGTAATTCGTACTTTAAATTATTAATCGTCTGCTTTTTTATTTTATTCGATTTTAAACGAATTTAATCATTTTTCTTGTCAATTTTTAAAAATTTTTACACAGATTGAATCATAAAATGTCCTTTTATTATTTTATATATTTTAAAAGTAATTACGAAGAAAATATTATAACAATCTGAAATATAAAATTTTAATCAAAAGTATAAAATTTCATTCTAACTATTAAAAATGTCAACGCATGCGAGATATATTCAATTTACAGTTTATTCGGTAAAAAATTATACACCGACTATTTTTAATTTAAAATATTAATATTTTTAAATAATTATCACCTTGTTAACCTTTTTACGAGAAACAATTGTATATAAAATTTTTATTTATAAATAAAAAATAAAGATTCGAGAAATTTTTAAATCTACCAGCACAGTATATACAAACATATATTTTTCAAGCTCGACGTTGAGAAATTTTTAAGCAGAGATCGTTGTATCAATAGAAAATTAGTCCACCTACAATTTCCTCGCACGCCTTCTTATTTTTTAACAAACAAGAACGCCTATCCACGAGAGGAAAAAAACATTCCACCGTGTACAAAAAATAATCCAAAAACAACCATATGTTACGAATCAAATTACTCTCCTCGAAATCTTCATCTGTCGGCTTCTCCTCCCCCCCCCTCTTCTCTCTCTCTCTCTCTCTCTCTCTCTCTCTCTCTCTCTCTCTCTCTCTTTCTCACTCTCTCTTTTCATCGAGTGCAAGTGGCCGCAGGATGAAGAAGGGAACACCGCATATAGCATGTATATATCACATACGTAGCCAATAAATTACGAGCTTTTCAACGCTCCTTCTCTCTTTCTCTCGCTGTACACATAGGAAATAAACGGGTAAGTGCATCGTGCAACCGGAACCGACACCGCACTATAACCGGCTTAATCCGCACCGCTGCTGTTTTACATTTTCTTAAATCCCTAAATATGCTCTCTCTCTCTCTCTCTATTTCTCTCTTTCCCGCGCGCGCGCGTCGCCGATACCTTGCCGATGTAGACTCGGCAGGCTTTTTTTGCCTTAGCGAGAATTTTGACGAATGGGCTTCCGTGTTTTTTGTTTTTGTTCCTCGTCTCTTTTTCGATTTTCTCATTCTACTCATGAATCAAGGAGGATCAGAGCCACGAAGCCGTTGGAGGAAAATCGAGAAACAAGAAAAAGAGAGAATGAATCTCATCTACGCGGACCTTCAATTTCTGCAGATGTTGTATTTCGTCGAAAAATGCATAATGTAATTTACGGTTTTAATATTTTTTTTGTTTTGTAACAGTTAAAAATAAAGAAATAAAATAGATCTTTGCGATTAAAAAAAATATTTAAGAAAGTCGAAAGTTTATAATCTACGTGTTGCAGTAAAATTGAAAAATTCTAACGGTAGTAAATTTATGCACGTATTCGTGAGTGTATCTTCAAAAATTATCAATCGATCGACGTATGTATTTGTCGATCAGCGGTTAAAAATATTTTACTCGACAAATCAAGCATAGACATTGAGTTACGGTATAAATCTTTCACCGTCGCTGTAAAAGCCATTATAAAATAGAAGGATTGATTATTTTTCGCGTACGAAATCTTGAACAAACAGTTGCGTTGACATTACATTCATTTTTAAGCTCTTGATAAACAAAAAGCGACGTTTTCAAACTGCTAATTGGCTCGTAACTCGTTTTTAGTACGTGTCTAAAGTCCCCTCAGAATCGAGCTATTTTTAAGATTATCGTCTGCATTTAAATTCGAACCGCTTGGATTTTAAATAATTTTATTTTTTTGTTTTGTATTTGCTTTTAAATTTATAACCTTTACACGCGCGTTGCGCGTAATTTCATCAAAGACAAATAAGCATTCTTATCTGCATGTTAATGTACACGTGTATTTGGGGAATTGAACGCCGAGGCGCTTAAAATAAGCGCGTTACATCAATTTTTCTTTTACTCTTATCTTACACACCTCACGAAATTATAACTTTCTTTGTATTCAATTCCATTAAGTGTATATAAATATGATTTTTTTGATGAAAATTTAATTATAGTTTCTTTTTCTAAACGAAATATAAATGATAAATCACGACTAAATCTTAATCTTAAAAACACTAATTTGTTGATTAAATATTCTTTATGAAATGTATTTTATTATCAAGTGAAAAATTGAATTCATCAAATATTATTTTTTCATATTCGATAATCAATAAAATTGGTAAGCTATAAGTTATAGACGCGAATAAAGAAGAAGTATAAGCTATAAGTTAGGACAATTCGAAAACTGTACTGAAGCTTCAAGTAACGCAGTAGTATACAAACGAATAACAAACACGCAAAGTATACTTATGAGTTAGCTGCACATCTCCGCAAAATCGTCACCCCAATTTACCGAGAATAAAGCCTTTCCTCTCTTCACGTCGATGCCGTAGACGCGTTAGTTAAATGTTATACGTACGCATCTATCCATACATACGTAGAGAAGAAGGAGTTTGGTACATCTCCTGCAGCGTACACACGCGCAAACACACACACACACACACACAAGAGAGAGAGAGAGAGAGAGAGAGAGAGAGAGAACGTAAAATAGAATTCGCGCGCGGATTTACGCCCTCGCACAAAAGTCTCGCAGCTCGTTACCGGGGATCAGCTGCTCTGCCGGCGGTGCCGTTATGCGCGCATTGTCCCCGCTAACGAGCTCTAAATAGACTCGACCGTATAATCACGCGCGCGCACGCACACACGCACACACACGCGCACACGCACGCGCACACGCACATACACACATATATATATATATATATATATATATATATATATATATATATATATATATATTCCCGTTGTTCTCGGTTTCTCGCGCTTTCTAAACACGTGCCCTCCCCCCCCCCTTCCTTCCTCTGCCTTGTCGGCGTTACCTCAAATTTTCTCCCTCTTTCTCTCGTTTACTTTTTCATCCCCTCTCTTCGCATTGTGTGTATGCGTATAAGTGTATATCTGCAATACCCCACGGAGCCTCGTCGCAAATCCCCCCGTCGCTTGGAGCTTATACGGGCGCTAAGGTGATGCGCCCTGGAGATACCGCGTGTGCGTGTGTCCACGCGCGCCCAGCGAGAACACGTGTATAACGAGCTCTCGATTTTTCGGAGCGCGTGTATCTGCAAACTCCTCCCCCGTTGTGACTAAATCTCGTTCTTCTCGTTTACGTGTACATAAATATATAGATGTGCGCGCGCTCGGCTTTCTCTTTCGCTCGTTTTCGCCCTTTTTCGCCTCTTAGTTTCTTCAATTTCGTCTCACTTTCTATTTGTTTACCCCTTTATATCCTTTCTTTTCACACTTTCTCTGGAGTATCTGTCAAGATCTTAACCGTTGGACACCTTGTCGTCATGCGACAACTATTTCTTTATTTAATCTGCAAATTTTGCTTATATTTATTTTTTAATTCAAAAAATAAAATAAAGTTTGAATTTTAACATTTTTTTTTTTTTTTTTTATAAATAAAGTTTAAACATCATTTTTTAATCACATTTTTATTGATTATTTTAAACTAAATTAAATTTTGGTAAACTTGCGTATTCCTAACAAACGTAGATCATGTTGAACTGCATTGAATTATTCTTATTAAATCAATTTAAACGTCACCAGACGAATAAAAGTTTATTAAAAACCTATATATATATATATATATATATTTAATAAAAATCGTAAGAAAATGAACATATTTATGTATACTTAATTTGATGATATTATTATTTCACTTTATACTCATACGGATTATTTTCTTACTCGATTTTCCTTCTATTCTTTCTTCATCCGCTTATTATACCTCGGCACAACATTGCTATCTCCATCTCCAATGTTCATCTCTCTCTCTCTCTCTCTCTCTCTTTCTCTTACCAAATACATACAAGCACGTATGTTACAAAGTTGCAAGCTAGTATAAATACACATATACGGGAGAACTTCATCGAAAGCTGGTACATATATACACAAGGGTTGCACCGAAGTATCTACGCGCTGTAACTTGTACGACAGATGTCACGCCACGTGAGATCGGCGTCTAAATACTAGACACCTCGTGTATGTGTGTGCGTGTGTATAGACGCAGCGCATTTGTACCGAAATATACGAATTGAAAGTAAATCTGGTGTTCTATGTAAACGTGTGTATAATGTATATGTGTGTGTGTGTGTGTGTATGTGTGTACGCTTTTCGTATCGAGTTTTCTAAATCCAATTCTCTTTTCCGCCGAAGGCTCGACGATGGCAAAGATTGTCCTATGTGTTCGAATGTATGGGTTTGTTGTTTGGTTTTGATGGATCGTTAAGCAAAATACGCTTACGTGTACACTGCAGTCAATTTGTAAGTATACACTCGTACACCGCTCGCTTATATCCTCCAAATTCAATTGTTACTTAGTACATGCGCGACCTTAGTTGTGTTCGCGTTAGCTTCTGTTGTATCTGTGGTGTACTTTTCGCCCCGATGCATATATTTTGTACAACAAATGCAATATCGAATTACAATGATAAAAAAAAATGTAATATTTGCAGCGTAAGCAACGTATATTATTTATCATTTATGAAATTTTACAATCAAGTGTAACTACAATATTATTCACAAATCAAAATTTAACCAAATAAAAAAAATATTGCATAGCATATCTATTATTATTTTTGATAATGTTTCTTAATTTAATTCCATCGCGTAATTATTTATAATTTGCCATAAAATTAGATAAAATATCTTTATTGTATAAAATGAATAAATTTATGGAATTTTTGTTAACGCTCTTATATAATAATTTTTTAAAACAGAAACAAATTTAAAAATAAGTAAGTTACAACAAGCATTAAATTGTCCACAATAAAATCCTGGCAGAGCAAACACCGGATTCCAACCGAGCGATCGTCTTTTACATTCTTTAACGCTTCAATACAAAAGCCACAGTTTTCACCCATCGGACAAACCAAAAGAGAGCATAACGTCCTCTTGGTTGTCCAATCGTCAACGCAACATCGAACGCGACTACCTGTCGCGCGCGTCCCTAGAACATAACGCAAGCCATTATTTACTCACAAAAGATCGCGTGCACGCGACTAAAAGCCAATGAAGAGAGAGAGAGAGAGAGAGAGGAAGAAAGAAAGGAAGAGAAGAATCCGCAAGAAGTATCTAAATAAAAAAAAAAAAAAAAAAAAAAAAAAAGAAGAAGTGTGAACATGGCAAAATAAGACATCGAAAGCGTTCCTTGTTATTGTATAAACGCGTGCTTCCATTCAAGCTCACCCTTGGCTGCGGTCCATTTTTACCTCTCTTTCTCTCTCTCTCTCTCTCTCTCTCGGCTTTTCCTCGTCTAGAGCACATAAGCACATAACGGATCTTTGCGGAAAACAACGGCTCGTCCACCTGGCGCTTTTACCAAGAGGCGCGTGCATCTGCACGAGCGAATACATGAGAACGAGGCGCGTGTTTGTAAGACGCGGGATTGAAGCGACTTCCTCTATTTACGATCTTTTTGACTTTAGCCGACCCGGTGAATTTCGGCGAAAGATGGAGGCGCGAGGAAGAAGACGTCAACCGTTTGGCATTGTTGGCAAAAGTGTCGAGCGCGCTCGACGTGAAGTACAATGCCGCGCTGCCGTTTCGTTGCTATATATGAGCTTGTCTCGCGCGCGCGCGCGCGAAATAGTCCCGCCAGAAAGGAAGCCGGTAGGCGTTCGAATCGAAGCTAAAATATTTCTCGATCACCTGCCACTACCTTCTTCGCTTTTCTTTTTTCGCTTTTCCATTGTCGCGAGCGGCTTTTTTCCTCTCTTCTTCTTCTTCTTCTTCTTCTACTTCTTCTTTGTGTGTTCGCGTGTACGTGTATACATATATATATATATATATATATCGAGGATTCGTGAGCGAATGAACGCTAACGAGCTTTTGGTTTATGCCGTAAGCGATTCGACGGTCTTTGATGGTTTTTTTTTTTTTCTTTTTTTAAGCCGCGGTTGAAAAACGTGACTCGAGGTGATTTTGGGATTGCTGGTTGTGGCTAACGGTGCTTAAAGTACAAAGCCTTTTACTCGAAGAGAAAAAAAGCTATGCCGGACTGCTTGATCGATCGAAGTGCGTTGTTTGAAAGTTTTTCTTTGCGTTTAGAATCGAACTAAGCTCGTGTGCATTCTTTATGGGAATTGATTTACTTATGCTACGTTTGAATTTATTTAAGACTAAATATTGTTACTTAATATTGTTTTTTAAAAAAATTGTTATTATTATCTATACTTTGATTATGCCGTTGAGTAATAAGATATTTTATTTATATATTCTTATCTTTAAAATAATTAGAAAAAAAAAAAATTAAAATAATTGTTATCTTATTTGAAAAATTTATTAAAGAATTAATTATTTTAAATATAAAAAATACAACTGGTTTTTTGAAAAATTCAAACATTAAAGGTCGATCTTTTTCACAGTATACTAAATTTTTTAAACAAAAATTGTTTTATGTTAGAGTCAAGAGTAAGTTACCGTAAACATATAAAATCTTTGAATTATCATTGATATAGAAATAAAAATATTTACATTTAATGTTACTCGTTAAAATTAAAGTTTTAACATTTAAAATTTTAAACTTTCTGCTTTTATTTTTAAAAATATTATTATGCGCAGTGGATAATTTAACTCATCATTAAGCGTATATTTCAAAACAAAAATTTCAATTCCCTTTCAACAAGAAAATCAACAAAACCGATCTTGCGCGTGGCCGGTTAGACGGCTCGTGTATTTAAAAAGAACTCATTTCATGCTTCTTTATTTCCTTGATGTTTTTAAAAACGGCGTCGAAAATTCTTATTAGATGCTTTGGAATGATTCCCGTTCAGTTATAATGAGAACGAAGAGCTAACAGAAAAATGTTTGCGCGTTAACAAAATCTTCAAAAGATGTTATTTTAACGTTTTTTACAATTTTTTGTTTTTTTTTTGTTTTTTTTTTTGTTTTTTGTTGTATTAAAATAAAACGATATGATTTATTATTAAATATGAGAAAAGTTTTACGCGAATGGGATTTCATTAAAATCTAATTATAATCTTATTAATACTATTATTAATTATTTTATATTAATACAATAATTATTTTACAGAAATCTATAAATAAGCATTTAATTATAATCCCATCAATGTTTAGTATTTAGAATTCGATAGATTTACTGATTAAATTTTGCTTACGAAAACTATCTTTCGTATACATCGGTTCGTTCAAACATACACGCACTTTGAAGATTCCATTTGGCAACAAGCACTTAGTTAACAATGCCGCGCACGCGAACGTGCATTAATTATTTTGACGTCTCTCTCTCTCTCTCTCTCTTCCTTTTAGTGCATATCTTTCTCTCTCACATACATACACACACACATATATATACATGGATGTACAAATCCTTGAGCCTATCCCATCAGTATCTCCTTGTATGTATCGTCGACATTTTCCGCGACAATTATCGCGATTACCGACTCGACTCGTCCAGCCGTGAAAAGAGAAACATGTCGTGCAGCGGGCTACGCAAAGGAGAACTGATTTTAATGCAAAAATAACAGCCGACATATATATACTCACACACACACACACTCGGTGGTATATAAGCTCGGAGATACTAACGACTCTCATTTCGTGTATATATCTGCACGCATCATTGGATTCTCTTTTCTCCCCTTCTCTCTCTCTCTCTCTCTCTCTCTCTCTCTCTCTCTATTTTTCTTTGCCTTCCTCCTTCTCTCTCTCTCTCTCTCTCTCTCTCTCTCTGTCTTTCTCATTATCTTTATTTATTTTTCTTCTTTTTTGTCATCCACGCTGGTACTACTTCCCAGTGTTTTCAACGCCGTTCTCTCAACGAAAAACTTTGTGACCCCGCGCACCCTGTGTCCCCCCCTTTTTTTTTTTTTCTTTTTTTTTTTTATCTATTTTTGCCGCACGCTACGCGCTGCTACGGACACGTGCCACACGGGCCGCGTACAATCGTGTCTCGTTATTCGTGTGCGCGCGTCCACATAACGTGCACGCGTTAAACGAAGATGAACGAACCCGCTTTCGTATACGTGTATACATGCACGCTTTGTTGCGTCATCGCGCATCGCAGCACTCCGAGATGATAAAGAGCCAAAAATTGGGGAAAATGAGTACATAGGAGGTGCGCACTTGCCGGTTAATGGCTCGCAACTCTCAAATTTTTTGGTAATTGTATTCGTTAAGAGAGCTCTTTTACCCACGGAATTTCACGCACTTGTGTGTCTCCTCCTTCACGCGAATCGAAATTTTGCATGATGAACGACTGGTTTTAATTATTTTTTAAATACCGGCGTGTTATTTATTTTTCTTTATATGTATATATATATATATATAAAGTTGCGCTGTGTTATATTAACAAACTTCGTACAAAACGTGTCGTAGAATCGTCAAAAAAGTAAAAAAAAAGAAAAAAAAAAAAAAAAATTATTGAAACCAAAAAATACAAAAGAGAATGAATTTCAAAATTTAAAAAATTATCTTTTTTAACGAGTTGATAAAATGTTATCGTACTGTTCGCATTTTTGAAAATTTAAAACAACATTTATTATTCATTCTAAATAAATTAATTATAAATAAACATATTAAATAAATAAATGTACCAATATTAATCATAAACAATCAAAATTGCGAATAAAAGTTAATTAATTGATTCTTCTTTTATTCTTTAAATGAGAAACATTTATTAATATTTAAAAAAATATATTGATAGTTTTGGAATTTTGCTTTCAACATTGCTTCCTGATGATTAAAGTTACGTTTTCGATAATTCCACATTTTTTAAAAATTTTTATATAACAGAGATTACTTTAATTAGGTATGTATATACATAATAAAAATTCATATTTTGCATTAAATTTTTGTTCTATAAAATAACATTGTTTTGTTTTTTCTTGAACTAAATAATTTATTAAAAATGAATTTCAAAAAAATTTTATTTTTTAGTGATGTTCGTATTCGATAACTTATTGAACATTTAATATATGTTATTTATTTTTTTAATCATCTTAGAAAACTGATGGATGATTTTGTTTGTTATAGTTTTGTAAATAACGCTATTTCTACTATTGTATAGCTTATGCTTTTTTTTTTTAATTGTTACAGTGAGAGTTAAAATATTTTAGCGAATATATAAAATTTTTATTATAATTATTAAACGAGACATTGATTGGAGCAACGAATATTGTTCGTATTAAAAAAAATAATAAAAAAAATAAAGCCCACAGTGAAAATATCTCTCTTTAATAATATCGTCTGTCGATCAGTGCGCGAAATTTTAAAAAAGCACGCACAAAAACGAATCAGAAATTATATACGAGTATATACGTGTATATGCGTATATATACTTCTCGGTAGAGAGATGGAGAAAAGGAGAACGTAGCAGAGAGGACAAAAAAAAAAAAAAAAAAAAAAAAAAAAAAAAAAAATACGTTCGGATAAAGCAAAGCACAAAATCGAGCCCGCACCAAATATATATACATGAAGGATTTGTACGCAGACGGGAAAAACGCAGCAAAAACTCCGCTTGCACACTCGATATATACTATATACTATATATAAATATAAAAAAAAAGAATAAAGGGGGCAAAACTACCTTAGAAAATCATCCCGCTGTAGCGCGCGCTGGCGCTCTTGCGATAGAGAGAGAGAGAGAGAGAGAGAGAGAGAAAGAGAGAAAGAGAGAAAGAGAGAAAGAGAGAAAGGTAGAGAGAGAGTGGGAGAACTCGACGTACAACGTTGGCGGCGGGCGTTGTTTTCCTCGTCAAAGGAGAAGCCGAGGCAGTTCACCGCGATTGCAGTAACAGCAGAGCGCGCAACACGCCCATGACACGGGCTACGCGCGATATCGGTAATGTAACCAATAACGGGTTCGCGCGCGCCTCCGCTCCGTGCCGTTCGTCGCTCTCCTGTACCGTGCTCGGAAATATGGTTACGCTTCGGCGAGAGAGAGAGAGAGAGAGAGAGTTGGTCGGCAGTCGACTCGAGTAACTAGGAGTTTAATGACAGGGTCGACGTCGAGCTGCTTCGAGGCAAAACTTGTTACAAACCAAAAGCTTTTACCCCGCTTCTGTCTGCTAGCTTTATACTGTGAGCGTTTATATACAAGCTTTACCCATCTGTATTTATACTTTTGTAAATGTATGTCTCTGTGTGTGTGCGTGTGTATATATGCGTATACGCGCGGCTGTGCTGGCATCCTACCGCAGATTTTATACGAGCGCTTGTGGGGAAAATGCTTCTGGCACTCGCAAAGAACTTTACTTTGCGCATCGAATACAACTTCGTTTCCTCGCTTTCTCTAATTCCTTTTCCGCGATATTTCGCCAAAATTGATCGGTAAATTTTTTTCTCTTTGAAAATTATATTTTAAACCGTTATTTGATATTTATCTTTGTAAAGTGTTGTTTAATAATTAATTTAAATTCATTTTATCTACTTTGTAATGGTTTTTTTTTTTTAATTAATTAATGAAAATACTATTTTTAATACATAACAATAATAAGATATCGATAAAATATTGTTTTATAAAAGACAGCAATTGTACAAATATATACTTTAAAAAGTACATTTTTTACAAATATTTAATTTTTTATTTTATTTTATTGATAATAGCGTAGTAAGAATTTTTAAATATACATTCATAATGCTTAACGTTTAAATAATAACACAAATTCTATTTCTTTGATTACAAAAAAAAAAAAAAAAAAAAAAAAAGAAAAGAAAAAAATTGATTTTAAAAAAATATTTTATTTTAAACGTACGTACGCCAAGATTTCTATATTTTCGGACAAAACATTAACGAAATACCCTTGACAGCAGTCTAAGAGGGTTGAGCTTGGGAACTGACCGATTCTAGTTCCGCGCAGACGTATATAATGTACACGTACAAGTTCTCACCCCTGTTGTTTGCAGGGGCTAAAAGAAATCAAGAGAGAGAGAGAGAGAGAGAGAGTTTCGATTATTGCGCATCGGCAAAGAACACAATGGCACGGTGTTTGCGTCACGCGCGCGTGCGCGCGCGCGTTTGACTTCCTCTCGGGACACCCGGTGATTTGTCTCTTTGCGGCTTCCGAATCTGGGGTTGATGACTTCATCGTTGCTCGATTCTTCGCGCCTCACGCACACATATAGACACGCGTGTATTTACATGTACACACGTAAACGTACGACTATATACGTCGCACCCTTCGCGAATCACGATCCAAAACAAATCGGGATTTCACACGCACTCCCAAAGTAATGCGCACCCCTTTCATGAACTACCAAAATACCGACAACAATGATTGTTTTCTTTTTTTTTTTTTTTTTTTTTTTTTTCCCGACATAACGTTTCACCTTTTTTTCCTTTTATTTATTTATTTATTTATTTTTTCTTCATTTACGATTCGAATGTCAAAAGTAATAATTTATTTTCCTGGTATATTCTATAATATTGATAAACGAAAAATGTTTTTTTGAGAAATGAAATTTCACTACAAAATCGGAAATTCTTTTAAACGAGCACCTTAATCACGACATTTGCAATGCTCAAATATAATCTTTACAAATAAAAATTTTCTTGTGTAACATTCTTTACAAAAAAAAAAAAAACGAACAGTTTAATGTGCACAATTACGTTAAAAGAAAAAACTTAATCAAAGCAACGATTATGAAATAAAAAAAAAAAAAAAAATATTTATTACATTATCATTTATTATTATCTCGGAAGCACGCGCGTAATCTTCATAATATTTATATGCAGAGAACCATATCACAGAGACAGCTATTGTTCTGCAGCAGCGCGCGGTCCCTCTTCTTATTTACGCGACGGACACAATTCCAGCGACAAAGCACATACGGAAACGACAGAAAAAAAAGTCCGGTCTATGGGTTTGCTTGCGAAACCGAGAAAATGCTTTGAAAACATATACACGATGCTCTACTCTTTGCCTTGTCTTTTATTTTTCACACGTGTATGTACATATATGTATACCGTCTCTTCTTTACCAGTAGAAGAGAGAGAGAGAGAGAGAGAGAGAGAGAGGGATAGGATACACACGACGCTCGTTATAGCAGCTTTCCACTCGTAGCATCTTTTTTTCTCGGACTTCTGAAACAAGAAGCCGACGTCAGGAGGTCGTTATTCCCACAGTGGGCAATCTCCAACCTCGCGTTCTACTTTTCTCTTATTTCGATAAGTGTACGGTAGTCCACTCTTCTTCTTCCCCTACGCTCGTCCTTTTCTTACTCGCGCCGATCGAGCGAAGCGACGAGTCGTCATCTCTCGTCACGAGTACTACACGAGTAGTACACCCCCCCCCGCCCTCACGAGAGAACAAATAACGCTCTTCTTCTCGAAAAGTCGAAACAAACAAGTAGTCGTCGACTACGCCGCTGGCTGAGAACACAGTGCGGACGGACAAATTCGACACCTCGCTTCTTTCCTATCTATATATAAGTATATATGCGCTCTTGTTGCACTGTGTGTACGGGGAATCTTAACGAACGTCTATTGGCTTTCCTTAAAATTTAACGCGAGGAAAAAAGTTACTTCACAATAACGCCTTTACTCGGAATTATTTTCATCGTCCCATCGTCGATGACATATTTTAGGGTTACTTGTATGAATTTAAATTGCGAAAATAAATTATTCGATCCATTACTGCAAAGCTTTTTTAAAGCACTTTTATATGCAAAATATATTGCAAGTTATTATATCGAATTTTAATAAACAATAAGAAAATAACGTGAACGCTTTAAATTTAAAAATAAATTCAATAAATGGAGATCGTGGAATGTTCGATATGCCGATATATTATACATAGAACACATGGAGGAAATTAGCATTTTCTTGTGTACAAATAAGATATTTCTGACAATTAAACTCGATCGTCGATTCAAGCGCGCACGAATTTCTTGTTTACGTACATAAACGAATGAGCAGCGCGAGTTTTTTAAACAGAGTCGCGTTACGGTCGGTAAAATTTCATTCGATTCGGAATGCAACCTCCCATCGACATACATATATCTTATATGTTACATATTTTTATGAAGCAGCAGTCGCACGTGTCCGGGTACATATGTATATATTATATGAATAAGAAGAAGTAACGATACGACGCCGCGATATCAGTTTTGCGCTCTCGGGCGTACGTGGGGCACGTGCCGCGCTACGTGAGTCTTGTTTATTATGACCTCGCGAGCGTAGATACACGCGCAGACCCTCTACTCTCTCTCTCTCTCTCTCTCTATACAAAATGAGATTGTAATCGCATTTAGCTTCTGTCATTCATCGAAAAATCACGTACGAGCCGTTTTGTCTCCTGTATTCTTCGGCGATTTTGCTCTTTGCCTCGTCGTTGTTCCCCTTAAGAGAGCCAATCGTCGGATACATGAACTCGAGTTGCAAGTCTCTCTCTCTCTCTCTCTCTCTCTCTGGCTGTTGTACACTTTTACGCACCCGCGCGCGAAAACGTCGATTATATCATTCTGTCGAGGGGATGAGCGTAGTTTTTGATGGTTTAATGAGTCGAATGACAATTGGGACTTAAGAATAATAATACGTGTTTTCTTTTGCATTTATTGTTTTCGAGGATCCAGTTAGGGAGTTATTATTAAAAGCAGATTAACAATCGATATTCATATACTTTCTTTTTAAATAATTAAAAAACGTTTCAAATAAAAGAAATAAATTTTCTCATGATGTTTATCAACCTTATTACAATAATAATATTATTAATCAATCGCAGCTTCTAAAATGTCCAATTTGATGAGCTGGTAACAATTTTTGAAAATTTGCACTAGAAATCTTCTTAATGTAAAGATACATTATTTTATATGTAATTATATTATGGAGATTTTATGTCATAAAAATATATCGGTTTTGTATATAATATACAATAAATTATTCATAATGTTCCTATGTATATAATATCAAACAAAGATATTTGTAAACGTTGCACATTTTTATAAACTATGAATCTCGCGAAACCACAAATATAATTCTTAAATTTCATAATTTATTACTTTCTATTTAATTAAAAAAAAATATATATATATACCTATTATTTAACTTCTTTTTACAAAAAAAAAAAAAAAAAAAAGTTGCTTTTATTTGTGATTTATACGCGTTATTTTGATTGTTTTTTTTATTTTTTTCAAAACTTCCCTTCGTATCTTTCAAATTATATGTAACGGTTGTTTTACAATTCGCGCTTTGGAAACTGCTCCGTTTTAAAACGGTTTCTCTCGCAAAAATGTACGGTACACGCGAAAAAATATCGGACGAGTTTTTACAGTTTAGCGAGAAAGTGCACATAAAATATACTTTACAAGTATTACCCAATCTATATCTATACGTATATATATATATATATATATATATATATATATATATATCTGCTTTGAATTTTGCACAACAAAATTTAACATCTCGCACGGAAAGTTCACTCTCTCGATGTCAGAAGCGATCGGTCGAACCGTTGCGGTCCAAGTTTGTACGACGATATTTGTGCATCGTAAATTCTTCAAAATTTATGACGTCACCAACAATTGTCGCCTGCATCGTCCCGGTTACGGGCTCCGCGCAAATATCCCGGCAATATAATTGTGTAAAGAGCATGCGGTCGCTAAATGGTATAAACACGTTGCGCGATTTTATAACGCCGTTTGCGGGTTTCCAAGCCGCAAGATATTCGCAACTGACGCAAATTTTAATACAATGCCGGGGTAACTCGACTTACCTTCGGGGATATGCTTGCACAATGTTAAACTTTCAAAATTTGGCAATTAGCTGTAAGCGTAGGTATACTAAAATTTCAGTGGAACGACTGTGTAAACATTGTTGTTTATTGTTTTTTTTTTTTTTAACATTGTATCTTTCATTATTAAAAGAATATAATTATAAAATGAGTATATTCACGCTTTTAAAATATAAATTATGTCTACTTTTTCTTTGAACAAAAAAAAATTGTAATATCAATTTTATTTTAACCCTCTATGGACCTGTAACTTTCAGGTTACATCGCTATTACTCGTATATGTTATTTAACAATATTTTACCAAATAATTTTAGTTTTTTTACAGTGTTACGTAGTAAGTCTTAATATATTTGCAATAACCAATAACAATTACAGATAGATTTATGATTTGTTGCATGCATTTTTTTTATATTTAAGAAGAAAATTTGGCCCCTAGAGGGTTAAGTTTTTAATGGGTCGATGAGCTATAAGTTTATGTTTCAACAATCGAATTCAATCTATAAATTATATTATTTATATAAAATTTAATCTAAGCATGAATTCCTTGCAATTATTAAATAAAAACATATTTTGAACAATCAATATATTACAAAAATAAGTCAAACAATATAAATAGTTTTTATAAAATTGCGCAAGATATCGAATGAAAATACGTAAATGACGTTTTTCCGAAAGGTCAAGAAGTCGGAATACAACCTTTTACTGCACCTTCGAACTGAATGAAAAATGCGACGGAAGAGAAAGTAAAATTTCACCCCGCGGCCCCGAGAGTTCCGAGGATTTGTCAACTCTCAAAGAAATTGACCCATAAATCCGAGTTTTATGATTTACGGTCACCCAAAACCAAAATTCGCTACTATATACTCGGAGTTTTCAATGCGCACTCGGCCACAGAATCTCAAAACATCGTACTTTCCTTCGGGATTCATATTCGAATTGTCTCATAGCCATTGCTTAAAATGCCACGAAACCAGTATGCATTTACAATGGATGTATTGCGCACCCGCGTTGTAAATTAATTGAAGGTTTTTTTATGAATTCGTTAAAAAAAAGAAAAAAAAAAAAAAATAATAATTTAACCCCGATCCAGTAATATCAAAGATTTATCGTAAAAAATTTTATTGTAAATAATTGCTGTTTTTTTTTTTTATATTTTCGTAACACGAAACATACGAAATTTTAAACTTTTATTACTTGTAAAAATATTATTCCTCTTCAAAGATGTAATTATAAAATCGAACAATTATTTTAAATATTTCAATATTTTTTTAGTACGCACAATAAAACGTTTTTCAGAAACGACGAGCAAACTGCATATCGAACACAAAATGGCAGATAGTTGTATCGAAAATTTTTATGTATCATTTTGGTTATAACAAACGTGACTTACAAGCAAGACTCTTTATTTCGTTTTTTTTTTTCTTCTTTATTTATTTGAACTTAATTTTTAATACTAAAAAACATTAGTTTAAAATCTATATTTAGTAAATTATGAGTAATTAATAATAGAAATCTTATTAATTAACTTGTAGTACTATACATAGTTAATGGACATCAACCAAACTCAAAAAAAAGTCTATTCACACAACTTGCGGAATAATTTTATACATTATTTTAGCGGTACGTAATCTACTCAATAACAAAACGACCAATATAGACTTTTATATGCAAAAAATGTATTCAAATCGCTAATTATCACAAAAAATGCTGCATATAAAATATACTTTATTTTATAAAATTAAGTTTTAAAAAAGTTTTTGTAAATTAGCGTTAATGGTGAGATGTTATAGTCACCAATAAAATAGAAATGCAGGATACTGTTTTGGTTTAGGAAAGGACACGGAAGAAAATTTTTTTTCTTGTCTAAAAATTCATCGCATTTAATTGAAATATATAGATTATGAATGTAATTTTTACGAAACAGATTTCAATACTGAACCTAAAAAGTTTCTGATCATTTACGCGGATACTTTTCTTTTTCGTCGATGCAGATTTGATTTTGTAATTAAAATAAATATTACTTAAATCGATGAATTAATTTTATAATAACTTATTTTATTTGACCCATTAGATGGATATTATTTGGAAGAATTTATTTTATTTAATATAAATTCACTCACAATTTTAGCAATTATTCAAATAAAAATAATCTAATAAGAAGAAAGATATTAAATATAATATGCTACCTCATTAAATTTTTTTTTTTTTTTCCATTACAGATAAGCGTTTTGTTTAATATTTTAATTAGATTAACATTGTATATTCGTTAAAATTATCATAATTTTATAAACGTGCAAATAAATAGTTCATTTTGTAAATAATATTTCAACCCAAACAGTTACACTTAAAATTTCCGAATTTTTTTTTTTTTTTAAGAATTATATTCGGGTTAACGTAAAAATAAATTGTTTTTATACAATTCATATTATACCGGTAAGTAAAAGCACATCGAGCATTGAAAATTAACAAGATAATCAGAGCGTTGTAACAGACGAAAACAAATAGTTGAAAAGAGTATAAGGGGGGGAGGGGGGAGAGGAAAGAGAAGAGAAGAAAAAGGAGTATAGTCGATTCATCATCGGACATTAACGTCGTTATATTGTATATAGGTATGTATGTACATATATACATGCATAGGGCCAATTTGGCATTTAGCGCGAAGAAAGACATGGAGATGAGGAGGCAAAAAGCCGAGGGTGTATAACATGCGTTTACTATCCCACGAGCTTTTAAACACACACGCGCGCGCGCGCGCGCGTTTACATACATATATATATATATATATATATATATACAAACAATAGCGACGTCGCAGAGTATTAGCCCGCATCTCGTCAACGACATCCGTTCCTCCTCGTCGCGCACATAAAAGCGAGCGAGCGACGATATTTAGCAACGTTATTTATTCGACGAGCGATGAGTAAAACTCGAGGATCACAATCCGTGCGTGTCTTCGATCGATCGGTCCACGTATGTTACTCCTCGCGACGTTAAAAATTCACGCCTTTCAAACAACTCGGCGACTTGGCGCTTGGCAGTTATATAATCCCACGGGTGCATTGTTACGATCTACGCGCGATTCTTACATGTACATCCATAAATACGCCCGTATGTAATCCTCCGCACTTTTTCACCGAGCTTTTCCTCGATTTTTCCGAAATACCCGACGATCAAAAGGCAACGCCGGCTGATTTCGGTAAATATTCTCAACCAAAGTGGAAGAGGAAAGGAGTGCGTTTACGTATTTACGTAGGCGGGACGATTTTTCTCACGTGATTCAATACGCCGCGGTGCAACGACGGGGGGTTTTTCGTATGTCTTCCGTAATTGATTCAAGAGCCCCTCGTCGCCATTTCCGAGCAAAGTGTTGATGCGACGTGTTGTTTTTTTTTTTTTGTAACTGTTTTTTTTTTTTTTTTTTTTTTTTTTTTTTTTTTTTTTTTTCTTTAAATTCATACGTGTGTGAATTGACCTGTCACGCCCGAAAATTTAGGATTTATGCATCTGAGAGATATAGTGGTGCATTGATTTAAACCAATTTTATGCTCAAAATGCCGCTATTGACTGCCTTTATTTTCTAACAATAGTCAATTTGTGCATTTAATTAATTTTGTTGCGTTATTGATATTAATGTTAATCTTGATAACGGTATATTGTTATGGTAGCGATCGATTATTTACAATTCCAATGCTTACCCGAATCATTAATATTTATTACTATTCTAGTAGTAATTGCTTATGCTTTATACACATATATTGAAGAAATTACACGAATGAATAATTCAATATTATTGATAACTGATATCCTTATTAATTTAATAATATTTGTTATTATTTTATAAGTAATTAAAAATTTTATCGTGCACAAAAAAAAAAAAAAGAAATAGAAACGTGATATCTTTTTGTTGCGAATGAATATTTTGACAAAGGAAAGTGAAAACTACATCAAGTTTTCGTGTTTTCTCCTCCTTCCGACGTCAATATTAAACTAAAATAGACAAGCTTCTCAGAGAGATAGAGAAAGAGAAAGGAACGCTTCGAGAAGAAGACAAAATCTTTTCGATGACAAGCTGCCTGTCAATGTTACCCGTGGCCCATATAAGTTCGTTCAATTTATCGGCGTGAGACTTTGCAAAAGAAGATCTCCTATGATGCGAGGTACTATAGATGCTACTGCATCTTAAAAGAGCAGCGAGATGGAAAGCGAGCAAAGATACAGAGAAAGAAAAAGAGAGAGAGAGAGAGAGAGAGAGAAAAAAAGATGAACGCAATTGATTTATTATAGGGCAGTAAAGCAGTAGGTAAAGTCGAAGAAGAAAGCTTCGCCTCGGTAACCTACATCGTGAACATAGAAATTGTTGTGGCAAGCCTCGATGGGTGGTGGAAGCGCTGCCAAAAATTTTCTACTCCGGCCGAATCGGAAGAAGGAAGAAGCATCAGAAACTGGGTAAGAGAAAGAGAAACGTGAGCCAAACGAAGCAGCAGCATAAGTAGAAGCAGCATCAGCAGTAGCAGAAGAAGAAGAAGAAGAAGAAGAAGAAGAAGAGAAAGATCCTCGGAGAAATTTCTCCTTCGCCCTTTCTCGTTTTTCGCACTGCGGGCCTCGGTGCGTACTAGCGAGCAGCGACGGCGAAATTTATGTAGCAACCCACCTACGTGCCGTAAATCAACGGCGGTCGACGAGAGAGCGCGCGGGTATTGCTACTGTGCGCGTCGTCGTTGCTCTCTCTCTCTCTCTCTCTCTCTCTTTCTGTCTTTCAGGCGCTTCGGTAGTACAAAATGTGCTCTATGGAGAATCCATGAATGGAAGGTAGCGCTTGGCGTGAATATGGAAAGATCGAAAGCGGTAGCCACGGCCACGGCGAATAATGCAAGCGGCGAGCCGAAGAAGAGAGAAAAGTCAGGGTCAAGCGAGTCGCTTAAAAGCGGGTTACTCGGTCGTCATTGTTTCATCGGCGTAAGTGCTGCTGACTTTTCCTAGCTTCTTCCGAAAGTTAGAAAGAGAGAGAGAGAGAGAGAGAGAGAGAGAGAGAGAGAGAGAGAGAGAGAGAGAGAGAGAGGATATTCCAGTAGCTCGGCGCGATTAGTCACGAGGCTGGGAGAGAAAAGTTTTTCGGCCGTTTCGAGGAGAGCCGGCCATCATCGGGACACTGCGGCGATCTGGCCCGATTTCTCGTCCACGATGGGATTCCCGAGATAATGTACGAAGTCTAATGGCCGAAAGACCGATTTTCACTTTTCTCTCCTAGATTTTACGATTCTCTTTTGTTTAATGATGCTCAGATCGTTGGGAAATCTCTTGGTTTTCCTAACTCTTTAATGTTTTCGGTTAACATTTTTTTTTATATATTTCGTACGACCTTACACAACGTTCGTAAACTTATTTTAAAAATTTAGTTATTTGCATTCGAATCGTTATTTTAAAAACGCCATGATGATTACGATAAAAATAAAAGTGATAATAATTACTATAATTATTCTTATTTAAATGTAAAAGAAACTCGTTATACTCATATAAATGTTTGAACATTTTTTTAATCGAATATGAATACTCAAAGAATACATTTAAAATATTTCTTTAAATAACTAAGTTACATATTATACAATAATGAATTATTTGGATTGAAAAATAATTTGGTTTAAAAAATATAATGCTGCATGGATCGCATTTAAAATAATAATCGATTTCATTTTATTATTTGTTTTCATATTTTCACATATATATTTCAACCACAATTTCACAGATTTACCATAACATGAAGTAATAAAAAAATTTTAATGTATGCCATAACTTTTAATACTCGAAATCAATCTACGCGCAATGTTTACGTATACAGTTTTTATAAAGGAATGGCATACCATAAAACGTTATATTACCTTGTAATAAAGTTACGGTTACGTTGAAAATGGTATGGTGAAGGTAATTTCGTAGTTTTATGAAGGTATAGGCAATGCAATTGCTTAATGATAATAAATGAAGAATTTTCAAGAAGGAATTTTTCAAAAGTTTTTAAAAAATGTTTCAACCTTTAAAGGCAACCAAATATAATGCGTGAAATTCGTGTGTTACCCATTGAAAACGTTAACTTATTTTTATCCTTTTTATCGAAAAATACAAGTTAACACTTATGTAACCTGTATTATTAATCTTAAAACGCAGGCCAATACGAGATTACTAATGTCCCTAGAAAAAAAAAAAAAAAAAAAAAAAAAAAAAAAAAAAAAAAAAAGAGGAAGAATCGAGATACAATGAAAAGAGAAAAAAATTCACCGAGCGTCGACGATGGTGGCAGCTGAATCGCGCGTCTTTATACGCGTCCGATTATCGTCTCGTATAATAGGTGAGGGTAATCCCGCGATTTGTCAAGTGTTTCGCTTTCAATTTTTTTTTCTTTTTTTCACGTGTTAGAACGTCCGACGCGTTCTTCGTCACGACGAATCCGTCAAATAACCGATGAAAAAATATTTCTCGTTTATGTTAAGAGAGCGTCGATTGAAAAATTTGAAACGCCACCGCTTCTCTCTCTCTCTCTCTCTCTCTCTCTCTCGGAGACTCGTTTCATTTTTCAGGAGGGGAAATAAATACTAGTTTCTTTTTTTTTTCTTTTTCTTTCTCGATTTTAAAGTCTTTAGCTGTAGCGAAGGGTTGAATTTTTCTTTCGAGTAAAGGCGAAGACGGCAGTCTTTTTTTTTTTTTTTTTGGTATCTTCGGTAAATAATCCTTCGATTTTTAAGAAAGCTATTTACACTATTGTGGAAGAAAATTTTTTCATTAGAGGGGAAAAAATTACACAAATACTTCATTCGATCGCCGGATAGATTTTCATTGAAATTTGAAGTAAGAAAGGTAAGAAAAAGTGCGTGAGAAATTTTTAAGATCCTAAATGTTCCTTGCTCGTAAAGCAAACAATTGATATTTTTTTGTTGCTCAATTACATAAGGAAAATACGTAAACTTCTTTTTAAAGAAGCATTAAATTTTATAAACTTTCATTTTTTTATACATCATAACATTTTTTTTTTAACTGAAATGTAATAAAACTGAAATCGTAATCAGTGAAATCAAATAAATATTTAAAAATTTTAAGTCATGTACAAATGAATGTACAAATAAATTTAATAAAATTTAACAATTTTAGCTCTTATTTTTTTTTTTTTATTAAGATTGCTTAAGATTAATTAAGTAATTAATTTCTTACTAACTAATTAATTATTCTATTAATTATTATTAATTAATTAATTCGAAAAGAATAATTATCATATAGTGTAATCAAAAACATGTTAATAATTCTACGTTTCTAAGTAGGTATTGTCTTGACTCTTAAATACAAAATGAGGCAATAATTATTGAGAACAAATGAACAAATAAAAAGTAGATGTATCAGAACATCAAAAAATTTATTCACAAATTTTTCCTTAATTATGATTTATAGCACAATATTTTCTTAAAAAATAACTATATTATTAGATTTTAAAAGATTTGGCCGCTACATCAAAACGTTTAAAATTAATTTAAATGTGAAATGCAATTTATCTAATGAAAAATGAATTAAGTTGTATTTTTATTTAAGTAAAACGTTAATTACATATTAATAAATTTTTAAATCCAATACTTTTTACTGTAAATTATTTTCTTAAATCTATTATCACGTTCTTGTACTTTTTCTATGCGAGTAAACAGCGGGAACTATTTAAAAGCATGAAAAATTTCCGTAAGAAATGCAGCAGTTCAACAACTGTAAAAAATGCGGAACTTAAAACGTTTTCTTGCAAAAAAAAAAAATTTTAACGAAACAGTCTAAAACTAAGTTGGAAATAAGAAATCGTCCACTAAGTTTTTTCCTTCACGATTGAGCGTTTTTAAGCAGCGGCGAATATTTTTTCTGCGTTTTTTTTTTTTCTGAAAGTTCTTAAGAAGAACTCGAAGGGTTGAAAAATACGAAGCGTCGCAATAAAAAAATGAAACTTTTGCGGTGAGCCGAGGGCCAGTGTTAGTCAACAAGGCGTAAACCAATAAACAACGGAAAAAAGTCCACGGAAAAATATGAGGGCCCGTAAACAAAAAAAAAAAAAAAAAAAGGTAGCCGCGCGGGCCGCGAAGATGATTTACGAAGGGAAACGTGAAAAACTTTCTATATCCGGCCTCTCTCGCTATATACGGGGAATATTCGTCTGTCCTGCGGTGGCGGAATGGTTCACCGCATAAGCGCGCGAGAACTGCTAACTCTCGAGGAACGAGGGAAAAGTCCCAAAGGCCTTTCTCTCTCTCTCCCTCCCTCTCGAAGCAGAAAACGGAAAAGATAGAGAGAACGACGTATTTTTCGCCGTCGCAATAACCGCCGCCGTCCGGTAGCGTCGGCGGCTTTGTGTATACAGTACACCCCTATAAAGTTATACGACGTCGAAGACTGCGGCAACGTGACGAAAACGCGACGCAAGATCCGAATACTCTACGATGAAAAATCGTTGCCGAGAGAAAAACGAGAAACGAGGAGAAGCGAGGAGAAGCAAAATTTACGAGCCGCGGTGTAGGTTCGATTAGCGAACTATGCGACATTTGCCACCGATGTTTTTCTCCGTGTGTGTGTGTGTGTGTGTGTGTGTGTGGGTACGAGGCTGCATGGTACCCTTATTACCTTTTTTAAGGACTCTTTTGCGAAATTATGCGTTAGTTTTTCCTTATTGAATCTAAGAGAGAGGATATATTTTTTATGATGCTTTCTTAACTTTTAGTTTAACCAGAAGATTTATTAACGGATATTTTAAGCTGGACAGCATAGTATATATATGTGTCTGTATGTGTGTATGTATTAAAAATGAAAAAAGAAAAGTTAGAGATTTACTTTGTGGCTATATAAATGTTTTGGAAATTTTCTGTATACATTTTTTACGCTTAATCAAAAAATAAGCAAATGATTCTTGAATGTTATATTATAAATTGAAGAGTAACACTTTTTTCGTACCCTCCATTGTAATACACTTTATTTTATATATATATCATTTAATGAAATACATGTATATGTATAATCTAATGACAGTTTACAAATTTATAACGAATGAATACCAACTAGCGTTAACATAAGTTAGATTCAGTCGGCATAAAAAAAGAATAATGTACAAACGGTGATTAATACTTTATCATAAATAAAAATATAAAACTCCTACAAAAGCTATAAGGTACAAATATAGAAAAATATATTTTGATACTTTCATATAATAAATTAAGATTTCGTACCTTAAAAGGAAAAACGAAATTCTTATAAGATTACTCGAAATTTGGCATTGTCTTAATTATTTCATAATATGCAAATATGTCAACCATTGACGATTATAATAGATTTTCTTCATTTCTTTTTGTAGAAAGTAACTTAAGTTTCCTAAAAGAAATTAATTTTTTTTTTTTCATCGTGTAATATATCATTTACAATGATTCAAGTATTTAAAAAATATGTTTTTTTCAAACATTTTTACTTGTTTAATAATAAAAATGTTATTCAAAATGTGTAAAAAAATCATCGTCTCGTCCCTCTTGGTCTTCTAAGTTTTTTTAAGATAAAATTACGATATTAACAGATTTAGTATAAATATGGAGTCTTTAATTGACCGAAAACTGCGATTATTTTAGTCAATCCTTTTTTTTATACAGACGAACACTTATTATACGAGTTCCGTTTACTGTTTACTGAGTTGCTTAAAGTATTGAATCATTTATGCATTGATAACTCTAAAATTTTTTATTACACGCCAAAAAAAAAACGTATAGATTTCTTTTATTGTGATATATTTTATTTCAAATACTTGCAAACGATTAAAAACACTCGATAACTTTTCATCCCCTGCACTCATTTATACCCATAAGCATCTTTTCGATCACACGCTTCAAAAGACAATTTTCTAAAAAAGAAAAAAAAAAAAAAAATTCGAAAAAAAAAAAAAAAGAAGAAACGAAAGAAAGAAATAACTCGACACGTAGAGTCAGCACTCGAAGAATGGCACGATTGCATGACTATGGATCATCAAACAATGAATACGCCCGTAAACATAAAAGTCTCGTAACGAAGTGCACCTTCACGATCCTCCCGTAAAAGGCATTCGAAGAAGTCTCGGCATTCACGGCTTCGTCCTTTTCTCCAAGGGGTTTCGTATCTCTAGCATCGACATAACTATCCGCGCATAAAAGGGGTAGACGAGCATACGGCGTGAATTCTCCCGTGCGGTGGCTTTCGACGCTTGTAATATACGTGCGCGAGGAATAAGCGCGCGCGTATACGCGCAAACGTTGTCCCCCGCGTTGTCGACTCCCTCCCTCTCCCTCTCTCTTTCTCTCTCTCTCTCTCTCTCTCTCTCTCTCGTGGCACACCGATGTTACCTACGGGTCCTACTACACGGGGCCTTTACCACCCCGCGGCGCGAGGGCCCGAAAATTTACGAAGAGGGCCCCCTTGCAGGGACGCGCGACGGCTCGTGCCCGACGACAGCCGGACGCACGGCCACCGACTCTCTCACCGAGGTAGGGGGGCATTGTACACGTGTATGGACACGCGGTCCCGCGGATTCTTTTCCCTCCGCGTATTTATTGTACTATATACGTACGTATACACACCTCTCCACTACAGCCTTTTCTTATAATATGTACGTGTGTGAATGTATATAACGCGCGACGTTTCGTCGACGTCTCTCTCACTGTGACTTTGCTAAATTTCTTTTCCCGAGAGTCTTGCGTGCCTCGTCTCCATCTCGAGATGAGACATTACTTTACAATGATTTTTGCATTTTTTGCTCGTTGATCCTTGAGTCAAACAAAATGCTTTATACGTATAAGCAAACGTAGACTTATCGAGAAGACATTCGTTTCGCATTTCGTTTATATCAAACGAAATTGTAAGTAAAGATTGCGAGTAAAGAAAAACTATAAAAATTACACAAAATATTTATTAAATAATAAAATAAAATATGTGACAAATATTCAGGAATCCCAATAACGCGCTCTAGAATTTAAATCAATAAATCCTTAAGATATATCAATCCTGATTGATGATCGAAATTTTAAATTATGACAAGCAGCTCTTACCAAAGGTATAAACTTATCGATCGATCCATCGAAATCCGAGCATCGGTGAGAAAACTATTCATAGAAACATCGCAGAGATCTCGAGTCATAAAATAAAATAAAAGAAACGTAAAATAAGTGACAAAGTAAAAACCATATAAAAAAACCTTACGCACACACCTTGACGTTCGGTTACATACATATCATTAACGCACACAATTTGCTACAAATGCAACAGCAGCATAAGAAGTTTCAACTCGCTCCACGAGCTTTCGCGCCGCTATGTGTACTATATCAAAACACGAATGGGGTGCGAGGCACACCTTTCCTTACGTCGACTCATGGTGCGCCAATGTATAAAATGTGCACCTAGTTATTAGCATTCCCGACCAACGACTTGTGCTCGTGATTTTTAGTGTTCATTTTGCTTAGTGTTTAACGCTAATGTTTATCAAGAAAGATTTTTTCATTCATCTTTGCAAACGTTAAATAAATTTTTTTTGAAAAATCAATACCTTTTTATTTTTTAATTAAGTCATTATTTTCAATCGTTAATAAAAATGCACGACAGTCCGAGGAAAAAAGCAAATTTAAACGTAAATTTATAAAATTTATCGTAAAAAGCTTAAGTGTTATAATACACTCGCGTATGTTTGTTTACGCGATTGCGAGAGAGCGAATCACTTGATGGAGAAAAACAATCGAAGGTAAATATATAACAGCGTACGTAAGAAAGAGAGAGAGAGAGAGAGAGAGAGCTCACAAATACATAGCGCGCGTTATAATTATATTGACTGAAAAAAAATTTCATCGCCGTAGCCAGCGGACTCTAGCGGGTATACAATAAAAGTTTGTATGGCATCGTCGTCCGTATACATAAGACGAGGATGGGTCCATGAATATATGCAAAAGATAAAAAGGGCAGGGCTTCCTTCGTTGCGCTTACAAGCTTCGTCGCGCTCGACGCGCAAGGTCTTCCTCATTCTCCCTCGCGTTTATGTTTATGTAACCGTAAGAGCCCGTGTCATGGAGTGTACCGGCGAACGACATCATACACCCATGATGATGATCCAGCACTGTTTTATATAAAATACTAACTTGATTTGCAAACCCGGCGATGCACATGAAGGGCCTCTTGTCGCGTTTCATTTTACTCATTTTATCTTTTATACCGCGCTGAGATAAATAGATTACGCGGATAATGTACTACGCGTCTTTTTTATTCCTTCTTTCTCGCTCGCTCTCTATCTCGATTTTTATTTTTTTTTTTCTTTCTTTCTTTTTTTTTTTTTTTTTTGCCTAGATACGCGCGCCTTAATTCGCCAACTCGCGCCGCAGATTTTCTTTGGCGTTTATTGAGTTATCCGAATTGACAATGCCCGCAACATTGACAATCGATTATTTTGTTACAGCGATTGCGGAATTTAATTAACCTATAAGAAAACGCTGTGATTTTTATTTTAACTTGAAGCAAATTGATTTTTATTTGAAACAAATAACTGCTCGTTCAAATTTAACGCAAAAAGCTTCTTACTCAAATATTTTTCCACGTCGCGAAACAAAAAAGTAAATCTTACTCGATTGACATTATTATTTTCATAGTATGCACTCGAAACGATTCGCTCGCGTGCACTCGAATAATTCCAATCGAAAAATCAAAGCGCGCGGCGCATAAAGAGCAAAACAAAAGGGGACACCGTTTCAAAATACATTATCAAATCAATCGTCTCTCTCTCTCTCTCTCTCCATACATTTCCTTATCTCTCCAAACCAATCGAGGATTCGTCCCGCGTATTTACACACGCGGTCCGCGCATCGTCGAGGCGTCGTCGTTTATTCGCGTCGGCATAAAAGAGACAAAAAAGAAGCTGAAAACACTCGTCGATAGGGGTGGAGACAGTCAGGACGCGTGCGTCGTATTTATTTAGAACACGGGGCGGCCGGTTCGCAAATAAACGAAGCCCTGCAGGACTACTGCCCGCTGAGCCATTGAGCCGACGCGCGCGTCCTCTCCTTACAAATCCCTCGAGCTGACGAGTTGAAAACCTCCCGCTGAATTTTCATGCTTATACGTATACGTATAGGTTTTCTTTTATACATATGAATATGTTTATGGGTGAGTAAGGTTTGCCCAAATTTCTGATATGATACGCGCGCGTTTGAGATCGACAATCTCTATAACGCATATCGCACACGTAATAGTCGTACTGTAATGGGAATTTTCAATTGCGTGAAGAATCAATGATTAATAACTTTTTACTCGCATTTCGATGAATTTTTAAACTTATCTTGCTACTTCGATACATATAAATATTATGTGCATATAACTATACATAGCTTAAATCTATCTTACGTAAAAAAAAAAAAAAAAAAATAGTAACAGAATGCAATTTTATACAAAATTATAAATATCATTTTAATAAGGCTAGTAAATTGTTGTGCAAAAATATTATCAGTTTTATAAAGAATGTTTATTATTTTTTTATTGTTTATTTTTTTTTGTTTATTATTTTTGCCATGATCCATAATACCAATGATCCTTATTTGTTCACCAATAAATTATACAATAGCACAATATATTTTATAATAATTAAGAAATAAAATAAAATTTTTAAATAAACCGTCTTTGTAGTGAAATATTTGATGAGTTTTTGTAATTATTTACAACGTTAACGTAAAATTTATACATTAAACTATTTGAAATTAATTTAAAAAGAATTAAAAAATTGTTACCATTCAATAAAATTTAAAGGGACATAGGCGAGAGAGCGCGGATATATATATATATATATATATATATATATATATATATATATATATACTGTTTTGATGCGAGGCGAAGGTCGCGCGAGTTCTCGGAATCGCGGCCGAGTAAAATTCTAAGAATTTGTTTAAAGGTCCATTATGTATAAATTCCGAACGCTAATGAATAAACATTTAAAGGCGATAGAATTTATGTTGACAACTTTTAAAATATTGTAGAAGAAAGCTTATGCACATTTACAATTAACTATAGAACATTGTTAAATAGAATTAACTCTTGTTTAACTATTTTAATGCAATAAATTTTAATAAAATATTCTTGTAAAAATTGATAGTTACGTCAATCATTTTTATTTTTATTTCATAATCGAATGTTTTTGTATCTATTAAATAGTAGAATATTTTAATTTATTATCTACAAATAAATAAAAGAGAATTTACGAGTCAAATGTAACTTTTTCTATGGTAAATATACTCGTCATTACAGTTTACGGATAATATACACATGTAATATACATATGGACATGTGTATGTCCATAGTAAATTTTATTGTAAACTTTTCATCGTGTGTTTATGAAAAAGACATTATCATTATAATAAACTGAATAAAAAACAGAATTTTTATTTGTTTTTAATAAATAACATTATCTGTACATAAAATTTTCTACAATATGAAAAATCAACATGACTTTAAATTAATACTCGTTAAAGAACATTTCTTTATTACAATTATTGCATTATTTTACCGCAGTTAAATGCATGTAACGATAATTGAAACATTAAAATGCCCATAAGTTATATTTTACTTTATCGAGTAATAATATAGTAATACCGCAATACGATCCACTTTTCGCGCATACACATCGTATAAACCGTAAACCAAAAGATTGTCCAGCGTCTCGTAATGATCGGTACGGCTCAAGTACATTGGAAAATTTTACGAGTTATTTTGGTTCTTCGGGGTAATAAAGCGAGTGCAATATCCAAACGCTCCCTTCCTCGCATAGTTGTCGGTTATATGCTTATGTACAACATCGGAATTGCAGTCATTTCGGTGTATATACCATGTATATGTATATATAATAAGAAGCGCTCAATTGCCGTAACTGCTTGCACCTCCGGGCTCAGCAATAATCTACCCTGCGCCATAATAGATCGTGACCCACTCGCGGTTCGCTTCAAGGCCAAGCTCAAGACCGATACCTACCTTGAAAATTAGAGAGGGAAGACCTGCTCGATCTGGCCTCTTATTTATTCCGTGTAAATACGTATATAAACGTCCCTTTTTCTGCAAATATGCTATCGAGCTACCGAGTCTCGGTCGTAACCAGCGAGAAAACTCTCTCTCTCTCTCTTTCTCTCTTTCTCTGTGACTCTCTATTACTCTCTGATAGTAAAGCGAATTATAGAAACAATAGACGCCGCAATTCGGGTCCCTTTAGCTATACCCAAAGTCGAAAGAGAGAGAGAGAGTGAGAGAGAGAGAGAGGGAGGGAGAGAGGTAATATAAAATTTTAGGACACGCGTAGGGTGGCCGCGATGACCACACAACCGCCCCACGGACAATGAGATCGAAGATTTCACTCAATAAATTTTGGCCGCTAAAAGCTAACCAAGACACTAGAAGAACTAGTCTCTCTTTCTCTTTCTCTCTCTCTCTCTCTCTCTCTCTCTCTCTCTCTTTTCCAGTATATAGTACACGAGAGACTTCAGTGAAAGCTCGAACTTTCGAATTTATTGTCACGCGGTCGTATTTCTCTTCTTAGTCTTCGTATACTTATACGTATCTCTTGCTACCGAAAACTCGAAAGAGAGAGAGAGAGAGAGAGAGAGAAAGAGACCCCGTCGCGAGTAACGTGGCTCGTACACACCGAATGGTCACTGGGTCACGCAGCCGGAGCTCCTGCAGCTTTTACAGAGACACGAGGATTAAAAGTATATAAGCTTCTATACTTTACACGCATCCCGATGACAGACGTTTCGCGGTATATGAGAGAAAGAGAGAGATAGATATGCCATTGGCTACTACAGGAAATACAGTTGCGCGATCGAGCTTCTTCTAGTTGGAAAATTTATAGCGGTCGCTTGGGATGAGATAGTTGCCGAGGTTGGCCGATTTTCCAATGAAATTTTTTGTGAGTTCGAAGGAGAATGAGAAAAAGAGAGAAAGTGTTTTCGATTTTGAGCGAGCTCTTTTTTTGACAAATCGCTTTACTGTGGGAAAGAGTCGAAGGAGTGCGGATGATTTGGTTACGCGTATGTAACGGGCTTTCGTGGTACAATTAGTAGGGGGAGATTCGTGTAGTTGGCTCTTGTCGACATGTGCATCGATCACTCCTAACGAGATAATTTATAATGTTTTTAACGACCGTTACGAATTCAAAAAGTACCTTTAATGCAATTACAGAAATAAATAATCTATATTAACATTGAAATATGCTTAACTTTACCTTCATTGTTTACTTAAAAAAATACAATATATCATTCGAAGGTAGTGAATATATCTAGAATTTCAGATTGGATTTAAATTTTACTATGTAAACCTTTTTAATGTGAAAATTTGAATCGCATTCTTGAAAAAAATTATGAATTATTAGCTAAAAAATATTTATACGTACTTCTGTAACTTCTATTAAAAAATGTTATTTTAATTATTTTCAGGCAAATAAATAAATTATAATGCAAATTCATTTCACTAAATGTAACAAAGTTTTATCTTTTTTTGTTTTTTTTTTTTTTTTTCTAAAACAAAATATTCTTTGAAAAGTTATATGTTTAAAAATTTACATTAATTTTAAAAAATCATTCAAAAATGATGATATAAAAATGTGAAACATTGTATTTTATTCTTCTGCGTCATAAATAAATCAAAAGTTTTTAAAGTAATGCTCGCCGGGATTCTTAATTTTTTTAAAGAAAAAGAACATGACTTTTGATTTTGTGTATAGATCGAAAGGTACACTTTTTTCGTCGAACTCAAATTTTTCTATAAAAAAAAAATTTTTTTAACCATCTGGTTATTTTGTGACTCAAACTTTTGCATTTTAGCGCGTGTGGCAATAAAAATGTTGACGGTTGGAAAAATTTTCCTAAAAATGCGAGTTGCGTGAAAAAAAAGGGCCTAACGTTTTTTCTCTTCATTTTTTTTTTTGCGACATCTATCCAACGGAAAAAACGGGAAAAATCTGCACTCACTGAAACGAAAGAAGAAAAAAAAACGGTAAAACGAATTCCACTAAAATATGCTCGACCGTAGAAAAACAAAGTAGTGGTCGATGCTTCAAAGAAAAAAAAAAAAAAAAAATCGAGCAAAAAAAACAAAACCTTGGCTTAGAAGACAAAAGTCAACCCTTTTTCTATAACGGGCTTTTTACGGTTTTATGGTTGAGCTTACGGAAATACTTATTGGACAATGAGTCTGCGGGCGTAGGGCAAGTTTTTTTTTTTTTTTTTTTTTTTTGCACATAACCGATCGAACAAACCTTTTCCACGTCTTGGAAAGTCGAAACATTTTTTTTTTCGACGGTGCAACTTTTGGAAGAAAGGAAGCGCGCATAAATTTTTTTTAAATATTTTAGAATTTTTTAACGGTGCTGCGGTATGAGATACGTTATATGTAAAAAAAAAGGGGATGAAGAGCGTTTTTCTGGTCAATTGAATGGATATAGCAATGCAGACCCGACCGGACCATTGAAAAAATGTAACTTGTATGTGTGTAAGGACAGCAAACAAATTGAAAAAAATGTAACTCTTATTCCAGACGTAAATATCATGAAATAATGTCATAATAGACTTTAGAAAGTTAATAATTTCATTATTTATTTATTTTTCTTTTATAAAAATTAATTATCTATTAAAATAAACTAAAAATATATTTATTAAAAAATCATATAAATTTTATATCGATTTTTATATCCGATACACACTTTAAATAAAAAAAGAAAAAAAAAATCACGAGGAAAAATACCGCAGAATAAACCCCATCGCGAATATTTTCTCACGCGCTAGGACATTATCCATGCGCGTTTGTGTGAAAAAGAAAAAAAAAAAAAAAAAAAAAAAAAAAAAAAAAAAAAAAAACGTCCAACCGCGATGCCTTATCGCAACGTAGCGCGAATTGTACTATAACATAATAACACGAGAGCGCGCTTATACATATACATCTCCAGCGGCGATAAAGTTGGCCCGCAAACGAGAGGCCTCAATTAAAAACGTAACAACAAACGGATCGCTGTCGGCGCGCGCTATAGGTGGGGTGGAAAATGTCCATCTACGCGCGCCGTGCGCTTAATGGGCGTAGCGCAATGCGCAAACGCGCGCCCGCATGTGTATATATATATATATACACAGAGAAGGCGTCGCGAAGGGCGGTGACTTTCACGCGCTCGCGCATACCGCGGCCACCGCTCGGAGCTCTCTCTCTCTCTCTCTCTCTTTCTTTTTCTCTCTCCTGCTCTAGCTCGTTCTCTACGTTGGATATACAAATGTTTCCGTGTTTTATCGCGACGGGAAGCCATCGCCTCCTCTTTTCGTCAGGATTAAGGCCTGCGGAGAATGGATGCTATGTTGTGCACTTTCTCGCGCTCATTCTCGAAATACGAGAAATACTTTCAACGACGTAATTTTGCATCTTTCTTCAACGATTTTTTT
The DNA here is from genome assembly GCA_949987625.1 of Chalcis sispes. Classification (NCBI taxonomy): domain Eukaryota; kingdom Metazoa; phylum Arthropoda; class Insecta; order Hymenoptera; family Chalcididae; genus Chalcis; species Chalcis sispes. The sequence continues at coordinate 69,090,931 of OX465094.1, forward strand.
TTATTCAATGGTAATCAGGTAACGAATTCGGAAGCTTAAAAGATTTAATTATACTTTGAATGATTTTGTGATAATATTTAACATCGCTGCTTTAGCAATTATTTTTATAGGACTATTTATTTTTAAATTGATACAATACATCTACATTATCGTATATTGACTTTAAAATTGCATAATGCATTTAAACTTGAATTATTAAAATACGATAAAAAATATGAATTAAAATATTCTTTTAACAATTATTTCTGAAAATAAATCACAATGATTGCGCTCCGTTTTGAAGTTACTAATAATTTAATGCTGAATAAATAATTGCATATTTTTAATAAAAGAAAAATTTCAATTTTATGTGTGAAGTATATTTTAATTCAAGTGTTAAATCAATGCAATAAATACGTCGAATTTATTTAAATACATTTTTATGCGTTATTTTAATAAATAAATTAATTTAGTTGCTTACACTTTTGCTCGCGCAATTCAAGTATATTCAAAGTCATAAATAACTAAATAATAACGTAATAAATATAGAGATGAAAAGAAAAACAATGTCATTACACGTTGCACGATTACAAAAACAATTCGAAATAAAAAAGCATTATTAATACAAAAAAAATCCGAGGAAAGAAAAGGGTAGAGAAAAGAAGAAAGAAAGAACGATCTGCGAAAAAAAGAGAGAAAAAATAAGAGAAAGAGAGAGAGAGAGAGAGAGAGAGAGAGAGTGAGAGAGAGAGAGAGTTAGGTTTTGATAAGAGGGGCTTTGGCTTTGGCGTCTCGTTACAGCGGTCGGTGCCACGTGGGAAGGAAGAGAAGGCGAGGGAGAGAGTAGGCGCGCCCGTGCCGTGTTTTTCGCCGATTGAATCAATTAAAGTGGAAAAACTCGGTGCGCTCGGGCACACGTACACTCACAATCCCCTCTTTCTCTATTTCTCTCTCTATCTCTTTCTCTCTCTCTCTCTCTCTCTCTCTCTCTCTCTCTCTCTCTCTCTCTTTCTCTCTCTCTTTCTCTTTCTTTCCTTCTTTACCCTGTTAAAATATTATCGCATTATATATACCGATAAATTTCGAGCGCCGACAAGATGCACGACGAGCAAAGCTTGCCTGTAATTTGTTTTCATGGTGATATCGAAATATCCATTCGTTTGTACGCATAAAAAAATGTTGTTCATGAAAATTTTTAAACATACTAAAGGGATACCAATGATTTATATTTATATTTTTATTATGATACGTGGATCATTTTATAAAGATAAACTGTTTATGAAATGATGACTTACATGCCCATCTCTTTTTTTCTGTAATAAATATACAATGATAATTTATATTAGATTAGCGATATATACATCTAATTGAATCGGATAAAATTTTATGTCGAATCCAATAATCACACAAAAATTTCCACTTAACGGTAAGATAAGTAAAAATTGTAATTAATCCGATAGATATACACATGTGTAGATATATCATTTATTATATTTATCAAAAAAGGCAATTTCTTCTAACTTTTTAATATTTAAAAAATACGCCATATTAAAAAAAAATATTATTTACAAAATAATTAATTACCATTTACCAAAATATTGATTAAAATAGAAGATCACTCTAAAATAAGACATAATAATAATGATATTATTAGATTTCAGAAATTTTACATTCAATATCATACCATCTAAAATTATAGATCCTTAAATAACTTTAATTTGATATTCATTTTTTAAATATCTTTTTAAAAAAAAAAAATGCTATTAAATAATGCTATTTATTAAAAAAATTGTATAAAGTTTAATTTACTATTAAAAAAATTGATTTTTTAATTTTATATTAAATCGCGTTATTGAAATTATATCAATATTTTAAAGAAAATTAAATAGTGTTTGAAAATATCGTTTTACATATTGCAAATATTATAGATAAAAATAAAATAAATCAGACTTTGCGATAAGGATTTAGTTGTATAAATAATATATGCACATAATATTATAGATTAATCGAAACAAACAACTGCAAGATTAAATCTAAAAGAAAGAGGAACGCATAGAAAAGTGGTAAGAAATCTTGTTGGAAGAGGTCAAGGAAGAGCGGTTACACGCAGACGAAACTCGGTCGAATGTTTCGTAAAAGAAGCTCGACTCGTGTTCGCCTCTCTCGCACATATATACACTTTTATATAGAATATACGTACGCGATATACACCATCAAATGAACAGTAACGCGATCTTAATAAGAAGCTCGCGCTCGCGTTCGCACCGAGAGCCGCCGAGGGAAAGACGAAGAAGAATGAGCCGATAAAGTCGAGAGAGAAAGAGAGAAAGAAATAAATCCTTTCCCGCGTTTATATATAATAAAAGAAAAGAAAAGACGGGGGGAAGCTCACGGGCTTACCGCTGTTGCGGTACTATAACGCGCTTTGTACTTTATACGCACACTCTTTTACAAACAAATACACACACACACACACATATGCACGTGTGTGTATATGTATATATATATATATATATATATATATATATATATATATATATATATATATATATATACATATAGTGTCAGGCAACAGGCTTTAATCTCTTAATTATACCGGCAAAGGGGGAGAGGGAGGAATAAAAGGAGCGAGAGAGGTTCGCGGTGTACCTGCGCGGTACACCCGAGGAGCATTAGCGTAACACTATATCGCGTAATCCTGCCATCCGGCTTGTTTGTTAAATAATATCATCGCTACGTGTACCCGGATGTGTATATCGTAGCGCTTTCTGTATATATATATATATTTATATAAAAGTTCTTAGGCCACTGTACGGTGCACCGACAACGCGGCATTTTAAAAAAAAAAATTCACAGCTCTACACATAAACACTCATACGTCTATATATTCGTCTATTTATCTCGATAAACGCGTGGAAAAAGTTTTCCCTGTCACTTTCTCGATGAAAAAATTTTTCTAAAAAGTTAACGACGTACAACCTGTGCGAATCCGCTTAAAATTCTGACGATTCAAAGTTATTTTAATAATGCCTAGATTTAGATTAGAAAATTTAACATATAAACGAAACAAAATTAATTCTGAGCTAATATTGTAAATAATGTATCTTTTACGAAAAATTATATATAATAATAATTAATAAAAATTAAATATTTTATAAACTATAAATTTTGAGAAAGCTCAACGAATTTATTCATTAATGAATATCTCCAAAATCTTTTAAAAATTTTTATAATAGTTTTATTTTATTTTTAAATCCATTTAACAAAAGGCGACACGATTTGTAGAAATAATTAGAGCTAGTTAAGCTTGAACTCTTTTGGTGTAATGTAAGAAAGCTTTCTAAGAACATTTGTAAATAAGTTAAAATGCTCTTTTCGCTAATAGTAAATATTTTAATTTAAATTCATATTTATTGTGCATTATAAGTAAAAACTTATAAAATAGTCTATATAAAATACTAATTGAAAATGAAACATTCAAAATATAATTAAATCATAAAATATATTCTTAGATATTTGATAAATATTATTAAACTGTACTTGTATAAGCGCAACTTCGTTATTGAATGCTGATGAAATTATAAAAAACTGACACAGACATAATCATGAATATTTATTTTTCAACAATAAATTACTAAATATATGTTTATTAAAATTTACTGCATTAAAGTTTTTAACGCCGGCATTAATAATATGAAAAGAATTTTTTCAATCGTTCGTGAAATCAAATATTTTTAATTTTATTTAATTCATTTAAAAATGTATAAAAAGATAAATAATATTTTTTACTTATAATACATGTAAATCTGCAATTTTTTACAAGTTGAAAGTTTCTTTGGTCGTTAATAATATTTAATTTTATTCATTAACGATGCTCTTGTACTTTTTATAACATATTTATAACTTATTTATATTAATATAAAAAAAAAAAAAAAATGACTCTTGGTTGTTTATTTCTTAGATTATTTAAAATTACTTGCAACAATTGTCAAAAACACATTTATGCATATAGCCATATAAGGTATATATCATAATAAGTACACGAAATAGGCGAACAAGAGAGCAATAACAAGATTTACGTAAATTTCGAGGATTGGATGGGATGCCGTTAACATCCAAGCACGCTCAAATAATCAAGCCTGTATGCATACAACACTGGATACACAAATGCAAACGTTCGACGTTACGCTACGGTGCGACAAAGTCGGCGAGAGCGACACTCTCGGACAGATCGGTGTGACATTTAGCGAACGCCTGCAAAACCCTTGATTCAGCAAATCCTCCGGGTTTCCGGTAATTGACAGCCGTATTTTCGTACGTATTTGCGTTATAACAGCTACCGTGACGTGACTTTTCAACGGTTGATTCAACGAATATTCAAATAAAGTTCGTCTCCCCTTGACAAAAAATTTTCATCGCGTTACTAAAATTTTATGTAAAATATTATCTCGAATTTTTTTTCTTTTTTTTTTCTCATTTCCCTTCTCTTTTCTGTTTTATTTTATTAACGTCGTTTAATGATTAAAAATCCATTTTTTATAATCTTTTCAACATTTTTTTAATTATTTGTTAATCAAAGTAAAAGTTTTTACAAATTTCACCATCAGATTAATTTTATTTTTTTTTTTTTTTTAATAATATATCTACAAAAATTTGTAAATTACGTTTTTAAAATGGTTTACGATAATATAAATTAATAATATTTTATTACTTATGCTTAACAACAAGTAAATTTAAATATAATAAAATTAATGTAAATATTCATATATTTCATCTGCAATATATAATTTGAAATGTACGAGGCGTAAATTTTTAATAATTTTTATTATTAAATACATTGTTTTGTTCATCGCAATATATCGATGAAAATATGACATATTATGCGCTGCATTGCTTATTTGATTGATATACCACAAGCAAAAGATACAACAATAAATATAGGTACATACATTATTTTATCTTGATCCACTTTTCTTCATCAAAGAAACTTAGTGTAAGCAAATTAAAGGCGACATGAGGCCTTTCATGTGCAGCGACGTATTTATAATCAAGTTAGTAATTTTTATAAAACAGTGCAAGATCATCACGAATGATTTCGTTCTATTATCATCTAATATTCCGTGACGTGTAAATGATTACACAAACATAAAAACAAGATCATGTACTTTAAATCTTAAAATAAATTTCCGTATTTTTTTTTTTTTTTTTTTTTTTTTTCATCTTACATAATTCAATTATTAGACGGCAATTAAAATAAAGAAACGAATAAAATGATTTTAAGTTGTTGAATATTTATGCTGTCTTTCGAAACGCGACGTTCAGCAACTCACCTTTGAACTTCTTCGTGATTGTCGTGAAGTGTATGCACTTGCGAGCACGAATACACGAGTATTACACGAATCGGAACAGGTGACAATCCAACGGTGCTAAGTCTAGATAATGCAGTTTCTGTTGGTAACCATCAACCATAGCTGTTCAACTTGGAAGCAACAGCATTTTATTTTACGATGACCGCGTCAGATTCCTGTTTTTACATTGCCTTGCCAGCAAAGAAGTTGAGTTGATCAAACGGTTTAAGCCGCGATTTTCGAGTAACTTGTGATAGCCATTGATGTTTGTCGTAGATTTTTTCGTGAATGTGTAAAAAATGAATTTTAGCTACTTTCTTTTTAAAGCTAGATTTTTTTTTATGTTGTGATAGAGATATCGACAAAAAAAATACTTTAAACAGTCAAACATTGCAGCCTTGATTATATTGATTAATATTTATTTTTAACAAAACAAATAATTTTAAATATAAAAATTAATTTCGTCATCGATGATATCACATGACACTTGCGTATGCTTCAAACTAATGATTTTTTATAAAAATAATTACATAACTATTAAAAATTATTTTAAACTTAAAATAATCTGTAAATGTTTCACATTAATAACATTAATCTCGTGACATTTTTAATCATAAATATATAAATTAATCATTAAATATGTTATCGTCACATAAAATAAGAACCGTACCAACTGAAATTAAACACAAAATTTAAAAATGTATAAAGATAAAAATGAAAAAAAAAAAATAAAATAAAAAAAAAAAAAAAAAAAAAAAAAAAACAAAGAAGAAATAGAAAACAATAAAAATAAACTGTCATAATTTATTATTTTAGTAAAAGGCTAAGTAGAAATTATATAGCTAAAAGCATAACAGGAGAAGAATCAAAGCGGAAATCGAATAGAAGGGCTTGCGTACCTTTTATTTCTTCAAAAACAAAGCCAAACCGTAGCTAATATTGATAAAATACCGCGGGGGTTATTTTGAAAACTGATATTTTAATTTGTACTTTAGGGACCATATTTTCATTAGGACTAGCGCGACTATAACCATTGTGTGTCGGCTTTTTGCAAGAGACTCGATGAATGGGGTTCGCTTTAATAACCCGGATGCGCTCAAGCTTCACCTTGTACAGATACGTTTGTATTCGATTGCATGCCGACAAGGAGCACTTTTATTCTTCTCTCTCTCTCTTTCTCTCTCTCTCTCAAGGTGATTTACCATGATCCAAGATTTTTCTAAGATATAAATGTACTCTTTTCTTCTTTTTTTCATCATTTCTATCTTTATTATAATTGAAACTCATGCCAGTTGCTTTTATTTGAGCGCTTTAGTAAAGTAGCTGCAATGTAGCTGTGATTTATGTATTTTTTCGTAATGATTATCAAACACATTGGATTATTTTATTATAAATATTTTAGTTTAAATTAAAAAATATAATGAAATTTTCATTAAACGATTAGTATAATTTTTAAATAATTCAATGTTAATAAATAAAATAATTTATATTATATTTCTGCGTACAATTATTTTTTAATTAACTTTCAAAAACTGTTGTAATTTTTAATAATTTATAATCATAATTTTTATTAATATTTACACAATTGCATAAAAATGAATATATATAAACGAGTAATATAAAATCAATAAATCATAAAATTGCAAACATTATAGTTGGTATATCTTACAATAAAATATATGAAAATTTTGTTAAATGATTTATAACATTGAAATTGATAAAATTAACAATATTTGTATACTATTTCTTTAACCTATACAATAATATTTTATGGAATTCAGAAATAATATTATTAGTCGGCGAAACTACAATAATAAAATATATCGAAACTATACCTGTAGCAGTAAAAAAAATTTTATTTTATAGAGAAGCTGCGCTTGTGGATTGCGCAGTAAGTTAACTTTAGCACAACAAAGGTTAGAATCGCAATTCCTTTACTAGATTAATTGTTACTAAGTTATTCATCGAATTTTCTTGAATAAAGTGTTTTAAAGTACGTATTGTGCTAAAATCTTGTTTTCATTTTAAAATTTGAGTTTTATATCATTAGTGAATCAAGTTAATAAATTAATATTTATACATGCAACATTGAACGTTCCATCAAGTATAGGCGGGCATAATACTCTTGTAATCTCTAATTATTTGCAGGATAATTTTCATTTTTCATCGTTAAAATGATGAAAAATTTCTTAGAAAGTAAGTATTTTTAGAGACCTTCATTTTTTGCTATCGAATTAAATTTAATAACCTCATAAAAATTTCTAATCTTTTTTTTTATAGTCGATGATCATGAAAAACTTGCAGTTGCTGTTAAATCATCAAGTAAAGTCTTAGTCGACAGAATAATATTTGTAAGTACATAATACTTTTCAATTTTTTTTTTAACGAACATGTTTTTATTTAATATTAAAATAAATGAATTTTTATTTTTAGAGTTGGCAAGAAGATCTTGAATTAAGAAGAAAATGGAATTTTACTGAAGAAGAATCAAAAAAATTATTTATGAAAGAAACATGTTTTATGATTAATGATGAACAAATGTAGGAAACATTTTATTAGATATTTGAGAACATTGTTAAGAACATTCTAAAATGTTTTTCTTATAGAGAGCTCCTACATCCAATTATGGAAGAAGAACCAAAATGTAAGGTAACTTTTGGGCAAGGAAGTCTTGAAACATTATCCTTAGTTTTAAGATTCAAGTTAACAGATATGAAAGTTACTGGTACATTGCGTAGCTATAGTCCATCTAAGCCATGTAAAAGTTTTCCATATGAGTAAGAATGATGACAAAAGTTAAAAACATTGTCCATTAGCTTTGTATTGAACATTTTTCAATTACAGGTTATTTTTAAAAGATGTTGAATTTGAAATAGTGGCTGGACTTGTTATTCGAACAACTAATCTTGGAATTGATGATTATTCCAATGATTATTTGAATTTCAATGTTAATCTTTTTTATAAAAATAAAGATGAATCAAAGCAAACATGTCCCCTAGACAAGATTCAAGATTTATCCCTTAGTAAGATAAAAAGAATAAATTGACGATTTAACTCCTTGAAAGCTGGAATAACTTTTTTTTTTTAAATATGTACCTGAAATATTAAAAGGTTTTTGATCAATTAAAACATTTTTTTTACAATGTTCTTAAATATATAAACTCACTTAAAAATTTTAATTGAGTTTCCTTTTATGAATCAGCAAAGGAGTTATTCAATGTTGAGATAGTAGTTCTTTTGCACAAAATTAAATTCGTGTTGTATTAATAGGAAAATCAATTGAAAAGTATATTGTGGATAAACTGACAAAAGATATAATATATGCTGTTCAAGATAGAGTAGCCGATGAATGTACAAATACCTCGGTTGTTAATATGCTCGATAATGAATGTAGCTATCGTAATAAGTTGAGGTACATTTCAGAAAATGTCAAAGACAATATTCTATGTCAAAAAAATAATTTTATATATTTTTTCAGGATACATAAAAAAAGAATTACGATATTATTTGAACGCTTTTTGGATAATATAATTAATACAGTAAAATGGCAACTTGAAAGTCAAAAATTGTCAGATGTTAATTTGCCAGATTTATATGGAAAATTGTTGGAAAAAAATAATGAAAGAGGTTATTTTAAAGCCACTGAAGGTTATTTAACAAACTTAGCATCTTTGACAAGGCATATAGATATAACTGTTTATCCAGAAGGAGAAGACATTATTATAATTGTGTTTCTTTTCTTTTCTTATCTAAATGTAAGTTTTCAAACAACTGATAAATATAATATATTTAAATAACAATAAATAATATTGTAGATTGCTTACAAATACCTTAGCATAAACAGAAAAGATTTCGAAAAAACAAGGTCATTTGAAACACCAGAAAATTCCAATTCATCGTATATGAAAATAAAAGTACATAAGCTTGATGACGAGAAGGTTTCTCTAACTTTACTTGACTACAAGGTTGATGATCTTGGGTAAGATACATTAAAAGAAAATAGCAATGAATAATATAGATTATAACTTTTTTTTTTAAATTTTATCAAAAATTATTAAGGTATATTGAAGTAAATTGGGATTCACCAGAAAATGATTCTTCAAAAAAATTTATTGAACCTGAATTAGCTATGTGGTTAAATTATACTTTAGAGTATAAAATTAAACCTATTATAGAAGAAAGAATTAAAAACTGTTTAAACGATGCCTTAAAGGATAAACATATTATTTTATCTTATAATTTGAAACAACTTGATGTTTCTGATAGCGATCCTCTAAGTGAAGATGAAGAAGATAATGAAATAAAAAAAGACCAAGAATAAGAACAAAAAAAAAATAAATATTGAATACATTTAAAAGTTTAATTTTAACTGCTATATGAATACAAATTTAGTAATTTTTTTTAAATTAAAAAGAATTGCTATTTTTATAATTATTTTTATTGATTATTTTGATTTTTTATTATTTATATTAAAAGCGTTGTCATTAAAAGTAAATTTACATTTGCAAAGTAAATATTGCTAATCTTTTAACTAAAAAAAAATTTTGTATAATGGAAAAAAAATTATTTGCACTAAAAATTAAATAATAATAAAATATGAGAATTATAATTTCTTTTAACTTATATAAAAAAATATATTGATACCCTTTTTATAAAATTAAGGTTCTACAACTAATTTTATAGAAAATTTTGCTATAAGAAAGCAGATCAAAAAATAAAACTAATGATAAATCGAAATAAATATAACTAAAATTTTTGTTCATTTAGCAGTGATTATTTTTATACAAAACTAAAATTTCTATTTTGATTTTCTAATTATATTTATTATAGTAGAAAAACATTTTTGTACTTTTTTTATTAAAAAATTAATATTTAAATTGGGTTAAAACTTTTATCAAGCATGAGTACATTTTAAATTATGCTCCTAATTAAAAATTTTATTTTCCTTAAGAAACATTATATGAAATAACTTATTTTTATTTCTTTATTTAAAAGTATTACTTCTGTATATAATATAAATCTACATACATTTATTTTAGATTACAACATAAATTATTTCTACATGTATTAATATAACTAATTTTTTATATTTAAAATGTGTTTATTTATAATTATATAATAAATATAAAATATATTTTTCCATTAATCATTCCCTAGTATAAAAATTTATTAAGTGTAGAATGTTTTTAAAATTAGTTTGAAGAAATTCACATTGATCTTTTAAATAGAAGATATTATTTCTAAAATTAATTTTGTGTGTTTAAAATTATTGTAACTTATAAAAATTAGATTATATTTAAAAAACTTGTAAATAGTTATTTAAATTAATATATAATGTGAAAATATTTGGTAACAAAACATTAAAATACTTATACTATTAATTTTAATATAAATAATTTTTGTTTATAAATATAATTTTAAATGAATTGTTATTACTAAATAGTTATATTTAAACACATATATTTTACATATAAAAATATTCTTATAAAAATATCTAAATAGTTTTAACAAACTTGGATTTTAGCTTTAACAATTGATTATTTATAGTGTTAATGAATAATTATTAAATAAAAGTTCAATTCTTTTTTCAGTAATTTATAATAATTTTAAATAAACATTTTATATTTAGAAAAGGCATTTAAAAATATTTTACTAATTAACTATTTTGCATGTATAATTTACTATTTAAAAATTCATTTAAACATTTCAATTAAGTAAATTTATATATATATATATATATATATATATATATATATATATATATATATATATATACTTAATTTATAAAATATATTTATAATACTGGATATACTCTAATTATAATTAATTTAAAGATAGTTATCAAGAATTTAAAAATGAATAAGAAAGAATGTAATATATTGAACAGTTTAGTTTTAATTAATTATAAAGTTGACTATTAATTTAAAATAATAAAGATATAAGATTATTGTAGAAATGGGTTCAAAATAACATTTAAAATGTTATGCTAGAATTGTCAAGTCCAAAAAAAAAAACTAAAGTATAATTATTTAAATTAAGAAAAACTTTTAAAAATTTCCTTTTCTTTAATTTTTAAAAATTTTTTGCGTGCATTTATACTTTTGACAATATTAATCTTTCAATAATATTGAGATATATATTTTTTCATGCTTCTAACCTCGAAATACCAACTTTGATACCAAATTTCGAGGTATCAGCATGAAAAATATTATTCTAGCCTGTTACGAGAAGCATTTTCGTGCCTTCCTCGAAGTTGTTCGCTCGGCAAAAACAACCCCGAGGAAAAATACTATTAATTAGAAGATAATATAGCTTAAAAATTAATTTATAGAAAAAGTTATTAATAAAAATTATGTAAAATAGCTAAAACGGATTTTTTTTTAACATTAAAAATGCAAATTTAAGTATTAAAAACGATTGCGATTACAATCTCACTGAGGTAATTCAAATACCTTTTAACACATACTTTTAGATTATAAAAATTTCTTCATATTGTCAAGGAAAGATTTTTATACCAATTTATAAATGTTGACCTGTTGTTTTATATTAATTAAAGTATACTTTATTCAATATTATTGTTAATATAAAAATTATTTATTCAATTTTTAAATTTATGAATAAAGAAATAATTAAATATTTTTATAAATTATTGTTTTTGATGATGTAGGTATTGTATGTGTACATCATGTATTATATATAATTTAATTTTAATTTAAGTGCAGTTGGAATAATAATTATGGAAAGTAATGAAAATTGCTGCAAAACAAAAATAAAAATAATACTTTGTCAATTTTGCCCAGGGTTGTCAAATTTGGCAATTTTCCACAATTTGGACTACTTTCGAACATGCCTTGCGCTTAAATATCCTATTGGGCGATTTTCCACAATTTGGGCGATTTTAAAAGCAATCCTTGAAATTATTTATTTCTTTTTTAACATCTATTTTTCATTTATCTTCTATGCTACACTATTTAGGACATCCGAAAAAAAACTTTTATATTATCTGTAATTTTTTATAAATTTATAGGTTAGTATAATTTTTATAAATAGATAGTAATAGTTCTTTTGTAACATTATATTTTTTATAAATAACGATATTGTCATGTTTTATAAGTAGACCCAATTTAATATGGCAAGGACTCAAATAATTACAAAATATTAAAGTTATCAATTGATCAACTTTTAATTTAAAATAAAGCCAGAATAAATAGAAAAAATATTAGTCTTATTTTTTAAGTTAATTACTGATTATAAAATAAGATACAGATATAAGCTATTGTTGAACATATATCAAATGTAAATAATGTACATCATTTTTATAACTAAATAAAGACTTTATTAAGACACTGAAGAAATAAATTATCAAATAAAATATGTTAAAATGAATATTAAAATCCCAATTTTGATTTCACCAAAAAAAATCAATATAATTTGAAATAAGGAAGAAGCTTAAAAAGTGAACAAAGTGCTCCTTAAGGTAACTCGTACCTCGATTGCAATTATTTAACAACCCTTTGAAACTTATATAAAATGATTCTCCAGAATTTTGAGCAGTTTAAAAAAAAAAATATATAGGTTGACGGACAAAATACCGAGAAAAAACTTTTCAAAGTTTCATGTTTTACATGTGTTCTTATGGGAGTCTGTTATTTTTCGTTTATAACTTTCTGTAAATATCTTACACAATAAAATAAATCAGCATTCTGGAAAGAAAAAATCATCCGGTTTTAGATAGCGCATTAAAAATATAGGGTTGACGAGCGTTCTAAAAAAATATTGAGCGAAAACAAAAAAATTCAAGGAGTTTCTAAATAGATTACCGGAAGATAAAAATTTGAAAAAATGGCGCGAGATTCAAAAATGTGCATTAGTAACACTTGTTTATAATCGTAAGAATACTTATAATAATTAAAAAAACATTTTAATGATAATTATATATTGTAAAATAATTAAATATAGTGAAATGTATAAAAAAATACATGAAATTAATCAACGTGCATCAATTATACTTATTTTTAAAATTAAAAAAAAAATACTTTTAACAAGTAAAAAAATAAATTTTAATGATAATTATATATTAAAAATGATCTAATATATTTTTAACAAAAAATAATAAAACGAAAAAGTAAAAGACAAGATATACATTTTTAAAAAAAAGTTTTTATTCATAAACAATAATTATATCACAGCTTGAAATTTTAATTCATAATATCACAATATTAACTATTAATTAACAACATTAACATTAAATATTAACTTATTAAAATAAATTAGCTAAACTACAACATAATTATTTATTTGGCACTGATTTAAAGCATAAATTTAACATATTATATATAATACATTTATAATTTATAATTTGTCTTTGTTTACGTTATACTAAATTCTTTTTAAAATATGTAAAAACTTTAATTAACAAGATAATTCGTATTTTTTTTTCCTTTACTTTTTCCTCTTTGTCCTTTAAAATTATATCTTTTACTCATTTTATAAATAATGAAATCTGTTATTAAGGTTACGTTATGTTTACTGCTAGAAATCAGCTATTGCACTGTCTGCACTATTGTTCTTTCTGCTTTTTCAAACAACGCGTTTGCGCATGCGCTCTACAGGAGGAAGAATTACACTAATAAAAGGAATCATAAATGCGTACATTTTTTATTTTTTGTTTCGATTTTTAATCTTTCTAATGATGTTTATGTTTTTTAAAATTCATTTTATGATTTTAAAAATAAGTAGTTTATTAAAAAATCAACTTTCTGAAATTTACATTTATAGTATACATTTGACTTGAGATTCGGGCAACCGCCGTATTATGCAGCGCATACGTGCGGCGCGACGCGGTGGGAAGCACCGAGCGTCGGCTTCAAATGGCTCTAATTTTTTTTCTATTATAATGTCGGACAATTTCTTTTTACCAAATTAAAGAAGAAAGATTAGGCTTTAATTTGACATAAAAATTAAAAATCGTATGTACCCCTCATATAAAAAACTTAATTTATTTATAAAAAATTGTTGTAATTTTTTTTTAGCAAATTATATATTTCTTTAGATTTCAATATTATTGGCGTAATTGAAAAAAAAATTATGTAATTCCGATAATTAGTATTTAAAATGTAGCGGTTTAAAAATTTTAATCCCTTTTTTTTAAATGCGTATAACTTTTTTCAAAATTAATATTTTGAGCTGTGCTTGGCATGAAATTTTATTTTAGTATAAACTAAAAGTTGACATATTTAAAAAAAATAAATAAAACTCGATTCTGAAATGTACTAAGAATTGATTGAAACGTTCTAAATAATTCAATTGACGTAGGTGACGTGGTGTATTCAATATTAACTTTTTTAGATTTTCAATAAACTTTTGTATAATTATGACTATATTTTATTATTATTCATGAATAATAAAATTGTATGAAGTAAACATAATTGTTAAATAAAGTAAACAAATAAATTTTAAAAATAAATTTATTTTATTTATATAATAATTTTTTAAATATTCGATTCGATAATTAATGAGTACCGTAACATTATAAATTGCGTCATAGTTTTTAAAAAAGAATCTGAACACTTTAGTAAGGAAAGGGTTCAACTAATTACAAAATTTTGCAATTTACAATTATCAATTAAGTGCCGTCTTTTGCAAAAATATGGAAATATCCAGAACAATTAAAACAATGTTCCACGGCAGGAAACACTTAGCGTCAAATTAAAATGGCCTTTAATTTCTTTCAATCATGAATAACTCATATTTTTTTTTAACGAAATTAAAGAAAAGACATAAAATTATATTTCGACACAAAAAAAAACTGAAATCGAAGCTAGCCCTAGGATCAAAAACATAATTTGTAAATTATATATATTTAAAAAGTTGATTTTTTTAGCGTAATTTATTGAAAGAAAAAAAAGTTATGTAATTCCGATAATTAGCCTCTGAGACAAAGCACTTTAAAATTTTATTTCTGTTTTTTTTAAATGAGCATAATTTTTTTTTTTAAATTAAAGATTTGAACTGGTACTTGGCATGAAGTTTTCTTTTTATAAATATTGAAAGTTGTCAAATTAAAAAAAAAAAACTTATAAACGTTTATGAAAGCTATCCCATGTCTTTTATTTTCAAAATTTCTATTATTGCGAATACTTTAAATCATGTTTAAATTATTTGGTATGTGAAAAAACACATCTAAATATTCAAAAATTAAATAATAAACTCAACGTTATATTTTTATTACGATTATAATTAACAATGATTATTATTTCCTTAAACTAGAGTAGAAAATCATACGTAAGTTTTTGCTTTAAGATAACAAATATAAGTTCTAGCTTAGCCGGCTATCTCAAGCAAACGCGCAAGTGAAGATTTGATACCTATAAAAACGATTTTTTTTTCATTTACCCTAATATTTTAAAATTACTTTTTTTTTTTTTTTTAACTATAAATATGCAAAAAAAGATTATAAAAAAATCAGTAATATTATTGTTTGGACCAAAGTCTAAATTTTGTTTCTTTATAATATTTAACGCTTGAATTAATCAATATAACATTTAACTTTGTACCTTGCTTAAATCTATAATCTAATAGACGTTAACGAAAGCGCGAACACGCATGTGCAGTCGTTTTCGGCGGCGGGCGTGAACTTTGGCGGAGGGGAGACGGATCCGCGAGACAACTGACGAGTGACGCGCGCGAAGATCAAGAATCATTATTGAGATTCGATTTGACCCGCTCGCTCGAAGTTTATCTTATTTGCACGCGCACGGACGGATTTTACCGCTGAATTCAATTTACGCGTTTTATTATAAGGTTTAAGAGCGCGATTCTCTCTCGTCGTGCTTTATTTTTCTTTTTTCTTTTACATTTTATTCGGCTAACACTATCGTCATCTGCAGCGACATAGTGTTTAACGGCCACCAAGATTCATTGTCTTTTTTCACCGATAATCACCGGCACACAGCCTGATTACGGTGAGAGAGGGCCTTCGGCACTCCGTGCATTTCACCGTTCCATTCACGGCATGAAATTTATAAAGTACAACAGCACTAAAACAACACACATCAAACACATTTTTTTTTTTACACAATCGATTGTAAAACTATTTTTATCAAGCGGGGAGTTTTATACCTTCGAGCTTTCTCCTCGCGAGCCAAATAAATTTCTTTCATTTATTGTGGCTTATAATCGACGTGTTTTATTTTTCCAATTCACACGTCATCAATCACTCGCCTTTTTTCCTATCTTTTAATTTTACTTTGAAAAACTATTGGTTCGTCTCCATGCTGGAGAGGTTTCGACCATAATTAGTTATTAACCAAATTAATGAGTAATAGTTTTAAAATTTTATTACCATAACATTTCGTTAATTCTAATCATTTCATAGGATTTTCAAATAAACATTTTAAATAAATATTTTTGTAATTAATTTATTTAAAAGTAAATTAAAAAAAAAAAAATTTACTTCAATCGTGTACTTATAACTATTATTATTATAGTAGTTTTTTATTGGCATTTCAATAGAGATTACTACTTATAACTATATATATTTCGAGCGGTGGCGCCTTCAAGTGAATGGGAGATTGTACTATCGAGCCTACCTCCCACAGCAAATTCCCTCGAGCGCTCATTGAAAGTATACTTTTATATGCGTCTATATTCGTTGCTGCAAATATATAATATATAGATATATATATATATTATAGTTTACAAAAAATCGAATTATTATAAAGTTTACTCGCGTAGTGAGTTCGATCGTGGCTGTACAGCGGTTATACAGCTCACGAAACAAATGAGTCACTTCGTAGCTCGAGTCATTACCTCGTTGAGACCTCCAGCGATCACTTGTTCATTGAGGAATTTTCACACTACTCTAAAAAACTCAATTATGATTGTGAGTAAATATTGTATAATTTTTATACATAATGCACTAATAAAACAATATGCTAGTTGTTTATCATAAAAATAAATTTAATACATATCTATACCTTTATTATTTAAAATTTAATGTTTGATTAAATAAAAAAAAAAAAATTATTATTGGAATTTACAGCAAGGTATATTTTACATAACTTCTATTAAAAATTTTATATTTGAATTAAAAAAATTTTTTAAATTTAGAAAATAAAAAATTCTTTAAAAATTTATTATATTATTTATTACTTATTTATATAGGTAGGAAATAAACTTCCAGAAATTGATTTATATGAAGACACTCCTGCTAACAAAATCAATTTGGCCAAGCTTTCTGCTGGAAAAAAAATTATAATTTTTGCAGTACCTGGTGCCTTTACTCCTGGATGTTCAAAAGTAAGTTTTCTAATTTTAGTAGATATTTAGCCAAAATTTTCTATGATTTTAAATTCTAATGATGAATAAACAATTTTTGTAGACTCACTTGCCTGGTTACATTCAAAAAGCAGATGAATTGAAATCTAAAGGTTATGACGAAATTTTTTGTGTTAGTGTCAATGACCCATTTGTAATGGCAGCATGGGGAAAAGATCAAAATGCCCAAGGAAAAGTACAATTTATTTATTAATAATATAAAATCAAAATTTATGATTTTCAAAAATAAAGATTAATATTTTTTTAAGGTTCGCATGTTGGCAGATCCTGCTGCAGCATTTACAGATGCATTAGAGCTTTCTTTTGATTTAGCTTTATTAGGAGGAAAGCGTAGTAAACGTTATTCAATGATTGTTGAAGATGGAACAGTGACAGAATTGAATATTGAACCCGATAACACTGGTCTAAGTTGTTCTTTAGCAGACCGAATTAAATAAAAATTTAACAAAAATTGTTCAAATTATTGTCAAAAACAATTTTAAAGATGCTGTTATTTTAAAAAAAAAATAGTTATTAAATTATCTCTTAATGTAGATTATCATAAATAATTCAAAATATTTTGGTTTAATTTTCTTTATCCTAGTGATAATTAAATCTGAAAAATAATGTGTCATATGATTTTAAAAATGTACTAAAGCATAATAAAAAACACTTTGACACATTTTTAAAACAGTTGAAAACATTTTTTGTCACATTATAGCAGATTTTTGTCTACTTTAAACAAATTTGATACATTTTAAAGTTGCGACTTCTGAAAATTTTGATAAAATTTTTTTATGGAATATGTTATTTTTCTACTTGCAGGTATTGAGTTTATAATAATTTTTATACATTAAAAATTTAAATAATATAAATATAATAAAGTATATATAAGTAAATATAATAAAGTATATATTTAAATCATATAAATATAATAAGTATATAAAGTAATTTTGTTACAAATAAAAATAGTTATGAATTCTTTTTTATATTATAATTGATGTTTTGCACTTGAGTATACTTAGTATACTTAGAGTAACAAGAGTAAATTAATAATTAACTTTTTATTTTTTAATTCAATGTTACAATTAAAAAAAATTTTTCATTTCATAAAAAATTAATTATTATTTGAAGTATATTATTTCTGAATTACAACATATTTGTCAATGTATAATTTTTAAATTTAAAGCATACAAATTCAATTTAATTTATACATCTAATTATATGAAATTGATTATCTTCAAATTTTAAGTAATTAATGTTTATAAAAGTTAAAAATTTGCAATTAAATATAATAATAACAAATTAATTTATATATAATTATTATATATTTAATAAATGAAAATTATTTATAAATTTATAAAATTATATTCATATTTCAATGTTGTCGTTTAAAGTAAAATGGAGGGAAAATATGGCAACATTGTCCAAAAGAATAACAGTCGAGCGCGAAAAAGAGCGTTTTTCCCGCTGTACGACAGCAAACGATGCAAGTGTTTTCTTATCGCAAAAATTAGTTACTTCTATACATTTCTTTTTAAAAGTAAACTGATTCAATTTAGAATTAAAAGTAATTGCTTTAAATTCTACAATAAATTTTCATTATATAATTTTCAATTATTTTAGACATGCGCGTTACACAATAACGTATAATAGTTGTATACTAACCAAGTTTATATGTCGACAAAAGTTTAAATATTTTATGCATACTTGCTTACGATTTTTTGAAAACATCTGGTAATTATAAATTAAAAATAATTTTTTTATATCATAAAATAATAGCATTAAAGTAGTTTCTATATTCTGCACTATATTTTGTTTAAAAATAAAATTTACATGGTTTTATGTTGTCAAAAATTTATAAGTGTGTTCAGTTAATTAAATTTATTCAGTGTTTTAGATGGAGCAGTCAATAGTAGATCACAATCAGGAATTGGAATATCAAAACAATAATCTTACTACTCCATGTAGAGTTCAAAAACGCCTATTTATTATCTCAAGTAGCTCTAGTAAAAGAAGTTTGTTTCGAGATGTCAAAGAAAGTGGAAAAGATAACGAAAATATATCGGATGCTGAGTCAGATTTAGGACCTATGTCTCCTTTAGCTCTAACAGACCACAGCAGTTGTGATAGCTCACCAGGAAGACAATTTGTTTCTCCATTAGCAACACCTGAAAAATCACCATCAATTTCTCATTCTAGTTGGGATCGTTTATTACCAGGCTCCACAAAAAATAGTTTTAACGGATCTATGTCACCTTTTAGTTCTTTGAAAAAGATAACACGATCTGCCAGATTTTCACCAACACGAATATTTTCACTTTCACCTAAATCTAAATCATCTCACTCTAGTAGAAATTCTCAAGCTGAAAATACTATAACAAATCTTGACTCAGCTGACGATACAATAATGCTTGATGAAATAGTTCCTGAAACTCCTGTAAAGAAATCTGACTTTGATGATCAATTATCATATGTTTCTGAAACACCACAAAAAGAGGAATATATAGAACAGAAATTAATTACACCTTTAGGGTCAGTTACTAAAAATATTCCTATTCCTAGAATTCACAGAAGAAAATCGTCAAGTTTATTGGAATTGAATGAATGCATATCTCCAGAAATTAAAAAATGCAACTTAAAGAGAAATTTAGAAGATTCTTTATCTTTTTGTAGCACAAAATATCAAGAAACTGATGAATTATCTTCTGCTCCTAGAGCTAGAGCAGCATTATTTCAAGAAAACAATAAAATCAGAAAAGAAAAAGAAAAAGGATTAACATTAAACCCAAAATCTTTTTATGGATCTACTGATAAATCTAGAAAATCTATAGAAGTGGAATGGAGAGATTCTCAAATTGATCATAAAAAAAGACGAAGTTTACCTTCTTATAATTTAGCACATAAGCGTGCAGTAAAGAAACATAAAAAAGGTGAAATTAACTGTGGAGTAGGACATGGTATCAAAAGACCAAAACCTAAGCGTCATTCATTACAAAATATTGTTCTAAAAACTGAGAAACAAAATGATAATGTTAATAACAAGACTAGTGAAGTAAAAGAAAATTTAAATCCTAAAATTGAATCATTAAAAAATCATTGCAATGAAAAATTAGAATTAAAAGAAAGTGATCCGAATAAAAAGTTTTTTAAATCTAAATCTGGCCACAATGCTGTTATTACTGTAAATGATAATAAAAAATTAAAAATTACTCATAATCCAGAGGATGGTGAACATATTAATAAAAAATCTAAATTAAATGTATCTTTTGATGCTGCTGATTTAACTGTTGATGAACCTGCAATAGAAGCAACATTAAAAAAAAACAAAGTAGACAATATTTTAAAGATTTTAGAAAATGATTGGGCAGATGATGAATACGATGACGTAGATTCTACACCAACAATTTCTTCAGTAATAAATTCTTGGTCTCCAAAAAAATCTCAAGTTATGTTAAAAAATTTAACAATGTCTCCGGGTAGTGAACTTAGCAATATGGCTTCCAGTATGAATATTGAAGATATTTCAGTACCTGCTAAAAATGTTGAAAATATATATTCAAAAAATACAGATAAAATTATTGAAATACCCAGTCAAAAATTCTATCCATTATTTTCAAAAGGCTATTCACCAAATATTATTGAGTAAAAATAATTTTAAAAATACTTATAATATTTATTAATTACATGTTGTTTTATAAAATTTTAATACTAAAAAATATTAAATTCTTTTAGAGATCAGAATCCTAAAAAACGAAAAAGAACCACTGCTTGGCAGTTATCAGCAAAATATAATAATGCTGAAAATCAGTATCAAATAGATGCAGGACAAAAAATGTTTGGAGCAACACAGTGCAACGAATGTGGAATAGTATATCATACTGGTGATCCTGATGATGAAAATGCTCATTTAAACTATCATAATAGTTTCAGAGTTTTAAAATTTCAGGTAAATTATCCATAATCATTCTTTTTTATATTTAATTATATGTTCTTTTAAAATTATTTTAGGGTTGGAAAAATGAACGCGTAGTTTACAATGATTCTTACACTTCAAGCCGAATAATTTTAATAGAAGCCAAAGATTCCAATTTGTATTGGAAGAAAGTAACTGAAGTGTTGGAAATTGTCGATCGAGATTTAGGTCTCTCTGATATGAAATTATCATTTTACAGAGATAAAAAAGTAATTTACAATTTCATATTATAAATAAATGAAATTTTTTAATTTGCCTAGTTTTTAAAACATTTTTTAATTTTTAGGTATACATGTATGTGAGAGATAAAACTATTTTGGGTGTTTTGGTTGCTGAACACGTAAAAAATGCTTTTAGAATGATACCAGAACTTAGCGAATTAAATTGCTGTACATCTGAAACAACTCCAATAAAATGTGGTATAAATGTAGTTTGGACAGCAATGAGTCATCGTCGACAAGGCATTGCTACAAAACTTGTTGATACTTTAAGGTAATTACTTAAATACTTTTCATATAAATTATGTTAAAATTTATCACTCATGTTGATGTTTATATTTTTTGAAAACAAAGTCACTTTTTATTAAATATTTACATTTTTTAAATCAATGATATTACACAATTATTTTAGAGCAAATTATTACTATGGCTATATCATGTCTATAGAAGACATTGCTTTTTCAACACCTACACCAAGTGGAAAACAGTTTGCTGAAAAGTACACCAAGACTTGTAATTTTAAGGTTTATTAATTTTAAAAATTTTTTTATAAAATATTACATTTGCATTAACTTCTGAAATATTTTTGTATATTTTATTGCACTTTTACATATTATAAAAAAAATTGTAGTTAAATTAATTATTACTTGTAAAATAATTATAATATTTGTAATGTACATTGAATCATATATTTACTAATAAGTATTTTTATATTAATTTATAATAAAACTTACCAGTGCAAAGGTAGATATTAAAAATATTAATATTAAATTGCATTAAAAAAATGATTGTAATATCTATTTTGATATTCTATTTTGTATTTTATTTTTGTAAAAAATTTATATTTTTACATAACTTTGTCAAATTTGTATAACTACAAATAAAAACAGTTTTTTATAATTATTAATATATATACATATATATATATATATATTTTTTTTATTACAAAAATTTTATACATTTTTAAATTTTTTATAACTTATTTTAATATGAATTATAGTACTCAAATTACTGATAAATCAGTTAACATTTTAATCTTTCATATAAAAAAAATAATATTTCTTGTATTAAATAATCAATATTTATATACTATTCCAAGTACAATATCGTTAAGAAAAAAAAAAATTATTTAGGAACGTAATAACGTAATTTTAGAAAATTCTTAAATTTAAATAAAAAATGGCTAGATTAAAAAGTATCAAGAACAGCAGTAGTTACCAACGACCACTACTTTTTCCATTATTTCGTGTACCTCCACTACTCCCATATCTTCTACCATCTCTTCGATTACCGTCTTTTTCTTGATCTCTTCTTTTTTTCATAGCTTCATAACGTTCAGCCATGCTATAAAGTTCCTCAGGTATTTCCTGGAAAGTTCAAATAATTTTAACAGGCTTATTTAGATTTTATTTTATTGGCTGAATTATAAATCAATTTTTTTTTTAAATCTAATAAAATTTCGCATTGTATGTAGAAAGCTTTCTAGTGTAATTGCAATTCTAAATTTTGTGTTAAACGTGAATCATAAAAATGTGCTTATTTTATTTCTTGTATAAGATTATTACCATTTAAGTATTTACTTATTCCACACTCAAACACACTTAAAATTAAACTCTATTATTACAATAAGTAGAAAAAATCTTTCTCTTTATTTATTAAAAAAATTAACTTTTAAGATTAAGTATATAATTTTCTTTATTATCAGAATAAACTAATTAAAGTACTGTGCCTACTAAATGAGAGTTAACAATAAAAAGTATACATGTATCTTTTAATTTTACCTGTTCAGCTTCTTCTAAAATTTTTATAAGTTCAGCAGCTTGACCCCAATCTTTACGCGTCATAAGACTTATACTTTCTCCTGTACGACCTGCCCTACCAGTTCGTCCTACTCTATGTACATATTCTTCAATGTATTTTGGAAAGTCGTAATTAAAAACATGTCTGAAAATGATTGATTTATCAAATTAAAATCACCTTAATTGTGTACATCATAAAATTTAGAGAAAAATTATTACGTTATATCTTCTATATCAATTCCACGGCTAGCCACGTCAGTTGCTAAAAGTATATGTACCTCTCCACTTTTAATATCATCTAGCGCTCGTTCTCTATCACATTGTTCTCGGCCTCCATGAATACTTTGGCATTTAATTCCACATAAAGCTAAATCACTTGCAACATCATCAACTTTAGCTTTTTTTCCAAAAAATACAATGACTTTATCATCAGGTCCCATATTTTGAAAAAACGTTTTAAGCTATTAAAATATTAATTATTAAGAATGATTATTATATGTATTTTAATTTTAACTCAAATTTAATTGTATGCACCATATCTGTTTTTTCTTCATCATCAATGATATATATTTTTTGTGTAACAGAATGCACAGCCTTTAAATCAAGTGAGCCAACAGAAACTGTTATTGGATTATTCATATATGACTGAGCAAGTCTTCGAACTCCAGGTGGCCATGTTGCACTGTTAATATATTTAACAAATATATCAAAATGTATGAAATTTATAATTTTTGTATTAAATTGAAAACTATAAAATTAAATTATTTAATTCAAAACCTTGTCATAACTGATTGTCTATTAGGACGAACGTCAAGTAAAGTTTTTCTTATTTCTGGCTCAAATCCCATATCAAGCATTCTATCTGCTTCATCTAATACCAAATATGAAACACATCTTACATCTAATTCATCTGATTGTACAAGATCATTAAGTCTTCCTGGAGTAGCAATTACTATTTCAACTCCTTTAGAAATTGTGTTCAATTGTTCTTTGCGACTTCCACCGCCATAAACACATACTCTAAAATCAAAATAATTGTAAATTATTTGTATTTATGCACAAATATGTCTTATGTAAATATTAATAAAAAAAATTAATTGATATTATTTTTTAACGTACGCTTTAATACCATGGTAATCGTATTTATTCACTTCTTTTTCAATTTGTAAAGCGAGTTCTCTTGTTGGAGCCATTACTAATACTGTAGGGCCACTTCGTTCACTGCGTGGAGTACCTTGTCCATCTATATGAATTAAAGCTGGCAGTAAAAATGCAAGAGTTTTTCCTAAAATAAAAAAATAACAAATTATTATCTATTTAAAAAAAAAAATAATAATAATAATAATGAAATTAAATTTTTTGGATAAAAATGTAATTATTAAATATTACTTGCACAGATAAATAAAAATATATATTTTACCTGTGCCAGTTTGAGCAATTCCAATCATATCTTTACCACTAAGAAGAATTGGCCATGCTTGACATTGAATAGGGCTTGGTTTTTGAAATCCTTGTTTGGAAATTTCTTTTATAATATCAGGATAATTCTAAATACAAAAAATGTATAAAACTAGATACAAAAATTTATGGTATTTATTAATTTTAATATAATTGAAGTTTCTATTATACTTTGAAAGCTTGTTCAAAAGTCTGTACTGGATTAGGAAAATAGTTTTGTTCTTTATCTTTTTCTGACATATCTGTATCAAATGTGAATTGAACATCAATATCATTATTTTCTTTTCTAATTTGTTTCACTTGTTCCTTTGATAAATTTGCAATAACAGAATCTTCTATGTAAAAATTTTTTATAATAGGAGGATATCGAGCCCATTTTTCTTTTTGATATTCTTCCTACAATAGATTTTATTACTTATACAGACACTGTATATTCTATTTCCTTATGCTAATAATATATATATATATATATATATATATATATAAAATTTGATATAAATAAACATTTATTTATAAAATCTTACGTATTCTTGTGCAGCTTTTGTCCAATCTATTTCAGAATCTTTTGCATTGTAACTATCGTCAACTTCTTTATTACTTTCTTGGGAAACATCCATTTGACAATCAATAAATTTATCTTGTAAATAATCTTCAATTAAAGATTTAACTTTATTTTGTGCATCTTTAGAGCCAATTAAAGTTACAAGAGTATTATCTCCATTTACACAATTTTTATTTATCTAAAATCAAATTTTCAATATGGATGTAAATACCAAGATTTCTATAACCAATCAAAATCTTTAAGACTTATAAAAATATAAATAAAAACAATGAAAAAAAAGTAAAGATTCTTATGTAAATTAAATGTTTTAAATATATAAAAGTTAAAAAAAATTTATAATTCAAAATTATTAAGCTAAATAATTTTAAGCTATTTGAAAATAATTTTTAAAATTACATACATTAATTTTGGTATTACTTTGATCTTGTAATTCTCTAATTTTGCTACCACCTTTGCCAATTAATCTGCCTATTTTTGAAGTTTCTACATAAATTGTTAAGGTCTCTTCTTCTGTATCAACTGCACTGTTGTTAGAGTCTTTATATCTTCTATTGTTATCACGATTTTCATTAAAATTTCTATTTCCACTTCTTTTATTTTGATAATTATTAAATCCAGATTTATATGAACCTTTATAATTATTATTTTGACTTCTGTTATTATTCCGTGAATTAGAATATGAAGAAGATTGTTTATAGGTTACTGTTGGTTGAAATGTAGAACTATCATCATCCCAATTTTCTTCATCCATTCTAAAAAGAATTATTAAATTTACAAAAATGCAATCGCTTAATTCAATTAATAATAAATTAAATTAAATAATATATAAATATAATTAAGTATTTTTAATTATATTTGAAATGGTGTAAATAAATATTTTAAAAAATTAAAAAATTAATTCATCAAAAATTATTTAACCTCATTAGAAGTCTCAATGTTACGGAAAATAAACAAAGTCTATAAAAATATTGAAGAAAATAATCAAAATATGCAGTTCATTATAATTTTAATACTTTTATACAGTCAACTGATATAATAAATTATAAAATCATGTAACGAAAACTATATAATTCTTGATTTGCTACATCTTAAGAAAGATTAGTGTTAAATTTATGCAATTTGAATTCTAAGTAAATAAATAAATGAATTTATAATTTTTAATACTTCTAAACAAAGAGAAAATATAAAATATATGTAATTTTAAATAACTTACTTATTATAATATTTAAAAATTAATACTTTTTCGATTTTGACCTTTCGTTAAATTTTATTTAGTAAAGGCAACGAATATAAACCCTTATAGAAGAAGCGTCACATGTTAATATTATGTTCCCTAAAAACGGATAACCGAAGAGATAGTTGGGTAACCCGGCGCATAGGCGGCGCCACTTTTAAATATATATATACAAATAAGCATATCGCGGGTAACCTAAAGAAAAACGCAATTTTTCAATTATTTTATAAGAAAATTAAATATAATGTATCATAAAATAATTTTTTTTAATATTTACAACTTCTTATTTACAAAAACAAGTATTATTAATGTACGATGAAGATCAGTTGTTTGATTTGAATGAAGCACACGTTAACTTATTATTATTATAGTAGTTTTTTATTGGCATTTCAATAAAGATTACATAGCCATGACGCAGAGACAAGGGGCTCTGTACCATAGAGTGTACGCAAGCGCGAAATACAGTTTAAATTCGAGAATTAACTTACATCTATATTTAAGTATTTCAGTATAAAATTAGTTAACAATAATAAATTGAGTATAATAATAATATTACATCATAGATTTTAAATCGCAGATTCAGATGCTAAGATTAATATTATCCATAAAGCTTGCTATGATAGGAATAACATTTTTGTTCAATTTAGATAAGAAATGGATGAAAGAAAAAGGCCCATACAATTGAATTTTTCGTATTTTCTTAAACATAATCTCTCTTTCTCTTTTATAAATATCGGATTGCCAAAATATATATTCAATCGTATCGGGTGCTTTACTGCATTTGCATAGATCATTTTGTACTATGCGGCATTTATATAAACTATTATTTAAAGATGTATGGTTACTTCGAAAGCGATTGATGGTTTAATACTTTTTTCTCGCGAAGATACTGATTGTGCCACCTAACAATCACCTACGAACTAACCGGTTTGGGTACATCTTTCCCCTATGTAAATAGTCTTCTATAAGCGTCTATATTCGTTGATAAAGGTTTTATCCCGACATGCATCATTGAAGGACAACCAATGTGACTAATATATCTGATGTTTATTATGAATTGTATTCTTGAAACAACCCCGATAACAAAGCGTGTCGAGTAACAGAGCGCCCGCCCCCCCCCCTCAACAGCATGAATGACAACATTGTTGGAGCATAAGGAATGTCCAGCTGCTCCGGCTTTTGACCGTCATATGACGAGTATGTGCCGTGGCTACATAACCTCATAATAATTTTTTTAATAAATTATAAAAAATAAACAATTTTTTAAAATTAAGATTAATTTATTTATTTTAATGAATTAAATACATTATGAATTATAATAAATATTACAATAAATATAAAGAATATAATAAATATAAAAAATTTGACAATAAATATAAAAAATTTGACAATAAATATAAAAAATATTACAATTAATATGAAAAATACAATAAATAAACTGGAATGATTTATTAAATCTAAGGTGCAATATTTTTATACCAAGATTTAAGATATGAAGCACGATCGAGTTCTTCTTGATATTGAATTTTCGTGAACACTCACTAAATTCGAAACAAACCATAAAGAGCCTTAATTGATGACATGCAGTCAGGCACCAATTGCTCATAAAAGAATCACCATTTTCTTCTAACACTACCTAATTAATAAACGAAAAAAATATTAATTGTTTATAATATCTTAATTTCCTAAAAAAATATATATTATGACGAAATAATTATTAAAGAGCATATAAAGAACATTTACAAAATTCATAATTGTAAATAATTTGTTTATATAATTCAAAAATTGTCTTTACATATTGGGTGTAGAACTTTGCTTCCGCCGTTTTTTTCCGAAATTTCTCAGACGTTTTGAAATGGCTTGTTGCGTCACTCCCAGTGATCCTCCCAATTCTTGTTGCGTTTGACACGAGTCTTGATCAAGTAATGCCTCCAATTCTACATCTTCGAAAACGTTCTTTCTTCCACCGCCATGCTGGTCTTCGACGTTAAAATCGCCGTTCTTGAAGCGTTGAAACCACTCTCGGCACGTTCTTTCACTAATGGCGGCCTCACCATAGGTATTTGAGAGCATTCGATGAGCCTCAGTCGCAGATGTCTTCATATTAAAGCAGAAAATTAAAACCTCCCGCAAATGACGAGAATTTGGTTCGTAAGCTGACATGTTTAATCGAGAATAACTTTATGATGCAGACACAAATCGACTAATATTTCGATGGCGTTATGTTCACAAATACCTAAGCTTATTGTATGACATCTATGATCTATTTATTTCAACTACCACTTACCGCTACAGCCATCTATTGCAAAACGGCGGAAGCAAAGTTGTACACCCAATATATAAAATTTTTAAAGTAAAGCTTTTTTAATTTTTGAAATGTGAATAAAAACATACAATTAAAATAATTTATAAAATAAAGTTTATTTATTAAAATTTACAGGCTCAGTAGAAATAATTACTCATAATGATATCCACACAATAGATCATTACATTTGTTTTGTAAATATTTACAAACAATTAATGTTGCATAAACTCAATGTATGGCACATAGAAATAAAACTTATATTCCTATTATATTAATACAACCTTAAAAAATAGTTTGATTTAAATTGACAAGTACCTAATAGATTTATATATTATTCACAAACACTAATTAAAAATATAAATGTATCATAATTTTTATTATATAAAAAGTATGTTTATATTTTGTTAATAATTTTTTTATAAATCACTATTGTAAAAAATTGCTATTTTTCATATTAATTTATAAGTACATTATCACATAAATTAGTTGTACAATGTTATCAAATATTTTAACTATTCACTTTAAAAGTTCCATATAAATATTATACAATATAGAACGTATTCAATGAAAAAAGTGATTTATTTAATCTTTGTGGAGCTCATTTGATGTATTAATGAATATTAATCATTTGGATGTAAATTTTTCAATTTAAGTAAAAAGTAAAAATCATGATCTTAAAATAAAGTAATATATCAATAAACGAAATATACATGTCTTTTTAGACAAAAACATGATTTTTGTCCTTCATCATATATTTCACTTCTTTGATCTGGTTTTGTATGACTGGCTGTTCTTAAAATTAAAGTTGTTTATGAAAAAAAAAAATAAATAAATATGAGGAATATTTAAAAAAATTTTATGATTGCTTTCAGCATTGCGTTATTGGTTTCCAAAAAGTTTATTTTGAATAATTAATAATAAAAATCTTAAATAAATTTTAATGTATTTCACTTCACATCAGTCACTTATTTTATTGAATTCTGTGTATACAAAAATATAAATAATTCAATAAACTTTTGCTTTACAGATATGGTTCATTTTACTTTGCTGTCAAATACATGCTTTACATCTCTTTCATCCCACAATTCATTTTCTAATATATTATCTTCAGTTAACATCCTGAAATCAAATAAAAAAAGTTTAGTCATTCTAATACATAATTTAACAATAATTAAACAAATTAATTATCACATCAGAAGTACTTTTTATTAATTAATTACATTTTATATTTTTATTACTTAATTAAAAAACTATTTTTTTTTTTGAAACATATATAATTATAAAAACTTAATAGCTTTTATGAGTGATATTGTTATCCTGCTCTAGTCATCAAGTTATAAAATTTTTATTACAAAATTTTAATATATAATTATTTTAAATATTATTAAGTAATTAATATTTTTTTCATTAAATGATAATAACTTGGATACAAAAAACAAAGTTTAAAATTCAATAATGTAATATTTACCATTAAAATAATTTAAATATTTTAAGCTTTATTTTAGTTTCATTATATTAATAAAATTTTTATAAAATTTAATGAATTAACTAGCGTCTTTTTGAATCTGAAAATTTCATATTGCCCTGAAAAAGTTAACTGCGATATTCACGAAACGTTGGCTTATAAAATTAAGCACGTGAGTTAACTTGAAGAAGAACCCAATATAATAAATTCTTCTCACAAAAGCTTAGAAATCTTAATGAATACTAGTGTTTGTTAAATTAGCTAAATTCTTTTAGTTTAATAAATATAGTTAGTTATCTTAGTAAATAAAAAACTAGTAAATAAAATTTATTTGATATTAAACCTTAATTATAAAACTAAAAACAACACATTAAAGCAAAAATTATTTTGAAAATTCAGTGCAATAACAATTTTATACTTAATTTTAAATTAAATTTACAGTCATTTGATTTTACTCATCTGTGAATTCACCTGGAAAATGTTATTCTTGTTTTCTAACATTAAAATTCTATTTATGCTCTTGCACTGAATGTTTTTAAAATATTATTAATAAAATAAACAAATATAAAAACACTAAGAACAGGAAAAAATTATGCATTACGTTGTGTTATACTACTCAGGTTGCTTGTCGGTTACCCTGCAAAAATATTGTTACAAGATTTTTTTATGCCTAATTTTATTAATTATCTACTTTTACTTAAATATTTTTGTAGCTTAGGCAGTAGTGCAAGTAGTTTCGTATGATGCATCAAATTAATAATCTAAATATTTATTACTTACCAATATTTAGGTTGATGTTTTTGTATATATTGTCTCCTTAAATATACCATAAATAAAGCTATAATTCCTAATATTGATATAACAATACTGCCAATATCTAGTTGATTATTATTAATTATTAATAGTAAAGTAAATTAAACTTGCCAACCAGAGCGCTACCACGCCCCTTGATATAATCAGATAAAATAACAAAAATTTACTAACATATTCCTTTGTATAAAACCGCTTCGTCACGATGCTTTGTTAAGCATTTTCTAAGATCACCAATAGTTCCATTCACTTGATGGCACTGAATTTCAAGTATTTCACAAAAAAACGGAAGCAAATCTACATTGTCAAATGATGGCACCTTACATTCTGGCAAAAATGCAGGTCCTACACCAAAGAAAAATGAATGCATTTCTGTATCATTATTATTATACCCATGAAGACCGAATTCAGATTTTTCATTAACTGTAAAATTAAAAAAAAATTTTTTTTATATATTTATATAATTTATAAAATTAAAATAGTATAAATTTCATTTATTTTACCTGTAATATTAAATTCTTTTTCATACCAAGGAAAACTATCATAAAGATTTTGAAAAGCATACCCTACTTTAGCTACAATAACAATAGGCCCTACTCTTTCATTATTAGAAAAATGATATTGCTTAGGTACATCTTTTTTTAAGTAAACATCAAATTTTTTTGTAAGTTTAGAAGCCTCTTTTAAATTGTTGTAAATTATATCTTCTTTATCTAAAAATGAAATATTAATTTTCCTTGTGTAAATAAAATTTATCTTTTAAGTTACTATTACCTGTATGTGGATAAATATTTATTACAGGAGAGTCTCCTACATATGTATAATCATCTACATTAATATATTTTGTAAAATTTATTATCCTATCCATGGTAACAGTAGCCATTCCATGATCACTTAAGTGTATGACATTTACATCAGTCAAACATTTTTCTTTTAATTTATCATGAAGATATTTTGTTATCTGATCTAATTTTGCTAGTACATCATTAAATCGAAAATTATTAATACCGATACCATGACCATGATAATCTGGCTCTTCTATATACAACATTGCAAAATTTATAGGAGTTTTAGGATGATGGAACCAAGATAACAACTCATCTATTCTTTCTTTCCATGATACAGTCATATTCCATGGCTAAATTAAACAAATAAACTTTAACTAAATCTAATAATGTTTTTCTAAAAGTATCTTATAAAAATAGGATAAGAGAAATAAATTTTATAATATACATTTTTTAATGTACTTTATAATCTACATGTTCAGGTTATCTTTACACTTGTTGTTAGTGTTGGTCAACTCTTGGTTGTTCTAGTTGTCGCCGTTGTTTGTGGCCGTTACCACGCTGCCGGGCCCGCGCCTCGCGCGACCTCACATATATTTTCGTATGGCGCAAGCGGTGCGCGGGAAGAAGATTCACTTCTTTTTAAGTGCGCTGCGGTGACTAGTCTCGGGATCTTCGTACAAGTTATCTTTTTGTTTTTTTTTTTGGCTTCATTGCTAACTTCGCGTTCGGATTGATCGCGTGATTTTGTGCGTGTTTGTTGGGGCTGGATTTCGCGATCGCGTGCGTGCAGTTTGTGAGTGTGAGTGAAGAAAAAAAAGAGGTGCACTTCAGTATCGGACGTGTTGAATGCGGAAAGCTATCCACGTGCGACATTTTCGACGTGACGTGTTTCATGGCGTGTGTATTTCGCGGCAACTAAGCTTGTTGCCCGGCACCACAACGTTAGTCTCACCGAGACGTCGGGACGCGCGGTGTACCAGGCCCGGCTTCACCAGGTGAATTTGGTGTATCATAGCGGCTAGAAAACTTGAACTTCGTAGGTTTGCGAATTGCGCGGGTCACGTGGCCCATGGTAAGAGTTAGTTTTAAGTGTGCGTATGTGCATCATTCGTTTTGCGACATTTTATTTGCGCGCTATTTTAGTAATTTAATCAACATACTTTAGTTAATGTACTTTGTTTAGATTATTGTATTATTCCTTTATTATCAATAAATAGAAGCACAAAGAGTCAGCTTGCTTCGGCTTTTCTCTCTAAACCGTGAGGGTTTTTATGCTGAAGCAAGTTTCCTTTTGTTAACGCGAATTCTCGTGTCTTTGTTTAATCAAACCTTTCCCTCACAACCTCCTCATTTTTTTTTCTTATTTCTTATATATATACACAAAATAAAAATGAATAAATGAGTTTAATATATTTAAAAAAATTATAAATATATATATATATATATATACTGGGTATTTCATTTTAAAAAATGGATGCATATATCTCTAGAACTAAAGGTTTTAAGAAAAAAGTTTTCAGACAAAAGTTGTTAGATTTTGAAGGGGACGTCTAACTGTGACCTTGACCATGACCTTAAATATGGCTTTCAAGGTCATTTGAAGGTCAAGTTGCTTTTTTTAAACAGAAACCCTTACTTTTGATCCCAGAAAACGAAAAAACTGAAAATTTTACCAAGCAGGTAAGGTTAAGGTAAGATCGGACAGAGACTCAGCTAGTTAAAGCAAGGCCAAGCGGAGACCCGACCAGTTGAAGCAAGATCGGACAGACACCCAGCCAGTTAAGGCAAGACCAAGCAGAGACCCCGCCAGTTAAGCCAAGATCGTCCATCGATGTAAGCTGTATTTTCAGCTGAGGCGAAATGAAAAGAGATATTTAAGGCAAAAAATGTTCAAAAGTTGCTCCATCTTCTCCAATACACAAGTTGACTTGTTTTCGGAAATGCGATATCGTTTTTAACAATACGTTTCGTGGTATGGTGTTACATGCGTTCCGAATCCTAACCTTCATATCTTCTTTTGTCGATGGTCTGATTCTATAGATCTCATTTTTCAGAAAGCCCCATAAATAAAAGTTAAGCGATGTAAGGTCTGGTGATCTAGGTGACCATTCTACGGGACCTTTTCTACCTATCCATCGATTGTTGAATCTTTCATTTAGATAATTTCTAACAATGATTGCCCAACGTGGAGAAGCACCGTCTTGTAGCCATAATCTATTTCTAGTATTGAGGTCAACTTCTTCAAGCAGAAATGGGATTCCATCCCTTATTAACTGCAAATAAGTTTGTCCGTCAACGTTGCCTTCAAAAAAGTAAGGGCCAACCAAATAGCCATTAACGATTCCGCACCATACATTTAAACTCCAGCAATGTTGATGGTCAACTTCTCGCATCCAGTGTGGGTTAACCAGTTTGACTAACTGTGTTTGACGAGTATACTCGTCATGAAAAAGCGGCAGAATTTTTTGTCATGACGAGTATAAATATAATAAAAGTCGCAATTTTATTAAATAAACATATCTGTTTCATGCAATATTTGAACAGCGACACTTACCCTGCGATTGGCTACTATACTCGTCATCGTTCAATTTTCGCGACACCCAGATATGCGCACTGACAAACAAAGCGACACAGTTAACTTGTTAACTGGAGACCAAAAGTGACAATTATGACGATTTAAGACGCCAGTACTTTGAAATGTAGCCTCATCACTGAACATAACATATTTGAAAAAATTATCATTATTGACCTGCTGCGTCACCCATTGACAAAAAATAAGTCGTCTTTGATAATCCTCAACCGGTAAAGCTTGGTTCAAAGATATGTGTTAAGGTATTTAACATTTTTTAGATATCTGCTGGCTGTTGATTTTTTTACACCAAGCTCTCATTCAATTTGACATAAACTTATCTGAGTATCTAGGTGCACCATAGCTAGTACCGCAATCATTTGAAGATTATTAGCATAATCTTCTGTTAACATGGACCTCCTTTTACAAGCAAACTTACCTTGTCGGCCACGCAACTCAATATTACGAATAACAGTGTCATTGGGATGACGTCTTTCTGGGAATCTAGCAGCATACAAAATTGAAGTTTGAACGTAGTTTCATCGACAATCTCCTAACACAAGGAGAATATCGACAATTTCATTAGCTGTGTAGACAGACACAATGAGAAAATGTCAAAATAAAAAATAAAACGTAAATTAAAAAAACAAATTTAATTTAAAAAATGAACAAACAAATAAATTATTTCTTCAATTAAATAACGAATTTTTTTAAGAATAAGAGAATTTGAAGAAACTCAAAATTTCTCAAAATGATGTCTCAATTTTGCATTTAAATAAACTTACAACGAATGACACAGTTGATTTAAATTAGTAATAACTTTAGAAACCACTATATGGCAACCAAATTCACAATCAAGAAACTAACAAAAAAGGAATTCATTCACGTTTCCAGAATGATTGTAATGAACTATGTTATTCATTGAAGGTGATCACCGACTATCAGAATGTGAAATCTAGGCAAAAATAATATAAAATTCCAGACTATCAAACTTCTCTTATGATTAGGAAAGAATCTTTGTTTATTGAGAAAAGTATTATTAGCTGCAAGAATATTATTTTTTGTATGTCTAATTCTGTCTAAATTAATTTATAATGAAAATTAATTTAAAAACATTTACTGTTTTTTCATTTTTAATTTTTATTATGCGTAACTAAACTAAGGGGACCATCATTATTTGTCTACTGTTAGAAGAATGCCAACGGAATTATTAAGTATCAAAATTAGGATAAAAAGTTTAAGTTCCCTTTTAAAAAAATGTAACTTGACCTTCAAATAGCCTTCAAGATGATGGTAAAGGTCATGGTCAATGTCGTGGTAAAAAATATCCCACATAAGTTTTTCGCCTTTTTTAATTTCCATGACCAAAGGCAGAGACTTTCCTTTGAAAAATTTAATTTGACCTCGAAATGACCATGAAAGTTATGATCAAGTTTATAACTGTTCGGACGTGAAATTTTCTTTTTTTTTGTTTTCCAGGGTGAAAAGTAAGGGTTTTCGTTTAAAAAAAGCAGCTTGACCTTCAAATAACCTTGAAGGCCATATTTAAGATCACGATCTAGGTCACAGTTAGACATCCTCTTCAAAATCTAACAACTTTTGTCTGAAAACTTTTTTTTTTAAAACCTTTAGTTTTAGAGATATATGCATCCGTTTTTTAAAACGGTACACCCAATATATATTAATATCTCTCATTTCTATCATATATATATGTATATATATTTGATAATTTTGTTCACTATATTAAACTCATTTATTCATTATTTTGTTTGTTTATGTTATTAAAATCAAATTAATTAGTTCAGCATCAACTTACAACTCTAAATGTAGCATTTGTTCCATGATATTCAAAAGCACTACCTGGCCACATCATAACACCACTATGTCTACCTTCACCATTATTTTCATTCAGTATCTGAAATTTATTTAATTTCACAAGAATTTAATCATATATAAAAACTTCAAATATTTTAGGAAAAAAAAACAAAGTTACAAACCCATATTGGAAGAATATTATTATTGTAATGGTACAATTCATTGGAATATTTAATAATTTTTTTTGACTTTTTATCATAAAATTCACTGTCAACTACTCCATGTGTTTCTACAAATAATCCAGTAGCTATTGTATGATGATTAGGAAATGTTTTTGTTACAAAGACATTTCTCATATAATCAGCATAAATTCCTTTATATTTTAACTGTTTTAAAAAAGGAGTTACATTTCGGTCAAAATAATCGGCTCTAAAATATACATGTAATCGTTATATTAATTTTGAATTAATGATTATGAGTATCAATTAAATATTTTTTATAATAAGTTTTTTTATAATTTTATTAATAATACTTTAATTAATAGTTATATAATTAATTTTAAAGAATAAACAAATTCATAATAACTATTATTTTCAATTTATATATACATAAATATTATAATTTCTGATTTTAAAATTAAATTGAATTCCTTTTTTTTAGAAGTTTATTAATTTAGTAATAATTTTAATTATTATTTATAAAATACAATAAATATACTTTTTATTTATATTTCATTTTCATGACAATATATTGAATAGAGTAAACAACGATAAGAATATTTATTTAAAAAATTTAAATACCTGAATCCATCATATGAAACAACTAATAATCTAGGTACTCGTATAGGAAGATGTTTTGCCTGCACATCTAAACTGATGCATATTGACAAAAAAATCCAAAACAATACAACCATTTTTTTTTAAGTATCTTTAAATTCAGTAATTAGAAGGTTAAAATATAAAAATTTACTATTCTTTTACATTACGAAATTATGGTTAATTTAATCATTGTTAAATTTGTTTTTTTTATAATACAGTATGATATTTTTTTGCATTTTATTATTTATTTCTTCAGTTTTATCATTATTAATTGCGACTTAATTAAATCCAACACAATAACTTTCTTGTAACTTGATGAACTGTCGAAATGAGAACTAGCAATTTTACTGAAATAATGCATCACAGAAAACTCGGGAGGGGGGGGGGCGGAGTATGTTCTCATGTTCATTTTGTTAAGTTGGCTGTATGAGTCTACAAAAGTTTGAATGATTCTGTTATATAGCTACCCGGCCAGATTAGATTACAGATTAGCAATAGACTATCAGTATCAAATTTAGTTGCGAATAATCTACATATTAATAGTTCGTTATTTTCTATACATCCAACGTGCAAGGTGGTGAACTTTTGTTTTTTTCTTAATCAGCTGTAGCTTATTTTTTTTATCAGCAAGAAAATCGTGTTTAGATCTAATTTTATTAATTGTAGCTAATTAGGTTTAAATTGGATTTGATTGGTTATAAAAGGATTTTTTTGAACACAAAGAAATTTAAATTTATATGAAAAATAAATAGCTTCTTATTTTATATTTTTAATATGGAGCATATTATTTATAAGTTTAATTTGTTCTAAGAAATCAGTAAAGTGACAGAAAAATAAAAAATAGGAATATAAGTTTCAATTGCTTCTTTGGGAAGTTAATTAGCGTTTTTGTTTGAGCAATGTTTATAAATGAAATTCGTGTAAGAAATATTTTTACATTGATATTGTGGTATTTATTATGGCTATGATATTTAGAAAAAGGAGTGAAGTTTCCATTATACATATTAGTATAGGTTAGACATAGAACATTACGGCTATTTGTTTACAGCTATTAGTATAGGTTGTAAGATACTCATAGAATTTATGTATATGTAAATAGTGACATTGAAAAACCTTTTATTAGAAGAAATAAATGTTTAAAGAGTTAGTCAGAATTTTATCCATGAAAATAGAGCCATTCTATTATAGTTTTCAAAACTATTTAAAAATAAGTAATACAAAAATATGTATCTTACATTCATCACTACTAATTTTAAAAGTTGCCGCACCGATTTATAAATATGTATTATTAGTAAATAATGAACATCTCTAATTGTGAATTCTGTGTACTCTTATAATGGGTAAAGCCATGACGGAGATGATAGTTATTATTAAAAATAAGGTAGATGTTAAATATGTTTTAAACTAATGCAACAGAA
The DNA here is from genome assembly GCA_949987625.1 of Chalcis sispes. NCBI lineage: Eukaryota > Metazoa > Arthropoda > Insecta > Hymenoptera > Chalcididae > Chalcis > Chalcis sispes. The sequence continues at coordinate 69,129,811 of OX465094.1, forward strand.
CATATATAATTTAACTATTCTTAAATTGATTTGAGATTCAGAAATGTATTTATTTTGTAGGTATTATGAACTTAAAGGAGAGTCTTATACTTTTATTATAGGTTGTACGCATGAAAAGATATTGAAACAAAATCTTTTATCTACATTGACTAAATTTAAAAAAAATAGAAGATACTTATATGCTTAAAAGAACCTTGCTTTCTTATTTTAAGAAAACTCAAATATACTAGAATACGTTGCCAAAAATTGATATTACAAAAGTATTTGTTATAAAAATTTTAAAATTAATTTTAGTTTTATTCAATTGCAAAAGGAGCTGTTAGTTTTAATATATATTCTCATTGTAAAAATATTTTCACATTAAACATAAATACCTAACAGCTCAAGATATTACAAGCAATTCTATTAAATAAAGAAATACATTGAATTATTTTTAAAAATCGCATTTTTGGAATGATTTTGTATCGAATAAGATATTCATAATAAATTTTGTACAGCAAAATATGATGAAATATGAAGTTTATAATATTTATAAAAAAAATTAATATTTTTAATATAGTTTAAAAATATTTTTTAGATAGAAAATCATGACCTTTATAATTATTTATAAATGTTTTAAAATCTAATTGTACAGTTAAGATCAATCACCCATTTTTAATTAAAATTTTAAAGTATTATAATAAATGTATTTTATTAAAAGCGTTATATTCAATATTTTATTATATAAAAAAAATTTTGCCCCCAGAGAGATTTGAACTCTCGACCCCTGGTTTACAAGACCAGTGCTCTAACCCCTGAGCTATGGAGGCTCACTGTTAATCATTTATTCACTATATCTGTGGGTAGTATTAGTGCGATAAAATTACCAATCATAGAAAAACAAAATACAAATTCTACAAACTTCAGAAAAGTTGCGTATAATATATGTAATTGTGATAACAAAAATTTTACACTATTTTTGTTTTATTATATTTTTAATTGACTTTAAAAATTTTTTATTAAATTATATATTGATTACAATGAAATTTTGCATATATATTTTATAAAGTTAAACTAAAAGCAAACAAAAGAATTCTTTAACGTAGATTAATATAATTTCTTTATTCAAATTATAAAGATTTAAATTATTTTAATACTTAGATTTTTTATTTATAGAAAATAAGGGAAGTTTTAAAATATTTTACGAAATTCTTAATTAATAACAATTATTTTTATTAATAAACAATTCTAACACTTGTGCCATTTGAAACAAGTTCCGTTGGATAAGTAAGTGCAATTGTAAGTGTAGCCTTAGAGAGCCACGAGTATAGAATGAGTATAATATACTTACAATGTGACTCACGTACTATGAAGGGTTGAATTTTTTCTGTGGAAATAAAAGAACCCAATTATCATGTAGAATTAGGATAGATGTTTTGTATTTGGGGAAGAAGAAATGTCGTGTGATTGTTGTAAACGATCGTATCAAGAGCTGCTGTTAACGAGTCGTCGTCGAGCTCGTCTGAGAGGATCGGGGCGCGGTCCTTTTATGCGACTGACGGCGAGGACGAAGAAAATTGGATCGGGTTATCACAGACCCTCGACGTGCTACGGTTATCCAGGAAAATCTTAGATGACGGCTTCTCGCCGTGGTTCGGCAGGTCATGGGGGCCTGTTTAGGCCACTGCTTAACTACCATTGCCGACCGTTTTTCAAACAGGTCCATAGCAATCTTTTTTTCATGTACTTAACGATCCTTTTTCTTATTTCGCATTGTTCGTTTACAATTTTTTCCATTTTTAACAGTCAAAATTATTTTTAATAAATATCAATTAACTACCTTCATATGAAAACTTTTTTTTCCTTTAATGTTTTTATAAAAATTATAACTTAATTAATTTAATACATTTTTTTTAATCATTGAATTTTTAAAATTATAATATGCATATCTAATAGATTATTAGTATTTTGTTTTAGATAGAGATTATTAAAAAATTATTTTTATATCTTATATTCAAATGAAAATAAATTTCAATATTTACAAATTTGTTTATATTTATTAAAAATTTGATAAATTTAATCAATAATACAAATGAATTAAAAAAAATAAAATGAAAATGAATTTTCTTTTGATTCATTATTTTAAATTTTAACTTCTAAAATATAAATAAACAAATTTAATATAAATAATTTACAAAAATTATTTTCATATTTTAGGTCTTATCAGAGACATATGAATGCATCTATCCATGGGGACGAACAAGTTGAGGTAGATTTTTAAATATTTAAATTTGAACTAATTCATTTGTAATTTTAATTAAATATTATAGCATTTAATCAAGTAATATATGAATGTATATATTTTATTTAAATTAATTTATTTAAAGTTTCAATTCTTGAGATAAAATTAATATTTTTTATTTTATTTCAAAGTATATAAATTTAAAATTTTTGAAGTTTATAATAAAACAATATTTAAAAACTGAATTTAAAATTTAAGAATAAAAAGAAACAAATTAATAATAGTAATGGTATTATAATGTAAATAGGGAAGAATCAAGTTTAGGATTTATCATTTGGTTTACTATAAAATTATTATATTTTTATTAAAAAAATATCAAGCATTATCTTGTATTGAACTGTTTTTTCAGTTTGACCAATCTATTAACCAAATTGATGAACAAGAAAATAATGATCAATCCAGATCAAAAAAGTAAGCTTATCGTTATAGTAATATTTTATATTTGTTTCTGTTATTTAACAAATTATTGATATATACATTAATTTATTATTTATGCATTGTGCAAACTGGACAGATTCTTATCGTTTTTCTCCTTGAAGAAATTCAAGGTAAAGTGTATGAAACTATCTTTCTTAGGTTTTGTAATAAATTTTGATATAGTAAATCACTGCTATGTAAAGCGCACATAATACTAACAAGTGTACTGATATTATTTTTTAATAACAAAAATTTAATTTTGCTCAAACAATTTTAAATTTTAGCAAAATCATAGAGTTCCTGTAACTTTGGAATTGATTGAGGATACAGGCTGGCCTGGACGATCAAATAGATATGCAAGACTCAGTTCTAGAAATATATCAACTAGGTAACATTTCAAAAATAAGTTTATAATATTATGTTACTTATTTTTAAAATTTCTTTCTTTTTAAGTTCTGGTTTAGATAATCCATTGCAAATGTTAGATGCTAGAGGGCTTCTCATGCACCAAGGATGCATATCATCTACTCCTGCATCTTCTTTAGACTTAGAATGGGAGCATGAAGGTAGATAATATTTGTTAATATTTAAAAATTGTCAAAAATTTTAGAGATATTTCATTTAATAAATAATTATATAGTATATTTAAAATGAGATTTATAAAATAATAACTAGCTTAGAAAAAATAAAAATTTAATTAAATAACATTTGGTATGTCATTTTTATCATATTTCTTTTTTATTGCAGGAATGCCAATGCCTATTGTAGACAAAGAAAAATTAGAAAGTCCTGATGAATCATTAACTGAACTTTCAGTTCATAACAGTCAACCTTCTAGTTTAACTGCTTCACCCTGGTCAAGGGTATCAACACCAAATAGTTTGGAATGGGATCCAGTAGAAGCTGATATGGTGGATGTGGAGACTGAGAAACTTTTAACAGAAATTGAACGACTAACTGACAGGGCACTTAAAGAAACTGGTGAATGGACTAATGCTAGCTGATAAACTAAGTATTCGCACTTGCGGATTATTTATATTTTTGTAATATATGAAGGGCACAAGGAAAAAGTTTTTGAAAATCAAAAATTTTCATATTGTTATATAAAAAGGGATTGTGGTATTATTTTCATAAATTTAAAGAAAGAGTATTTTAATAATATACATTTTTACTTCCTGTGTAAGTTTAATTGATTATTAAGACTATAAAAATAAAATTATTTTGGATTAATTAAAAATAAAACAGCAAAATATTAAAAAATTATTTAAAATCTAATGTCAATAGAATGATATTTATATGGGTTGTATTTAACAGTAAAATGTGAAAGTGAGATTAAAATTAATAAAAAATATGTAAGAAATTCATGTTACAATTAGGTGAATGCTGGCTGATATCGTTAATGGTAGATGTGTTGCCTTAGATTAGTTACAAAAATAATTGTAAACAGTGTTAAGAATAATTGTTATTGTAATGCTTAAAATTTTCAGTTACATCAAAGTAAAATAGCTTGATAAATTATTTAAAGTACATAATTATATCATGGTGCTAAAAAAGAACAAAGTTTATAATTTTTAAATAAATTTTGAACAATTATATTTATTCAAAAATCTAGTTTTGACTACTAGAATAAATAAATCTTTAGTAAATGAATATATCTAAATCTGTTAAACTTTAAATGACATTTAAAATTTTTAAAATATTTATCTGTAAGTAAAATTAAACTTCAAAAGTGTATATTCTTGCATAACAACATTTTTACATAAATAATATATTAAGTTGAATTACAAATAAAACTTAATATCTGTGTACTTATTGACTATAGAAAGCTTTATATTGCATTTTATGTTTTATTTGAATTATAGTGTGAAAACTTTTATTATAAATTCTTAACTGAAGTATGAATAAGACAAGTTCTACTTTTCTAAACGAAAAAGAAAGTATGGTTGTTAAATGTCAGAATTATTAAAGACTGAGTTGCATACATCGTTAATGCGTCTGTTATGAGTCCCATCTTACATTAGAACTGTATGTTGGAAGGGTATCAATTGTTAAAAGAATGTGGTTGATTTCTAGAATTGTGATATTAACACATTCCGTAAACATTTCTTAAATGTTGCATTATTAGAAGTGAGTTTGCATAATTGGGTCTAATTGTGACAGACGCAGATAGAATTAAGCTCAAGTATATACCATAACAATAAAACTCTACCTATTAATAGGTAACAAGCTTAATAAGCAGGGCTTTATAAAACATATTTCAACATATTAAATTGTAAATAAAAAAATGATTCATAACTTTGAGATAATTTAACTTTGTTTTTAGAAAATTATTTATAAATAACAATTTGATCATAATACATACATTTCTTAAAATTTAAAAACACGTGCCATTTGTATTTATTATTTTCTTAAATATTTTGTAACTTTAATTATAATTTGAAACAGTGTATACTTTTATGAAGCTTATTTAAAAAAAATAAACAAACAAATTTTTAGATATTTATTCAAAATATTTATAATAATTCTTGCATAAGACATTGTTGTTAAATTTAATAGTAAGTATTAATTATATAGATTTATCTATAAAATATATGCAATAAAAACTTTCAAATTATAATTATAAATTTTTTATTGCATAATGACAATCTAATTTAAAAGAAATTATTAAATTTAATTTATTTATGGAATTTAAAAATATTATTTAAAAATGTTTATTTATTAAATAATTTTATTTTTTAATAAATAAAAAATTCAATAGAAATAAAAAATTCAATGTTATTTTGCAATTGTAACCTTGAAAACAAAATCTGAATTTTGAAATTACTTTATAAGTAAATGAAATCGAAATAGAATTTTTTAGTACACAAATTTTATTATTAAATTTATAAAATTAAATTCAACATAGCATAAATAATACAGAAAAAAGTAAATAGTATATTTTGGTATATGTAAATGAATTTAAATGTTATATATTATTTATTTATTGCAAATTATTTTTATTTTATTATTTTTATTTATAATTTATAAACGCTTGTCAAATAATTGTGTTATACAAGATTTTTAAAATCCATGATTAAAATTTCTAATAACATTTTATAATTAATAATAAATTTTATAATAACAGAAAATTAATTATTGTTTATTTAAAGTGGTAAATGCACAAATTTGATTGAAATATAATAAAAGTGTTTTTGAAAAATAGCTTATATATATATATAAATATAATACATAATATAAAACATTAATAAATTCAACAAATATATTGCAGTTAATATAGCAAAATATAATAAATTATAACAGACTAGTAAATTATTATTTTTTGCTATATTTTAATTTTCTCAAAATAAATATTTGTACATTTTATAAAATTATTTAGTTTTTAAAAGATTATAAATCAATTATTATAAGAATTGATTAATAAAAATGATCAAATTAAATAAGTCAAATAGTACTTTAATAAGTTTTTCGTGCAATTTTTTTATTAAAGTATAGGTCAAAAATTCATTTTTCTTAAGCTAAAATTTTGCATATGTACATTATAACTTTTAAATATACTATATTCAAAAATTTTATCCATAAATACATTATTATTATTTTTAAAACTTTTTTGTTTTTGGTAACATATGTACTTACATTTATTAATGTTTTTCATATGTATAGTTTCATTTTTTGTAAATTTCAATTCATTATACCAAGAATAGTCTTCTCATGACTAATAAGATAATTGCAGATACAAGAGTTGCAATGAGTACATCCCAAAGAAAATCATTAGAAGAAGACATAACTTCTACCTGTGGATTCACAATTATTTCAGGTTGTTCACGTTGTATATTTAAATTTTCTATGTTGTTACAGTGCCTTAATTCACTTTCTCCAATATCTGTATTTGAAATAAAATTACTTTCTTGAGGAATCGACTCATCTGCCTATAATATTAGAATACATAATAATCATTTATTTAAAATTTCTTATTATATAAATTAATATTTAAATTGTATTAAAATTTATATAGATGTTGAATTTTCATACCTTTAAGGCTATTGTATCTAACATATGTTGTTCTTCTTCAGTAATTGGTTTTTTAATAGCATTTTTTGATAATAAATCTGCTATTCTTCCACAATTATCACACCTCCAATTTAGTGATCTAAAACATTAAATATTTAAAATTTTTAATATTTGTATTTAGTAATTACAATAAATTAGTATAGAACAAATAAAACTTTGGCATTCATAAATTATTCATTTTACTAAAAAAGTAATGAGTTATAAGAATTTAATAAATATATTATAATCAATTAATTTTTTTATTTATATTTTAAAATCGAAGAATGCTACTATTAATTTTAAGTAATACTTGCAATAATTTTAATTATTCTTTAATTACATATTATTACACATTAATTATCAATAATAAAGATTAACATAGTTGCCTTTGCCTATATTTTACTATTAATAATTACGAATTTTCATATTGTATATAATATAAGAATTGAAAAGTTTATATTTTCTAAAAATAATACATCCTAATTAGTAATTATTAACAGTTATTACTAATACTAATTGTTTTCATCATATCAATTTATTTGCATTAAAATTTATGATTGACAGTTATTTGAAAAGAGATATTATATTATACATACTTTCTTGCAAGCTTATGTCTTTCATTAGGACTGTAATCTAAGGAACCTATTGTTCCATTTCCTGGAGTAGGCATAAATGCTATTAAAGCCAGTAAGGCTGTTCTTATACTCCAAGACGGTTGCCACGTTTCTGGATGATGACCCGATATACTTAAACATATCTTCTTATTTATTTCAAATCGACCATTGGGCTATAAATAAATACACATAAACATGTTTACATATCTATTCATGCAATTAAATATATATATATATATATATATATATATATATATATATATATATGTATATAATAACATTATCTATGTTTGCACTAATTTACTTTCACTTATATCTTTATTTGTACTAACTGTTAAAAGAATAATGTTTGGTGGTTTCATAGGGTATTCTGGAGGTAACAAAATTCTTCCATGATAAAAACCACCTTCAAAGTCTGTACTTGGTGGTCCTTGAACAGTGAAATGCCATTCAAAAAGATTTTCTTCCAATGGATAAGCATAATATTCATCAGTTGCATCACGCAATTCTTGTGCTTCTCTCATCAACCTCTTAACAGCTAAATTAAAAAAATAAACAATTCATTTAAGTAATTCATTCCAACAAATAAAACAATTTAGAAACAATACAAATCTCTGTTTGCCATTTGAATTGATATTAATTTACAGAACAAAACAAAATAAAAATAATATAACATGATAAAAAAACCTAGATAAAGTAATATTACCTGGACTTTTTGCATTATATTTTCCCTCGAAAGACATGGTTATATAGCTAATTACAACGTTTAGTTAAAAAAAAGGTATAAATATAAGTAATCAGCTATTGTATGGCAATATATTTTTGATTGGCCGAATATTGAACAAGTACAAGTCTCTCGGAATTTTTAGCTCGATCGCAGTCGAAAACAGTTACTGTTACTTATCCCGCGAGTGGCATTGGGTAGGAAACTATCATATTTTAAGCCTTGAACGACATATATAATTGTTTTTATTTAATGTAAAAACTATGCTATGTTGAATACTCGCAAACAGGTATCGTATTTGTGTACCAATAAACTTAAATTTTGACGTGGCCTAATTAAATTTACACAACAAATTGTGTGCAAGCGTGTGTAGTATGCGACACGCACATGCATATACACACATTCTCTTCGTTGAAAATAACCTGAACTTGGACACAAATTGCTTGTGCGTTTTCTTTCCTTCTTGACTTTCTTTCCTTGTTTGTATTATTTTTATACTTTTTATTGTTATTTTATTATTTCTCATAATTATACTTAATACTATATTGCAATAACAACGTTTTTACAATATTTATTGAAATATTTTAAAATATAACGTACTACGGCATAATATAACTGCACACATTTCTTCGATACTTATTATCGTATGATAACTTTTAACTATTACAGTTTTAACGAATAATATTAGAGTATTGTAATAAGTAGCTATATATATATATATATATATATATATATAGATTACACGTTTATACAATTTATTAAAATCAGATATTATGTTTCTGCAATTCCACTAAAGCTCAAATATTTTTTTTTTTTAATTTCTTTTATTGCAAGTCAATGAATCTTTGATATATTTGTTTTGTAAAGGTCTAAATATAAAATTCTTTCTCAAGGCAATCTATCAACAATGGTTCTTTAATATTATTCAAATATTTTAATAATATTTATTATATACTATTATAATATTGTAATGATGTAAGATGTTTATTTGGCTTTCAGCAATATAACGTTACTTCAATACTCTTTTAATATTTTTATAAAACTTCTTTAAGATTGTTGCAATATTTTTTTAATATTGTATTAAGTGCAAAATGTTATAATGCAAAAGCAAAATAAAAATCGAAATAGAATGTAATAAAAAAAGCAAGATATTTTACATTACTTAAATACTTTAGTAATTTTCAAATAATATTTTTCCACAATATAACGGAAAATTGTGGTATTTCTGCCATATGCCTGTAATCCCTGTTGAAAATAATTACGTGTTTTATAACGTTGTAAATACCACCTACTCTACGCCAGCCCGCAAAATGTGAAATTTGCAGTAAAAAAAAAATGCCAATTTAATTATAAATATAAATAAATATAAATAAAGTTTTGGTCAACATATTTTTTATGCTTTTTTGTTGAAAGTAACTAACAATTTATGAATTTTAAAGAGGGTGCTAATTAATATGAGTAAAAATTCATAATTTTGCGTTAGGTGCTGTTTAAAAGAGGTCATACTTTTTGAGATATCGTCTTTTCAATGTATGCAAGCTCTCGATTTGGGATTTTATTTATTAAAAAAATATGATAAGAGTGCTAATTAAATAACTTTCATTATCGAAAGGTGCTAATTAACCCTTTTAGTGCCAAACGACGATATATCGTCGCGCATGCATTGGCGTCTTATTATATGCATTGCAAGACATATGTATCTCAAAATAATTTTATAAAACGCTAAAATGATTCAAATTCGATGCAATACAATTGAAAAAAATGTTTATTAGATTCAACTTTTTTTCTTATATCTTATGTGTACTCTTAGGTATACTCTTATGATTAGTGCCGAGGCTCTGTATATGTTGGAGCGATAAAGTAGAAACGAGACGGTCCCAACAAAGTTTCTTGGGACCGTAATCGCAATCTTTGTGTTTATAATAGTTATCAAATATCATACCACGCGATCTACATAAAATTGATCAAGCGCTATGATTAGTGAAAATACTATTTGTAAAAGAGAAACTTGTTTCTATGTTTTTTATCATAGTTTATATTGCTGCTATTCATATGATTTTTAATAAGTATTGCAATACAATTGGCATCGCACTACTCTCTCATTCTTCCCCAATATGCTGCTTTTAAAATTTTTTAAATATCATTCTTAGTTTAGTTTTTATGGGCTTTTTCCGAAACTATAGTAAATTCGTCAAATTCGTTCGGTTATCTTCGCATAGGCATCAGTTTTCGCTCGGCACTAAAAGGGTTAAAGTACGTAAATTGTTCGCATTAATTGTTAAAGTACGTAAATTAATCGCATGTTTTTTTATTGCAAATTTCACATTTCGCGGGCAGGCGTAGAGTAGGTGTAAATACCGTTTATAATGACGTTAATAATAACGTAATTTGACGTGTCAGGATTTGGAACGTTTTATTACGTCATTTATATAATTTTCCAAGCACAAAAATGACGTCTTTTGTTTATCAAAAGAAATTATTATTTTATTATTAGTTTATTTTACCATATCGAGTTATTTAAAATATGCTGAGTACAAACAAAAGGTACTATTTTTAATAATAAAAAATATTATTTTTAATAAATGAAATTTTTTTATTTGTGAGTGTAGAAAATTACATTTAATATGATAAAGTTATTTGCAATCATTGAGATATTACATGTTTTTAAATCTTACATAATGTTTACAATTCTGAGTAAAATTTTATTGAAATAATCACAATTACATTGTTACATTGAATATTATATACATGCTAACGAAAATTTTTTATCAAAATCTAATTTTAAGTTCTCATAACTATATGAAGCTCTTCTATGCTCCTATAGTCAATTAAAATAATTATTTTATATTTGATCTGGTACGTCTTGGACTTAGATTATACCTTTATATTTTTTTTTAAATTTTTTTACGTACTAAGTTTTTATATTATACATGTTAATAAAAAAATTATAACATTTTTCTTTTGGCTTATTCATAATATCTCTAGTATCACTTGTATTCATATAAATTAATTTATAAAAAAAATAATAAAAATAAGAAAATAAATAAAAGAAAAAATTAATTGTGTTATTTCACAACTTATCTTTTTTTAATTTAAATTCAATCAATTCGATTTTTGCAATAAGATTTATAATTACCCATAAAGTTTTTTTTTCATTTAGAGTCTCGACTTCCAACGATATTTCGCCCTTTTCTATTAAATATTGAACGTAACCTTCTGTCAATCAAAAAATTTTTATAATTATTTTTCAATCATCTTTGCAAAATGTATAGCATTATATATAAATTACAAAATAAATTAATTATATATATCCCCTGCTGAAAATAAAGTATTGAATTCGATAAATACAGATTAAAAGTAGATTAATTTAATCCATTTTTATAATAATCGAAAAAATTTTAGTCTGTTTTAATCGATTCCAATACTGTTTTTTCAGCAAGATATACACATATATATATTCATACTTTTTAAAGCTTCTTTTTTCTTTGGGCTCAGTTGCAATCTTTCATTCGAATCCTGTATCCTATCAATTTGAATAGCTTTCTTCAAAAATTGATCAAATTTCCAAAAATGCGGCATTACTAGTTCGCGCAAAAATCCATACGAATTTTTAGCTTTTATAGCCATTTTCCAACTTTTATATGGGACAGACACTCCATAGTGCATATGAAACATATTTTTCTGCAGAAATGAAATTAAAAATAATTCTATTGAAGTATATTATTGCTAGTTATATATAAATTTATTTATTCTTAAATTGATACAGTGTCCAGCTTTTTCATCTATTGTTACCTGCTCCCATTTTGTAAGTTTTTCTTTTTTTTCAGAATCAAAATTATTGTAATCATTTGAATCATATAAGCAAACTTTAATTTTTCTTTGATACTTGCTTGATTTCTGTTTATGAAACTTGTTAGTATTTTTTGATATTTTCATTGTCTTCTGGATTTTTTTCACATTTTCGCTAAATGGTGAAAATTTTATATTACCAACATTTGATGTAGTTGGTAAATCGCGATGAAAATGTTATTTGTGAATCTAAAACAAAATGTTTAAAAATATATAATGTGTGTGCGTGTGTGCGTGTGCGTATGTATATATATGTATTAATAATATATATATTTATAATATATTGTTTATAATGTATATTACTATTTTTTAATGATTCCTAATTTAGCTTCTAAATTAACGCAAAAAGAAAACGATCGAAATTACGTTTTCATGCAATGATCAATTCGAATTGAATTTATTATTTGTTAAATTGAAATTGTTAATTTTTTAATTTATGATTTGTGTTTAATTTGTTCTTTTTATAATCGAATTAAAAAGAACGCAAACAAACAGACTATATGTAACTTAATCGATTTTGTAAAAATCAATTAAATATGAAATTTGATATAGATTACGCATTTGTAAAGAGAAAAATTTGAATTTAAATAATATGAATTTATGATTAAAATAAATTCCAAACGATAAACTCAATTTATAAATGTAATTCACTTAACTCTGAGAAACAAAATGAATTTAATTTGTGTAAAAAACAAAGAAAATGACACTTTAAATTATTCGTAAAACCATGCAAAAAAAAAGGAAACGAACTTTACTTATTTAATTAAAAATAAATTAATTTAACATTAAATAAGCGAAACGCAAAAAAAAAAATTAGAAAAATTGTCGAATTATTAATTTTTATTTAAAATTTCATTATTGAATAATTTTTCAAATATATCGTAACAAAAGAGGAGAAAAAATATACTACATTAAAGTATATGTATTTATTAATTTCTAACTTATAAATAATATAATTGATATTTAATTCGTAAATGTATTATCATTCAATCATTATGTTAGTATTTTTACTTACACAAGTGTAGATACAACTGTATTCTCATTGCTGCATTGTACACCATCAACATGACAGTTTGCGCAAACAAGTGCACATGAGTTTGAAAAAAAAAAACGCGAAAGGTATTTCTTATTTTACTTAGTCGTAGAGAAATTTTATAATGATTTCTAGATGTATATTTCTTAATTTTTTGCATAAATTAAAAACGCTCTGTATGCTGGCATTTCAGAGATAAATATGGTAATTTTCCAATAATCGAGAATATTAACAATTAAAGAAAATTAGTAGAAACATTTCAATTATTTAGGATTAAATATTTTTTTGAATAAAATTTTGGATTTAAGTAAAGAATCATATCATAGTTCTTATAGCAAAATTTTTATTAGAAATATATTTAAGACATTTTTTTCTTACTTAACAAGGTTTACTGTTGTTGCAAACAATACAATGATTCATTATAATTACAAAAAATACAATTATACAATGAAAATATATCAATATATCTGAAAAAAAATCAGTTCTATTTAAAATTGTTATTTAACTGAGTTGAAAAAATTAAAAAATATTTCATGCTATAAATATTAAATATTAATTTTTAAATATTACTTTTTGTTGTAATAGTAAATTATGAAAATATAAAATTTGCGTAGCAATGAAAAATGCATATTTTTCATGCACCGATATTAAATCTGTAAGTTATCGTTTGTTTTTAATATTCCATTAAAATAAAAGTTGTAAAATTTTGTTAATTTTTAATTTTACGTAAATTAGAGGAAGTATCAGTATCGTTAGAAAAATTTGATCTTTTTCAGAGATATTTTACAAGCATTATTCATAAAATTATTCATTAAATTAATATTTATTTATATTTTGTATGTACTATTTGAAAATGTACTTTTGATGGTTTTTTTTTTTTTTTTTTTTTTGTAAGATAAATAATTTATGACAATTTTTAAAATAAATCAAATGTGCATCATTTATAAAATTTGTATATTATTTGAAATGTTTGTAGTTAAAAGCCGAAATAACTATCGTTAATAACATTATCGTATATAATATCATCGTAAAAAATAAACGCATTGTTAGTTTTGTTTAAAAATATTTTGTATAATAACAGTATAAAATGAGTACTATTTAAGTTATAAACTACATTTACGTTTTGTCACATAGAATTAATCTATACTTAAATGGAAGAATGTATGTACATACACGATAGGATATTATTATTTTGGCAACATAATGGAGAAGAAAATTAGTGCTACATATTTATTTATATTCTACATTGAATGTCATATTTTTATATACATACCTTAAAAGTTATAAAATGCATTATTTTATCAAAGCACAATTTTGTTATTGAAAATATGCGATATAAGATTCTGTTACTGAACAAGTAAATGGATGGTGAATTTGAAATAGTTTTAAAAAAAATCTATATCTCCGGTCTGCTGATGGTTAACTTAATAATCCAAGGATGTTATCTGTAATAAAATTATAAATTAAATTATTTTACAATTAGCGTTTTCTATTGTTGTCGTTACTAGTGTTATAACAATATAACAATTTTATTAATAAATATGTAGAAATTTAGAAATTTTTTTAAAAACTTTTTGTAATGATTTTTAATATTTGAAATATTTGCATCAATGCATTTTATTCTATATTTATAAATAATATAAAAATATAATAAATACACGTTTATATTTAGTTACAAAATATTTAGTTTATTGCTTACATGAATTAGTAATATTGTTGTTTTAAATAAAATAATAGAATAAATTAAAAAATCTATATGCAAAGAGTGATGTATTCATGAAATATGTTTAAAGTTTAATCATTTACTTTTTTATCAACTGTATTCTTAATTATCTAAAATAAATTACAAAGATTTCTCGTACTAAAGCTTATTATTAATAGTAATATCATGGATCATTAATTGTAGTGCAATTATAGAAAATTAAGTTTCTTATAAATATTACTCAATCCTATCATATAGCAATAAACTTACATAGATAATGAATAATGATTGTTGCGATACATAACTCGATAGAGACTCGATAAGTTGAAGATTTGCCTCGGAAATAATCTAAGTCGACTTCTCCCCATTCGGGAATACTTCTCGTTTTTTTCATCATCCACCAGTATCCTTTTGAACGCAATTGCTTCTTAAGTTCTGCGCCAACCTCTAACCTTATGCGTTTATTGTAATTGTTGAGCCAACGGCGCTAGATGTTAAATTTAAATTTCATTGCATTAAATTAGAAGAAAAAAAAAAAAAAAATGATATTATTTTAATGCATATTAAACAGCTTTGAAAAAGTAAATTTACATTTAAAAACAAATACTCACATGTACAGGTGACAGCATTTCAACCTCGATTAATTTTGGTTCATAAGGAACAAGAGCTACTTCTCGGAATTTGTAAAACTGCTGTCCCCATAATGCCTAGAATATAAGATTTGTTTTTAGAAATAAATAAAACAACAATTGCTTGAGATAATTATTAAAACGCGCGCGTAAACATAATTCGTACCAGTACATTCGCTCGCACAACTTCAATGACGTTTTCAAGACGAACTCCGAAATCGCCGGCTTTATAATAGCCTGGTTCATTTGATAAAAAGTAACCGGGCTTTAAATAAGCGCTATTGCATCCGGGCGCTGGTTGGGTTTTGCCTCCCAAATACGATACAGCAATTGGAGCTAAAAATGCGGTAAACATTTATAAATTATCAATGCGATACGATATATGGTTTATCGTATAGGTTGCGGCATAATTGAATATTTCTTTTATTCGAATAATTTATCTTACATTCGTGAACGCACAAAAAGTGACCGACTCCATGACTAGTACCGTGGGAATAATCGTATCCTGTGCTCCAAAGCGATTTTCGAGTTAAAACATCCAATTCATCGGTTTTGACATTACTTGGAAAAACAGTTGTAGAAAGCTCAATTTGTCCGATTAATACTCTCGTGTAAGCTTCTCTGTGTGCTTGTGTCGGTTCGCCAAAATGTAACGTTCTCGTAACGTCGGTCGTTCCATCTAAATTAAACATTCAATCAAGGATAATATTTAAAATGTTTCTTGTAAATATTTGTGAAAAATATAAATTTTATCAAGCGTTCCGTAATTATCAAAGGATTTTAAAACTTAATGAAATCTTACCGATAGATAATTTTAACCATGGTAAACAATTAAAATTAAACGCGAGGTTATTTAATTAATTTAGTAAATTGAAATTAATCAACGTTATTTCTTGGCTTTGCCTGTATTATTATAAAAATAAACCATTAATTTCGAAAGAATAAAGGAGGAAGCTAATGGATAAATAAAAATTTATCTCCTCGTGAAAACGTATGAAACATTTACCTCTGTTAAAAGTATCTTTTTATATACAAAAAAAAAAATAGATAATTTTGTTTATAAAGAAAATGCAATTTGAAAATGCACCTTTATATTGACCACCAGAATCGACCACAAGAGTTGACTCACGTCCGATATTAATATTGGTCAAATTCGATGGTTCGTAATGAGGCATAGCGCCGTGAGGACCGTAGCCGGCTATCGTATTGAACGAAGTACCCTTGCTGTCATTTTGCTCGAGTCGAAACGAATCGACGACTCTCACCACTTGCAATTCGTCCCATCCCTCGGCCCCGAGTTCTATTTGCTCCTCCATGTAAGCCAAGAAGTCGCACATTGCCACCGCGTCTTTCAAATGGGCGTTTCGCATACCCTTTATCTCGACTTCGTTTTTTTCGGCGCGCATGTTGATTATCGGCGATGTGCGAATGAATCTCTTGTGTTTTGGGATCTGCAATTTAAAGATTAACGATTAATTATTTGATTGTTATAAAGTTAATGAGAAAGAAATTGGCATAAAGGATTGAAACATTGTCAAATAATTACCATATAACTATACCAATAATTCATAAGAAATATTGTAGTGTCAATCGATAGATTTTTATCGTACACGATTTTTATTACGTTGGTTTTAAGATATTCGATTGAAAAAAAAAAAAAAAAAAAAAAAAAAAAAAAAAAACAAATTACTACGTACCTTTTTTTTACGCAAAAAAATTGAGTAAAGTCAATTCCTTAATTACCGGTACTAGGAAACGTGATTCATTCGCCGGTATACGCTCACGCGGCACGAGGTATACACATATATAAATTTCGCGGTATCGTCATCAAACAGCGACCTCGATGATCCTCCGTGATTCCTGATGCCGCGGGCGCCAAGGCGTCCTATGACACCGGGTATCATGAGAACGTGGAGGTTCGCTTCCGAGTTATTCGCATGGACTCGAGTATGTATATACGTTCTTTTCCAACCGCATCTCTCTCTCTCTCTCTCTCTCTCTCTCTCTCTCTCTCTTTCGCGGCACAAAGCTTGTACGCGGTGGCGACGATATATAGGTACAAGAGTACACAGCGCCGTAAGCAACATCCATATGGAATGGAAGAAACGTCCACGTCTGGTACAGACGCATTATAATGCAATTCAACGCGCGGTAGATAAGGAGCATCGTCTCGAACGAAATGTACGAACGTAAGGTTAACGGGGCAGAGTCATTGCGAAAGTGTGCGAGGGCGTGTCAGTCCGTCACGCGGGGATCAAGCTAAGCTTAACAAGCTCCACGGGCTCAGGCGAACATGGCGTCGAAGGTATGGCTAAATCTAGGATTATCGCGTCTAAAACGCGCGCGCGCGCGCGGGCGCACGCCTCGGAGCACGTAACCCCGCGCTCCGTAATACGCCATCTTGGCTCTTGTTGATTTCTTTTGCGTTCAATTTCGCGTTGCGTAGAATAATTTTTATTTTTATTATTGTTTTATTTTTAGATTTAATTATAACTTTTCACATGCTCGTTTATAAAAAATTTTTCATATAGATTTAAAATCAACGATGAAAATAAATAAAAAAATATATTTTTTTTTATTTTTTCATCAAGTTTAAATTTAACGAATTAAATAAAAATTAATAATATATGTATAATGTACTTACGCAAGAATAAATTAATTTCGATGCTCCTGCCGAATAAACGCAACGGGAAGGTAACCATACCGTATGCCAAATTTGATCGTAAGTTCTCAAATCTTTAAATATTTGCGAATAATCTACCCAGCTGAAATTTTATTCATATTTATCAGTATTATACTTTACAACGATAAATTTATTATATAACGCTAATTCAACAAATAACATTATATTACTTTCATTCTAAACTTGTTAAAGTAATATAAATGTTAATTTCATATTCTTAAATTCTCAAATATTAATTTTTTGCAAAAGATATAGAATTATTAATTCCTTTTTTATTTTAAATTTCAATAAAAATTTTATGTAAAAAATCCAAATAAATATATATTTAACTCTAAAACTATTGATCAGTAAAAATAACCGGTTGCGTAAAATTTTCACAAAGTTTCTTTTTGAAATTAAATCTAATTTTTATTAATTTCATTAATTAATATCATGATTTTTTCTAAATCTATATATAGTTAATAATTTATTTCTAGAATTAACATAAGAATTTAAAATGTATACATAATAATGTAGTATAATAAATAAGAAAGAAAGATTGGTATTTTTATAGCGTTAATAACTGAATTCACTTGCGATATCGTACTGTTGTTTATTAATATTACAGAAAGATTAAAAAAGTTCTCTAACGTTAATTGCCTTTTTGAACAAATTTATTATTTAATTTAAATAATTAAAATTTAATTTACAATGGGATGTTTTTAAATTAATTTATTAATTACTATTTAACCAAGCAAACGATTGGATTTTATTTTGTCGATAAAAAAAAAGTAAATAATTGAAAGTTCTCACATAACGCAATCCGGGCTATAACAATCGTCCATCTTCAAATGAATCTCCGTAGTTCGATCTAATTTATGTTTTGGCGTGTAGAGTCGTATTTTGTTGAGTTCAATAATAGCATACGATCTAAGTACGTAAGTATTCGGCAAGTCGTGTGCGCGAATGTTAAAGAGCCATGCAATTTCGTCGAGAGCCGTAACAACTAATGCGCTTACGTTTTGAAGTACCATTTGCTCTCGTACTTGTTTTACTTTTTCCACCCAAGGTTTACCGGCAAAGCTTAGCTCCAATGGGTAAGCTAAGTATGTGTTGTACTCGGGCCGATCGACTTGCCAGATTACATCTACCAAATTTGTTTCTATTGGAATTAATTTTATACTGCTGTTTGCTGAAATATTAAAAAATTCATTTTGTTTTCGTTTATACATATATTTATAACATATAAAAATGAAAATTTTTATTTTTAAATAAAATTTCGTTTGTATACAATTTAAAAATATACGAGAATTTAGATTAAAAAAATTACCTAATTCTTCTTCCCATGAATCCCATATAAATGCCGGTATTAATTTAGGATCTCCTCCTATTCTTGCTTTTTTACCTTCAAATTCGCTTTTTAACCATTCCACTAGAGTTGGCGACTAAGAAATTCAATATATTATCATCATTTCAATTATTGTTTAAATGAAGGATTTTTAATGTTTTAATTTTTGTTTATTTCATGTTTATGCAAAAAATAATCATTATCCATGAAGTTATGATTGAATTTTGTTTAAAAATGTGTCTTCAATTAAAAAAAAAAAGAAAAATACAATTCAAACTTTTACGCATTATTTATTATTTTTCAATATTTTTGCAATTTTGTAATATCGTTTTATCTAAAATTATCGTCGTGTTTTATTATTTTTGTTTTGTTTCATAGGTTAAATAACAAACAAATGGTAGAATTATTTTATTTTCGTTATTTCTAAATTGTTTTGATGTTGAAATAAATTACACATAAGTGTGAATTATTTGTTACACATACTTTTAGAGAAAAATATGAGAATTAATAAAACATTTCAACATCTAGTGTATTAAAGACTACAGATTTTGTTTAAATTTCAAGATAGTTACAACCACTCAGAAAGCTCATCCTTCCATGCCATCCATACTGAGTACAGAAGGTGAACGATCATCGATGACTGGTACCTCAACCTAAGTCGAGATTCCGAGTCGTCCTCACGCTCAGGAAGGAGAGCTACGTCTCCTCATCATGGCTGCATCGACTCCTACTTTGGGTAGAGAGTCTGAGAAGATATACTACAGAAATGATCCTGTGAAGTATGATCTTAATGCAAGAAACTTTCTTGCCTTTATTTATGCTTTTCACATTGCTGTTTCGTTTGCAGATGGAGTTAACGAACAGCCACCTAGTGAGAGATGACGGGACTATGAAGCTTATTTTAGCTATACATGTATACATACATATAGGAATGTGAGAATATGAACGTAAAACTAAAAGTAGAAGAAATGAAGAATATTAAAGACGAATTGCAACAAGTTTATTTTTCAAATTTTATTAATTGTATTTATATAAGTACTTTTAATTAAAATTTATTAATTAAAATAATAAAATTATTTCTTAAAATTTGATAAATACAAAACATTAGATAAATGAAAATAATTTTATAACGTTAAAACTTTGAATAATTTAATATTAAAAATAAATCTATAAATTAACATATATGTACATAAAAAATTTTGATAATAATTAATAAAATAATTTTGCATTTATTCTATCATAATATATTTATTTGTTGGTTTGAAAGTGTATATTAATTCCAGAAATTTAAATAACTTTCTTTTTTTTTTTTATTGTAACTTTATACAGGCTTTACAAGTGAATGTAAAAATTTTATACTATCGATTATTATACTATCGCAAACAACTTACATTTTCTTGCGGATATTTAATTAGATTCCAATTACAATCTAATTCTAAATCAGCTTGTATAACATATCTGCCATCGGTCCACATAACAGCTTTGTTATTCGTTATTAGGGCATCACCAGCACTTCCAGAAAATCCTGAAATATATTTACGTCTCATGTCCCGAGGATCAGAGAATTCGCTCTAAAATAAAATTAATTTTTATAAATTATTCATTTTATTTAAGATGCTTTTGGAAAATCAATAAGATTATAAACTTTTTATTTCTTTCTAGATCATTCTTTAAAGTTTATTATAAAAAACATTTAACTTTTTTTTTTTTACAATCTAACTAAAAGAATTGTTAAAAACAATTTCAATTTATGCAATTAAACTTTTTTTGAGATATTCACAATGTTTTGTAATCTATTGTACAATATTTTGTTTCGCTATAATGTATTATTATTCATCATGTATAGAATATATTTTAATACCTGATGTTCGTCATCCGAAGTAACAATATATCCATCGATTGGATCATTTTGAAGCGTCGATATACGGTTCATTTCATTTCTCATTGCTCGTAAACGACTTGTGGTATTCACTCGCTCTGGTGGCTGTTGATTTGGATATTTCGATGCTGGACAAAATTTTCTATTTACACCTTTATAATTTATCATAGGCTTCGCGAATTGTATCTTCATACACGTTGTTTCCAAACCTTCAATAAATATATTAAAATATTATTAATCGTATCATTAATTTATTTGAAAGTAAAGAATAAAATTTTATTTAAAAATTTATTGATATTAAATTCTATTTAATTAAAATTTTTTTATTATTATTGTTTTCAAAGAATCATGTTATAGTTAATAATGAAATAATCATTTATTATTTTAATATATTTTATAAAATTTATAGAATTTTATTATAGCATTTATTTCTACCCGAGAATTTAAAAAAAAAAATTTTTCTATAAAAATTACGTATTAAAATCGCAAATAAAAAACAAAAATAAATAAATATTAATTGGAGGCGCCGGGCATCAATCCCCCGGTACCTCTCGCATGCTAAACGAGCGCTATCATCTGAGCTACGCCCCCAGATTTAGTAATATAATAGCTGCATTATTTAAATTCTGTAAACAATTGACAAAATGAAATAATATTTTTGTTGAGTCATTTTATTTACCGAACATTGTAAAAACATTAGCTTTTACTACAAAAAAAAAAAAAAAAAAAAAAATTTAATATAATAAATAGCTTACACAAATATAGGTTTACAGATTGTAAAATAATTCGGCTAATTTATAAGTGTGCTGAAAAAAAAAAAAATAAAATAATTCTCTACAGCGATACAATAAAAATAGTTATTTTATAATTATTTTATTTAATCCCAAGAAACGTCCCATGAGAATCCAGAGGGTGTGCTGAGTGGTGCGCACGCATCAGGAGCACAAACAGTGCAAGTAGGTAATCCAACAGGCAGACTCATATGTTCGCCGTATTCTGACGGTAGAACCGTTGCGCGCCATTTTGCAACGTACATATGTCGGCTTGAAATTTTCATATGTGTATGTACATTGTCGGCAGAATGATGTGTGTGTATATCATATATATATATATAGAGATATAAGTACCAAATACGCACCTCGCGAATCAAGAAGTAAGAAGAAAAAAAAAAGAGGCAAAGAGGAAGGATAAATTTGAAGAGGCAGTTATAACCGCGCAGTTTGCACGTCGTCGGCTTTTGTAAATGCAACCGCTCTGACAATAAATAATAGCAGCCTCGTGTATTTCCGAGAGTAATTCCGTATTAGGCAAGTAGGAGGTGTGCGTAATTCGTAGGCCTATTAACTACCGATCGGTAACATAGAATGCGACTAGGTGCAATCAACGACAATTGTATATGAATTACAACTGAATAACAGATATTTCAGACTTGCGATATAATTACTAAGGAATTATTCGCTTGGAGAAATTTGTATAAAATGAAAAATTGCTAGTGTAATTATTACTAATTTTTATGTGAAGTATTTATATTTTACTTACGTAAATATTAAATAAATAAAAACATAAACATTTTTTAAATGTAATACATTTTATGGTTTTGTATTTAGATATTTATATTTTATACATTTTTTAATTATAAAACAATGTCATCCAATATTCAAAATACTCTGGAAAAAAAAAACTATTTCACTTTTTAAAATAAATAGTAACTTAGTCTTGATTATTAATAGTAATCTTAAGGACAACATGATAGTTCAAGCAACATATATCTACTACTTAGCAAGTGTAAATAAAATTTCTTACACCATATGTTTTCCTGTTAGTATTTAGTCACCTTGTGTGGCGCTACATTAATTAAAAATGCCAGCTTTCTTTTCAAGCACAAAAAGATTGAAAAGTTATTATCAAAGATAATGAAAGTTATATCAAATGATAATGCGTTATTTATATAATTAGTGTATTCTATTTATCAAATATACATATATATATTAATTATTTTTTATCATTGAAAATTACATTATTTATCACTTGTTAATGCTAATGTGAATGCAAGTGTACGATGGCGAATAATAAATAAAGAATTAGACGCAGAAAGATTTAACTTTAAAAATAATTGAATAAAATCGGGTAATAATTTTCTTTATAATACTATGAATAGTATAATTAAACCGCTATTAAGACGATAACACAACAAATAGTATCGCTGATTTGAAAAGTATTACAAATGTAATAGATTAAATTTGATAAAATTTTTATAGTTGAATTTTTTTACGAGAACAAATTTAATTGAATTAACGAATTGTGTTAATAAGCTATTGCGAATAACAATTAAGGGGAGTAGAGAATATTTCATTCGAAAATATATTTTTTTTTATGAGATAAAATAAAAAACATTAATTCTTTTTCAATAACAGCGTATTTTTCAATAACATTGTATTATAAAATGTGCAATCTTGTTCAGTTACGTGTGGAAACAATAATTTGACTCAGGATAAAAATCTTAGATATTAATGTGTAATAACAGGATACTTAAAAACGGGTAATGAGCTTACAAATGATATCGCAAAATCTATTAGAAACTGATGCCTTCTCGCGAAAAATTTTAAAATTTAAACTTGAGTTCACTTAGTAACGACATAATGATGAGTTTAATAAAAATATATGTTATTTGTTTTTATACTACATTAGTATTGGGCGAGGAAATTATTTGGAAATTTCCATTAGGAACACTTAAAGGGTTAAAACTTACTACTGTTTATCAAAATAAAACTTATTACAGTTTTCGAAGTGTTCCTTACGTTAAACCTGTTATTGGAGAAAACAAATTTGAGGTAGGAAATTTATAAAATTTTTATTATTCAATGTCGAATCTCACAATCATTTTCTATATTTTTCATTATTCAATTATAAGCATAAGATGAATAATAAGTATTTTAAAATGCAACTTCGTATATAACGTATATCTAAAAATGTTTACAATTCACTTTTAATATTTAATTTTTTGTACACGCGTTATAATTTATACAATTATTTTTTAATAAAGACAAAAATTAAAAGTTTCATCCTATAATTAATTTATCGAGATTGAAAATATTGTTTAAGTTTGTAGAGTAAAGAAAATAAAAATTATTATTGCACTAATATTAAACAAATGAACAAAATTTTTCATTTATTTACATATTATTTTGTATAATTCAACAAACTTAGCCTACCCAAGCAATTGAACCATGGGAAGGGGTATTGGATGCTACAAAGCCTACGATAGAATGCGTTTACTATTGTCCAGCGAGGCAACAATATATAGGAGATGAAAATTGTTTATTCATGAACATCTATACACCGGATTTAAATGAAAATGCAGAAAAGGCAGTTTTGTTGTGGATCCACGCCGGTGGATTTAATTATCTTTCGGGTGATGATGGAGTACTAGGGCCAGATTTCCTCATTGAAAAAGATATCCTTTTAGTTTCCTTCAATTACAGACTTGGACCCATGGGTAAGGAATTAAAACTAATTTTATATACGTATAAAAAGATAAAATTATAATGCATTAAAAAACAGTAATGTATATTAATTATTTCGTAAACAAACGTTTTATGTTAGGATTTTTAAATACCGGCGATGAAAATGCACCTGGCAATGCAGGTTTGAAAGATCAAGTAATGGCTATGAAGTGGGCACGAGATAATATTAAATATTTTGGAGGCGACCCGCAAAAAATCACAATTGGCGGAATGAATTCTGGAGCAGCGTCAGTTCAGTTGCATTTCATGTCTCCGATGTCCCGAGGCATATGAAGATTTTTCTTTTTTTTCTTTTTAAATAATATATTTTCCTATAATTTAGTTGAAATATAAATATATATAGATATATATAAACAATCATTTTGTAGGATTATTTCGTGCCGGCTTAGAACAAAGTGGAACATCGTTGAGTCCTTGGGTAATGCAATATAATC
This sequence comes from Chalcis sispes, assembly GCA_949987625.1. Lineage (NCBI taxonomy): Eukaryota > Metazoa > Arthropoda > Insecta > Hymenoptera > Chalcididae > Chalcis > Chalcis sispes. The sequence goes on from OX465094.1 coordinate 69,154,954, forward strand.
CCAAAGACGTTGCCTTTCGCTTGGGAGTAGCATTGGGAATTAAAACGTCTGACACAAAAGAGCTTGTTAACAAACTTAAAACGTTTTCCGCAAAAGAGTTAATGATTGCATCGGCTGAAGTTTCAAAGTCTCTTGTACGTAATAAGAAATTATTGAAATTGCCAATACTGAATGATTAATTTGTTGTAGAATTTCATGGGCGGAAACAGTCACGCATTTTTACCATCGGTCGAAGTAAACGTTGGACAAGAAATGTTTTTGCCGAATGATCCGTGGAATTTAATAAAATCGGGCGATATAGCGGACGTGCCTCTTATTGCTGGAATGAATTTAGACGAAGAAGCTACGATGGCAGCTAGTATACATCAATAACATTTCCTTTTTTAATTTTTTATTTTTTATAATTGTTTAATATTATTAGTTTTTTTTTTTTTTTTTTTTTTTAAGATTTTATTAAAGATGCCGATATGATGAATGAACACTTTGAAAATTTCATTCCCGACGGTTTGGATGTCACGGATGAGGAGAAAAAGAAGTTTGGAGAAATAATTAGAAATTTTTATTTTGACGGGAAAGCATTAACAGCAGATAGCCTTGAAGAATTTACAAAAGTAAATTTAATCAGTCAGAAAAGTATACACATTACAATTTCAGGATAATATATATAGAAATCAAAAATATATAACATACTGATTGGTATAATAATATTTATTTCATATTAATAATTTAAATAATTTTCATTATCGAAAAAGTGAAAAATTCATGTTTACAGATAAATTTCAAATAAATTTAAATTTATTTTTTAAATTTGAATTTATTATTTTTTTTACAATTTTTTCTAATTTACGCATTTGATTATATAATTTTTAAATAACTGTTTTTTTTATTATTATTATTATTTTTTTTTAATATTAATTACCTATGATTAATTTTAAATTCATTAAAGTTTTATTAATTTCAGCTTCTTACCGATATTAATTTTACCTATGGTTTACATTTGTCTACTAAATTAATTAGTCAAGTCAATAAGTCACCCGTTTATAAATATTTATTGACACATTATTCACCAGTTGGTCCACTAAAAAATATGTATGGTTCAGAAGCTGGTGGGTATGATTGAAAATAGTAGATTAGAAAGATTTACGTTTGATTCTTATTTTAAAATGTAAAATTGCAATATTTAACATTTTTAATTTCTGCATTGATCGCAATATTTTTATATAAAGTTAAATTTTTGAATTATCAAATTGTAATTATTAAAATTTAAGGTAATAAATATTATAAAATTTTCAATATTAATAGGTGTTGCTCATGGAGATGAAATAAAATACGTTTTCTACTCTGACATGCTTAAAAATTTGCCTCCACCTGATTCTGCGCAGGAAAAAATTATGCATATATTTACTACTATGTGGTCTAATTTTGTTAAAACGGGGTATTAATATATTATTAATTTAATTAGATTTATGCGTTTTGATATAATTATTTCGCTTTTTTGCGTTTTATTTTTAAGGAATCCAACATCTGATAAAGACGATTACGTGAAAATAGAATGGTTGCCAATCGGCGATGAAGATTATTACTTAAATATTGACGAAGAATTGACATTGAAAATGGGATTTTTCAAAGAAAGAATGCACTTATGGGCGGATTTTTGTAAAAATAAATTAGGAGATTATGCTGGAAACTTATAATCTCTTGTAAAATTTATAAATTTTATGTACAAGTTAAAGCTTCATATTTAAGAATAAAAATTAGTTTCATACATACAGATATATTCTATGATATATTATAGAGTAGTGTTACTCTTTTTTTTGTAGAACCAATATTTTTACATTTTTAAATAAAATAGATGCAATAAAATAATTCTACGTGTATAAAATGCTTTTGAATATGTTCTTTTATATCCATGAACATTTTAATTTATTTGTATACCAGTATGGAAAATACAATACATATTAAATAATACAAAAGAATAATATTTAATAAAGCTTAAGTTATTTTGAAAATTACTTTATAATAAACTATAAATTATTCAATGTTTTATAAACTTTTCGTTAAAGAAACAACGAGACAACTATATAATTATAATTAATGAATACTTTACAGTATATGTAATATCTTTACTGTTCATCAATAATTAACAAATCTAATAAAAATTTGTAAAATAAATCTAACATCTGCATATGTGAAATTTTTGTAATCCAATTGAATATGTTTATTTATTAATAAAAGCCATAAATTTATACAATAGCATTCAATTTATTATTTTTAAATTATAATTTTAACGCGAGTAAAAATATATTATACTAACATAAAATTTATACTAACATTATTGTAAAAATTTGAATCGAATTGAAAAAATTAATAAAATAAATTTAAAAATTTACTTTTTTACCGTTACATATTATTTTTAAATTACCATATACTAAAAGAATACACATATTAATAAAATCAAAATTCTTATTTATAGGACTCATCAATTTAATTATTCAATAATATAGGTTTACTATAATTACCCATTTTTTATTTTATACATTATAAAATAATATTTTAAGCTTTTAAAAAATTATTTCTGAGTAACCTTTACAATCTTGTTAAAAAAAAAAAAAAAAAAAAAACTTTAATGGTAAATGCAGAATTTTTATCTACCAATTTTTAAAAATAAATAAATATATAAATAAAATATGACATTGTACGTTAATTTAATTTTATTACATTTTAAATTATATTTCGTAATAATACAATATACTAGAGATCGACAAATATATCTCTTCGAGTTAAATAAGTATTGCCATATGAAACATGTAAAAAACTGGAAAAAGCCAGAAACGCGGCTCGCATTGATCTCATGCGTGCCCAACTCTATAATATACCATAGTAATAATTTGTATAAGTTATACTTCACGTATACACGAAATTTCTTGGAAAAAAAAAAAAAAAAATTCCAAGCACATGAAATTATTAGTAGGGTCGTGAACTATTTTTTAAATGAGATTGCATTAAAAATGTAAAAAATATCTTAAAGTTTTTAATGCAGTTTGTCATAATTATTATATTTTTTAGATTATTCTTATTATAATTTTCTAAAATGTCTATGTTTTTCTTATAGTTTACAAAACAAGCAAGGTACAAAATCTATCGCGTTGAAATAAATTAATTTTAAGCACAAGTATCGTAAAAATAAAACGAGCTTGTACTCGTAGTTGTGAATCGGTAAATGCATATTATTTATGTCAAATTTTACGCAATAAATTTGTAATTAAAAGAATTTTTTTTAATTTTGAATTTCAATTTTGTTCGTAGCATTACAAACGAATCTAAAAAATATTAATTGTGAATCGGTGTTAAAATTTTATACTTTAGTATTTCATTATTATTTTAATGAAAATACTTTATATTCTTTCTTTGCATCTTATTTAGATTCGGTATGTAATTTATTAAATTGTAAAAATTAGGAAAATTTTACGATAAAAAAAAAAATTTGCGATTAAAAAAATCATATTGAATAGATACTTATACAAGATGCAGGAAATGATTACGTGAATATTACGGTAAATACAGTTTACATATAATTTGTTTTTTTTTTTTTGCCATTCAATTGAAATTTTTGAAAATTAATCTTATTAAACGAAATTTAGCATCGACAATCGAGTAAATAACAGTATTGTAAACAAGGATAAATATAATAGAAATTCTTTTACCAACAGTAACAGATAATTTATATAAGTACAATAGCCATAATAATTCTGTTATGAAATAGTCTGGCATGCATAGCAGGAAATAATCGTTCAAGTGCAATGCCAGTCATTTTCATACATGACTTATAATTGGTTCGTATTTCAGTAACCTCAGTTCGCGTCATTGTAAATTGTATGAGATTTATGTGTAAAAAATAAAATTTTTCATTCGTTAATGCAATTTAAATAATTTAAGATGCATATTTTTACCTATTCATATAATATATTATATTAATTGCACTTATTCATTTGTTTTATGTTGACAGCAATAAATTGATTATGGGTTTAGGCATAAATACATTAAAACGCTATTTACCAACAAAAATATTGATTTTCATTGCAAAATATTTTTCATATTTTCATGTATGTTAAATTATTCATTGAAATTATACTCGTATATAAATATTTATTTTAAACTATTTGTTGGATACAAAAATTTAATAAATGTCAAAAAAATATGATAAACATTACAATGCAGTCCTGATACAAAATGAATTATTACAAATTTAATTTAAATATTTTATAAATTTTAGATGAATAATTGAAATGAAATATTATAAAAATTTTTTTCACTTTCGTTAAATCTTTAAAAAAAAAGATTCGTCACGCAATTTTGATCAACGTTATACATTTTTGTTTTTTTTTGTTTTTTTTTTTTTTTTTTTTTAATATTTATAAATATTCTAGAAAAATATTATTAAAAGTATAATTTAATAAAAAACAGTGTAAAAATATTCAGATTACTGAAATCCACATGTATGCATTAAATTAAAAATATCAATTACAAGCCTTCGGCACTTCGGCACATGTATAAAATACTTTTACTAACGACGAAACTTTTCTAGTATTTTATATAAACCTATGATTTGATTTTATTCTCAGGAATAATTTATTTTATAAAAAAGTTAATAATGAAATCCAAAATCTTTGTATTACTATTTTATTATTTTTATTTTTATTTTTTTTTTTTTTTTATCACGATGCAAATACAATGCATTTATTAAAACGTAAGTAGCGACACGCGAGTTCGTATATACTAAAACGCGGTACGTTGCACGTTTTATTATTTTTTTTTATTTCTTCCTTTGTGTGCGAAATTGTCAGCGCGCGTAATTGTACAATGCGCGCCGGTGTCCTTCCTATTACCAGAATTGCGCTTTAGCTTATAAAAGTCCGCGAATCCGTTTGAACGAATCGACTAGCGGTTGAGGAGTCACTATGCGAACGTTCAAGCTGCCGTTAACGATGCTGCTCTTGGCTGTGTGCTGCTTGACGATTCTCGGCTTGACGCGAGCCGACGAGGAGGTCACCGTCGACTTACCTATTGGTACTCTTAAAGGTCTCAAAACCACAACCAAGTACAATGGAAAGCCCTACTACAGTTTCAAAGGCATTCCATACGCTAAACCACCGATTGGATTTCACAAGTTTGACGTGAGTATACGGACTTATATTATGCTTTTGCTTTCTGATTAGGTATAACACTGTTGATTTGATGTCTTTTAATATTGCTTGAATACGACGGAAATTAAACGGATTTGAAATAAAGTTTATTTTGATTCTTTTATTTTATTAGAAAATGAAAACTTAAACCAAAATAAGAGGTAAAGTTTAGTCAAATAAGTGCATGCATTACGTAAGACTTTACACATACTTTGAGTATTTTTATCAAAATTCGCATCAAAATATTCATTTGCTGACTTTTTTTTTTTTTTTATTTAATATCACTTAGGAAGTTTAATAATATTTTGATTAAATTCAATAAAAACTTTTTCAATCTTTCATTATCAATGTAGAAACATTTTTTTAATTTATTCGTCTTTTAAATAATATTAGATACGAGGATTTGAATGATTTATACTCCAATTGAACAATGAATGTTTCCGTAGTTTCTAAAGCCCCATTTTTTAGTTTTTATATATTTAATTTTGGATAAAATTACAATGAAAAAATTTTAATTTTTACACGTCGAAGAGAAAAAAGTGCAAAATTTAAAATACCATATATTAATCAAAATTAAATTTCTATCTTTTTTTTTTTTTTTTAATTCTAGTAAACTTTGTTTGAAAAAAGCATATAGCAGTACTGAAACAATTTGAATAAATGTAAAAACAAAAATTATGCTTTTTCCTTTTTTTAAAAAAGCCTCCAACGGCGCCAGATCCTTGGATAGGTGTACTCGACGCAACGCAACACCGTCAAGCTTGCGTCTTTTTCTGCATGATTAAATTAGAAATAGTCGGCGACGAAGATTGTCTGTATCTAAACGTGTACACCCCGGAGGTAAGGAAGGACGCTAGAAAAGCGGTCATGGTATACTTCCATCCTGGTGGCTTTGACTCAGGCTCAGGCAACGATGATATTTACGGTCCTGACTTCCTCGTCGAACAGGATGTCGTCGTCGTTACTTTCAATTTCAGGCTTGGCGCTGCCGGTGAGTTGTCATTGATTAACTAAATGATGATTTTAAATAAAGCCAAGACGCTGTGAAAAACAAGCATTAAGTATTACGAAAACTTACTTCGGGTAATGTAACTCCGTCTCGGTACTTCGTTTTTGAAATTTAAAATTAAGAAAAAATAAATAAATAAATAAATAAAATGAACAAACAAAAACAAATTTTTAATAGAAAAAAAAAAAAAAAAAAAGAATCTGCAAATTCAAACTTAATGAAGATGTAACATATATTAAAAAAAAAGTAATAAATTAACAGTATAAAATAAATTTAATATAAAATATTTAAAAATAAATAAACAAGTTACGCTGATATTTATTGCATTTACGCATAGGATTCATAAGCACTGGAGATGCAAATGCGCCGGGCAACGTGGGTATGAAGGATCAAGTTATGCTTTTGAATTGGATAAGAGAGAATATATATCACTTTGGAGGCTGCCGAGACAGAGTTACTCTTTTCGGTATGAGTTCCGGCGCTGCATCTGTGCAGATGCATATGATGTCTCCCATGTCACGAGGTTCGTAAATTTTTTTTAATTTACTTTTACAATCGAATGCTACGGAAGTTAATATTCTTTGTCCTCATACAAAAAAGATTTATTAATTTTTAACTAATGGTCGATAAAGAGCTTTGACCGATAACATAGAAAAAATTTTACTCTTTTCCTCTTATCTCGTAAAATTCTTTTTTTACTAGAAAAGTAGTGTTTTGTAAAATTTTCATGATCGATGCGTTAAAATTTAAACAAGAAATGTAAATTAGTTTTTCGTAGAATAATTGAAATTAAACGTCAATATTTTTAATAAATTATTATTTTGACTTGTAGAAATTGATGAGCTATTGTTGGTATTACATATTTAAAATTGATGAAAACTTTAAATAATAATTTGAGATTTTGTTACAATGTTTACTTTAAATGAGTGCATATATTTAATAATAATTTAGTAATAAATAACATAAATTTTTCGGGCCAAAGGTTTATTTAAAGGAGCAATAATGGAAAGTGGATCAGCGCTTAACCCTTGGGCTCTAGAGTACAATCCAAAAGAAACGGCCTTTAAATTAGGTGAAGCCTTGGGTATAAAAACCAGTGACTCTAAAGAATTAATAAGTAAACTTAAAGAATTTTCGGTTCAAGAGATTGTTGGTTCTACATCTGAAGTTGTAAAAACGCTGGTAAGAATTGTTTTTATTTGTGTCATATTAAAAAGAGTATTATATAATGTTTAAATATTCAAACATTGTTGAAACAATTGTTTGATTCACTTTTATAAACCAGCAATTAAAATGTCAATTTATTTATTCATAAGCACTTTTTACAGCATTTAAAAATTTAAGAAAAATTTAAGTAACATTTAATACGATTTTAGAATCACATGAATGGACGTACGGCAGCTTTCGTTCCAGTTGTAGAACCCGATGTTGGACAAGACATATTCTTGACAAACGATCCATGGACGTTACTAAAGAGTGACGATCTTGCCGATGTTCCAGTAATGATTGGAACTAACGTTGATGAAACCTCTTTTATGACACCGAGTAATAAACAATTTTTTTTTTTTTTTTTTGTTTACATATTTTTGATAACCATTTTTTATTTGTATTTTGATTAGCACAAGCTATTTTAACGTAATTAAAAATTAATTAAAATTTTTTTACAGTGTTTTTGCCTAACGCAGTAATGATGGATCAACACTTTGAACTTTTCTTACCCAACGATTTAAATGTTACCGATGCAAAGAAAAAAGAATTTAGCGATATGCTGAGAAAGTTATATTTTGACGGGAAAGCACTTACAACGGATTCAACAACTGAATTTACAAAGGTATGATTGAATATAAACATCTTTATTTGAGAATTAATAGTTGATAAGAACGATCAATAATTAAGATAAATAAAATTTTGTAGATGACTGGTGATATATTCTTTGCTGCGGGAGTCCTCATGTCGTCAAAGATTATGGGTGCCCGTATTAAATCGCCTGTTTATGAATATTTAATGTCTTATTATTCTCCATTCGGAATAATGAAAAATCTATTTAATACTGAAGAAGGTAAATTTACTAAAAATTATTGAATAATTTTTTTCTACATCTTAAATAAAACTTTTTTAATTTAAATGTTACACACTTTATAAAAATTTAACGATCTGAAATATAAAATCTCAGGCGTGGCGCACGGCGACGAGATGGGTTATCTGTTTTATTCAAACGTCTTCAAAAATACTCCGGAAGCTGGATCAACTGCTGATAAAATGACAAAGGTGTTCACGAAAATGTGGACCAACTTTGCGAAAGTCGGGTTAGTAATATACATGTAAATAAAATAATCTTTACAAATTTTAAAATTTTATTAAAACAATGTATTTTTTATTTTTAAAGAAATCCAACGCCCAGTTTAGACGAGGATATAACAGTTACTTGGGAACCGTTAGGTACGGATGGCAAATATTTGGACATAAATCAGCCATTGAAAATGGAAAAAGATATGCATAAAGATAGGATGGCCATATGGGCGCAAATATATAACGACATTTTGGGAGATTATGCAAAATTATTTCAATAAGAAGTTTTAAATGTCTCTGTTCAAATGTTCGTATGTAAAATAAACACATTTTATTATTAAAAAAAAAAAAAAAAAAAACCAAAAGTTTAAAAAAGTGTATTTACTTATATTTAAAAATATATTTTGATTTATATCTTTCTTTATTTTAAGTTATCCACTGAACTTTTTGTGATGCAAATTAATTTAAATTTTAAGTTTATTCTTTAAAAACTTTACAGCTAAATACCATAAAAATTAATGTGGTATATATACAAATTAATGTGGTATATAATACGTGGCTTGATAGTACATACATCTATGTTAAATATTATTATTGTAATTTTTGTTATGAAAGCGTTGAAAGCCTGTCACTCTAACTTGTTCGCCACTCACTTTAATAACCCAAGTGGAGCAGGAACGGAAAAATGTGAAGAAGTAGTTACGAGATACATATTATCTAGTCTGCTCTTCTTTGGTTTTTCACATCTATAGGCTACCGCGGTGTATATATATATTTACGTTCATTTCAATATTTAGTGTACAGTTCATTGATACTTCGTTATCTTAAATAGATTTATTCATAGATAATGAGTATATTTTGATTTAATTATTTAAAAAATTTATCTTTGTTGTTTTTAATTACGTCAATTGTTTATCGGTGGTTTAAAAAACGACCTTTCATGTAGTTTTGTAAATAAATGTTGAAGGATGTTTTGTTTAAAAAATGTTGAGAGAAAAAGAGAGAGAGAGATAATCAAGATTTTCTGAAAACAAACCACATTTCAAGATGATCTGTAGCATCGTATTACTAGGAAAACAGACATTAAAGTTGGTAAAATGTATACGTTATATCTTGGGGACCAGTTGAATACTTTTTCACTTTATTTATATATATATATATATATATATATTTTTTTTTTTTTTTACTTTTTATAAATTATTATGTTTATTTGACATATTTTTGTAATTAATTTATTTTACATTTTTAAATTATATTTCATAAATGCTTTTCTAACGTTTTCTGATTTCTTAAATATAATGTTTATTGTATTTAATTTTAAATAATTGCTTACAATATATTTTGATTTAAAATTGAAAAACAAAAATTTAATGTTTGTTAATTATTTTACACACGCCATGTATTAAAATACTGTCCGTCACTTGGTCTATGGTCTAAGAGCGATTAGGATTACAGGAACCGCTATAAGAATATTTAAAAATGGTAAAGATATTCCTATTAACGATATGATATAAAAGCTTTCAAAATTTCTTCAAGATATAATTATATATAGAACTCATATTTTATTATAAAATTAACATGCGAATGATGTGTTTAAAAATGACAATATCCTTGATTTATATGTATGAATTTATTAATGTATAAATATTGGTGATAAATTATTAGGATAAAACTAAAATAATAATTTAACTTAGATTAAAATTAGAATTTATCGTTGAATTAATTTTAAACATAAATTTTTTAGCATATTAAAATTTAAGTGAATTATAATACGTTTATACTATATTCTTACAATTAAAAAATTAAGTTTGGATTTAAAAATACCGATAAATATTAAAACTTTGAATTAAAATTGAGTACAGCATAATTCGAGCACATTGAAACCATATGGGAATAAAAATTATTAAAAATTTTTTTTATACAACGTACATCTACAACAAATAATATTGAAAGATATTACTAATAAAAATCATATACATATACGTATATATTTATAGAACAATATATTTATCGGGAATTTCTTGGCAAGTCACACTGGCCATCAGGCAAACACGTGAAATAGTGGGTAGAACGTTCTATAAGCTAATCAATTTTTTTTTCTTTCGAATATACTCACGCGCATGCATTAAAAATTCAACGCGTTCTTTTTGCATTAAAAAAAAAAAAAAAAAAAAAAAAAAAAAAAAAATACATTTTACATTAAGATACTTACTTATAGAAATGAAAATTTTGTCAAAAATTAAAAAATGCATATGACTTGTAATTTTACAAATTCACACTTCGTTTATTTACCATAAACTTTGTTAACTAAGCTCAAAATTAAACAATAATTTATAAATTAATTTTTCATTTACTAATTTTTTTTTTTTTTTTTTGTATCTAAATTGCAATAAATAAGAATAAGCGAACATATTTTGATACATGCGTTTATTCCTCATTTGATTGTAAAATGAAGGTTATGAAAATACTGATCCGTCACTTGTTCTATGGTCCAAGAGCGATCAGGATTACATAAGTCGTTAAAAGATTATATTTATAAATAGTAAATATATTCCTAATAATGCGATGAATAACATGATGATGTAAAAGTATTGAAAATTCCTTTGAGGTTTATAGATTTACATCCCGTTATAAAATTGACGTGAATAATATGTTAAAAAAATGATACTGTCCGATATACAAATATATCCAAAATTATTATGCTAATTAAAAATAATAAATTGTTTCTAGTGTTTAAAAATAAAATTTGCTAAAATAATAATAATTTTTATAATAATTTGTACTGCTTAACTGTACTTGGAGAGTTTAAATATTTAAAAGTAATTGAAATCATACACTTATTTTTTACAATTTGATTTTCTCCGTAATTCACGCGTGGCATATTAGTTCACTTTTGCGTTATTTTGTTTAATTGCTATAATTTATTGAATGAATAAATTCTAAGAATACTTCTGTTATTTATATAGATCTTTGTTAACTCTACACGATCAAATAATAAAAATTTAGTTTCACGCATAAGCGTATTTTTTTTTTTTTTTTAAACATTTTCTTTAGGTATAGCGTATTACTTTATTGATTAATTATGTAATAATTAATTAGCCAAAAATATTTCAGTTATTAAATAATATTTTAATTTGATCGAATTAAAGAGTATAAAGGAGAATTAGATTATATAAAGAATTTAAACAAAGCCTGTTCATCAATACTTAGCTTAAATAATAATTTGTTTTTTTTAACAATGAAATTATCATAAGTGTAATTTTAGTTTAATTTCATAGTTTAAAGTATATTATTAATGGTTCTTTTTTTAGAATCAAACACTTGTTAACTAGAAACTAACTCTAACGTTTTGACACATCATCGGGTTAGAAAGTTATTTCGGTTTGTTAGATTAAAAAAAAAAAAAAAAAAAAAAAAACATCGATGGTGTTTTAATTTTATTTTTTAAAGGATAATATAACTTAATGAGAAAAATTAAAATGTATTTTTATTTACTATATTATTTTACTCATTTATAACAGTAAGAATAAATGTATATTTTTTTTCGTTCGCTACTCACTTTCGAACTTTAGAATGCTTAGGCTGACATGTTCACGAAGAAGTAAACTTTGATTTAAAAGGCTGCGGGCCAATAATTGCGAAACAATGCATATAACATATACATATACACTTTACGTTATTTAAAAAAAAAAAAATAGTAAACGAAAAAAGTTAGTTAAATAATAAGTAATACAATGTTTATTACACATTTGTGAGAAATATAATGTATGATTTGTGTACAGAGTTGATTGATATAAATTTCCAACGACAAACACAAAAAATCAAAATTATGTATCGACGTACAAAACGCCGATGGAAATGAACTTTTCAAATTTTTATACATTTTGCATCATTCAAATATGAATTTTGAATTGAAACTTAATTTTATAAATTTTAACAATGGAAAAAATTAACTTTAACATAAAATAATTGTATCTAAGTATATACATACTATATATGTTTACGAATATAGTATTTATTGCTATTTTTAATTGAATAATTGTCTTGTCCAAAATTTATTAACAATTAATATTGAAAGCTATTTTACATTTATCAAAGGAACAGCAAACAAAAGTATACAAAAAATAGTCGGGATGAATAAAACCTTCTTTCTTACTTGCGATTTTTTGAAAGAGCGAGAGAGAGAGAGAGAGAGCTACAGGGCTGGAGATGATTTAAATGCTGCTGGACCAGTTTTCGAGATGATCTTCAGCATCTCTGTACCAGGAATGTATGACGCATGAGTTACTGTAATTTTCGTCTCAAATATCAGCTGCTGGACCAGCTCTATTGTTTTGCTGCCGTTGCTTTATCTCTTTTAAAACTTATGTACCGGACAATAGAAATCATTGTGCATTTTATTTATTTTTTTTTTTTTTTATTATAATCAACAGCAATATTTCTTCCTTTTTTTTTATAACAATAAGTTTATTATTTAAATTTTATTTTATTTATACATTTACATAAATTTGTAATTTTCTTATTTAAATTTAAATTTTTTATACTATAAGTAAATCAATATTAAAATTCGTAAAATCGTTCTCATTTTTAATTATTCTGAAAAGTTAGTTGTTATAATGTTTTTAAATAATATGCGTAATATCACTTAAAAAAATATATTACTTACGATACTCATCAATCAGATAATCCTATAATAAAATATTCATATTTTAAGTTTAGATTATTAAACAATATTTATTTAAATGGTATAAATAAGTGTAACTCTATATAAATTTATTATTATATTATAAATTTAATTTTCTCTTTACATTAATTGTACTGGTTTTATCGATTAAATAAAAAAAAAAAAAAAAAAAAAAAAAATTATAACGAGACTTTTGTCTAATCATAAATAAAATCATTAAGTAAGCCATAGTTGACAATTTATTTTATTTATTTCCGTAGGGCTAAAGTAAAAATTATTTAAAAAATTAAAACTGCCAGAGTTAAAGTAAAGAATTTGAGATTGGCAGGGCATAGCATCGAGTGGGTAAATGGTCATTCCGAAAAATGTCCTTCCTCTTATTGTAAATTATTTGAATATTAAACTTCTTTATTCCATTTATATGTGTATAGTAAAGACTTCGATTTAGAACAATTCGAGTCTTTTCGTAACAGGAGAATAGCGTTTAAAAGATACAAGGAACATGAAAATATTATTTTTTTCATTTAGATTCCTTTCAAAACTATTTTTTTAACAAGCTTTGATAATAGTAAAATAATAATCTAACCATGTAATATAACTAAAAACGTTTTACATAATACATAATCAGTTCCAAAACTATGCTATCTAAATAAAAGGAACGTATGGTTTAAGATATGTTTTACATATCTTAAACCATATATCTCTTATATTTAGATGATAATAATAGTTACTTTTAACAATAAATATATTCTCTTGCAAACAATATCTTTATTAGAAAATAACATTTTTTTAATTGTTTAAAATAAACCATAATTATTGATATATAATTTTTTATTTCAAATCAAATGTAAAATTACAAAAAAACATTTACGTTTCAAAAATAATGTAAGTTTTCTATAAATTTTCTTGATTAATAAGCAAAGAAACTTAATTATTAAGTTAATTAAAAAATCTTTTAAATCTAATTTTAAAATCTCTAAAATTACAAATAAAATTAGTAAAGTCTTATAGATTATTTTGACAATTTTAAACGATATAAATGTAGATATTTTAAGTATTTTCAAACTACTCAACAATATCGTCATAGGTATATTTTTTGTTATATTGAAACGAAATTAATATAAATTTAAATAAGAATTTAAACAATTTAAGTATCATTCACCAAACTTAATTAATAATTTAATAATTAATTTGAATTATTTTGAACTGATACCGAATATATTAATAATTACTAAAAATGCAAGATAACATCTTATAACTTTTAAATATATAACAACAATAATACGAAAACTTGAGAAGTCGATACTTTTCACATAAATATTTCCGAATGCATTTTCACGTAGCGCATAAATTTTTCAAATATCTTTTCAATTCAATATTATAACAGTGTATGCGCTTCGGCTTTCTCTCACCGTGAATATTGCAAATCGATATCGCGCGAATCGCCACGCGGCATACAAAAAATACCATCGGTATACTATCAACTTTCAATTCTCACAAACAGATAATTGGGCGAGCGTGCAAGAAGATGGATGAAATCGTACAAGCGCGTATGTATACGAAGCAAAAAAGACAACAAAGAGTTCGCGAAAGAGAACGCTTAGCCAATCCATTTTTCCCTCTGTCTTTTGCTCTTTCACTCGTTGCGGAAATCGCGCAACAAAAGAGCGCGCCCATGTATGCACGCGCGTCTCTGTGTATGTGTACATTGGCCTAAAAAAGAGGGATGACTAAGGGGTAAGGGGAATGAATTTCTATACGTGCCGTCTCCCTCGGTATTCCTCGCACACATATACACCCCCACACAGAGATATCCACACAGAGGAGTGCGGGCGGGCGGGCGCGAGTGCGGACGGGGGCGAGAGAGAGAGAGAGAGAGCTAACGCACCAGCTCGGTCCGTATGCGAGCCTGTCCGTAGTGAGACGCGCGCTTGCTTAAGTGGCTTGGGTTACCGAGGCGCAAGGCCGCGGGCTCGTCTCCAGGCGGCCGCCGGCGAAAAGTCGCGCTCGGAAAAAGGAGGCCGCGGCGCTTTTCGCGGCTCCTTCCGAGGGTCGAAGCGTCGCGGATGCCCGCCATACTCCCAGGAACGCAACGGCACGAGGAGCTGCCGGATCATGGAAGCGTTTCTGTGTTGGTAGACGGAGCCGACGGCGTCGCGACGCCGCGCATCATTTTCCCCCTTAACCTCCCTTGGATACTGCTATTTCTCGCTTTCTCTCTTTCTCTCTCTCTCTCTCTCTCCCTCTCTCGTGTCGTCGGTAGTTGTGTTTGTACCGTTGAGGTTGTATTGCCGATAAATAGATAGATAGATAGATACGCGCATGCACGCATATATCGAGTATGAATTGCGGGTGGGCATTTATAGGAGAGCGCAGAATCCATCGTTGTTGCGTTTATTTTTATTCGCTTGTTTTACCGATAACAGCATTTTCTTAGCGCTGTATATTATATTTATGTTAAAAAAAAGAAATGATCGATACATTTATAAAAATTTTTGTTTTAAATAAACATTAACTTTTCGGAGTTTGAAAATTCTGTGAAAATAAACCAGCAAAATGTATATTTAATTGGATTTTCATAATCATCAAATTTTATAAAAATATTACATCTGATAATCTAACAATGATACAAATTCAATAATAAAAAGCAAATATTCAAAAAACGTTAATAAATAAAATTATAATAGAAATTTTATCATTCATATAAGTGTTGAAGAAATTAAATAAAATATAAAAATTTTCATTTAATGTAATTGAACTTTTTAAACTCCAACTTTAGATTAAATTTCTGATAATATAATTTATGCATAATTTATTTGATAAATAAAAGTTTCTTAAACGTAGATATATTGATTAATTCAGTTGAGGTATTTATAAACAGCTGTAAATATCGCCGGTACGTTTGTGATACGAGTATCACAGAGAAATCGCGTCGAAACAATCGCAGCCAATCTTTCGTTCATGATTCCCGAACCGCCGGAGTCTCCTTTATAAGAGCTGCCGGCGTTCACGTCGACGCAAAGTATTTTATCCGCGAGAGTAGCTAAGAAATAATCATCTTGACATTTTGTTAGGTTTACAATCGGTAAATGTGCGGCTTTCAATTGCATTGTATTCTCTGCTGGGTACTGATAAAAATATTTAGGTGGCACGTTAAACGATCTAAAATCTAAATCTTTGTATAACTTATTAAATTTAAAATAATCCGTATATATGATAAAAATTGTTAGATTGATTTGCTTTAAAATATTTTCTATTCTTTTATATTACTTGTTCTTCTCTTTCAAATCCAGAAACGGTTATAATACACATATTACCAGGCAGGCGTTGGCTCGTCAGTAGGTTTGACTAGATCAACTGGTTTTTGTTTAACGTTGAATTGCAATGGCTTAGCGAGCTAAAAGAGTGCGTTAATTATTGCACTATTATAAATTATTAGTATTATTGAAAAAGAACCTACGAATCTCAATAAGACCTATATCGTCGAATGTGATATACGGATATGTGATAAACGGACGACAGCGATACTGATACACAATAACACTTGTACAGATTTTGTAAAATCGACATACATTACTTGTAAAACACATTCCATGCCTTAAAAGAATGTATTTTAAGTAAACATTGCAAGAAATTCTAATTTAGTTATTAATAGTATAAGGCACTTGATACTATACTATGTAGATGGAGGGCACTCTCCACTAACTCTGAGAAATAGAATTGTTTTTCTGTATAGTAATCCATATTTTTTTTATATTAAAGTTATTTAATTCGAATTTCTTAATTTTTATACAATAATTTTTTTCATTGTCAAATATTACGAATGTTAAACTTAACGTAATAATTTCATTGCATGTTATTATAATCTTTAATATATATGTATTTATTATTATTATGTTTCACTTTAAGAAATTCATAAAAAATCGTACAATTTTGGAAACTTGCCAAAATGAAAAGTAATATAAAAATATATTTTTTCATTTTTGAAGTAAAACTATTACTAAAACGTTTTATGTTGAAAATTAAATTTTAAGAAATTTAAAGCCAACCTTAATTATATTTATTCAGCGATAAGATATCTTTTCAATAGATACAAGAATTTGAACAGGTTTTATTCTAACATACTTATATTAAGATGCAGTTTATTCAATCATTATATTATTAGTTATCAATTATTATATTATTAGTTATATAAAAATTAGTAAAATTATGATAAAAGAAGTAAAATATTTTTTCATGGCATTAATTTATTGAATAATTTGGGTGCAATCATTAATTTATTATTTAATCATTTTAGCCTATGTTAAAATTAAGAATAAACTTAAATACCTTTATTCTATTCAAACAATAATTATTTTTTTATTCATGTTGATCGAACGCAATGGGTGAGATACTGTTTAAGTAGATAAAGCTTTATAATCAAATACTTGATACTCATAATCGGGTGCAAATCAGTAGAGCGTTGAAATAATTTTACCTTGATTTTCATTCTAAGCTATTCAAATAGCAAAGTAAAATCGTCTGATCAATAAAATGTATTTTCAACTAAAAACAGTCAATTTTCACAGTCCATTAATTGCTAAGATTTGACCTATCTACGGGAAATATATTTTTATCAGTCATATTTCGAGTTAGTGATATGAATGATCACATATTTTTGGCTATAGATTTGATCGCCTAACTAAATTATGAATTAATCATAAAATTTCACATTATATATATTGTGAAATTAAAATTTTCGCATTTTAATATTTAACGAAATTTATCTAGAAAGTGAATTTATCGAATGTATTATTTGAATGGACTGTAAAGATTGCATATAATATACTTTAAATGTTACAATAAAATATGTCAATCTATGGATTAAGTACTGATGATTAATTAATTCTGTTTGTCATATTAATTCAACTCTTGAGAGTTTCATTGTTATATTAAAATAGTTACATTGTTATGTTATATAAATAGAGTAATAGATAAAGAAGAAAGGCGATTGAAAAAAAAGAGAGATGAGATTAAGAGTCTCGAGACAAAAGGTATAAAGCCACGTCATGACAATTTATTTATTGTGAGTGCATAGGTGCTTTAAACAATCTCAAGCGTTAGATAAAATAAAGATTGCGTGAAAAAAAATTAAGAGCATAAACGTAAAATTGCGCGAAAAAATAAATTTATGTATAAAAAATCATAATATAATGAATAAAATTTATGTCAAAAATTAAAAAAGAAACAAACACAATATAAATAGATCTTTATTTATTGTATATTATTGAGGTCTCTATAACAATTGGAAAAAGAATTGATAATTTATTATCGGTGGACCAACTTAAATTAAACATGGTTAAAAATCATCTCGAAAAAAACATCCTTTTAAATAAATAAATAAATAAATAAAAAAAAAAAAAAAAAAAAAAAAAAAAACCACATCGAAATTGCACTACACTTTTCAAAGCTACGATGCCACAAATAGGCAGACAGGTTGACATATGGACAAAGGAGTTAAATAGACATATAGTACCCTGTTTTTTGTCCCGATAAAAAAAGAAAGAGCAAGAGAGAAGAAAACTTGACAAGAACAAAAAGAAAAAGGCGCTCGGTAGAAACTTCATATCAGTTCACTTACATCTAGACTGATCCAGATCAAATCCTAGATTTTTTGAAATAGAAACTCAGTTTATTGTTTTAAATCTTCTATATTATAATAAAATTGTAGAATCAACATGTCTGCAACATTAAAAACATCAAAAACTGATTGCGGCTGATGTAAGAAAAGAAATAAAGTCCAAAAAAAAACCATTTTTAAACATTTTACCTGTCTGTTTATACATATCCTAATATCTGAAACTAGTGAATGGATTTTCAAGAGATTTTCACAGATAATCCAAGCTTAGGAACTATATTTATAAAAATCTGTCAGTAGGAAACAAATATATCCTAATATAAAGTTTTATAAAACATTTATTTTATTACAGGTATTCATAAAATTCATCTAACTTGAAATAAAAGTTCGAAAATGAATTTAAAAACAAACAATAATGTTAGGGTGATATTTTCATTGATAAATTAAAATTTTTACTTTTGTAAACAAAGAACAACTAGTTGGTTTCATCAACTTCAGTAGCATCACTTAACAATCCCTATAAAATATTAAACTACACATCTATATTTATAATAGAATGTTTCACACTGACCCAAACTTTAGGAATAATCAACTTAAACCAAGATCG
This sequence comes from Chalcis sispes, assembly GCA_949987625.1. Taxonomy (NCBI): domain Eukaryota; kingdom Metazoa; phylum Arthropoda; class Insecta; order Hymenoptera; family Chalcididae; genus Chalcis; species Chalcis sispes. Next base: position 69,174,343 of record OX465094.1, read on the forward strand.
TAATTTCTAAATATTTATAGGTTCAGAAAGTGTCCGAAGTATAATTGCTAATCTACGAAATTATTACCTAACCAGTCTCGAATTTAGGAAAAATTATAAATTTTATTTGGACTTCTTCTCATTAAGGTATTGAATACTAGCATAAGAAATTCATCGATTCATCGGTCAAGGCAGCTATTACAATTTATTCATTATTAAATGTCGAAAATTATTTAGCGACTTTAGTAATAAATACAACAATTTATTTGGTAAAAGAACGAAAATTTACTATTTACTTTAGGTCTAATTAGAAAAGCAAAAGTAAAGATTTTGTTGAAAAATTTTATAAAAAAACTTAAAAATTGGTTTTTTGATTTTTCAAACTTACAAGAAAATCAATAGAAACTATTAAATTGATTATTCAATCAATAAAATCTTGTTATTATAAAGTATGTTTCTTGGGAAAGTTTTTAAAATAATAGTTACATGTAAGATACTCCTAATCGAATCTTTATCTTATGAGCAAATTAAAATATATGTTGTAGTTATTAAATTGTGCTAAATTAAATTATGTAATCGACATAACGATTTTTATTTGTTGTAAGCGCATAGATGTACTTTTTCCAAATATAATATAATGAATAAAACTTATAATACTCAAAATTAATGACACAATAAAACTAATTCTTTTTTTTTTTTTGTATACGATGATTGAGGTTGCTATAACAAATGGGAAAAGAGATAATATTTGAAACTAGGTTATGATTACAAACATTTTGGCAATATTCAGATATTTGCGTACGTTCTGAATTCTTATTACCATTTGATAAATTATATATCGAATATAATTACCAAAAACTAATTGCAGGTGATGTAGGAAAAGTAACAGAATATGAAAAGACTGTTTTTAAAAATTTTATATGTCTGTTTACATAAAATTAGTGAGCAGATTTCCACAGGTAATTTAAGCTTAGCTTAAAGCAATGTTATCCTTTATTTCATCGAAATAAGCTTACTGGAAGAAAAAATTTCTTAATTTAAAATTTTAGGGTTCTGCTCATTATGATATTTCACAAAAAAGTCAACAGATGGCGCTGTTTATTTTGCCAACGAAGTCTCCGCTACAGTTATTATACAGTATTAAATAAAAATTTTACTTTTAATCATAATAAAGTTTATTTCGGCTTTACAATGACTGCATAAATTAAATCTAATAAAATAAATAAATGCAGTACGTTAAAAGATTTATGGATCATATCTTACTTAATTATTCTTACATTGAATAAAAATTTTACTTTTCGTAATAAACTTAATTTCCACTTTACAAGCTTTTTCAATTAAAATGTTATATTTTTATCAATCAAAATATATTAATTAGAATCATTATAATATTATTTAAGTGTGAAACAAGATAAATTTTATATTTATACTTTAAAAAAAATTAATCCAACGTTTTTCTCGTAAAAATTATTATACAATACGATGTGATATTTTCACAGTGAAAATGGCGGTTATGTGCAAACTGCTAAAACAGTCTCGCCGCTTCTGATTGGCCAACTAATTCGCAAATGAACTATCCAATCAGAATCTTGGAAACGATTTAATATTCTGCGTATGTAACTATGCATCCGCCATTTGCGTATTATATTTACAAACGTTGATTAGACTGTCTCATAATATTTTCATTTTTTATTTGCAAATTAATTTTATTAATATAAATATTATTATAAATTATCAATTTTAATATACTTTTAATAATAGTAGCGGTTAAAATAAATAATATATCGTCAATAAATATAAAATTTACTTTGTAGATTTTTACGTTTATGTTAATCATGTTACTGAACGTAATTCTTAAATCTCAAACTGTTTGAATTTATAATAAGTTTAAAAATTAAATTTAAAAAAATAAATAAACGCAATATTTTAATTAATTCATGGAAATCATACTAAAAAATTAAAATTTTTATTGTTAATGATACGAAACTTAATTGAACTTTTTTAGTTAAATATATATATTAATAAAATATATATAAATAAATACATATATTAATAAAAATCAGTAAAATATTGCGTGTCTTTGTGAATTTAGCGATAGGCGCTTAGATGCGCGAAAATTGTATACAAGAAGGTGAGATTCACCAGAAGGAGGAAAAAAAGGAAACTTCGCAAGAGTGTCGTACGCTTGTTGTAAGCGCCCGATGAATTTTACTGTTTTACATATTTAGTTCATATTATTTAAATGAAACTAATTTTTCCATTCTCATTATTTTTTAAAAAATAATATTTTGTACTCTAAATTGTATTACTCTATCTTCCTTTACAAGATAAATTTTATATTTAAAGAAATTACTCCAGCGTTTTTTGTATACATATACATATTTCCGTACGGTGCAAAAATGGCGATCGCGTGCAAACTATTATAACGGTTTCACGACTTCTTATTGACCAACAAATTTTCAAATATACTACTGTCCAGTCAGAATCTTAAAAGTAATTTTAACATTCTATATAGCTATTTGCTTTCGTCATTAGTAAATTATTTTTACAAACATTTTAATAATTATAGTGGTGAACATAAGTAATACACGTGAATAAAAATAAAAATAAAACTGTATGCTTTTAGACTTATGTCAATTATATTGCATAATTCTGCATAATTATTGAATCTTAATAAATTGAATCGAATCTGAAAAAATAAATAGGAGAAAAGATAGAAAATATGCTTTAAAAAATGGCACCGTTAATATTTAACGAAAGTTTTTTCAAATTCACTATAAATTTTCGCGCATATGATGAAGTCGTGAACTCAGCTATAGTTAATAAATAAAAATCATCCATCAATTTATCTTTTGTTTTTACTATGAACTTGCACCAATAAACTTGTTAAAATGCGTATCAAATAAAAATAAGAACGATTTATAAAATTATTCCGAAAATTATTGAATATCTAGGTATAAATTTTTTTTTTTATAAACTGTAGTTTAAGATATCTAAATTGTAAAGGAAACATTTGTTCAACCGTCGAAGTGGACGAGTAAGAACACACGTATAGATTGTCGCCACCGCGGAAAGTATACCGGAAGTAGATCAGGAACGCAACGTGTCTAAGAGGTTTCGAGTCCTCGTCACCCCTGCTTCGAGTCAACCCTCGCACCTCTTATCGGCTTCATCCCCGATCGCAGTACGTATATTACGAAGGATGACGTACGCCTGAAAAAGTTCAAGGACTAGAAATGAAAAAAAAAAAAATAAGGAGCCACGATAGAAATTGTATAAGTTTCGAGATCTCTCGGGGAGGGTCGTTGAATTTTGGGAAAGCGCGCGCGCTTTGTATTTATTGGAAAATAAGGGCGGTTTGGTAACAGGGTAACACGAGGCTCCCGGCAGTCGTTTTCATCCCCCAACATTCGTCGTGCGTGAGAAGGGCGCGAGCCGAGCGAGTCGTACAGGTTTCCTCTTTTTATGTGATCCGTCGCCTGATACTTTGACTCTTTGTAACGAGCGACAACGCCGAACCGGACGTATTGTATTCTTCCGCTTGGTGAATAGGCGTTTATGTATGTACAGCTGACGCATTGTAAAACGCTTCATCGATTTTCTTTTCTTTATAAATTAATACTTGAGAAGGGTCTTATTACATGCGGCGCAGAGCTCCGCTCATAAAAATGCGCCAGCTGCTGGTTTCTATGCAGGCTTTCTCATTTTTTACTCGTAAAAATTCAGAGCTTCAAGAATTTTTTTTTTTTTTTTTTGAGCTAATGTTGTTTAATATTGAAAAAAATATTTTTTACGATAATATGATTTTTTCCATTACCTATTCGTTAAATATACATATGTTTTTTTTAATTTCGCTTAAAAAAACAATTATCGTAGTAATCGAGGACTTGGTTTTTAATTAATGTAATAATTAAATTTAAGATTAAAAATATTACATTATTTGTTAAAATTATAATAGAACATCTCTATATTCTAAAAGGTAAATTTGAAACTTCTTAAAAAAGTAAAATTTTAAAAACTGAGTAAACTTAAGAAATATAAACAAATTTAATTAGCTTGACAATGAATTTATTATTTTCAAAACTGCATTTTAATAAAAGTTTTCTTTATTTTTGCGTTCTTTGTAAAGAATATCTTGATTTAAAGGTTTAAATATTTTATTAAAAAATTCAAAACAATTTGTATAATTAAATTAAATTTAATTAATTTCATAAATATTGTTTTATTGAAATTCGTTAAATTTTCTGTATTACATATGTAAATACATATATGCGGAATAAAAATAAACTTTAAAATAATATCTGATACAAGTTAGAGGAATCAGTTTTAGGCAATGTTTTTTATTATTAATTTTGTTTTAATAATTGTTTTAAAATACATATAAACATCGAATTAATAGTGAATTGAAAACTAATTTTATTTATTAAAAAATAATTTTTTTTTTTTTAAAGCATATGACTTTTATAGCGGTATTATTAGAAGATTTATAGTTATCAAATAAGTTATGTTCAAAACTTTTTTTTTAAAATTGAACAAAAAATGCCAATAAAATTCAATTATTTTCATCAATAATATTATAGATATACAAAAATACAATGTAATTTTCCGAGACCACAACAATATAACAACGATCGATAAATTTCATATTTTTTCTTCGTATCTATTAAATCATCGTTCAGATTAATAAAATGAGGAAGGAGGTGGCGGATTCATGTTTAAATGATATTAGAGCAGTATCAATATTACAGGTGTACCTTTCGATCTTCTCGTTAATAGCGCACGCGTGTACGTCAGTTATATACAACGTTTACTTGGCCGCATGTATTGGCACCAGCATCGGCGTTAACCGAGGTGCGTTAATGTATATGTTCGTACGATCGGCGACAAGCGACTCGCAAAGTGCGCGAAGTCAGTCGAAGAAAGAGCAGAAAGCGAGAGCGTGTATTTTATTACGCGCTATAAAGTAATGGGTTAGAACAGACTAGCGTGAACGATATCAGGATTTCAGAGATCATGAAGCGTTTTTTATTTCCCGCAACCGAAAAACTCGCCGCTGCGGCGATGGCTCATTAGGTCTTGACGTTTATTTAACGATCGCTTGTACAGATGTAGCGGGAAACTTTATTTTATTATTTTTTTTTAAATGCCGTCTGTGAATTGATTCGAATAAAAAACGTCGCTTCGATATAAAGATTATTAGCTTTCAAATTTTATAAAATATCGATTATTCCGTAAGTCTCTCATCCGCGAGCATTTGACAATAATCGAAATTATCCATCCAAATAAATGCTTAATAAAACAATTAAATTGATTGTTAAAATAATAAATTTTTTCTAATTATATTTTTCAATAATTAAATTAAACGAAAAATTAATTTAACTGAATCTAACGTTATAATAAAAACATTCCGTTATATTGTCGACGGCCTTTAGTTACGATTCGTTCCGTAATGAAAAGTATCGTAACAACGGACTGAGTTACGGGAGAGCAGAAGATAGAATAAGCGGCTGCACACCACATGGACGCGAGAGCACAGCTTTTCTCTCGCTGTTGCTCGAATACAAACTTCGAGTATGAAAAAAAAAACAAATAGCAACAGCGGGCAAGTTTTTACACAGCGAGCAAAAAATAATTTCGGAGTGTATATATCTTGAAGTCACGTTTCTTGAACAAGAGAACAGTTGGTCTAGGGTTGAAATTCTTTTATAAACAAATAGGAAAACCTCGTGCCTAACGAGAATAAGGTAACATGAGAGAGCATAGGACATTCAAGCTGCAGCTCGATCTTACTCTACAGCTTGGTAATAAATAATTATTTGCGAATTAATAAGGAATCTTTGAGAATCGGTGATAATTTTTGGCGCAATATTATATAACCGGTGCATTGAAATAAAAAATATTTACATGTGACCACATTTAATATACGAGCACCCAAACATTTTGAAATCGGGTTTTAATATATATTTCAAACCAGGAGAGTATAAAGAAATATATCGTAAACAAAATTTGTATCCTCTTTGTTTTGCATTTAAATCGCAAAATAACGAGTGCAGGTACATTTGAATAAAATAATTTAAAATTTATAATAAAAAATAATTGATAATTCAAGTGTTAGTTTGACAATTAGTTTTTTTTATAGCATTAGAATTGATGTAAAATTAACATAATTATTTATGGATTAAGAATGTAATACGTAATGTACGCACAGTAACGGCGATTAAATTCAGTTACCATTCGTAATCTTTATTATTGCTAATAAAAGCGTTAAAGTATAATTGAACGCTAAATTCATTTGAAAAGTTATTAAGTGGTAAGAGATAACAAATTTTTCTAATTGTAATTCATAAAAAAAGTTTGTAAAGATAGAGGAAGTTATACAAGTATACGCGTGATTTAAAATTCTTCAATATTTAAAGTCTTCAAAAACTTTGTTTTAAAAGTTCAAAAAAAAAAATAGAACTGCAGGAGATGAAAAAATGAAGAGAAATCTCGTAGCAAATATTAAAAATAATAAAATTTAGGCTCAATCTCTTAGGGTTATACGGTGCTCAAAGTAACGCCATTAAGTTTGCCATGGCCCAGGAAAGCAGAAAAGGCAGCGAAGCACCATTGCGCGACAGCGAAGCGAACGTGCCGTGACACCTTGGCGTAATCGGCAATTTGTGGGCGGAGTCCCGGGCGTCTCGAAAGCATAAGAGTCGAGCCCATTCGGCCTACCGATATGCCGATGGAGTGAGCGTAACTTGCTGAGCGATATGTTAACCTGGTAGCTATCGCGACATGTTGTATTAAAAAAAAACTAAGTTTAATAGAATTTTTCCGACAACGCGTGGATTCGACAATGTTGACTTTTTTATGTCTTATGAATTCAGGTACAAGGAGTCGTGATTTTTTTTTTTTTTTTTTTAAATATATTTCATTCAAAACGTTTATTTAAAATGACGTTTCAGTGGTTACTTTTTTCAACTCTTTGCTTCATTTTCTTTTGTTTTTGTTTTTTTGTTTTTATATATAATTAAACTTCGAAAAATGCTTCATTTAACATTCGGCTAAGGATTGCAGCGAGATCAAAGGAGAACGTGGGATATCAGCGAGCACGGATAAGTGAAAAAACTTTCGAGCAATCCGTCGATAATCGAAGAAAAATCGTCGCGCCATCCCCTTTGCTAACGAGGGTGCCATCTTGTTTTTGACTCTCACGGAATCCTCATGGAATCTTACGATCACGTTTCCAAGGACCAAAATCACGAGCGTAATCGTTCGGTAGGTGGGACAATAACCATTTTTTGTTTACAGATATTGGATAAGTGACAGCGAAGGATAACAGGGAGGCATGAGTCGTCGAGAGGGATATCCGTTGCCTCCACGCGCACTCTACTCTCACAGGCGATCGCGCGTTCGACGCGGCACGTCCGAGCCGCGCGACTCGCCGTGCCCTTTATCGTCCTCCTCTTCCTTCTCCTTTCTCGCTCTCTCTGGCTCGCGTTTCGTCTTACGCGTCGTCCCATTGCGGGCGCATAAAGGACATAGATAATGCAAAGGTCGGTCGATTCCTCGAAAGACATGCACACGGAGCTAGCGATAGCGCACGATAGCCGTACGGCACGAAGCGAATCTCCGGCATAATTAGGGTGGAACAATAGAGAACGAGAATTTTGACCAGGGTCGCATCACGGGTAGGAGGTCGAGGCGTGGGAGGCCTCGAAAGGAGAAAGACGGAGAACGCGCCACGCCACCGACGCTGCCAACTTGGCGTTTCCCTCGCTCTCTCTCTCTCTCTCTCTCTATATATATATATATATTTCTCTCGCTCTTTCTCTGCTTGCGGTTGCGCGCGCGCTTTCGCTCGCTGGCCAATGGTTGACTAGCGCCGCCGTGCACACGTGCAACACGCTCTCTCTCTCTCTCTCTCTCTCTCTCTCTCTCTCTCTCTCTCTTTCTCGAACTGCATTGAGACACATAATCTGTTACTTACAACCTAAGAGAGCGGGAGAAAGAGGGATGGAGCTGACGCTAAAGATGTACCAAATTAAAGCGTATACGTGCGACTTCGACGAGGAGCTTTACTATGGCTTCGTAAACGCGTTCGAGCTTAGACGCTTTTGAAAGAGATGCTTGTTCGATTAAATGAATGGCGGTGTGTGAACGAGGAGTGTTTAAAATTAGAATTTTCGGGCTTGTCAATGGAATGGACTTTAATGTTTGTTTTAAAATGTCGATCAGGATTTTAAAATTTAATTGAAGATAAATTTTTTTTTAAGAGAGAAAAATAAACTTATGCGATGTATTAAGTTACATCGATTGCAAGATGAATTTATACTTTTTCGTCGTAAAACCGTTTTTTAAATGTTTTACGTAATAAATTTATTGAATTTAGACAATGAAAACTTTAATTAAATTTTCATGTTACTGGTGCATTGATAATTTATTTGTAAATTTAAAAGATTATTATTAAAATATTACAATTAAATATAATTAATGATTATAAAATAAATATATATTATATATTTTTAAAAAATTGTTAGCATATTTGCAGGCGAATGGGTTTAATATGTTTTTTACTCATATGAAACTGTCGAGGCGATTTCATGCTCGGGCGTTTTAGCATAGACAATGATGATTTTGTCATGAAAATATTTTTGTAAGCATTACCTTCAATGTTTCAGCCTTTAGCGCTACAATGAACGAAATACGATTAGATATTGCAAAAGAGAGAATCAAGTTGAAATTCGAATTTTCGAAAATTTATTAAAATTTTATTCAAATATTTGAATAAATTAAATTAAATTTTTCAAAAATATATCGGGAGTGCGATAATGATTTTTGATGTTTTGTCAATCGAAATTTTTTTTAACTTGACTTACGCATTTAAAAGGCATACACTTTTACAAACGATCTAATGTTTTACCATACATGACTGAAAACTTTGTTTTACTACAAAGAGATCATTATAGAATGTAACAAAATTGTAGAGTTAAAAAAAAAACATTTATATTAAAACAAAACAAATTTTACAAAAGCAATTGATTACTATATTTTACATGCTATCAAAACTACTTTGTCAATTTAATGTTGAAAATAAAAATTTGATGAAAATGTAAAATTTGGTAAATATAAAAGTTAATAACTTAAGTAAAAATTAATATTTATTTTATTAATGATTGTTGTACATTATTGTTTACATAATTTTTATTCAAATTTTATTAAAATTTCGAATAAAATTTCAAATCCATTAATAAGAAAGAGTTTAGCGAGCGCGAGACGATAATATAAGAATTTCAAAGCGATAAAACCGTTGGGCTATATATATATACGCGGGAAAGAAAACGAGAGTACAGCTGACGTAGACGCAACCGTGCGCAAAGCGACAAAGTCGAAGGACCCGAGGGGTCGCGTGCGTGGCGTTACCAAGGCAACAGCCCGCGCGAGCGGTGTGCGCGCCAAGGGCCCGATAGGACGCGCACCGGCGCTAGACAGAACGGGACACCATGCTCGTCGCGACAACGGCAGCTAAAATTCGCGCTCTCCTCGGCTGGATTGGCCATATCCCCGTCGTCGTCGGGGACTCGCGATGCGTGCGACGCGTATCGGAGACGTCGTTTGAGCGAGCGAGCGCTCGCGAGTCCTCGAGATTACGCGTAGAACGTCACGCACCGGCGGACGGGCGTAGGTTATCGGGGAAGCATGATCTGCGTGCGCTCCTGCGTGTATCTACGTGTACGCGCGCGTGTGGGCTCTACGTGCATGCATTCCTTTTCCGGCGAGAGCAGCCACGCGCGCGCTCTCTGACTGCGCTCCAATTCTGCACGGGACGCATAAACACCGTTCTCCTATAACGATGTTTTTTTTCACTCTGTGTCTCCCGTTGCTATTTCTTTTTCGCGCTTCTTTACGTATCCTCGCTTTTTATTTATTTTTTTTTTTTTGGTAGAATACATTTGTTTCGTCTTGCGTATATTTAGAATGTTTTCGACATTGTGTCGTATTTACGCTGCTCGAATTTTCAAGTTATATATTTTAATATTTTTAATTTTATTTTATATATTTTTTTATTGTAGACGGTTGAGCATTTGAAAACATATATATATAATTTATCAAAGCCACAAAAATTTCAATTGAAATCTTATATGAATAATTTTTAAGAGAAATACTTTTTTTTGATAAATATTAATTTATTAAATTTTTTTATAATCAGTGAATGAAATTTAATCAATATTGTTTACTACTCATTTATAATCATTTATAAAATATACTACTTATAATCATTTATAAGATTAATCGTTATGAATTTAATCCCATGACATGCGAATAAAACGCGCGTTGACGCGTCCGTAGAATACCATTTGAGAGGGGGAAAGCATCTTCGACTGTCTAAAAAAAAGCAGCATCGATGCAGGGCCGAAACAGATAATCCAATAATATTATACTGCCCGGTATTCGCCGAAGATATTTCTTAACGTCTCGGAGACGTCAAAGTCTACCATGGCACATGGAATACACGACGTCTCAGAGACGTCATTGTATATCAAGGGGTTAATGATTAGTTAGTAGATTTTAAAAAAGATAAACGTCCGCGGAGAAAGCGATATAAATAAGCGTCATCTTACGGTCGAAGAGAGAATGTACACACAAGTATACGACCAATACAAGCACGCAAAGACTACGCGTGTCATACACATTACGACGTCACGTCGACACACGCGTTACTAGGATTTCATGTCCTGGACGTATCCTCAAGCTCGTTTTGGCGCGTACACGCATTTTCGTACGCGTTCTACCAAGTGGATCGCATGTAATATACATGTATACAAAACCGCTTTTGTTTAAGTTTTAAATGTAATGCGTATACGCTTATATGTCATAACGCAGACATTTTATAAGGTTTATGAAAAATTTTATTTATTTTTAATATTTACGTAAAATTTGTTTCTTAAATCTAAAGTCTATTATAGTTTAATGATTAAATAATGTTAAAAATTATTAACAAATAATGTAGACAGTTAAAAGAGGCATGACAACAACCGATTACAAATCTATTTTAGTTAAATATTGTAGCTTATTTGTTACATATGACAATTATTTTATTCAAAACATTTCTTTATTTTTAACGACTTGTACGTATATTATTTTAAAACATCAATATTATTTCTTTAAAGAATCTAATACGATAAGATAATTTGTATTAATTATTTATATTATTTTATATTTTATTTACTGTTATTTTAATTAAATCGTTTCGAAAATTGTTTAAAATTGCACGTAAGATAAACATAATAAAAACTCTAAAATAATTAATATTTGATAAAGTGAAATAATAAATTTAAAACTCACAATGTGATAACATTTTCCAGATAACATTTTTTGTTTTTAACAATCATAGAATCAAGTGGCGCGGGAGCGCCACGAAGACGAGTTTGAGAAGCAGACGACGCTTCGGCGACCGTGACATTTACTTCTATATTGGTTTTTCAAATTTTTAATATGAAAAAGTAATAACTTATCATCATATAAATTAATAATAAATTTATAGAATATAAAAATATTAATTATTATGCAAAATTAAAGTCAATATTTCCTACATATTTAAATAATTAATAATTACTTAAACAATATATGTATTATTCTTTCAATATTTATGTAATAATCAATAAGAAACGAGTTAAAACAATTATTTAAAAAAGTAAATCATTTTTAACCTTTAATAACTATTTAAAGATAGAATCGAGATAAAATTCCACGTAGCATTCTCCCGTTTTTCGTATTTCAAAATTTGGCGCGCTTTAATAAACCAGCGAATCGTGCGAGCTCAACGCGATAATGCTTACAAATACACGCATGTACATGAACAAGAGAATCTTCACCGTCGGCGTAAATAAAAATATGTTGATTTACTTATTTTATTAGTTGTATTATGCATATAACGACATGCTCGGATAACGTTGGTGGCTCATATGTGAAACGCGTTGAATAAAGAAAAAACATGTAAGCCAACAGGAGAACAGCCGATGCGAAGGGGCCTTCGCTCTTCCCGCGCTTGGAAAAAGTTGTCCTTCTTCGTCTGCATCTCTCTCTCTATACATATATATGTATACACCGTACGTCGACCTCTGTCTCATCCCTTAAAAAATTGTGGATTCATTGTAACATTTCTTGTGCCAATCGATGAGGGATTTTTGTTACTAATTCGGCGCTTCGTTTTCGGTTTACACGACGTTACGTGCAATTGCAAATGCTTATAAAATTATCTTTTATTGCTATATTATTAATAATTGCTTGTTTTAAATACTATATTTTTTTAAATTTTTATATGCATTTATGAACAATAATAATTTTTTTAATATTGAATAAATAAATTAATGAAAATTCTATAATTTAATTGTTGAAACAATTAAAAAATCGCGAAAAAAAAATTTTAATGTATATTTTTTCTTTTAAAAATTTTAGCATAATTTTTAATATTATTGAAGTTATTTTTTTATTTGTGAAAAATAATACTACAAATGCATTATTAAAATAATTTTAATCTAATTAAAAACATTAATATATAAATATGCTTTTTCACTTAAGCAAACGTGTTTGTTAAATGATGATTTTTTTTTTCATAAAACAATAAATTTTATATAAAATAAATGATATAAACGGTATTTTTAATTAATCCTAAATAAACAATTGAATTTTTTAAACTATTTAAAAAAAGTTTAACAACGATCTATATTTTATTTATACATATTTTATTGTGAATATTTATTATTTAAAATAATAACTAATGAAAAATAATTCGTAAATTCTAACATAATTTCATGTAAATATAATGCAAACAAAAGTTAAATAGAAGCGTTGCAACGTAAAAATTGAAGTGATCGAAACGAATCCAAATTCGTTGATCAGCCGTCGCATTGAGAATTAGTTTCTACTTACACGAGAAATCAGCGTACAAGGCAATCATCTCGGGCAATGTGCAACTCTTTGCTCTTCGCGCTATACGTTTTCGTCTAACTCGCTGTTAGCATATATATATATGCATTGACGATATTAGAATATTTTCTGTTGCAATAGTTTTCTCGGCATTATTTCATATAAATGCATTAATGAAATCGATAATATTCGTAAGGGTAAAAAAAAAAAAAACTAAAATATTTAATTTCAAAAAATTTAATATTAAAATTAAAATTTTAAAAAACTATGAACGATAAAGTCATTAAATTTCATACGAGAAATACGTCGATAGATGTGACGCTCGGCGACATAACACATTCAAATCACTCGGATTCGAGGGTATTCGCGCGCGTTTGAAAACGCGAAAGCGCGAGCGCGCGCCTCGTCGTGCTAACAGGAGACTATGAGACTCGAGCGACTAATCTAGAACTATTACACGAGTCCGCGCTCGCGCGCGTCCAGAGATTAGCCTTGGAATTATTTTTAATGGTAACGTGTAATATTTTAGTTCCGTGTTTTAAGCGCGGCACTTAAGATAAATGGATGAAAAACAATATGATTTGAATATTTTATTGTGTAGTTTTTTCTTTCGGATATTAAAAATTTATTAATTATAAATTTATAGAAAAGAATTGTATACGTTCTATATGATTATCGCGGTGGTGGTCCATCTTTTGTTTTCGTATAGTTTAACCAACTTTTTTATAAAAAAATTATGCTTTTCTAAATTTAAACAATTTTTTTTTTATAAAAAATACATTGATATGTTTAGGTTAAAAATAATATAAACAAATAGATATTAATCGCATCGATGTACTTTTCAACGTAAATTTATTTAATTTTATAGATTTTCAAAACGATTATTTAAATATTATAAATATTCGTATCAGCGAAATAGTTTCAAAGTAAAAAAAGTGTCTTGATTATTCTAATCGCACTAAATCAAATGTAAATTGTACGATGTAAAAAAAGGCAATAAAAGAGATAAGAACAATCGAATAAACAAAACAAAAAAAAAAAAAAAAAAAAAACCAAAATTTTTATAATGTTCGCCATTAAAAAGGTAACAAATCGACAAATAATATTTAAATTTCTTCGATGGCTTAGGAAAAAAAAAAAAAGATACATAATACAAAGCTCGTGCCTAAAAAAGGAAAAAGATCGTGCGGCCCGCGTGGCCGTATATTAACCTAATCGCTTCTAAACATCTGCTTCTCACCGCAGGCAAGTTCGCGGGCTCGATTATACCTCCGATATGCGGCAAACGAGCGAGTCTACGTGCGGGTTGTTGGTAAAACGCTGTTTAGAAGTAGTCGGAGAGCAGCCGAACCGAGGAGGTAGCGCGTTGAGCTAAGCGCGTTTAGGATAGCTCTCGTTCTCTCTTTCTCTCTCTCTCTCTTCTACCGGAGAATGACTCTAAGCGTTGGACTAAGAGCGGGAGAATACACGAGCGTGCGAGTGGAGCAAAAGCAAAAGAGAGAGAAAGAGAGAAAGAGAGAGAGAGAGAGAGGAGGTAAACCGGCTCGATCTATACCTGCCGCGTGTTCTCGCCGATCTCTCTCACTCTCTCTCGTTCTCTCTTCTTTTCTTCGTACATCTATCCCACTTCCTCTCTGCGGTCGGCTTTTCCTATTGCTACTAAGAGAGCAGGGAGAGAGAGTCGTGCTCTCGTGTCGCTCTCGGGCTAGTGATGATAGCTAGCCGATCGCTCATGCCGGCCGTGTGCAGGATAGTTGCGCGAACATAGTTGTATAGGTGCAACTTTCATCTCCGCGCGACTCGTCGATATATATATACGTGTACGCGTACGTGCGGCTAGACTGTGTAGTCGACGAGTGAACTGCACTTTCATTCGAGCGAAGGTCAAGTTGAGCATCTGGTTTTTTTAACAATGAGTATTAGAATATGAAAATTTATAGTTGATTCTTGATACGAGTTTTATATTTTATTGTTTTATATTTTCAAGGAAATTCGATAAATCAAGGCTATAAAATTTTTTTTTACTTTATCTAGTAATTGCGCATACAGCTTTAAATTATCTAGCTTAATTATCATTGCTTAACAACTTATAAAACAGATAAATTTATACTTTTTTTATAAAAATATATATATATTACATTTGAAAGTAAATTGAAAATGCGGTTTTAATAAAATTTTATACAAATTTATAAAAATTCAAATTTTTTAATAATAACAATACTTTCTTCAATACCGATTTACCAGACAAAAAATCATAATTTACTACTTTATTCATGTTTACAGCGAAACGTTTAATATACGTATATTTATATTTTAATATTTAAATTAATTAATTTACCCTTTAAACTCTAATAATTATAAAATATTATTTTAATAAATGTTTCTTTTAAATTAAACAGGCACAAAATAAAATTAATAGTAAAATGTAATAAAATTATAATATAATAAAAAAAAAAAAAAAGTCCGTTGCTCCTTTTATTCATTTACTTATAGAGTTTGCATAACTACTTTTTATAAAACAATAATTAGAAAAAAAAAAAAAAGATGCGATAAATTTGCAGATAAACATACTTAGATAAATTTGCGAACTTTGCAGACTCAGCTTCAATTAAGCACGTAGAGATTGTAAAAGAGACTTACGATCCAAAACCATCGGTGTATGAAATTCATGACTTTCCCAAAGTTTTCTCAAAATTTATTTTACGTCCATCGATATACATTAGGCATTTTAAATGACATCTCAACTACATATTTTGAAACGAAAAATTTCAATTTTTATGATATTTTTCTATTTATCGATTAAAAGCACTAAAACTTTAACACTATAAAAAATATTTATAATATTTTTTAATTGACTAAATAATAAAGTATAATGAATCTGCGCTAAAATCGTTCTAACTGTCGATGCGAAAAAGATTTTAATGAATAATTTTGAAAATATTTTAAAATTAATATAATTCATGTGATAGAGGAAAAAGCCAAGTAAGATACCAAAAATTCATCGATATTGTATTTGATAAAAATTAAACTTTAACACTTGGGAAATCATTTGGAACATCATATCATAATTAATACCATTGTTTAATTATGATAATTTTTCAGACTAATATATTTGTCTAAACTTTTCTGGTATTTCCCACATACACACAAAAGTAGATGGATTTTAATGATCGTACAGTCGTGCACGACCTTGGATATCAGTTCGCGTCGTTTATTTTGGATAACATTATATTTCGGCCTTTAAAATATTTGCTCAAAAAATTAAAAATACTTTTTATTTATAAGAAAACATTTGAAGAAAAATTTTAAATTTCGTAAAACTTTTTTTACGATGCAATGATAGTAAATCATGGTTTAGTTTATAGTTTTATATGTATAATTATACACAAATAACTTTAAATTATAGCTGTGCAATTTTATGTACTTTATGAATTCTCAATGATTTTATAGACTATTTCAATTATTTATAGATGAACGAAACATTTTAATAGCTTTCTACCATTATTTCTGTGATTAAAAACAGAAATTTTGTATTATACGTATAGCAATTACGACATTCTCTCCACATCGTCGACACAAATATACAATATCATACTAGACATTTTTCTTGATTTTTTTGTATCATTTTATGTATGATAAAATAAGAATAATCTTTTGAAAAATATATTGAATTTCGAAAATATTTTATACTATTACCAGATGACATGACGCTTTATTGAATTCTTACATATATCCTTACATCAATTTCGCTTAATCTTACGCTATTAACTTTAATTTTTATTATTAAAACTAAAATGTCCTCGAGATATTTACAGTGCAAATGTAATAAAATACAAAATTAATTTTATTTTTTGTGGCGTAAAGTTAAATAATATCTATAAAAATGTTTATAAATTATTATCATAACGATCGTGTGATCAATTTCATGGTGAAAATTTTATATCTTTTTAATTCAATAAATAATGTTATATAGTGTTCAATAAATAATGTTAAAATATATAGGCTAAAAGTAAAAAAGTTAAGAAAAAAATAAAAAAAAAAAAATATCAGTTGGAGGCGCCGGGTATCGATCCCGGTACCTCTCGCATGCTAAGCGAGCGCTCTACCATCTGAGCTACGCCCCCTGGATAAGTGTCTATCTTAAAGTATAAATGAGTGTCAAAAAATATCGCGCGCACGCGAGAGCTTTGATTTCTCGTACAGCGAGCACTCGATGACTTTACCGCTCACACAGGCTCGCATAAAACGCAAGGAAGCGCGGAACCTTGACGATTGTCGAAGAGTCATACATGTAAACAACATTTATATGTGTATATAAATGCTTTTGATAAATTTTTATCCGTTTCTGCTGCTCGGATAGATCTTGTATTGCGTTTATATGCTTGTTTTTTTTACACCTGACACACTTTAACTCGACTTAATTTTTTCAAGATTTTCCTTGTTTATCAAAATTTTGATATTTATTTAATGGATTATTTTTTTTTTTTTGTTTAACACTCCAAAGGTATTTAAGCAAATTACAAGATGTAATAAGGTTATAATATTTAACATAAAAGACAATGGGTCTCGAGATAATTTTTGGCTTACGGTTCGGTGTTAGAAAGTTCGCGTTATATATACGAAGAGAGCATTAATGTGAACTATGCGAGAATTAGGAAGAATTAAAACGATGGAGCAACGTATATGTAAAATCATGAAACAGGAGAGCAGTAACAAGTTAAAGCATATTCGTTTGCATTCAAGTGCGAGCAACAATGTATAGACAAAAGAAATACACGCGCATGTACATATACTGTTTATATCATGCTTGGATGAAAATCAAAGTGGAAAAATACATTTTACATTTTAATATTTATTTTTATAAATAATACATTGTATAATGTATTAAATTATGATATGTTTTATTGTTTATAAATCATTTAAAAAAAAAAATAAGTTTTTCAAAGTGAAACATTATAGTTAGTACATATTAATTAAAATAAAAATTTTAAATTTAATATAAAAAACCTGCTAAAAATATTCGATTAAAACTTATTAAAACAGATTAAAATGTATTAGAACTCGTTAAATTTAAATCGGTTCTAATTACAACATTGAAATTGATATAAAAAAATTCATTTGAATAGAATTAAATTTGATACAAATATATGCCTTTGATCTGTTTATCGCTATTCTAGATTCAGTTTTGAATAGTGTCCTATACAAATTCAATACTACATTACGTTAGATTATCAAATTTACAGTTATATTATATCAAGTACAATTAAAGTAAAAAATAAATATAAAAGATGACATAAATAAATTTTATATAATAATAAAGTACCAAGATACGTTTGGCTATACGTTATATTTTTTAAGACGTAAGCGAAAAAGTGTATAAAAGAAAAGCGTATGAATTACAATTTCAATTAAAAGATTTTATTTGCACGATATCGATTGTAAAATAATTATACTTTGTATTTTTTAGTAATCTTTTTTTTTTTTTTTTTCATAGAGAAAAATTAATTTGTTATTTTGTGAATTAAAATACATGTTTCAATTTTAAAATTGTTAGCGCTGAAAGCAAAACTTATAATCAAGTTTTTTCGTCATTAAAAATTGTTTAAAAATTTGTTTACAGTTTCTATCTTTACCATGAAAAGAGAACACTTTTTAACAACAAATAGAACTGCACTTATAGTGAGTGCATCAATCAAAGCTTCAAAAAGGACAACGAGATGTGCTTGGATGTGTGAGAGAGAGAGGGACGGACAGAGAGAGAGAGAGAGAGAACTTTGAGAAACTGCGGGCGCAGCGTACACGTGCGCGCGCGTGTACATGCGTGGGTGAGTAAGTAGGGAAACGCGCAGGAGAGGAGAGCGCGGGAACATTGGCGCACGAACCTCCCGTTTCGTATGGAAGCCTGCTACGCGCGACAGCCTCTTTTCCGATAATTTACCGCTCATTAACGCACTTGTCGCCACTTTCGTTACATCGACCGGAACGTTAAACACCTTTCAAGGTTCGCAAACGCGTTTTTCTTTTTTCTTCTTCTTCCTTTTTTTCTTTTTATTTATTTATTTATTTTTTTTTCTACAGGATGAAAGCGCTCAATTCCCGCGTGTGCGTCGTTAACGTTCGATGAGGGGGCGACCGAATTGATGATTAATTTTTAATAATTTTCCTTTTATTTTTTTCTTTACAAATGGACGAATAATTGAACGAGAATGAAAAGAAGTTTTAATAAGTGTAAAAAGAAAAAAATATAATAGTTTGAATACAATAGACGAATTTATGTATTTTCGATTATCCAGGCTTGTTGATATCAAAAATAAATTGATATCTTTTTTATTTCTAAGGAAATACAAAATGTGGAAACTTGAATAAAACCATTTTGAAATTACTTTAAGGATACACTACACATAAGTTACGAGTTGTTTTAAATTATTTTTATTAATTGTCATAACTTTGAAATATTTCGATTAAATCGTATTCGTATATTTGCGTATGCACATTATTTTCAGAATTATAATAATATAATTTATAATAAGAGTTACAAAATTATCATATACGACAATGTTTTATCAAATTTTTCATGCTTAATTTACGCGTGTAAAAATATTGAAATATTAGTTTCTCATCAAATTATTTATTATTTGAATACTAGTACACTACACTATTATTCGTGCCAATATTGCTTACATAATTTTGTAAATGTATAATTAATTTATATCAACTTTATTTTACTTGACCAAATAATTTCGCATGATGCAATATAACCATTGTTTGACTTTGATCGGATCGGTAATATTGTTGTTATTAGATCGACAATTATTAGCTGACTTAGATGTAACATTTACAAATATAACGTCAACAAGAGGTATAGATATTTATAAAACGTCAGTACGTCAACACCTGTGATGTCTATAACGATAGATTATAAAAATTTTATTTGTAAATTTATAATAATAAATATAACATACTATTTTTGAAGGTGCATACGTGAGGATATTTTCACTATAAACTATATGCGTATTTGATGCAATATGATTATAATATTTCATGTAAGACTTACGGGGCTTGGGATAATATTTTACTTACGCTTCGATGATCAAAACTTTTTATACTTATTCAAATACAAATAATGACAATTTCATAGAGTAGAAAAAATCAATTTATTGAGATTCGTAAAAATAAAATCACAAATAAAATAATAAATAAATTTTAAAAGTATAAACAGCGATTTTTTTTTTTTTTTTTACTAGATAGAAAAAATCTTTCCTTTCAATGTTTTGTATTCTTTGTATAAACAAGAAATTTAATATTATCCATTTCATTATTTTTCGGTAACGTTCCAATCAACTATGGTCTATTTAAGAACTTTTGAAATTTATATCGCTTATTTTAAGAGAAAGGATTTATCGACGATATAATACGACGAAATAATTATTGGAATTAGCAAGTTTATTGAAAATATTTGTAAGAGAAAATTCAACTTCAATTTTAGCAAGAACAATATAAATAATATTTTGTAGTTTATTGGTGAATGAAAAGCTAAATAATCGATAGTCTACACGTGATTTTTCGATGGACTTTTGACTATATAGTTATGTTGGGAATTAATAATTTTTCGATATAAAATAAGGATAAGAGTCTATTCTATTATCGTTATCGAAAAAATCTGTCAATATAACACAAAAGCTTAAAGGGAAAAATGGAGAAACAAAAATTTTGTGACATAATTGAATACGACGTTTACTCATACGTTTAGTACCTCATACGACTACTAAAAATGTAATACATATTGATTATTTATATTTGGTTTTAATTAACACGAACATTCGGTGTGCAATAAAATCAATAAGAACTTCAACGTTTACGTACACATTTAATTGTGCTATTTAGATTTCTTTAATTTCTGTCGGTAATTTATTACGATAAATTACCAAAAATATTTAATTTTATCAAGTAAGTGGAAAAAGTTATTACTCGATACAAAATTAAATTAAAACTTTAAACAAATTATTAAATTTCATTTTAATTTAAACTTGATTTAGTTTAAATTCATTTTTAATGAGAGTTTAAAATAAATCAGAAATTCTAGGCCGTTGACTGACACTTAAGAATTTGAAATAAGATGAATTTCACTTAGTTTGAGAGAGAGAGAGAGAGAGAGAGATATTCTTATGCAAACAAAGATAAATCTCGAATTTTTAGTTATTTTCACCCGTAAATTTAATTTAACACTAATTTAATGCTCAAATTTTAATAGTACTTGTAAATATTTATAAAATTAAATTATCATAAGATAATATAATAAAAATAATGTTTTTGATTTTTAATTATTATTTTTATAAGAATTATAGTACTAAATTTTATCAAAGCTTTCAGTTTATCACGAGTAATGTGCTTTATTTGAGCACTCGAGGAATCCTATTGATGTTCTATCAGTAACGGCATACCCATCGTATCTCTTTCAATTTACTTCACACGACTTGAGAACCTTACCTCATGGTCAATCTTTCACTTTAATAGCTGCAATCGTACACTATATAAAGTACAGAGAACCTGATCCATCTTTAATATCATACAAGAACAGATATACTTTTAATTAACTAAATTACTTAAAGAGAAGAGTAGGTCATGGTATAAGAGGGATAGAGAAAGATAGAAAGATAGACAGAGTGTTTTTTTGATGATCGAATTTCAATTGGTATATCGTTCATTTCATTCTGTACATAAATAACATTAATTTCGTTATTTCGTTATTTTATCAATAACAGTATAGGAATAACAAGAAATAGATTTTGAAATTTGATATAGAGAATAAATAGTGAGTTATTATTATCGCAAACTTTATAAACAGAAACATTTTACATTCCAAACTTTACAATCTAATTATTGTTATCAGCAATAATTCGATTCATTTAATATAATTGAATGTGTTGGTGGAAATTCAAATGATTTATTTATATACATTTAAAAATACAATTTTTCTCAAACGTGACACAAACTTTTCTTTTTAATTTTTTGAGTTTTTAAACAAAAATTTTGTTCTGAAATTCTAAAAAAATTCATTACTACTAATAAGTGCAAAAGCATCGTATAAATTTTTGTAAAGTGTAACTATTTTGGATACTTATTAAAATTTCACAGCATGTAAGTCTTGTATTTACATCTGGAAAGTATTTTATAACGATTAATTACTATATATTATGAGTTTATTAGCAGTTGCTGATTTAATACGCAACGTTTGCTTGAAAAATATATGGTAAGTTTTAAAAATTTTTTTATTCCTATTTTAGATTGATTTTTAACAAAAAAATTTTTTTTTTCTTTTTTTAATTTTTTAGAAAATAACGCATATTGTAATTATATAAATATTAAAATAAATACTTTGTCAAAAGTTTTCATTACCTTTTTTAAACACGTTTTAATGAAAAGCAGTATATGCTTCTATAAAATTATTATTTTTTTACATCAATGTTGTAATAATTACTCTTTAACAGTTATTAATTTATTTTTGTAATCCAAGCTAATAACTATACTCATTAACATTTTGTTAAAAAAAAAAGCTGGATTTCAATTGCAAATAAAAACAATATTTTTAGCAATTAAATACGAAAAATTAAATTTTTTAATTAAAAAATAATGACCATTTTTAATACTACGTCTAATTGTTTACATGAAATAACCTTAATTAACAAATCAATAAATTATTATCGGAGATCACGAACGCAAAATAATATTTAAAATGTAAATCAATACGGTTGAAAACGGAGCTGGCTACAATATATATCCGTAAACAAATTTTCAACAAAGTTTTTTCGAAATATCAAAATCATTGAGTAGAGATGAAAATATCTAGTGTCGCGACGGCCAACCATTCGAATGTAGTCGTTCAACGTGACATTATGGAGAAAGCTTATAAACTTGCGGTGCGTTCTTTGGAAGGTTGGAAGTTGTAAATTTAGAACGCGTGTAATTTTAGGAAACGCGAATAGAGAAATATAGAGAGAGAGAGAGAGAGAGAGTGTGTAAGAGAGAGAGAGAGAGCGCAAAGTTCGCGCACACGCGACAACGACGTTTGACGATAAGTGTTCTAGTTTGGCTGAGATTCTTCGCGATAAAAAAAGCAAAATTCTTCTTTATATTTAGCGCGTCTGACCTTATTCGAGATTTTTACATGACTAGTGTGCGGTAACACTGGGGAAGGAAATCTATTGAAAATTATTTCAATTTAAATTTCTACAAGCACGCAAACTATTTTACATACGTGTTTGTAAATAATTCAAGTTTTCTTTTTTCATAAATCGAACGAACTAAAGAAATATAAAATTTTAAAGACATTTTTTAAGAAATTGAAATTTTTGTTTCACGGAATCAGGTAACTTTGGAGAATCTCAGCGTTGTTCGAAAATAAACAAACAATTTTTCAAATAATGAAATAAATTTTAATAAAATATGACGATATTTTTTTGATTTTTTTTTTTTTTTAATTTTTATCATGAAAAAAAAAAAAAACTATTTTTAAAAATCTAATCAATAAAAAACAATATTTTAAGCATATTATATTTAACATTTATTAGATTAAATAAATTAATTGAAATGCACGATTTACACACGTTGACATAATCAATTTAAAATTTTTATTAAAATTAGATAGCTTACGTAAGAATATGTTCATCGAATAATAATTATTCGTAATTCTGAAACAACTGCAACTATAGAAATAATATTTTAACGAAGCACATATACGGGGCATGAACTATCATTAAAACCACAATTACGGATAAGAGCACGCTATAAAGTAATAATTGAAAAATATATCGGTCACTTCCATATAATCAGATGATAAGGCCGGTGTCAAGATGACGAAATCCATCGGTATCCATTACATTCGTAATCCTGAAAAATAAATTAATCGCGTTTTGAGGACTCAACGACAATATTATTACGAACGAGTCGCCCGATAGCGTAGCTGCGGTGTCGTGCGACCGTTACCGCCGCTGTTGTTACTACTCTTCTATATATGTATATG
This sequence comes from Chalcis sispes, assembly GCA_949987625.1. NCBI lineage: Eukaryota > Metazoa > Arthropoda > Insecta > Hymenoptera > Chalcididae > Chalcis > Chalcis sispes. The sequence goes on from OX465094.1 coordinate 69,198,257, forward strand.
GACTTGATGGCGGCCATTTACCACTTTGCATAAACTGCCTCGTCCATGGCAGCTAGTGAGGATATGACATTGAACTTAACTCGATAATCGCCGTTGCTTACAAGTGCTCTCTCTCTCTCTCTCTTTTACTCTCTCGCTTTATGTAAAAGCAAAGCGATTTAGGAAGAGGCTTTGATAATACGGGTATCGTGTTGTTTGTGTAGCCGGATATAAATAAAATTTATTTATCATATTTCTCAACTTTTTATCATTTATTTTGTCTTACGTATGTCGAGGGTAAAAAATTAATAGCGTTGACTTAACGTTATTAACGGCAAAAAATTTTTGTTCTTTTAAATATGAAATAAATTGGGTTGATTTAATTAGCGTTTAAATCAGTATTAGTAGCTACTCAAACACTAATTAGACTAACGTTCGTGTACATTTTATTTATTATTAAATAGAAAAAATATCATTATATACAAATTTATGCTTTTTATACAAAAAATATTTAATAATCTTTAATGAGTAATTTATAAAATTGTTTGCACCGTTGCTTATGATGTGAAAAATGCGCTTTTCTTTTACTATTATACAAAATAAGATTTAACAGCAGATTAAATAATAAATAAAACGAGATAAGCTAAATGTTATTGTCTACATACACATAAATAAGTAATGACATCTAAATAAGGTAAATTATGTACGAATTCTTGATACGTCATTGACACGGCTGCATAACCAGATCGCATAATTTTATACTTAATTAAAAATCTTAAGTGTGTCGCGCGTCATATTTTTTTATCAACGATAATTTTACCAGTTATATTTTTGTTTGAACTTACGTCGATCGTGTCGATACCAAACAACGCAATTTTTAATTTTGTAAAACAGTATTGAAATATAAAAAAAAAAAAAAAAAACAGCTTTATTTTATAATTAAATGCGCTATTATAATTAAGTTGGTCGCCTGCATTATAAGAAATAATAATAATTTTTTGATTTTTCATTATTTCTTTGTCGCGCGCGATACAAGGCAATCTAATCACCGTCAGCTACGAATCCGCGTAAATAAAAATTATCTATTTTCTTTATAACAAAGCCGCGAAAAATGCTGATAAATTAAAATGTAAGAAAAAAAAAAAAAAAAAAAAAAAAAAAAAAAAAAGAGGTCGTCGCGATATGCGCGAGAACGATTATTAAACGCGCACATATTTACATGTATGTATATGGAATGGTCTAGGCGCAAAAGTATATTATACATACGCTAAGCGCAAGTTCAAAGACCGCGCTCGAGCGTTATCGTCCGCGAATTACTCGCGCCTCGTTGGCAGTTTCGGTGTATCGCGACGTGTGTAATTAACCTCTTAGTCATCTATATACATGGTATATGTACGTGTCTATGCATGTATTCCAATCTTTCGTTTCTCACTTCTATCTATTCGTCGGCTTCTTTCTTTCCTTTTCAACGGCGCTGCTTGTGCAATCCGCAACCGCGTCACAAGGCTTGCGAGATCTGTTTTACGCATTCCATGTCTCGAGATCGACGCGAGTAAAAAAGAGCAGCGACGGATTATTAATTTTCATCTCGAATCTTGTGATAAAAAGTTCATTGGTCTTTTCGTTGTTCGGATTCTTGAACGTTTTTTTTTTTTTTTTTTTTTTTTTTTTTTTCTTTTGTATAGTTTATTAATGTAATTAAGTTTATATTTATTTATTATTTGACATAAATTATAATTCATTTGCTCGCGTTAAAATTAATCTTTCTCAACGTATCTCCGCGCCAATTTTATGAGGAGTAACAAGTGTGTGTTAAGTAATACGTTACGTATTCGCACAAGTATCTGGTTTATTTTCGTTGCGCTTTAATAAATGAAATCGTCAAATATTAGCACCGATATTGTTTATAATTTAAAAGTAAAAAGATTATAATTCAATATTTTTTCATTTTTTTTTTAATATTTAAATTGTAATTTAATGTACATTGTTTTTTCAATTTAATATTAATGGTTATTCGACTTCTAAAATTGTATTTTATTAATATACGTATGAATGTCTTTTAAGCTGAAAATTATACGATTTCAGTATAAATTCGTGATAGGGAAATTGTTTAAAAAGTAGATAAAATGTAAATTAAATTTTAATTTTATTTTTATTAATAATTTATCTAAGATAATGCAATTAAATAATAATATTTGCGCTTGTAATTAGTATGCCATTAAAGCGTATTCAATTATAGCAATATTATTTTAAGGGGCTATACCAGTGTGAAACTTTCAAAAAATCGATTTTTTTTTTTTTTTTTTGTCTTATTCGACAGTTTATACTTTTTAAGAATATCCTGTGAAATTTTCAAGGCCGTATCTCTAATACTTTTCGAATGGCAGCCTTCTAAAGAGCAACAGTTCACAGGTATAAACTGCTCCATCTACCTTTTAAACGTGTTTTTCTCGAAATAACTTTTTTCAAATTTTCTGCCATCGTAACTCAAAGAGCAATTATCCGATTGACTTCAAATTTGAACCGAGTATTCTTAAATATATTTTCTCTACAATGACGCAGGATTTTTTTGATTGGATGGAAATTGACGATTTGGCATTAAAAAAAGCGACCATATTTTTGACCAAAAAAAAAAAAAAACTTTTTTTTTATAACTACGCCATTTTGTTAAATTTTGATATTTTTCAAAAATTCTGCGACATTGTATAGAATATACCTTCTAGTTTAACGACTTTTTTTTTTTTTTTTTTGGTTTCAGCTACTCATTCGGTCGAAATCGTGGCAACAGTGGAGAAACTTTTTTTTTTTGGCGCCTCCGAATACAGCGCATAAGTCGTTCATTTTTCTCAATATTTTTTGATAAAAAAATTATGGAATATAGTTTAAGTATAGCTTGATATGCTCTTATATTTTAAAAATATTTTATAAAGTATTTTTCTTTTAAAAAATGCCCAAAAATCACCAAAATTTTCAGCGTTCACACTGGTATAGCCCCTTAATGAACGAAAAATTTGCTCTTGTAACCTTGATGTATACATCGTTCACGAGAAAGCTAAGCACTTGAAGAAATCGTAACTCTGACCAAGGTGTTTCTTCCAACATAATACTTTCAGTTCTCTTTAAAATCTATACACATCGTGGTTCAAGGTTATTTTTATTCTCATAATTACAAAAAAGAATTAAAAGAATGTATATAAAGTTACTTTTTTTTCACGTCAATTATCATTCTGACTTTATTTTTTATGTAATTTGCGTTGTCTATTTTTATTTTAATTTTATATTTATCGCACTCTACATAAACTATATAATTAAATAATCAATTTTTAAACTATGCCATTGAGGAGTGTAATAATTGCAAATTGTTCAAATATGTCGATGAAATTAAATCGATGTTTTATGTGAAAAAAAAACACTTTATTTTGAATAAATTATAATCTTACATAATAGAGTATCAGATATATTATGTAATTGTTTGTGAAAAAAAATTTTTCTATTTTAAGTCAATTACAATCATACAGAATTTTATTAATTCATTGGAAAATAAATTGTTTGATTCAGAATATTGATCATTTCTCGAAATTGAAGATTGTATTAATAACTGTAACATTCATACTTTTGACTCATTTTCGGAGTAGTTTACGTACGATGTTTAAATATACTTTTGGATTCTCGTTGATGCGTTAGAAAATATTTTTTATTTTTCAAATTGATCATTTATTAGTTTTCATGTTTTGTCTCTGTTTTAATATAGAGATATAATATTAGGCATTATTCAAATATCGCAGTTATGATAATTCATAGCTAGTACTTTAATACTTGGGACGTGGAATAATTCTCGTTAATATAAAGAAATCTTATGTAAAACTACATAAAATCACTGTTTAATCTGGCATATATTTGAATTTTATAACACACTTGTATAAGTAAAATATTTAAAATCGATACATAATAATTTAAACTTGTCTGTGCAATATACGTAAATAACGTAAATATTGAATACGTTCGTTCACACCCAACAAAGGAGAAGTGACGAAAAACTTTTATTTTTAATTCTCAAATCAAGCGAGTATCGTATTAAAAAATAACAAATAACAATAGTCGAGTAATTACGAGTATCAGACTAGTGAGTAAAAAATTAGTCCACGTGGAAAGAATGTACACGTGCGCGAAGATAAGTAATCGTGAATAAGTATGACAGACTCACCTAGCAATAGACAAAAAGTCAAGATAAATCCAAGTGACAGTCGGTCCTTCATTTTTGTTGACAAAATAAACTTGAACAAAATCAAAGCAGTGTACCGATGAAGTACGAGAAAGAGATAACGCGCCTCGAAGTTAACGAGTCAGAAACAGGTGGACGCTTTCTCTCACTAGTAACACACACTCGCTTTATAACTTTTTAATTATTCCGAACACTCTATTATCACTTTTAGCCGATGTTACTTAGCGCTCTCGTATTTTTATTCTCGTATCACGGCGATTTTCTTTGTGTCACGCACTTTGAGATTACTCTGGCCCGTCTTCGACTATCGAGTGAACAATCAGCTGATTCGTTATCTCATTGTTTACACTCGGACTCGATCCGTTATACATTAGAAATCGACCGTGTTTACCTCCGCGACAGGGAACGCGGCAGATCACGGTTTTTTTTTTTTTTTTTTTTTTTTTTTTTTTTTTTTTTTAACCAAAAATTTATGAAAGACTTTCGGTGCGTCAGCAAACAGGACGAACGAGCGACTTTTAACGAGGGCCGCGCTCGAGCATGTTATATACGCACGCGGTTTATCGCAAACGGATCCTCGATATAGCCGTCGCTTGTGTACAGGAAACTAAGCAGCGATTGAGCCGGTGGACGAAGAGAAAAAGAAGAAGAAAAAGGGGAAACGAAAAACTCTACGAGCGCGAGCACACACGAATGTGGATCCCCTTCTTTCGGTGATCTAGTCGCGCCGCCTCCGCGTGCCGCGTCCGTTTAAACTATACCCGCGGCGATGTCCCGGCGATGATCTTCCGGCCCCTTCCAAAACCCCGTCGCCGATCCACCTCCGCTGCTACTGCCGAGCAGAGAGAAAGAGAGAGAGAGAGAGAGAGAGAGAGAGAGAGAGAAAGAGAGAGAGGGACGACGTTCTTCTCGATATTTTTGAACGGAGCTGCGTTTTCAAGCTCTACGGCGCGCCGATTAACGTGACGCGGTGACGGTTTAACCGCGACAATGTTGTTCGAGCGATTTACGGCACCGGTTACGTTTTCGCTTGTCATTTTTAACAACCTGTGCTAAATGAAAATGCGTCCTAGTGTTTATAATTACGAGGTTCGTTCGTTTGTCGCGTTCGGAACAATTAAAACGTCAACGCTTTTTGCACTTGCTTGTTGTTTGTTCTTGCTTACTTATTTGAAGGATCATATAATTTCATCGACATTTAATTAAAAATTATCTAACTCGATTAAATTATAACGCAACAATAAAAAATTTTTATTTTTTTACAAAATTATTAAAATACGATATTATTATTATTATTCATGTGTACAAGATTAATTATTTTATAAAAATTATTTGTGATACTTATTAATTTATTCAATTTACAATTATAAAATGTAATTAAAAAGTTATTCATTATCATCAACAGCGTAGTGAAATAATGAAATATTTAATGTATAAATAAAAAGTTTATATTGTCTGAAAAATTTTCAATAATTTGCTTAAAGTTATTTTAATAAATTAATTTTTTAATCGATATGATTATCTAAAGTTATATTTTAATTATAAGTATATTATTTTTTTAAAATTGTTGGTATAGTTATGAAAAAAATTATTGTGATTATATTATCTTCATGACATACTATACACTCGGTTATAAAGCATTTAACAAATTTCAAGAAATTGAAAAAATAAATAATAAAAATAGAATAATAATATTTTAAAAAACATAATCGAATACATACATTTTACGTCTTGTTTGATTGCATACTAACGCAAATTTATTATTTTATCCACTTAATAAATTTACGTAAGACATTTTAAATTGCTATACTCTTTTATTCTATCTTTATGTAATTCGTTTATTCTGCTTCCACGAATTTTAACGAGCGTTCGGTGTTTTATAGTTGAAAATGAAATGTTGGATTTTAAAGAGCCATAATTTTGAATTGTTTCTTTTGAAGATACTTATATAATGAAGTTATTTGTTATAAATAAGACACATAGTATTACGAATTTACTCGTGAAAAATGTGAACGACGATACAATTATATTTATATTATTTACAAAATTAATATAAATGTTGAGCATTTTATTAAAAAAAATTAAATTTCATAAAAATTTGCAATTGTAAAATTTTGACTTATAAATTATTTCTGTAATATTGTAATTTAATTTCATTATAAAAGTTTTTTTTAACAAAATTTGTATCAAATAAATAATAGTAAGAACATTAATAAACTAAATAACATTTAGGTAAATTGCTCAGTAAATCAAGCACCAATCATAGTATACTTATAAGATAATGTTTTTTCAAATATCATAAAATATTATTCCTTTTTTTTCTCCAAATAATAAACTTTCGCTTAATTATAAAAGATTTTTATCGCTAAATTAACTACTCATAAGAATTTTTTTTTTTTTTGTAATTTCTGATTTGCAGAGCTCCATTATAAAGAATATATGTATATATAAAATTGTTACAGTATTTATTTTTCTATTTAATATCTATGTTTGATTTTATATTTATAACAACCAGTACTTACCATTTCTATACTTACCAATCTTTAATCGTTAAATTTTAAAATAAAATTTTAACGCTCTGACTAAAAAATGTAAAATAATTTATAATTTTGCAATAATAATGTATGCAGCATCGTAAAAAATGTAATGTTATTTAAATTTGAATAAAAATTTTAAGAAAAATTTTTTATATCAGTTTGATTATGTAATTTTGTCAATTCAAACACATGTACAATTGCTGTAAAATAATGCAGTTTTAAGATAATTGCTTAAGAAGGATGATTTTTTTTCATTCTTAATTTTATTCTAATTTTTTTCATTCACATTTCAAATTAAACGTAATAATTAATACCAAAATAAGATTAGAATTTTAAACAAAATTTTTTAATATCTAATTGATAATTGATATAATTTTGTTTTAAATTCTAATAAAATTATAATTATACTACATTTTAAAACCTAATTTTATTAATTAATATTCTAAAAATTGATATATACAAAATAGACTCGATAAAAATTAAATTGTCAATATTAAAAAAGGAACGAATGTTTGATTATACATCATTCATAAATAAAGGATGGTGAAGGATAAAACTTTCGTACAAAGTAATATATTATCAATATTTATTTAATTCACCGATGACAAAGTAGTAATCACATAAAGTTATTCAAGTAACCCAATTATATCACTACAGCGTGTGTGTGTGTGTATGGTATTTACAATTCATCGCTATAACGCTTCTCGCGGGTATCGAACATTGTACTCCGTGACTATTTAACGTGAAATATATTTATATATATATATATATATATATATATATATATATATATATATATATATATATATATATATATCACGTAGCTTGCAAACTCGCGCGAGTAGCGGTTCGATTTAGGTAAAGTCGCGATGCAACAACAGCGATACATCCGAGCAATGATTAATCGCCGTTATCACGAATTTGACTACGTCTTTAAACTCAAGGGTGAATTCACAATGATAATTAAGTGCACCTTACATAACTCCTCTCACGAAAAAAAAGACAAACAAACACTACCCCCTTTTTATTATTATTTTTTTTTCTTTTTAATATTTTACAGCACGAGGCATTTACGTCGAAGATTATAATAAATCACAACGTTGATTGCAAATCCGCCTTTAAATTCTTCTTTTTTTTTTTTTTTTTTTTTTTTGTTTATATTTTATATATCAATTATTTTTTTTTGCTGCGTCATTTATACAGCAGTCGCAATAAAAAAAAAAAAAAAAAAAAAAAAAAAACAAAACTTGTTTTCGAACCCAAAATCCCCCTGGAAAAAATCGTCCAAATCAAATATTCTTCTAGTTAACAATAAATTATTAAATATATCTATTCACATGTGTACGCATAGACTAACGCTATATCATTTCTTTTTATCTTTCTTACTTCAAGACTTCCGTCTTCGTCGTCATCGCACTTTGTATCGAGTATAATATAGGCATTCCATTTTTTATTTTTTCTACAATTAGCAAACGTACTAAGTTTTAGCAAAGCGCTTAATCGATGAATCTTTTTTATAAATTTCCTTTATTCGACAAACGTAAACGTTAATAAATTAATCGATAAACGCTTTATTTTAAAATAATAAGACAAATCGATTGGGCAATGATGTAAAAAATTCTTCTTCGCTTAAAACGTAATCTATCTTCATTTCATTTATCTTTTTCGTTATTTATTTTTTTTTTTATTATTATTTGCGAGTATCATTAAAAATTGAATTATAAAAGAAATACATCAAAATATTAGAGTCACATTTACATTAAACAATGTTATACTCGGAAAAAATACTTAAACGCACGTCGCGATAATTATCGAAGGTGACACACGTCGATAGACAACAGTCGCATCATTCGGCAGGACATAACCGAACGAATTCAAGGAGAAAGGTCAAAGATTCATTATATATCTTTATATCCCGTACCTTGATTCGACTTTCCTCCCCGAGTTTCGCTTCTTAAAAGCTGGATACTATGTTAAAAAAGTAGAGTGTGTATACACATTAAGTAATCTTCTGGCCGTTAACCGTCGATCATTAGCAACATTTAACTGATTGTTACCGGAAGTTAGATTTGACACTGAGCAGTACTGTCTCGCATCACCTTGTATACTTTGTATATTAACCCAATCTGATCCGATCCCTTCGTTCAAACGAGCGATCGTCTCGATCGGGGCTTGATGCAATTTGCTTTTTTAATCGTTCATCGGTCAACTCGAATTCTCAAAAGCAAACAATGCACTCTCAGAATTTTGTCGAATAAATTTTTACGTGTAAATTTCAATATAAAAACTTAATCATTATCGTCGACTTATTGCACTCACAATATTTATTATTTCATGAGTTTAAAATATCTTAGATTACCATTGAGTTTAAATGCGTAAATATCGTTAAAAATTCAAAATGTCTCATAAAAATTGTTTTAGTATAGAAAAATATCACTAATATTGCAATAATCGCTTCAAAAGATAATTGACTATTATTATTATCGTCATCGTTAAAGTTTTTTGAAATTTAACAATAATCGCATCGTTTACTCGTTCGGATATACAATTTTATTTTCAAGAATTCAAGTCAACCGGCATTATAGCAACAAGTTTATGCATAAAATTATTTAAATAAAATTTCATTGCAGCCGCTATACAAAGTATTTATGGTTTAGCTCTCTTTTATTAATTACGCATCTCGCACAGAAAATGACTTTCTTTCAACATTATTATTTTGCCGTATATACAAGTTTATTCTCATTGCGATTTGCTAACGTTAATATCTAAATTATTATTACAGCTACAATAAAACTGACACGCAATTTTTATTTTCCCAGACATGCGCTATCCCAAGCATTCAATGTTTTTCTTGCTTTACTTAATTATTATTAATAATTTTTTTTTTTTTTTAATTTTATTTTTTGTATGTTTTCTTTTATTTTCTTCTCAATGCACACATAGTCATTGTACGTCTGCTTAGAACATTTTTCAAGTTAACCATTATAATATTATTTATATGCGTATCTATGTGTGAGTTTATTTATTTATAAGAACGACGCGTCATCAAGATGCACGAACGTCGAAAAACTTTATATCGAATCGAGTCGCTTGGAAGAGCTTCTCTTTTGCTTTATAAGCTGATCCCTAAAGATACCATGCGTGCGCTTTCTATAATTTTTTTTTCAAGGCGCATCGGATATTTCGTCGTTATCACTTAAATCATTTTTTTTTTTATTTTTTTTTTTTTTAATTTTTTTTTTTTTTATTTTATTTTTTTTTTATTTTTTGTTTTTATAATCTTTTTCTCCATTTTCATTTTTTTTCTCGTCGTTTTACTAGGCTCAGTATACAATATGTATGCTAAAGTGTGCGCTGGCAATATTATAACTCGTGGGAATGTATATGAGAAAAGAAAAGAAAAAAAAAAAAAAAAACAGCGGGACTCGTTGCACAGTCGCGCCCCAGGAGACAAACGAGGAAGACTTTCAGGGGATGATACATCCTCGATGTATCGTCAAGCATTGCCTTGCGTACATTAAATTATTACACTCGCGTTTCGACTGTTCGTTTTTTCTAGATGTAGTCGCAGGCGAGAAGCGCAGCCATTGGTAAACAAAAAAATAAAATGAAGAATTTTGCCTATTTTACTGAAGTATTTTAAAGGTCTTCGTAGTTTTCAAATACATTGTACACAGTGACGCCAGCAATCGTCGTTGCATCCAACATCCAACTTATCGTTATCGCTATTGTTACAATAATCATATTCAATCGAAGCGGCAATTCTCATCGTTTCTTTAAATATTGGAATGTTGATGACGCAGAAATTTGTGAAATAAACGCGGGCGAGTCTCGATAGCGCGAAATGTTTCTCGTCTCTCCTACATGCCGATGCCGCTCGTGACTTTCTCTCTCTCTCTCTCTCTCTCTCTCTCTCTCTCTCTCTCTCTCTCTCTCTCTCTCGAGATTAAGGGTAGAGAACGGATATGAAGAAGAGAGAAAACAAAGGGGAACCGAAACAAATGAGGTCACCGCCGACGAAGATGTCACGTCGACTGCCTCCACGGGTATAGGTGCGTTGCGCGTGTCTCTTTATAGGAGAAAGACGAGTCGAGTGAGTGGGTTAGTAAGCTGGAAGCTTGTTTTTTTCTCTATCATATATTATATATCAAGTGAAAAAAAGAGAACAATCATTCTCTCTCTCTCTTTTACTCTCTCTCTCTCTCTCGCTCTCTCTCTCTCTGTCTGTTTCTTTCTTTCTGTCTGTCTGTCTGCCTGTCTCTCTCTCTCCTCTCTCTTTCTTTCGATTACAGCTTTATATACAAAGGTATTTTGTGGGTCTATAGCTTTAAATGACATTCCTTTTTCACTTTAGCAACAACACACTCGCTTCATAATTATTTTTCGTCCACCCTTTCTTTTATTTGTCTTACTTCACTTATTATAAGATCATTATAATTTCGGATGCAACGCGTCACCGGCTCATTCGCAAATCGTCGTCACCTTCTTTGCTGACACCAGTTTTTGTTATATCTTTATTTATATTTTATCAAACACTCTTCCTATACGCTCTTGTGCTTCGAGTTTTTTCGTTCTCTTGCTTTATCTCCTCATCTCAAGATTGATTATGAAATTAACACTTTACGCAAGGCCGATAATGTATCCAGCGTCAAAATCGACGGATTAATCAAAGAACTGTTATCTTCTTCTTTTTCCTTTGCAAAATGTGCTTTTATTTTTTTAGCCGACCGATGGAATAATGGCTTTGCGTACTCGCTGCCGCCGATGCTGCCAAAGAATATCGTCGTCTAATGCTGATGATATTATGCAGCAAATTGTCCGTTTGAACTTTATAAGGAAGGCGCTGGACGATATAGAGGATTTTTGCCTCTGATCGGCAAAACGTGAGCCTCCGAGTTGAATACCCATTCGTCGAGGCTTATTAGGTCGTCGTCACTGAACAGCAGATACAGATACTGAAAATTTTAGAAAAATTCGTTAATATTTAATTTTGAATAATAAAAAAGATTAATTATTCATTTCAATTTACGAATAAAAGCTTTTCGCTTAATAGGATTTCATGCTGTTTTATTTTACTGACTAGATTTGAGATCAATAAAACTTTTTTAATAATCTTCTTGTGATTAATTTTTACTTTATCAAGATTTATTAAAAATTTTATAATTAATTTTTGAAAATGTTTATTAAGGTAGAGAATATTCTTTTAATATTTAGATTTAAAATAATTGTTAACTTTTACGTTCAAATTACATTAATTCTCAAATTAAATTATACTTTAATCTTATGAAAGATTTTAAAATACAAAATTTCATCTATTGTACAAATACTATATAATATCTTTAAAATGAATAATAAGTGTATTCATTACATTAGCACTGTTAGGCTTAAATTTCATTAGCAAGTATAAATATGTATTAAAAAATTTTTTGAAATCATAATTTTTCTATGAACAATACAATATATAAGTATTTAAACAATTTTAATTAAATTTTTGTTTTAATATTTTAATCATTAAAAGTCTCGATAAAAGAAAACAGTTAAAAAGAGAGTTTACCAATAGCTTGACTTTATCAATGGTTCAACAGAGTAGAAAATGAAATTAAACAGTTATTATTTAATATGTACTTTAAAAAATCTCTCTCTCTTTTTTTTTTTTTTTTTTTGCATTAAAAGATTTTCGAATAAAAAAGATACGAATTTGTTTGAATTTAAAGTAAAAAAGGTGTATAATAAAGCACACACGGTAGTATGTTACTAAATATTAGAGTTTTAATAAAAAGAAAAAAAACTCAATGTATGAAAACTTATAATGTTAAAAAAAAAAAAAAAAAAAAAAAAATGAAAAATAGTTAAAATTTTTATAAGAAATAAGGAGAAGATAATAATTGAGCATAAAAAAGTATACTGATAAAACATTCGAGAGGAAGTGAAAATACATATGTGAATCCGAGGTACCTTGAGCGTTTCGGCAAAGAAATAACTCTGTTGGACATCGTCCTGTACCGAGTCGAGCAGGTAAACGTTGTGTATACCCGTGTAACCTCCAGGAGTACGACAATACGTTTCCAATGCTTGTATCGCATCCCATCCCCATTCCCTGTACTTTGGATCTTTCGTCAGCCGCCACATCACGAAGTACGACTCGAATGTCTGCAAATAAACGTTTTACGTGAGTCCCCCCGTATCACGTACTAAAAGCATTTTCCAAAATAACAATGCGACAATCTATATATGTATATATATCTTGCGACCTTTTTTTATTTTAAAATATTTACAAGTATATATGTGCATCTTCCTGAATTTTACGGAAGGTTTATATTCTATAATTTTTTATTTTTTTTTTTAAATGGAATTACATTTTGTTTATTTTAATAAACTACGTGACAATTTATAAAAATTTGTCATTGTTTATAATTAAGCTAGATGGTAATAAAAGGCTCTAATGAAAAACCAATTTAATTTATCGATTTTGAAATTATTAAAAGCTTTTTAGTCGATCAAATGTACAGAAAAAAATCGTGACATTGTCTTCTAAAAAGTTGTAACAGCTAAAGTTTTATTATGAAGGATTATTGTTATTGAAAAAAAAATTTTCTTTGATATTTGTTAAAAACACTCTTATAGTCTAACGATTGCTTCTTAATTTAAAAAATTTTGAAATTTTGAAATAATTCCGTAATATATTAAATTTATATGAAAAAATAAAACAAATTTTTTATGAAACAGATTAAATTTAAAATAATTTTATCAATTTTTTATTAAATTCATTCGACAATAAGAAAATCTTGCATTTACATTGGACTTTTGAAAAAAAATTAAGTACGAAAATTGAACAAAAGCACGCGCAAGAGAAAAAAAATTACAAGAAAAGAAAAGAAATAACCGAGAAAATGAAAAAAAAAAAAAAACTAAAACGTCGGTACGAAAAATCTAATGTTTTCCCGTTGCGCGCGTTTCGCGGTGAATTGTTATATCGTCGCGGGCGTTGAACGAGGAGAGTAGTAGGAGAAGAAAATTTTAATGAAGGGCTTACCTCCGGCCGCAAGATGTAGTATTTCTCGCTGTTCTTGAGGCTTTTGGCCTCGTTGCCCTCGATGAAGTGGAAAGCTTCGGGGCCGAGTTTCGTCGCGCTGCGGTCGTAGGACTCGTGACAGGTGTTCGTTAGTCCGGCCGCAATGTCCATGTGCTGATTACTCACTTCGTTCTCTTGCGTTTTAGCCCCGAGCGCGAACATCCCACCTAAGAGACAAATCCACCAACGACATTAATTGCGCGGCTTTTTTTTCTCCTTTTTTTACTTTTATTTTTATTTTATTTTTTTTTATTTTTTTTTATTTTTTTTCTTCTTTGCTTTGCTCCCGCTTCCTCTTTTAGTTTTGCGTTTGCCTTTTTTTTTTTCTTTCTTTGAACCGCGACGTGCTAATTTAATAAGCTCGGAAATGGATATACTCATACGGTAAGCTTCGTTATCGAGTTGCTTCGTCAAGATTTTAAATTTACTAATTAATTTTGAACGATGTCATCCGGGTGTAGAATATACGAGTTGCTATTTTACATTATGCGATCAACTTACCGTTAAAAAATTAAAAAATTAGTTTAAAATTTAATTATAGAATTATATATAATTAACCCCGTTTTTAGGTACTACTTAAAATTATAATTAATTTTTTTTTTTTTTTTTTTTTTCAAATGTAATTCATTTTAAATTACAGAAAAAAAAAAAAAAACAATTATATTTTTTGTAAATTATTTTCTTAGTTATTTGCGTTATTTGTCATAATAATATAGTATAAGTATTTTTTTAGTATAATTTAAATATTACAAAAGAAATCAATAACTATTTAATATATCATACATATTTTTAAATTTTCGATTTAAAATTTAAAATAAATGAAAAAAATGAAGCGGTAATTGATATTAAATTATATGCAGTTGAATGAAGAAAAGTAACGTTAATTATCAAAAAAGCAAAATTTAAAAAAAATAACATATATACGCGTTAGATTATTTAATGGGCGATTAAAAATTTCCTCTTCGCAAATGATTTCTCAGCGGGTAGCGCACTCAATTGTAAATTTAATTTCGCCTTGAAATAAAAGAGTCTCTTAATAAACGGGCCGTATATTGTTTTTACCTCGAATAAAGATACCGGCGCACATACACGAATAAACGTTAACGTTCACACGCATACACTCACACGCACATATAGACAGAGAGAGTCCTTAACCTCGGAGCTCGTTCTTTTCAATAAAGAAGAAAAAATATCCGGATAAAGTCGTTGGCGGGAAAAATAATACGGGCCAAGGGAGGCCTAAAAGGACAGTAATACTTCGAACGAGGTCCTGGCGTGCTCATCTATGCGCGCTCTTTTATATACCCGACCGCATGGACTTACATACGGAAAGAAAGATAGAAGGAGAGAAAGAAAGAGAGAGAGAGAGAGAGATGCGTAAGCTCACGAGTTTCCAGAGCAATAATGCAGTCGCTCTTTTTCCCTGTTTTTCTCTCTCTTTTTCTCTTGAACTTCCACCAGTCTGCGAGTATATATATATATATCTGCATCGAGAATATATACACATATATCTGCGGGAGCAAAGAGTACAGGAGTCTCGCTCGCATACGCGAACAAAATTTTATACATACGAGGAAGGTGGAGAAGTGCAAGAGCTTTTACTTACCGGCGAAGCAGGCGAGGTGACCCATCTTGTGCTCGAGTCGTTCGTACTGAAGGTCGGAGACGTAAAGGAGACCGCCGGGAGATCTGATGATCATGTGTTTGACGACCGCGTCCATCGCCTCGTCGTACATCTCGCGTGCCTCGGTGTCCTCTTTACCCGACTGGAGCCACGCCTTCAGCAGATACTCGTAAAAACTGTCGCCGAGAGCACCGAGCGACATGTGATCTGCGAATGAAAATTTTACGATCTTATTACTTTATTTCATGATTTTTACCCTTTACTCAACTTTATGACGAACTTTGACCTTGTTTTATATTATTCAAATTTTTTTTTTTTTTTTTTTTTTTTTTTTTTTTCATTATGTGAAATAAAAATTGATAAAGCCTATATGTCACGCGTTTCACTTATGTTCTTGAATTATCATTTATTAGCGGTGTATTCGTTGAATCGATTATAGTTTATTTATTTTTTTCTATACGTAAAATTGTTTTCCTTGAAACTTGTAGCTAATTTAAAAGTAATCACCTCGGAATTTAATCGACACCGAGAATGATTATCTTCACCTCGAGGAATCATTTAAAAAAAGAAACTTTCAGAGTTTAACAAAGAAGAATGCTTTGAAAAGTATTCTAAATATTTTAAATATATATATAAATAAAAAAAAATAAAAAAAAAAAAAAGGATTTCAAGCGATCATTCCGCAATCTCGTAAATATTCACACAAAAGCAATACATCATAAAGTAAGCGTCTTTAAAGCCTTGGGTGTTATCATTAAAACAACGTTTATCATAAAGCAAATTATAAAAATGGCTTCGGTATCCCCGAAATATTTTTAAAGAAATTAGCCTCGGCCATTGTTTATAACCGCGGAAAAACTCTTAAACGGCTATTCAAAGTTAATCGCATTAAACGGAAGATGAAGTAGTTAAGAGCGCAAGTAAGAAAGTAAAAGAGAGGGAAAGAGTAAGGAGAGAAAAGATAAAAGAGGGAGGGGGAGGGGGTGGCGAGGGAGGTGTATCTGAGGTAAGAAAAAAGATAAAAATCAAGACTAGAATGCAGAAGGGTCTTTTTCTTCAACGAAACCTCCGCCTTGACGATAAATAACAAGCCGATTACCCCGGCAAATTTTTACTGCTAATTTATTCAGCTACCGGATAAATAAAGGCTCTTTTCTAACTCTCCTATCTCATACGCTCCTCTTTTTTCTTTGTCGAGTTATACTTTTACTCTCTTTCTTTTTTTTTTTTTTTTTTTTTTTTTAAAGAATACGAGGAGAAAATAGTTTACATTAAGATAATGTATTTTATACATGTATGCACACATTTATATATTTTTTTATTTATTTAATAATATATGCGTATAAGTTTTTGCAGATAACGGCTTTGTAAACTGCATTGTCTAACGATATTTTGACATTTTATGACAAAATTATAATAAAGTTTCATTACCAATAATTTACGTTTATGTTCTCATTAAAAAATAACATTTTGATAAAAATATGCCGTTCGTGAAAATTTTCATCCTCTGCTAATTTTTATAAAACAATTTATTATTTATAAATAAACGCGTTAAAATATTTAATTTTACGTAAAAAAAAAAAAAAAGAAAAATTGTAAATGATCTTTTTTTGTTTCATTATATTATTTTTTCATTTCACAATATGATGACGGTTACTGTTAAATGCATTTTTCACCGTGCGGTAAAGTTTGCAGCACGCCGTCATAAAAAACTTTCTTGATAAAAAGAACAAAAAAAAAAAAAAAAAAAAAAAAAAAAAAAAAAAAAAAAAAAAAAAAAAAATAGAAATTTTCCCGTAAAAATTATCATCATCCCCTGCTTTTGATTTGCACTTTTCCATCATTTGATCTCGTTTCAGCGCTGTCATATTGACTCGAGCCGCAATGTGTATGCATATGATCCGCTTATATGTATGTGTACATATAGATGTATACATGCGTACATATCGACGTACAATTTGGCGTCTAGTTTCGGACGAATGCCATCGGGGATATGTATATATGTATATATGTATATATGTATGTATGTATGTATGTATGTATGTATGTATGTATGTATGTATATATATGTATGCGCTTATAAAACGCGCGATACACGTCCGTACACGCGCATGATTCCCCGTCTATAGTTTTAATGCCGGTGGCGTACAAGTATATAAATAGACATCCGCGCGCGTAAATGTATATATACAGACGAATTTGAAAAAATGTGGCTGGTACCACCGAGGGCGGTGTAATCGTGCGTTCGATTCCCTCGGGCACTGTCGTCTACTTGCTTGCGTTTCGCACACCGACACATTCTTTCTCGCTCTCCCTCACCCCTTTTTCCATTTTCGACATGCTATACGTTTAAGAGCATGCGTGTATATATATATATATATATATATATATATATATACGTGTTTGAGTGTGTATATTAGTATGTTTGTCTCTGTGTCCCAGCATAGCGCGAATGGCTTTGATCAGCCACGAATGAGAATTAAAGGCTAATAGGTGACAGCTGGAATGACTCACGATTTTTCTCGACTTTTTTTTTGTATTTTTTTTTTTTTTTTTTTTTTTTTTTTTTTTTTTATCTCGTAAAATCGACCGAGCATTGTTCCACTCTGAATTGTTTCCGATTTATAATACAAGTATGGCTCTTTTTCCAATATTGATTCGTCGTACTTTTGACCGTGTTTAATTTTTTAATGAAAAATAATACGTCGCGACAAATGGTAAATTTTCTCGCGTATAATTTTTAAAATTATTTCAAGTAACCCGTTGAAATTGCGAGATATTTTTAATTTATTTGATTATTTGCGTCAATAAATTATGCGATACGCCGCATTTCAGAAAATTAGATTTCCATGCGTACGCTGCGTTATTTTAGAAGTACATTATTCAATTAAGTAAATTTGAAATTAATTATTAAGCGCAATGTAAAAAAAAAGCAAGAAAAATTTATCATACAAAACGGCTGTAATCGATGCAAAATTATTTTACCGAATTATTAATGAAATTTTTGTTGCACTTCCCGAATTATTTAGTCATTTTATGAAGCGTAAATAACAATTATTCATTCAAAAGTTGCATAAATTATATAAAAAATTTAATTTTATAATATCCATGTAAATGTTATTTTATTTGCATAAAGTAAAATACGAGATAATTTTTTTTCACAAAATTAAATTTTTTTATATAAATTATACATCAATGTATTAAAATTTATAATTAATTTTTTATTTGGGTTAAAATTAAAATTTATAAATTAAAAAAAAATCATAACAATAAATTTAGCAACTGATATACGTTACTGTTAAATGTTGAATATTTAATAATTATAGCGTAATTAATTGAAATAAAACTGATCACGATGGTAAAGGTCATAATTGTCATCGTTTTAAAGTTATTAAAATTATTGTGATGAAACGAGGATTGATTTTTTGCTAAGTATACAAGTAAAATAATTCGCAAAACTAAAAGTTTATATAATAAATTGTTATAGAATTTTCAAGCGTGTTAGTAATGCGTAAAATTTAAAATACGTATTACAGATAGAATAGAAACTTTGAATAAATTAAATTTTGATATTTAAAAAATTTTATAGATTAAATATAGAACTTGAAAAATAATTAACATAATAGCCAGAAAGAAAATTAACTTTGACAAAATTTAAGAATATGCTTTAGGGATTCGTTCGATATTTTGAAAATATTCAAGCATCAGATAGAAAGAATTCAAATTAAATTCTTATTTCAATCTACGGCTTGAAAAAATTGGAAAAGATTGGATAGGAGCCAATGTAGATCTTGAAGAAAAAAAAAAAAACGAAAGAATGACTGTCTTTCTGGGTAGGAAGATTCCAATTTAATTTGAATTCTTGGTAATGTATTGCAACCAGCGGAGAAAGTATTATTTTTAAGGATTTATTTCATTGTGACCGAATCCATAGATGTTCAAGATCCGACGGGACATTATTAGTATGAGATGTATTATGTGATATTAAAATGTAATGCGTGCGCTACTGCCTGGATGATGGGTTCAATATCTGAAGAGATATTGAGGTAATCTTGAGAGTTTAACAGATTAAAATTTACCAACAATTCAACTTGTAAAATTTTTTTAATTTTTAATTTTGTAAAATAATGTTATTTTAAAATAAAAGTAAATTTTTGCAATTTGTTGTTTTTCAATTTTTTCTTGAAATGTTATTCAAAACATAAGTATGGTTTATTATATTTCTCTTTGCTACCAGCGATAAAAAGCAGTGAATTTTTTTCAAGTTCTCACTTCCAATATTCTTTCGCGTAGTAATTTGCGTTATTAATTCAAAGCATCGTCTCTCACCTCGTAAACACACACGTCAACTGAGATATAAAAGCGAGAGTGGTAGGAGGCATAAGAAAAGTCAGCTAAGAAACGACAAAAGGGAAGAAAATTCACGAGAGAGAGAGAGAGAGAGCGAGAGCGGCAAAGTTGATCTTACGGCATAATGAATGAGATCGAGTCACGAGGATCAACTGTGGCGTTAAAAGCGTAAATTCGTGAAAAGGTGAAAATCCGCATAAAACTCACACCAAGTAGATTTTTAGCCTCCGTGCCCTCATCCTTTTTCTCTTCTCTTCGCTTTAATTTTCTACCTCCTTCTTCGCGATCTAATTTTACCGAGTTTATCTTGAGCTGCTGCCTGGTTTTCTTTTTTCTTTTTCTCCTCGTGAACCAATTTTTCAATTCGTCGTCAGTTTTGCCGCGCGAGTTCTCTCTCCGATACTTCGTGCTCCTCGAGCTCGCTTTAATGGTGTAATTGATAGCCGGTCGAAAAGTAAGAGAGAAAGATAGATAAGTGAATATGGCTCAAGGAGGGGATAGAAAATCGGTGAAAGGGAATCGACCCGCTAGGTATATAGGTATGTGACGGATTAAAAATCTATTCGCCAAAATTCATCGTCACAGATTTATCGAGCTAAATTGCAGCAATAAGCTGGAAGAATTCTCGGTACAGGAGAAAATATTTGTAAACTGTAACGAGATGATGCACGCAAATTACATGCATCGCGTCTTTTTTTATCAGCAACGCTTATTTTGGTTATGAAAAATAAGCAAACACAAGATTTGACAGTGAAGGGCTAAATAAGACGATAAGAACTTCGCGATAAGAACAAGTAAGTGAATGAGAGAAGGAGAGAGAGAGAGAGAGAGAGAGAGAGAGAGAGAGAGAGAGAGGTGTATGTAAGATCTTTTCAGGTGAGAGGAGTACGAACAAAAATTAAACGCATAGTGTGCAACAGAAGTATGTAAGGCGAATGAGATAAAGACAGAGTGTGAGCTTTATTACTATAATCCAACATCGCTCGTTAGTTCTTCGGGTGAAATGCAAGCGCAGCGTATCTCCGTCTCACCAAGCAAAGCGCTTCTTTTCTTTGGATTCAAGAGGATTATGAGCGAAGGCCACCCAGAGAAGAAGTTTCGCGGCAGATGTGAAAAAGAAGTATGAGATAAAGACGCGCGAGGAGATCGAGAAGGATTGAAAAGATATACGCACGGGAAAAAGGACTTCTTCATTGCCCTCTTTCTCTTCTTTTTCTCTTCTCTCTCTCTCTCTCTCTCTCTTCTTACATTCGTTTTCACATACATATATATATATATATATATATATATATATATATATATATATATATGTTTCTGTTCGTCTTCTTCTTTTTTTTACCTCTTTTCACTGCTGTTAAAGGGGTTAGCCGCGAATGAAGATAGAAATTGAAAAAGCGAAAAGAGTAAGAGATGCATAATTCACGAATTCTTTGCGACGTTACTTTTATTTGCTCTTGTGTGATTAATAATGCTTTTAGTTAGAGACCCTGAATTTTTCATTCGATAAAATTTCTTGTAACGTTAACGTGCTACTTTTATTTCTTACTTCATTTCACTTTCTTTTCCTTCTTTTGCTTAGCTTTAATCGATAACTCTTTTTAAAATGTTTAGTTAACGACCGGACTAACTACTATTTATTTCTTTTTTTTTTTAAAAGTCCAATCTTTTCGGTCTGTACTTTAACAGACAAATAATTAAACATTTTTATAACCATAAAATGTTTCTATCATCATTTTATAAAAATATTTTACGTTTCTTTCGTAATAACGCAAGAAACCATAGTTGTTTAATATTAAAAAATACTCACGTCTTCCCCACTTTCCAGTTTTCGGATGTATATAGTTTGGATACAATCCTTTTGGTTTTTCAAGATTCTTCAAAGTCTTTCTGACGTGCTCGACTTTTGCGCGGAATATGGGATTACCCGTGATGTCGCTCAAGTAAGTGAATTCCATGTGCATTGTTCCGATTTCCGAAAGAATACTGCAGCCGCTACTCGCCCATCCGAAATTTTTACTTACCTGAGATTATTGATAATGATAGCGTTAGTTGGAAAACAATTATCATCATTATTGATATTATTATCGTAAGTGTTTGTTATAATTAATAATTCATGATACAGGATGTGTGTATGAATTTCGTTAATTGTATACAATATTAAAATATAGAATAAAAGATAAATATTAAAATATATTTATTAAAATTTTGATGATTATAGTAGAAACTTAATAATAATTATGCATGATCATGGATAATATTTTATAAAGTTACAAGTAAAGCTAGTAAAAATGAGTTTTTTTTTTTCAAATGTATTCGCGTTAATGGTGTAAATATTTGTTTAACATTTTAATTAATATTTTAACGAATTGTATACCTAAACATATGATTATTATGATTCGTTTGGATATTAAATTAAAGTTCTTCAGATGAAAATGGCGCAATTGTGTGCAATATTTACAAGTTTTAATAAAGCGACACCCTTCCAATATAAATAATGAAGCAAATGAAAGGGCGAAGTAAAGAAAGAAAAGAATAAAAAGAAGAAAATAAAAAAAAAAAAATATAAGAGTTCGTTTCATCTTCGTCAATGTCTTCATTTGCACGATATTCTTTAGGCCAATTAAAACGGAAAGGGAGACTACTTTGAAAGAAGAGAAAAACACAAAAGCAAGTGGATGGAAACTATGCGAAAGTAAGCGCGTAGCAATTTCGCAACTCAATTATGCATTTGCATATTTGCCATCTAATTCGCAGTTGAAGAAACGAGGGTAGAAGATGTAGAGGATGGGATAAAAAGAACGGAGAGGAAAAAATTCCCAAGAATCACCGCTTAAATTCCATTTGCGAGTGTAATATGACGTTGAACACTCAACGGATTTAAACTTCCTGATTTGTTTTGCGGTTGCAGTTTCAATCTTTCATTTTCGTTAAAATATAACGCGATTTTTCACGCTGATCTTTTATCCAGCAACTGGGACAATTGGATTTTCATCTCCATAATAAAGATCTAGAAGCGCACAGTTTTCATCAACAAGCTTTCGAATTACGCGTTTTCTTTTTTATACCGAATTATGTTATGCTCTGCCGTATGAAATGTCCGTACTAAATTCTCGTTTTTATTCTCTTCATTTTTATTCTGCTTTCAAGGACGCGAGTATTTTAAAATATGTCATGCATGCTTTTTGACGCTCTCATATAGAAAATTATATAAATAAGAATATTTACCAAGAAAATGAAAATTTAAAATTGTAATATAAAATTTTAAAGAATTTAAAAAATACGAGATATTTTAGTGCAAATATTACGAAATAATAAATACTGTTTATACTAAAACATTAAAGAGGAATCATAAATGAGGAATCAATTTAAGATTAAAAATAAATTGATGGATTAATTTTTGTAAAATTGTACAAGAGAAAAATAAAATTGCAGTCTAATATTATTTTTTATCTTACGTAGATTACAAAAGTACTTTACGAAAATTAAGTTCTATTGTACGGCTTTTAATTGAAACAAACGTACGCAAAAATAATTCGAAATAGAATAAGCATTTTTAATTTCACACGCGATTACGATTTACATCGCATAAAAAATTACCCTCGCATTCTTTCGTTTTTTAAAAGCAAAAAAACATCGCGTCACAAAAAAAGAAAAAAAAAAAAAAAAGTACAATAATTAACATAATGGAGCAAAGTAAGAAACGGGGAAAACAAGCAAGAAAAAAAAAAAAAAATTATTTACGGTAAATTACTACTAATCTTTTCCATCAACGGAAGTCGGGACTAACGTCCGACAATAAAGCGGCGAAAAGATGGCTAATGCGAATCCACGACGATAATTTCACACCAGTGTCGACGTCAACGGCGTCGGAGGCGGCTTCGGCTTGACTGCATCCCATCGCCGCTGAACCGACATGTACACGCGGACATATACTCTTTCATGCGAAAATTCACACATACACATACACACACACACATACACATACGCAAAAGGGGAGAGAGAGAAAGAGAAAGAGAGGCATTTGTACAAAGGCGCCGATACGCGGGAAAGAGAATTTGGCACAGATGGTGCCAGGTCCCGGTAATTAAAGCCTCTTCGTTGTTCATGCGAAAATGCTGGGAAATAAAGCTTTTCCAAGCCAACTCGCCTCGCTAATTTGGATTTTTGAATATTAATTTAATGTAAGTGTTATCGTAACATTATTTCTGATTATATACGACCGGTTAATTATCTGTTATTATCGATTCACTTTACTATTACTTTTTATATATATATATATATTCAAAACATATTTTATTTTATTTTTGTCGTCATTTTTAAACAAATTCATCCAATACATTACACCGATTATCGATTGTTTTTTTATTAAGTAGAGCTTTATATTTTGAAATGTCCAACCAATGGTACTCGACGAAAAACACCCTCGGCTTTCGATTTCTCAACTTAGGACACATCCACTGTTTTATTTACACACGAGCCCGCGACGCGAGAAAACGAAATAGTAAGTGAAGACGAGGCGCCGTTGCACAACGAAAATCGGTGGTTTCAATATTACGGCACTTCTGGTATGAAATATTTATCGCATCGGGCAATGGCTGCAGACTGGGAAAAGAGAGATCGAAAGACGGGGAGAGGGGGAGGGAAAAGAGAACGGTCGAAGCTCTCGTGTGCTCGCGGAAAAGCTCGAATTGAAAAACCTGATAACGGGTCTAAAGTCTTTTTCATATGTGCAGGCGGGGGAAAGCAAAGCAGTGGACGAGAGAGAGAGAGAAAGAGAGAGAGAGAGAGAGAGAGGAGAGAAATAACGATCGGGCGATTGCGTACAATGACTGGGGCGCTTCTGGCCCACTTCTCGGTTTAATCAACCGGCGCGCGAGCGCGAGCGCGCATTCTGTTGCCGCGTATACACATCGGGCAGAAGTCCCGAGGGACTCTCGATACAACTCTCTTTCTCGCTCGCTTGCTCGCTCGTTTTTTCCCTTTTCTCTCGCACTCTTCGAATTTTTCATTCAAAATAACGCCGAGATACACACGGGGAGCGCTTGGTTTTTCGATTTTTACGCTGTTTGCGCACCGTCGCACTCGATCTCTTGGGATGTCAATGAAACAGTCGCCTTGCACTCCGGACGAGTTACGCGTCGAAAAATCATAAATAAAAATTTCATCGATTTTCTTTTATTTTAATTTTTTTATATTTCTTTTTTTTTTCTCTTTCCATCGAGGACAACAATAATTAATCAGCTTTTCCCTCGGTGTTTTATTTTTGTAAGTTTCTCGCGATCGCGAATTTACCGAGGATAATACTTTGAGTGAATTTACGCTTTAACCAAACTTACTTTTACGCCTTAATATAGTCGAATAAGGAAGTTTTATTTAATATAGAGTAACAGTAATTATGCAGGGGATAAAATTTAACTTTTGTTGTATATAGCTGCCGCAATTTCTGGGTTAATTTTAAAATTTAATTTCAGTCGCCTTACCTACCGAAAGTACGTATTAGGTGATTCGAAGGTACCTTGTTTAATTTGAAAAAATTAATTAGTTAGATCGTTTGAGAAAAGTTTTTATGTGTAATTTACATAACTCGTTAGATCTTTACTCAGGCAATTGCATTTCAAAAAATTAGCACGTCCGACTCTATGATCGAAATGAAAAAAAAAGGTTTTTTTTTTTTTTTTTTTTTTATTATCAACCAAAAAATAAAGAAAATTAATTTATTTAAAAAACTTTAAAATATTATTATCAATTGCATTCAAATTTATATATCTATCTAGCAATAATATCTAATAAGTATTTATAAAGATTTCATAAAACGAAAATATGAAATAACATAGAAGAATCTAAATATTTATCAGCTGGTTGAATAAAGAAAATTTTTAAATAATTTAAAAAAATCATTTATAATGAATTAGGAACAGTAGTCTCAATAAATATTTTATGTGCAACGGTAAAATTTTTGATACTTTAGACGTGAAAAATTTGAATAAATTAAGAGTTATTTAACTGCAACAACGGTTTAATATTTCGTTTGAATAAATTTTTTCGTTTTAAATTTTGTGCTTTCAGTGTAAATTGATAATCATTTATTTAAAAAAAAAAAAAAAAATTCATTTCAAAAGTTTCATTGACACCAGAGAAAAAGACTTTAATGTCCGAAATAAATTACGTAGGGGGCTTTAGATTTCGATTATTTATCAGAAAAATCGCTAAACCCGATCGAAAAACTTTAGTAAATTTTTTTTTTTTTTATATTACGGCGAGTTGTACAGTTTTATTCAAAAGAAGAGACTACATCCCATCTTCCAACGAATGGACTTTTCTCTCGATTATTTTACCCTTTACTTCTCTATACAAACATAATATTATCGCAAATGCCAGTTCAGACTCAATGGAGATAACCGAATTTTCAAACGTTACTCTTATCAGTTACCTTTTTTAAAATTTGTTTCAGTTGATTTCTTTTTTTTAAAAAAAAGGAGGAATTTTCATTTTTTTTCTTGTAATTTTCATCATAACAATAAAATTTGTGTCACTTATCACTGATAACTTTAACGCATTTAAATCCATAAGCATACGAAACTTTGAAAAAAAATTAGAGGTGACAGGTTTTTGGAAGTAAGTACGCCCCTGTTCTTTAATTAAAGCTTTCAATTCAAGAGTTTTTAATTAATAAATGAATTTTAATAAAATTAGAAATTATAATTCAATTTTATAAAACAGTTACTATAATTAAAATTCTGCGATCGACGTATTTTCTTAAAATAAATTTATTTAAATTTTTTAAAGAAATTCTCTAATCTGCCAATTTAAATCTTGGTATTTAACTAACAATGTTATATGTACACCAAATGGATAACATTAACCAACGCGATGTTTTATTTATGATAGTGATTAATAAAAAAACTATCGTCGTCAATCGTGTTCGCCTTGTTGGCCATTTCCGTTGTAGCTCATAACGAATTACGCCTATTACTTCGCTGAAATTGTTTTTAAATTTTTCTTTCTTTCTTTTTTAAGAATACTACAATATAATAATAGCAATCATTGTAACAATTTTGAAAAAATACCTCTAAACAGACAATTAATATAAATTTTAAGTGTCTATTTAAAAAGTTAAAACAAATTTTTAATTTTACTGTGATTTTTTCAAACCAACGATTTTAGTTTCAATTCGCTGCATTTAAGTTTCACATATATTTTTTAACTAAATCCAAAAAAATGTAACTAAAACGTTATTTGAAATATTATTGGAATAAAATTATTTTTTGCGGTATCATGGAGCGAAAAAATTGCGATATTTTAAAACTTCAAATAAACCGAAATAGTTTTAAAGGTGTATTGGTTTAGAGAGATAGAGAGCGTGTGTGAGAGAGAGAGAGAGACAGAGAGGAGAGCCAACAGCGGTAAAAGATATCCGGCAAGTTTATTGTCGCGAAGAAAATGATTATCGTTGCCGGGAGAGCGCGCGAGGTGGAGGAAAGAAAAAGATAGAGGAAAAGAGAAAAAGAGAAAGAGAGTAGAAGGTCCTCGTCGCCTTGGGGAAGATGGGAATTTCATCGACCGAGGTGGCGAGAAATTTTCGGAATTTCGACCACAAGGTATTCCGGGCATCTGCGTCGGTTATCGGAAAATAAATCCGCAGACCTCTGGGCACTTGTGAAATGAGAAATTAATGGCTTCGACAAATAATTGCGACCCGTTCTCTTGCGCGCGCGCGCGCGCGTGTGTGTATAAGCGATTTTAATTTTTTTTTTTTCTCTTTTACTTATGTTATTAATAATATGCAAGTGTACTTTTTTACGAATTTTCTAAAAATACTTTTTTTTTTTCTTTGTTGAGGAGAAAACTGGAATAAAAGCCGATCTTTAAAACGTTTAAAAAATTATTCTTTATCAATTTATTATTTGAATCATTGAATTTATTACATTGTAGCAACTACAAATTTTGTAAAATTTTTATCGATATTTCGTAAAATTGTTAAAGAAAAGAAAAAATATAAATTATCGATGCACATATATATAGAAATTTTACAACGTTTAGCTTGTTTATTCGCAAAGAGTAGCATGTTCAATTTTATCGTAAAATAAAACAAGACATTATTGTTCAAGAAGCCGTGAAATTGAAAGAAAGAGATAAGAATCGAAGCTTTCCATAAAGGCGCGAGCCCGCCATCATCATCCCACCACGTCGGGGGTGGGAAGCGAGTGTATAGGTATAGACAACCAAAGCTGCGGCTTTTTTCCGGTATTTTTTATTTTCTTTTCATTCGAGCAATTGTGCCCATACGAAGACAAACTTGCGCTAAAGTCAACTCGCTCGGGGGAAGAGGAGTATAAGGAGCTAGGAAGATGAGGAGGGGGAGAAATACGAAGAGGAAGAACGGTAGCAGAAGGAGAAGGATCGAGGAGGAAGATAAGGAGGAGGAGAAGGAGGAAGAAGGCGACAGCCGAAGGAGTTTGTCTTTACATTGACGAAAACCGCAAGAGAAACTTGGAAGGTTCAACTCACCCCAGTGTGAAGGTTGATGAGGGAGTGAGGAATTCCGGTTTCCGTTTGAAAAGCTGGTAACATACGCTCACCAAGCTGAGCCGCCTTATCGCGGAACATCACGTCGCCGGTTAAAGCGTAGCAGGCTAGTAGACTTCCCATGAAGCGGATGTTCATCTCGAACAATGAAATTTCGGAATTCTGAAACAAACAATTTGATATGTATACATATAATATGGAACGTTTAATTTATATCGTATACAAATAAACTTAAATTATTACAAAATTTACAAAAATTTTTATTTATTTATTAAATACGTAAACAATATTAAATGTAATTTTAAGAAAAAAAAATTAATTAACACATATACATTGTTTTAACTAATATTATGAAAGTCCAGGTTATTCTCTCGTAAAAAAGAATTTTCGAAAATTCCAGTTTTTAGTTATTGCATTGTTTCATCGTTAGAAATGCAAGCAGATAAATATAAATTTAATTCAAGAAAATTCTTTACCCTAGCTACTAATTACGATATAATTCCATGTAAAGAGTAATTATTAAAACTTCAGAATTTCACATCCTTTACCGCGATAAGCAACAAGTACACGGCGCACAACAACGAGTTTGCATCCAAAATGAAAAAAAAAAAGAAAAATAAAAGAAAAAAAAAAGAAAAAAAAAAAGGAGGGAGACAAACAAAAACAAAAAGAAAGAGGAGAACGGCCGGATGGAAGAGTAAAACAAAGGCGGCGCGATATATACGTGGGAGAACACACTGGCGGTCAACTAGAAAACAGCGGCGAGAGGAGGTCGCCCGAACGGCCGCGCGTCGTATAATTATACCGCGAGGAGCGCTTATAGTTTTCTGCCTGGCGGGCAAACCGCATCGCGGTTCTCGTTCTCGCGCGAACCCAGGTGTACGAAGGAGCTTCCTTCTCCTCTCCCCCTTACCTTCTCATCCTGGCGCGGCTTTGCAGGGACCGTAATATTTCCGGGAGCTTTATATCATCCGCGCCATCGGATAAGCCCCTCGTTCTTTGCCGCGCTTCGTGTCTATACGTTTACATATACATGTATGCATACCGCGTCGCTTTTAATTAGCCGCAACGATGAGCTTTTTGGATAAAACGTCCCCCCCCCCACCCCCCCTCCTTCCCGCTATACTTTCGCGCGTGCAATATAATTATCCTCGCGGAATAATAAGCGCGTCGGACGCGCTTAACGCCGGACTATTATCGCGAACGCCTGTCAAATTTGCCAGTTATACGGCGAAATACCGCATTCTCTCCTTTCCCCATTCCTCCCTTTTTTTTATCGTCATTGTTGCTGTAAATCTAACGTCTTTATTTATATCAGCTGAATAATATTATATGGTTTTCTTTTTCTTTTTTCTTTCTTTCGCTTTATTTGCGCATTTCCGATGTATATAAACTCGTTAAGAGGATGCGATAATATTTGATTTATTTAATTATATTTAAAACAATCGTTTTTCAAAATGATTAATATTATGAAACAACAACAACAACAACAACAACAACAACAACAATAATAATAATAATAAGCGTGATATAAGAATGAAAATCAAATATGAATTATCCACTGAAAAAAAAAATATTATTTCGAAAATAATTCAATGCTGTAGCTGCTCAAAACTTTTTAATTGCACAATCAGAGAAGTATTATCTTTAGCGTATTTGTAATTTTCTGCCGACGTAATTCTATGATATGCATGCGTAAGCATATACACATAGATAGATACAGGAAGAGAGCGAACGAGGATGAGATAAAAGACAGCAGTAGCGCAGGAATACGGTAAACAATCGAACAATTAATTATTCATTGCATGCATAGCTGCGCATCAAACGTCACAGCACTGAATAATGTCGAGTGGAGAGAAAGAGCGAGCGAGCGAGAGAGAGAGAGAGAGAGAGAGAGAGAGAGAGAGAGAGAGAGAGAGTGGAAGCCTGCCTCCGGCCTTGCCTTGTTGCTCATTACGAAAGGGCCGAACAGCAACGTAGAGCGAGAGAGCGTCGTTAATTAATTCACTGGTAATTAAGTTAACAATGCTCCATTCATTATTGCCAAAAGATCCGGCGAACCAGCTAATTTTGTCGAATTTTGCGCGCTGAAGAAAAAATAAATAAATAAAGAAAAAAAAAAAAAGAAAAAAAAAAAAAGGAAAAATAACACATCGCGTATTTCGTATTAAGCACTTAAACGACTCTCTTACGCGTACGCATAGCCGCACGCACAATTCAACTATCCCCCTTCCCCCTCTCCCTTTTCTCTCCCCTTACGATGAATTATCACGATTATTTACGTCGAGTTTTACATTAATCACTTTTTATCACGTATAACTTTTCATTCTCGGGTTTTCATTGTAGCGACTATGCGGATTCGTATTATGCCTCATGAAATTATAATTTTTTATTTTGTTTCCATGTTTTCTTTTTTTTTTTTTTTTTTTTTTTTTTATTTTTTTCAACTAAAAAGTGAAGAGCTTTTAGTTAACCACTCGTGTATTTTCAAAGCTTTTTCACGGATTATGATGGAACATTAACGTAAATGGAAATAGATACGCGCGTAAATCGTAAAATTATAATATTTTTCGAAAATTTTTTATTTATTTCTCTGCGTTGTTTTTATTATTATTATTATTATTTTTTTCTTTCAATTGAAAAATGACAAGCTTTTACTTAACCACTCGTGTATTTTCAAAGCTTTTTTTACCGCTTATAATTGAACATTAAGGTAAATAAAAATAGATACGCGCGTAAATCGCAAAATTTTACCATTCACTTACACGCACAGGCGTAATTAGTTAAAATTATTGAAATACTTTAAACGCCAACTCGAAAATTCCCAACAAATAAACTTCGATAATTATACATACATGTATACGAAACGCAGGTTGGATATGCGCGAAAAAATTTTGAAAACCAATTAAGCTTGCACAAAGACATTCTCATTCAAAGCTCGAAAATTATTATTTTCCCTACACGTTGGAGCATTATATCGTACCGGTAAAGCCATAAAGACGCGCTGCTCGAGATCGACTTTTGCTTTGTTGCGCGAAGAGGAAGAGAGGGAGAAAAAGAAAGAGAAAGAGAAAGAGAGAGAGATGAATTTTCAAGAGATTTGGGCTTTGCAATCTTCGTATCTCGCGTATTGTTTCCACTACTGTTTACACGTATACACATATATGCACACAAACAATAAACGTGTATAGTACGGATGCACGAATATGTGCGCTCTTGTTTCGCGGTATAGGAAGTCATCATCGTCGTCGTCGTCGTCGTCGTCGTTGACGTCGTCGTCTGGGAAATAAAATTACGTGAATCATCGTCATACGTCAACGACATATGCGAGTCTGTTTATAACATACGAGGTGTGAAATATAACACATCGAATGGGACACTCTATCTTCTTTTTTATTTTTCAACAATGACGAAGTATGCGAATGTTGGAGATTATTGTTACTATTGTGTTGTTGTTTATGTATATTCACGTCGTGTTTTTTTATTTTTCTTTTAACGGAAATTTTTATATTTGCTTTATTTAAGAGTTTGTTAGATGAAAAAATAATAGAACAACGTTTATTCGCAACTTTCACCGTTTATTCATATTGAAATTAATAATTGCAATAAGTTGTAACTTTATATTGCTGCGCTCATTTGTGGACATTGCAATAACTCACTTTTGTTTATAATTTCTCTTAATTAAAAAAAAAATAATAATCAACATAAATATTTATGAAAATGTTTCAACGAACTAAATTTTACATTTAAAATAAAAAAGTTTCCTAAAAATATAAATTCGCACATCGAAAGTAAATTTAAACGAAGTAGTT
This sequence comes from Chalcis sispes, assembly GCA_949987625.1. Lineage (NCBI taxonomy): Eukaryota > Metazoa > Arthropoda > Insecta > Hymenoptera > Chalcididae > Chalcis > Chalcis sispes. Next base: position 69,230,379 of record OX465094.1, read on the forward strand.
TAAAATGAAAAAAAAAAAAAACTCCTGTTGCATAATTGAATAACAAAATAATCGAACCATGAAAATAAATGTTATTTTAAGGTAATTTGAATATATTATTTTATAATTTCTTTTTGTTTCAGTTTTATAAATATAACTAGATAATATTTTAGAATAATCAATTTTTGGTGTTTAACATTCACTTTAAAATGAAATTTAATTACGTAGGCGGACGCAATGTAAACATGTAAATTAAATTTTTATAAAATTCGAGCAACGTTGAAATTTTTCAAAATTTTATCGGACATAATAACATTAGCGTAATACGAGGAGCGACGTATTTCATTCATTTACTAATCGAGTCTCGTCTTACAAAAAATTAGCGCCGAGTAAAAAACAAGCTGGAAAGTTCGCTCGCGCCTTCCATTTGTCATCGCGTGAAAACGATTTGTCTCCTCGTTTCTATTCTCGTAATTAAACTTCATACAAACGTTATTAGGCACTTAGTTAATTTCGCATGCTAATTAGTAGGAAGGCTTTACGTGGCTACTGTTGCGCGGGTATATTCATCGTACCTTTCTTTTTTATCCGTCGTGTTCTCTCTCTCTCTCTCTCTCTCTCTCTCTCTCTTACGTTAAAGAAAATACAGCGATATAAAGAAACAGAGATCTTTCATTGAAATGGTAAATTAATATTATCAAATTTATAATGAAAATACATCATCTGCAGAATAATAATGTAATTTATTAATTTAATAATATGCTAGCTAAATACGATACAGTAAAATAAATAAATTTTATTTTCAACTATGAATATATTATTTATTTATAGTTATAATATTGATATATATATAATATACGCGATTAATCAAATAACAATTGATGATTATTGAATTTTAATTTTGTCTTCAAAATGATCTAAATTCATAAGCATTTTTTTCTTTTTACGTGATTTAATAAGCAATTATTAATTATCTTTTAATTAATTAAATATATATTAAACAGTGTATTTGTTAAATTTTAAATATATATTTTAAAAAATGTCTAATTAATTAGGTATTCTCAATCAATATTTCGATAATCAACAAAGTTACAAATAATGAGCAATGATAATTAATTATTGTTTAACTTGAATTTATAATATATATACTATAAAATTTTATTTAATTAAAAAATATTTTTAAAATAATTAATATTTTCTTTCAATTATTTGTAATTCTGTTATCTATAATGTAAGGAATCGAAAAATTATCGTAAAATTTGTAAAAAAATTTATTTGCAATTAATTTATAAAGAAATATCCAAGGAAAATAATAGCCATTCAATAAAATTTAAAGGGATAGCGCGAGTAAACTTTTTATTACTATTTTGTTTTGACGCGCGGACACAAGGTCGCGCGCAAATTCTCGGAACCGCGGCCGAGAAAAATTCTGAGAATCTTTTAAAAGTTCAAATTCATACCTTAAAGCCAGCGCATGAATGAACGAACTTTTAAAGCCGATAAAATGATCTTAATTCATGATTTATTTATATTTTAAATTAAAATATTTGGGGATGGTTTTTTGATAAAATATTTTTATAGAAAGGACAATAGTTTTAGTGGTCTTGTGTATCAATGAAGTTAAAGAATTTTTTACTCAAGATGTATTAAATTTTATTATAGTAAATTGTAAAATAAAATTGATTCGTGTGTGCAAATTTAAATATGAATTTTACTATTTACTGTAATTTTGTATTAATTACTAGCAATATAAAAAATTTTTAGTAGTTTTCCATTCTAGCTTTTTTTTTTTTTTTTTTTTTTTTTTTCGTAAATATTTACGGGTTGAATACTATTTTCGCATTTTTTTTTTACTATAAATTTAATCTTTAAATTTTTACATATATTATTATACTTTACCAACGATGTATATTCAAAATAAATTTTATTATAAATTTTTTACCACCTATGTTTAAAAAAATGTGTGTACAATCGTTTTAAGAAACTAAACTATTGCACATTGGTAAATTAGAAACGATCAATCATGATGAATTAAATAGAAACGTTAAAAAGAGTGATTTTAACTCGAGAATTGCAAATGGAACACGAGTTTCGCGAGTACAGCGTCATCAGTGATGAGGATATAAAACACGGGCAATCGGAGGAGGTAAAGGGCGCGACAGCTAATCTGGAAATTTTCGTATAAGCGATCTTGTACAAGAACTACACGAAGGGGTAAACAAGAGAGAGAAAGAAAGAGAAGAGCGAGGGAGGGGGGAAGAAAGTGCGGTATTGCTGTGGTTGAGCGCACGACACATGCCGGTGACGCATGGAGGGAAGGGATGACTCTTTTGCGGTGCCCGCGACGATGTCATTAAAGCGATAAAGCCCCGGAGCAAACTCTTTGAGAGAAAACAAGAGAGAGAGAGAGAGAGCAAGAGTCGTGTGTGCTCCTGTGTGAGCGTAATTATATACACTTATGAGCGACCCCAAAATCTGAAAGCTCGTTGCAAAGCTTTGCATCGCGATTGCTTTTCAGTATTGTGCCTTTGTTCAGGTGCGCAAGTTCGAATATGTTTTAACGTTGATTGACCAGTTTTTTTCTGTTTAAGCTTATTTTCGTGTCGTATCAATTTAAAATAATGAAGTCTTGATTTACAAATAAACAATCGGTCGAATTGCAATATATTCGTACAATAAACTCTAACTAAATAAGCCATTTAAAATTTCATATTAACAATATAAATAATTTTAAACTAGAGATAAAGCAAAGTTAATCTTTACTTAACGCTTCCTTGAATTTTTTGTAAAATGATATAAAAAAAGGTAAAGAAAGCTTATAAAGCAAAAACTTTCAATCTACGTAGGTACACATAAACAAAGATAAGGAAAATATAAAAAATTAAGAAAAATAATCTGCGATATTTACATAAATGAACGAGAAAAAAATATATAACTGAGAAAGTTTTGTAAAATATAGTGTAAAAGCCGTAGAATATATATATATATAGACATAAGCATAAACGATGCGCCTCGTTTACAAAATGGGCTTGTAAAATTCCGCGTAGAGTAGCGGTTACGATGAAATATCTATTTCTATTTCTCTCTCTCTCTCTTTCTCTCTCTCTTTATTTTATCCCTCCGACGTGTAACCAAAAAGATAATTCTCGAATCATTGCCGAGCGCAACCGTGCAATCGCAACCGACGACGTGCGCCTAAACACGGAATAACGTGTAAAAAGGTAAAACGTATTCGAGACTTATTTTAAAATGTATGTTCTTTCTCGTTTGAAAACCGAGCTTGTGTAATTAGTTCGATTGTTAAACGAAGTCACGTTAGAGATACCCATAAGCTGACATTCGCGTGGTTTTTTTTTAGGTGTCGTTAAATGAACCTTCTCCTTTCTTTCCTTATTTTTTACAACGTCGTTAAGGGAACTTTTTCCTTTACTTATTTTTTATAACGTCGCGTACGGCATCGACGGAACGACAGTTAATCACTCGAAAAGTAGACGAAAGCTTGGCTCATCGACGATTCCCGATTCACGAAGACCAAAGTATAAAACGAACGCTTTACAGAGCGACCTGACCCATATATATATATATATATGCATACACGTATCCTCAACTAGATCGCGATCTCGTAGTTTTCTTTGCGCGATCTTTGCCGAAGGGGTTAAAACAACGTAATCAGCGGTCGTTCGGTGCTTTAACAGCCGCGGCTCCCAGATACATACGAGTATACACTCGCGAGTCAAATTATACATATGTATACCGCATTAGCGCAAACCGCGGCATGTTAACGTCGCGTTTACACTTTACTAATGACAGACTATTGTGAGCGATTAATTGACCTATGCCATTCGCACGTATCGATATGCATATGTGCGGGAGGCGAACGCAAGCTATACTATAATTCCCGAAGGCTTGATGCCCGCGTCAGATTGCGTCGTTGTATATGTTATAGTATGTGTGTTATTGTTAACGTTATACAGGTTTGACGCGCCTATTTGTTAGACGAACGAAACAAAAATTTGATTGCGTAATAAAGCGTTTGCCGAATGAATTTTAGAATATCTTCAACTAGATTTCTATCACGTAGAAATTATTCTCGATTTTGTCCGATTAGTATCAAGTGTACAAATTACAATTTAATTTAAAGTTGAGAAGATAAAAATTATATTTAATCTGCGTAGAAAATTCAATTGACTTTAATTTTCTATTTATATTTTTTTCTCAGGAACTTTATAAATTATCATTTCCGCATCAACAAAAATACGTTGTTTTTATCCTTATTTTTTCCGCGGCATTTATAATCGCATTCTATTTCTATTGATTTAATATCAGTAGCATATATATATCTTTTTTCCCAAGTATACAAAATGACCTTTTTAACCTCTGTGACTTTATTGATTTGATAATATTCGATGATTTATGTAATTCTACGATTTTATATTTTATAAATTTCTTAAATTGGCTGATTATTTTATATTGTTTTGTTTTAAACGTTTATTTACGAATTTAAAATGTATACCGAATTTTATATTTAACTTTTTAAAGTTTAGTTTCAAGACGAACGTTTTAACATTATTTTTAAAACCAACGATTACTTTAACAAACCATCAAACGTAAAATTTTAAAATAAACATCGAGCTGTCTCTGTAGCATTAATCGTGCATCTGTATAGTTTTATCACGGTATTCGCGAATCTTACGAAAAACGTCAAAAATCTATCCCCCGGAATACCGAGTAGAAAAACCCAAAGCATTTTCTTTTGACATATTTTTCACATCGCGCGAAACAATGTGTGAGCGACAGGCGTTCGACAGTTGATTCGAGCACGGAACATCAATCGCGCGCGTTCGTTCGCGTATCCAAAACTGCTTTTTTGCACTCTTTGCGCGTATGCGTAAACGTTCTGATGGAAGGAAGGGCGGGGGGTGGAGGAGGGGAAGGGGATAGAAAGGCAGTATAAATACGCGCGTGATAGGCGCGTATAGGGCGCATCATAAATAGCCGGACGCGCAATCTGGTTCGCCTTGGACGCGCGTACGCGTATGTGTATATACTATATATACGTATATACGGGCGCGACGGGAAAATTGCAAAATATGGCTCAGCTGTTTCACCTGTCGTAATGCCGGCAATTTATCCTAATATACGCGCCTCGATCCCTTCAGTGCATATATACATGCACACACGGGCGCGCGTGCGCGCTTACATACGTACGTACGATAGCGTTCGCCTCGGCGAGAAAGCGGCCAAGATGAACGCGGGAATTCGGATTCCAAACTTCCGGCTCTTATTCTCCTTCTATTTCTCTCTCTCTCTCTCTCTCTCTCTCTCTCTCTCTCTTTTTGGCGCACGTTTGAGCTGCATCTTTGTCGCTATCCCTTCTCCTCTCAAGGAAACGGCTCTACGGTCGAGGCACTCCTCGCTTTAACTTGAATTTATTCCCGGCAATTCCTTCGGCCACCCAAGCCCCGAGCGTGAATCTGCCTACTTTACCAAGAACGCACGAGCATTTATACCGAGGGGCTCTTGCTCTTTATCGGCGGGGAGGGCTTCGCCTTCGTTTATTTTCTTTCCTCCATCCTCGTCTTTCCTCCCTCCCCTTCTCATGGACGTGAGCTCTTTACCGCGAAAAAAATAGAATCTCCGCGCGTTAGATATATGCGCGCACGTGAAGGAATGTCTTATCTAATTCTTCTAATGAAAGCAGTCGAGGAATTCTTGGTTCGAGTTGCTCTAGGGAAGTTATTTGATTTACGTGATTTTTTTTTTATCGTTTATCCGCTGGAAAAGCCTCACAATTGATACATTTTTTACGTTCTTTATTTGCCGAAATATAGTAAACATTTCAATATAATGTGAAAAATGGTTAAAATAATTGGTCTTTAGAAAAATGTTACGTTTGCTTGTGGTTATAAGTTTGTGTATATTTTTATTGTATTAATAGGTCAACTCGAATAAACTAATTTTAAAAGTTTGTGTCAATTGTATTCTTTCATAGATTTTTATACAATTTAATATTTCGTTAAAATTAATGGTTATATTTAACTTAAATCAAATTTTGCTTTAGAGATATTTTTGAAAAATTATATCTTTTGCGAATAAAGATTTAAGATTTTCCTGTAGATTCGTTATTTCGTACAATTGATTTTCATACTTGATTTTTCCGTGCTATTTTATACTTCATAATGAAATATACTTTTAATAATAAGAAAAATATTTCAATATTTTTCAACCAAATTACTTTAAAATTAATTCGCAGATCTTGTAATATTTAAATGAGAAATTTGAATTTGCCGCATATTTAAAAAAAAAAATCAAATTTATTTACTCGCATGTGTACTTCTACTATTTATTTAAATAATTAGATTACACTCATTTGCAATGTTTAGAACATCATTAGACTTACAATATTGCGTAGTAGTTAATACATGTGATAAAGTTAGTAAATCATGTGAAAGTTTTAGCTGCATGAAACTTAATTCAAACATAATTTATAACGTTCTGCGCGTGTAAGTAAGTAATATACTTAAGTAAACAATTTCTTAATACGGCTTATTTATCAGCTTCCTTTGAGGATGCGTAAATAAAGTGTTCAAAATATTAGTAATTCGTGGGCAAAATTAAGCTACAGGAAATTTAATTTTTTAGATTTTCATTTAATTATATTTACTTTAATTATTTTTCTGTAGATAACAATAACGACGTGAGATTATTTACATAAAACCTATCGCGAAATACAATCGCGAATAAAAAAAAGTTATATAAAACAGTTTAATTTTAATTAAAATCTTATCTCTAAGGCAATCTAAATTATTTTATCTATTGTATATATTTTTGATATTAAATAGTTCCTTGTATTTTTAAAGCCTTTGTTATTAAAAGAGATTAATCAAAGGAGAAATTTATAAATTTATGAATTATTAAGCTATTAGAAAACCGTATACAAAAAGTTTTTTGCATAATTCATGAAATTCGCTTTTTATGCAAAGCAACTTTGTTTTATATTTCTATTTTTATCAATATTCATCACTTACACATAAAATAGTATAACATTACAGTTTAAAATTTGCGAAAATTGAAAGTATTTTTTTCTTTTATTGTAAATTATTTGGTTTAACGGATATCGTGAAATATTATTCGTTAACTTTTTCATCTACAAATTCAATCGATTTTCCCAATACGTAATAAACAGGCAAAGATAAGAGGACATCTTGATCACGGGGCTTTTATCGCAAAGGGCATGAAGGGAAAGAGGAGAGAGAGAGAGAGAGAGAGAGAGAGAGTGAGGGCGTTTAACCGAGCGTCGTTAGTTTATCGGGCAATCGTTAAATTCGCGGTATTCCCGCGAGCATAATTATTTATCCAACGTTAAAAGAAGGCCGAGCCAAGTTAGAGGATAGAAAAGAACAGCGGCGTCGTGCTGGTTGACTTCTCTTTTCTGCAAGCTCGCCGAATGTCGATCATAAAGTGCAAGCGCGGTAGTTTTACGAGTTTATTTTCCCATCGGTGTGTATGCAAAAAAAAAAAAAAAAAGGGCATATATACTCGCGCGTACGCGTACGTATGCCGTTGGATGCGCGTACGCGCACACGAACGGATCCATCGACGAGCAGAGGGGGAGGGGGAGGGGGTTTCGAGCGAGAAAGAGCTCGCGTGGCGGATAAAAGCATCCTCGGTATACGCGGAAGAAAGTCAACGAGGCCGGGCGCAGCGACGTTTGGTTAAACGAGTTTTAACACGGCTCGCTCCCGTATTAAAAGGTCGATATCTACTTTACGGCGAGTCGTTAAATTAAAAAGCCTCGACACCTGATCTCCGCGCTATCCGCGTCCGTTATATTCGCTTTTCCTGAGCTTGCGGGAGCTTACTTTCTTCCTTCCTGTTTTTCCGATCGGTTCTCGTCCCCTTCCCCCTCCGTCACTCGTCGCCTTTATAAAGCAAATAGCGCATTTGCCGATTATTAATCCGCTGGCGGGTGGGCTCATCCCACCTCCGACGTCGCTATTAGAGCCCGAGTGACTTTCAACAAATAGCCGTTCTGACTTCTTCGCTCATCCTCTTCTCTTTTTGTTCACTTTTTTTCTTTTCTCGCTTTCGCTTTCGCTTTCGCTCTCTCTCTCTCTCTCTCTCTCTCTCTCTTTTCCTTCCTCTCTGGAGCTTCATCGCTTGCCCGAAACCTTTTAACATGGCTATATAGCTCGTAAAGAAGCCACGCTTTTTACGGAGAATTTATTTACGGTTAATTTGTAATTTTACGGAGCGCAACGAAGTTTTTTATTTTTAAAGATTTTCCGTGAGCGGATTGAGGATTGTAAAAAAGACGATGGTTTGTGTTTCAACATAAGTTCGTTAGGAAATACTTTTTACATGACTTTTTCGTTTCAATCAATTCGATCCTTAATTTGCGCCCTTAACTCTTTAAAACTTTAAGTAAAAGTAAATAATCTAACAAAGAAAAATAAAACTTTCTAATGCCTTTCCTGAAAATTGCATCAATAATTTAATCTTTAATAAACGTTGTAATTTTTAATCAAATTAATTTCTTATACGATTAAGTTACTGGAGAAAATTTAATTTTTATATTTCTTTTATAAAAAATTCAAAACAGTTAATATTATAGTAAAAAACACGCATATAAATTTAAAGAAAATACGGTTATTGAATTATTCATTTCTGAAAAGTTTAACAAGATCGTTAAAAGAAAATATATTAAATTTTTGTTTACGCGAACAAAATAATTTACACAACGTGATACTATTTTAATTTTCAGTTAGTAATAAACAGTTGACAATAAAAGAAAATAAATTACTCTGTTAAAATCCAACTGAGAAGTATATTTTTAAATGTTTACCGAATACATACCAGTGAATACAAATTTACAGAAACAGAAAAAAGCAAAAAAATTCAATGCGTGGGAGCTTATACTTTTAAACTGAATCAAAACAATGGTATATTGACGACTACTGCGAACATATAATGAACCGAGCACTTATAAACAAAAAAAAAAGGATAACAAATACCGTATAGCAAAAAAAAAAAAAACAAAAAAAAAAACAAAACCAGAAAAAAGAATGGAATGAGTATATATAACAACGAGGCGAACGTGTTCACATCCAATGAGTCGAGTTTTGTCTCGTACACGGAAAAAATGCTTTAAGAAGGCAAGCCGTCGTAACGCGACTCATAACGAGAAGCTCGCTTTGCCGTGGAAAAATATGCACATATAGAACACGAGAGATGAATTTTCCACCATTTTTTCCCCCTATCTAACAGCTGCGTGGCGGCGATGAGGTAAATTTTAATGAAAACGTCATATCTCAGAGAAAGAGAGAGAGAGAGAGAGAGAGAGAGAGGCGCACATTGATATTTACACCTAGAGACGACACGAGGCAGTCTCTCTTTCTTTCTCTCCTCTTTCTTCTCCAAGTCCACGCGGAGCTTTTCTTCGCGCGTACGCGCATTATATTTTACGCAATAACGTTAAACCCCCCACCCCCTCTCCCTTTCCTCTCCGAGTAAATACCTTGAATTTTTAAAATACGCTAAACATTGACGCGCGCGCACATTCGTATATGAATGAATGGAGACAAAGCAGCCGGGTGTGTAGGTATTTTCCATTTATGCGCGAGCGAGTCGGAGTTGCGTGTTTTGTTCGCGGGTTTATATATTATACGCCGGTATTTTGTATGCAGGTATTAGAATCGTATTTAAATTTATATTTCATTTTAAAAATGATAAAATTTTTTTAAATAATCGAAGATGTAATGCCGTGATACTTTAAGGATATCAAATTTTTATTTGAAATCGAATGAAACTTGGTACGTTAATAGCTCGTTGCACGATTCAACATCTAAGATGACTTTCATCAAAATCGGTTAAGTAAATTTTGAACTATAGCTTGACCTCTATTTAGTATGAGGTTATTACGTACAAAGCGGAGTTCATGATTACTGGTTATTTGTTTTCGTATGATGACATTTGAAACTTGAAATGGTATTAGTTTATAATAATTGCAATAATGATGAGTTTAAAATGTAATTGCAACGGGAAAAAATTGTCGACGCGAACGAAGTTGCGGCAGGAGCTAGTCTACATATAAAAATGACACTAAATAATTTAAATTATAAAAATGCATTGATGTGTAATTTTTTTAAATTTTTAACAATGTCCAATGCAAGCATCGAAATTATTGTATCAAATTTTTAAACGATGCAAAAGTCAATTGAAATTTTCAAATAATTAGTAATTTTAATTTTTATTATTATTATTATTATTTTTTAATATTATTAAAATTAAAATTGATTAAATTCGCATGAAAAATCATTCATTGTAAATTTTAAAAATTCCTCGAAATAATTTCGATTACATTGATTATTAACTATTGGACGAAATATAATCGACATAAAACATGCGGATTGAAACTTTTGCGTTAGACTTAAAAAAAAAAAAAAAATTAAATAAAATTTAAATTTCAAAAGTTTATACGAGCATTCGAGCTTTTAAATTCTTCTGAATTTATTTTTTTTTTTTCGTCGGTCTTTTGATAACGTTCTATTCAGGGTAAGATTCGTTTTCCTCATCATGACTCTCGTATACATCGTACCATCAGATTACGCAAGCGTCTCGAAACGAGTACCAATGACTACAACGACAAAGAAGAAAAAGACGACGACGACGACGACGACGAGAACGACGAAGGAGACGACGGTAAAATGCCGTGGAAAAAGTAAGAGACAACAATGGCACAAGAGCAGAAAAGAATTGCAATAAAAGTTGTCTCCACTCTCCGATTTAGATGAAATTCAAACGATGAAAAGAATATTTGCCCCGACTGTTAGAGAGGAGATATTATGGAAAATATAAATTCCAGTTTTTTATTGTTGTCGATAATATATGTGCTCGAATGTTTTTATTATCTTTCAAGTATTAGTAGCGTTATTAATTTTTGTACCTTTTACAATAATAGATGAATGTTTATCTTACTTAAAGTTTATCGGTAAATTATAATTTCGTATTTTATAAAAAAATTTTTTTTTAATTTATTTTTAACAAATTGAAATTGTAATTAATAAAATTAACGCAGGATTAATTATTATTAACAAATAAAAAAAGTTATGTTTAATAATGTTTAATCATTGCTTTAAAAAAATATATTATTATAATTTTGTAAAAAGTTAAAACAATCTAGATCAAATATTTATCTTTAGATAATTTATAAATACAATAATATAAAAAAAATATTGAATACATTGCATTTATCTATATGTCTCTTTTGTGTATCTCCTTAAAATAAAGTGGATTTTTTCATTTTCTTTTATATCACGAAGATTTTATAACGAGTTTTAGCGACGGAAGTTTTGTATCTTACTTTTATTACGGAGAATATATATAAATACTGAATTCAAAGCAAATATCAAATAATAATTCCTCGTGAAAAATTAATGAATATATAACCGTCAAATATATTATTTGACGTTTGTATTTATTATTAAATGTAAATTATCATAATTATAAAGCCGGTAAAATTTTGATTTAACAAGAGTCAGTTGTCTTTTTTAATTAAAGTAAAATCAAATGATAAGATAACAAATTTTAAAATATAAATTATTTAGTTTTATTTTCTCAAATATAACTTTTCTCGAAAACAACGAAATTCTCAAACAAATTCTTCAATAGATTGTATTAACTATGTAAAAATTATCAAAAGTTGATTCTAAATCGCGTTAGGAAATATATGTATATTCTTTCACCAAACACAAGAGTCAAGTCTGCGAAAGCAATAATAATACCATAAGAGAAACATAAGCGAATGATCGGCGGCGGCAGCAGGGTGGCTAGACGATAAAAATAAGTTTCTTTAATTAAACTTCTTCATTCTTGAACCGAGGGGTAAAGGATGGGGTTTTAAGTACATTCGAAAAAAAGCGGATATATATACATACTGAGCCAGCGAGAAGTAGAAAAGCCGTGAGAAGGCAGCATCGAGTGAAAGAATGGGAGAAGGAGAGGGGGAGGAAGAGAAGGAGAAAGAAGGGAAGAACGTCGAGAAGAGAAAGAAGAAAGAAGTTTAATCGTTTTCCCAGGGATTTAAGGCAGTTAAGGACGAGTAGATAGTACAGTCGCGCGCATCTTTTTCCTCTTTCTTCGAAACTATGGGACCGACAAAGTGAACGAGAGAAGACGCGCAGATTCCGAGGTGGGATCATCGTAATTCAAGTGTTGCCTAACCTACATTCGCCGGTGTGCAGTGCTGGATATGGATTTGGTCGTTCGCCAAGGATGAGAGAGCGCGCGGCGAAAAATGGCCAAGTAGAGAAGATGAGAGAGAGAGAGAGAGAGAGAAAGAGAGAGAAACGAGCCCAAAATTACATCGCGCTCGAGCGCATAACGAGGCGCGCAAGATGAGAGAAGCAAAAGGGGAGGAAGAATCGTTGCGCTGTTCCGAGCGATGCACCGAGCCGCAATATAACCGTGCTGCGCTTTTCTTTTCCTTTTCTCCCTCGCTTTACCTTTTTTTTCATTTTTTTTTATTTTTTTTTATTTTTTGTATAAACGCGCGCGTTTCGTTCGCCTCTCAAAGTTTTCCGCTCTTTTGCGAGCCGATTCTTGTCCTCTCGTCGACGTTGTCGTCGTAGAAGTAGTCACGCGCACCATACTCGTTTCGTCTGATTCCTTTATGTTTCTTTTTGTTTTCTCTCTCTCTCTCTCTCTCTCTCTCTCTCTCTCTCTCTCTCTCTTCCGTAGCGCCACGCATTCTCTTTGTATTTTCGTCGCTGCTGTTTTCTCATTTCGGCTCGAGTCCCGGAAATAGGCAATAACGTTAGCCTTGCGGCTCTCTCGTTCTATGTTTCGAGAAAAAGAAAAGAGGAGTGAAAAAGTGAGATAGTGAAAGAGGGAGAGAAAAGCATATTGCGAGAGAGAATTTATCGCGCGCTCGCTCGCTCGCTCCTCGACTCGCTGTTTGTTTTTGAGAATTTCTCCGAGATTTCGCGCTCTTGCGATAAATAAACCCATAACCGGGCTATTGACCGAAATAAGATATTTTGGTAGAAAGAGAAGAAACATAAGAAAATATAATAATAATTGTTATTTATGAAGTTTGCTTCAAAAGTAAAGAAGATCAAATAAATAACTTAAAAAAAATTCTTATTTGAACAGAGTATGGAAAGTACTTTGTTTCTAATAACCGATGAATTTAATACTTATACTTAAAAAAAGCAGCATATATTATAATAATACTCATTATCTTTATTTTATTATGAATATAAAGATATTAAAAAAATAAAAATTTTAACAACAGTTTCTGCAAAAAAATTTGAAACATACATATTTTCATTCTATAAGTAAGTCAGATGTATTATCGTATTAATTTATAAGTTAATTAAATTGAAGGAACGTTTATTGATAAAATTAGATCAGTAAAAAAATTTTTACTTATTACTTAAGACAAAGCGATTTAATTCATTAAAAAAGCGAAAAAGATCTTCTTGTCAAATTTATTCTTGAGCAATTCCAAAATTCAATCAATAAAAAATGTTAAGAATTTATAAAAAATTTGCCTTTAAAACATCAACTTTTTTTTTTTTTTTTTTTTTAGAATAACCAATCTGTTACAGATACAAGTATGAAAAAGGAAAAAAATATACAAGATAAGAAAAAAAAAAAAAAGACGAAGTAATAGAATATGAAGATGAAATGAAGCGCAGAAGGCAGTCTAGAAGAATAATTTAGTTAGTGGAAGGTACATTTTTCGTCCTGACGGCTCGAGGTCGATTCTAAAGTCGGTGAGCATCGCCGCGGCCTTTTTATAACGCTGACTGCTAAGGATTTGATCTCCGAGAATGAATTCAACGGTTTGAAAATTCTTACTTAGCTGTTTTTCTTGTTTTTTTTTTTTTTTTAACTCGTATTGAATCTGAATTTTTTAAAACTTTTCTATCCCAAATTGTCAACTTGAATTATAAAATTACAACATTAGCGAATCGTTATCCTTCAATTCCTTTCAAATTTAAATTTTAGCGTAAAAGCTTAATATATTTTTTTATAAATGTAGTTTTAAAGCAAAATAAATTTTAAATAACTTGTATGTAATATCTGGCAGAGACAATATTGCAATTAATTTTGAAGATTAATATGTTGTGCCGTAATTATACCTTTATAAAATTATAAATTATTTGTAACTTGTCAAAGGTACATATTCCAAGGTAAAAATATACATGGTTATTTAAGGAGTACTCATTAGATAATCAGCCGTGCTATTATTGTATGATTAAAAATAGTAAAGTCAATAGTGATAAGTAACATAAGATTGAAAAACAATTGCACAAATTTTGTTAATATTTTAAATTAATTTAGCTAATAACAACGTTAAATAAATATATTCTTTAACATAAATAATTTTATATAAATATTGATATGTTGTTTTACTATTAATACACTATAATTTTTATATTTTTTTGGTTGTTTACTTTGAACTTTCTCAAAAAACAATAGGTTACCAAAATTTTATCATTTAATCGATTACTATTTAACAAACGCAATTCATTAACGATTCAAAAAAAGTAACCCACGCGCAATTACCGCACGCGAAACGATTAATTAGAAAGCTAAATTAACGGTTAACATAATTCTAAAATTAAAAAGCTAGTTTTCGTTGAATTCATTCATCAAGGGTTGCAGTAGCACAGTAGGGCTTTCGGAGTAAAAATAAGAAAAAAAAAAAAAAAAAAAAAAAAAAAAGGAAAAAAAAATTAAACGATATGGGTAGGCAATTCATCGAAAATGTCAAGCATCGGCAAGGATGAAAGAAGCGTCTAGCGAAAGGCAAAGGATGAAAAATCACGGGACAAGAAAGACGTCAAAGAATTTAGTAAGGGAACGACGAGAGATGGAAAGAGAATGTTGAATCGATCGGTCGAGGTTGAAAATAGTATGTGCATCGCTACAAGCTCATATGCAGGCAGCGGCAGCACCTTTGGCCGCGCGCGTACGAGCTCGTGCAATATTTGACGCTGTACTACACCGAAGCACTATGAATACTCGACCCAGATTCAAGGAAAGCCTTATTCCTTCTAGTTTAGGCGGGTTTGCGTGCGAGAGAGAGAGAGGGAGAGAGAGAGAGAGAGGGAGGGGGGGGGATGAGACGTACTTCTACACGTAGCGCACCGTGTGATCGCAAAAGTTCAGCTGCTTCCGTTTTTCCAGCGCCTTGACGCTTCTATTTCGAGGTGCGAGCGAGCAAATGCGCTTACGGACCGAAAAAAACTTTAAAAGATAAAAAATAAGAGAGAGAGAAAGAGAGAGAGAGAGAGATACGCTAGAAGGAGCGAAGAAACGAATGGAGATTTTGATTCCGAGATTATCTCCGTGTCAAGATTCGTGAATATATATGTACGTTGCTCTTTTTTTTTTTTTGGAACCGACTTATTTATTATTCACAAGCATCGAGTGATGCTTTAAGAACGGCTGTCAAGTGAACATCGCGAGAATCAAAAGCGGCATTATTGCATAAAAGAATCTTCAATTTTTAATATCATCAGAGAGTTATCGGTGTGTACATTTCGTCGGATGAATCTCAAGTTTGCTTTTTCTTTGTTTCTAAAAAAACATTATTAATTTTATCACAATTTTTAAATTTTACTTGCGAATTATTTTTAATTTTTAACAATAGAGACTATAATTAATTAAATATAAATAAAACATTACATTGCAACGATGCAAATTTCAACTCGTTTATATCTTCGCGTTTTTTCTCATTCTTCTGATATATAACGCGAGTTAACAAATTATTTATTTATACCGATTTCGATATTTACTCGTTTATACCTTCGTCTTTTTGCTCATTCTTCCGATATACAGTACGAGTTAATAAATCATTTATTTATATCGACTTCGACATCTTCGAAAATGAATAGTAAAATGATAAATCTTGTTTCTCAGCTACAAGAAAGTGATATTAATAAACAAATGTGTCTCGAGAACACTATACCAACAGATATCATAAATAAAAATAGATATTTGAAATATTTCTCAACAGCTTTAATTAGAATCCAATGAAATTTCACCTAGCACTGTTTCGTTTATTAAAGTTATTTAATATAAAAATGCACGTTAATCGACGAAGATTCAGCTTCTAAAACCGTTAGTTATCATAAATTAAACCATTTTAAAAACGTGCTAAAGATATATATTATTATCAACTCTTCATGTACATTTAATTCAACCGCGATCGATCCGACATTTATAACTCGCGGACCGATTTAGATAAAGCATTAGCAAGTATCGTTTTATAAAAAATTATCGTAACTACGTGTTCTCGGCAAATTGAAAAATAGAATAAAATCCGTAATGCCCGAGAGCGTTAAATAACACGGCTCTTTCGTAATTCACATAAATACACTCGAGCATAGCTCGTACGAGTAAAAGCCTAAGTAATGGACCGTACCGTTTATTTTTCTTCTTCTTTTTTCTTTTTTCTTTTTCCTTTTTTTTTTTTTCTTTTTACGATCTTAGCTACAGATATCACGGGGGGTTGCTCTTTGCGATGTGGATTCCCGATATATTTGTGCAGGCGCATACATTTTTTATAAAGCCGTAGATATACTTTATCGGACGAGGGCAGAGTTTGCGGGTTTTACAAAAAAAAAAAAATAAATAAATAAATAAATAAATAAATAAATAAATAAATAAAATCGGATCGTTAATGAGCGGGGAGATGAAAAAAAAAAAAAAAAAAAAAAAAAAATAAGAAAAAGAAAAAAACTTATAAGCTTATATTATTTAACTCGGGCGACGCGTTTTATATCACGACTGCGGATGCGATAAATGACGTACACGGCCTTCGACGAATACGTTCATGTATATGCATAACATAAACGTATATATGCAGATGAAATCGGAAGTACTCGAAAGTGAGAGAGGGAGAGAGGAAGGTAGGTTATACGTACATTAATTACGTAAGAGATAGGCCGGGGGATGATGCGAACGAGTGTCCGACACCGTATCGCGCGTACGTACGACCGTTCGATTCCGCGCACCTCGAGATCGTAGATCTTTGCCCGACCGAGAGTTATGCCGTCCCGTGCTTGTGTGTACACGCGTATGCACACGCACGCACGCGCACACACACATGTATACAAGATTAAGGGGGATGCGCTCCTGCGCCTTTTTCCCTGTTATTAGCTCGCCGTTGCGATGGACCGGCACGGAACACGTTACGCGCTCGCTCGGTCTTTCGTTCTTTCTCATTTCTTTTTTACGCGTTCGATTTTCGCTTTTATCACTTTGAGGACTTATCATTATTATTCTTATTATTATTATTATTTTTTTTTTTTTTTTTTTTTTTTTTTTGTAAATATCAAAGCAATTATAGAAGTAAACGTAGCTATATCGACTGATTGTTTTGTCCTCTTGTTTTTTTCCTAAATCGTCTATAACGAGCATCGAGCAATTAAATTAATTTTAATACAAAAGTTGCTTGATTTTGTAATGTTATATTATTTTAGGATACTTTTAATGCTTCTACGAAAGAAAAATATTATCAACAATATTGCAAATATAGATATTTCTTCAAATGAAGAATTCTCGATGTTAAATAAATTACATGTGTATTTATATGTCACTGTAGACTATTTTAATATTCCAGAATTATTACATTATTATAATATTATTACAAATGATAAATATTTAATAATTACAGCGGTATATTATTTTCAATAAATTATTTTAGAATTTTTTTTATTTAATATAATGTAATTATTATATTAACATTGAATTTTCAAATTAAAAATTAAAAATTAATTTTTTGTATCAAATAAATCAGACAATCCTTCGAAATATCAATAGATAAAATGCACATTAACAAATCTTACGCGGGAAGCGACTGAAGTCGTTTTTCACGGATTATTGATGGATTATTGTTATCGATGGATTTTTGTGATGTTTTTACAATAAAATCGGATAGACATGCGTTGCAATAATACAAAACGTGCGTTGCAAGAATGAATTCCTATGAATTCGTTCTGCTTTGGCGGCAAAGTGCCCGCGCAAGATGTGTTAACTATACGTTTAGAAAAAGTTATTAATAACATATAATTTAAAGAAAAAGAAAGTATTAATATTTAGAATCTATCGCAAGTGCGTTCAATATAATTTAAAAATTATTTACCCGTCATAAAAATGATACTGTTTATTTACAGAAAAAAAGAAAGAAAGAAATTTTATTGCACGATATAAAAACAATTTGTTCAAAGAAGCGAAAGCACAAGCAAAAATAACGAACGAAAGATCAAAACGAAAAAGCACACGATAGAGAGAACAATAACAGAGAAAATAAATAACGAAGCGCGAGAGACATATGTACAGCGCAACAGCTCGCGACCGATTTCTTCGGAGCGAAAGTTCAGTTGGCTGGCTTCGTTCGTAGGTAGGGAATCGATGAGGTTCTTTTCTCGGAAATGTATTTATACCCGTCGTAATTGTCGCGCACCGAGTGCACACCCGTGTACACGCATTACGTCTTTAACCTTACATTTTCTTCCCGTCTCTCGCGTCTGTCTTATCCGATTCCGGCTGGTTGCATAAAATTTACCGCGAAAATACCCGAGTTCGTGACCCGGAATATCAATTACAGGTATACCGGTGCGCGCGAGAGACACTTTTCCCAGCAGAAAGTTGAATACCGAATATATATATATATATATATATATACTTATGTATATGCAGATCACATTATACACACCTTGGATGGGTTATATAATCCGTGCGTGCGGTACCGAGATTTAATTAGTCGATAAGAGGAGTGCGGGAGAGGGGGTGAGGGGGAGGGGATAGGTGACTCGAAAGCGCGAGAAGTAAAGAAGCTACATCGCTAAATTATCGTTATTTTGTTTTTATACGCGAAAATTAATTATATCGTAGATACAAGCGCTAATAATGCCTATGAAAGTGGCAATTTGTTTAGGAAGAAGATTGGATTATGGAAATGTAAGTGAGGCGCTAACGTTAGTCCGGAGATTTACGCTAATGTGATGTTTTTATCTCGTTTCGGGGATGCGCTATGATGCCTTGAATCTTAATCATCTTTAGCTTCTAAGATAAAATAGAGCTCGCTAGAGCCTTCTTTTTTTTTTTTTAATATTATTGAATAGAACGTAAATTTATTGTACATTGATCGAACGCCGTTGAACAAATGATCGAACACAAGTGGATTATGCAAAATATTAATTTTGTAAGTGAGTTAACAAAATTTTAAGATAAGGTTTTTGTTGATTGTCAAAATGCGCAATAAAATCTAAAGAGCTACTCTATTATCTGCGTAACTCATAATTCAGCGCTTATCTGACGCGTTAACTGTTGCAACTATAATCTGGGTCTTTATCGGTAACCGAACCACTGGAAACCTTATCTCACCAGACGAGTTATACGATATTACGGGTAAACCATGGAGCTTGTTTCAGTAACGCGCGAGATAAAACGTCTACTACTCTCTCCCACAGTTTCTCTTGCTCTCTCGTGCTCTCCTACATCCGAGATAAAATTCCCTATACTCGAGATTATTACGTTGTTCCCGATGCGTCTTCCTGCGCAAACATGTATATAGATTCTCGAGCAGGCCTGCAGTGTCGGTTACACGTACGTATATGCGAGAGATCCGCGAAATATCGAAACGCGCCGTTGCGTCGTCCTTCGCGGGCTTACGATATGGGCTTTCCCTACGGTGCACGAGCTATTGCCGATCGTTGACAACGGAGCACCGACCTACAGCGCTTTAACGTTTCACCGTAGAGCTGAAGCGTATACGTACACGCATACGTATCGAATTCGCGTGCGGGTAGATACAGTCGATCGGGCAGTAAAGACATCGCCCGCGAGAGAATTCAGTCGACTACCGATCCTCCCTCTTTTCCTTTTTTCTCTCTCCGTTAGATAAACGACGAGTCTCTCGCGTATGCGCAACCAAAACGAAAGAGAGAAAGAGAGAAAGAGAGAGAGAGAGAGAGAGAGAGAGAGAGAGAGAGAGAGAGAGAGAGCGAGGTATATTATACGTAAGAGGGAGTTTCAAAGTAGCTGCCGCTCGCTTACCATCCAGATATATTCACATAAGAGATTTATTTTATACGCCCGAGTTGGTAATGCGGCTCATTTGCTTCGGCTACATATATATCGGCGATTTATTGAATTTTATTAATGCACGTTTAACGTGCAGTCTTTGAACATCATCTTTTTATTTATTTATTTTTTTTTCTTATATATCTGTTTTTGTTTTTTTTTTTTTTTTTTTTTTCTATCCAATGATTTTCGTATCGATGTATTAACGTATGCTGGAAGGATAATACATCCCGTTGCACGTTTATGTTTATTCGAAATATTAATTTTTACTTTGAAAGGAATTCTTTCTTCTTTTATAAAGGAAATTGGAATTCGATCAGATTAAATTAATACTTTCCGCGCTTGCGGATTAAATTAAAGTTATCCACGCAACAGTTTATTAGATATCATAAATTTATATATTACATACGATGAGAAAGATAAATTTTATTTTTTTATAAATTGATATAAAGATTTAATAATTACAACGCTTTATTGTCATTCGCTTCCTGTGCGCGCATTGTGTTAAAAGTGTCGGCATTGTATCATTAAAAAATATTGCCGGAAACAATGTATATTTGTATGTAAAGTAAATGAAAAAAAAAAAAAATTTTTTTTATGCAATAATTCTCTCCTACGCGTAAAACTATTGTATTTTACTAAAAATGAAAAAGTGCGGAAATATTTTTTGTTTTGCAAGTCCGATGTGTATGTAATATTTTAATTCAAAGACAAGAAACCATCTCACTTGTATCATATGTATTATGGCATTGGTATAACGTTTCAATGTTAATCTATGTATGCAAAATAATACACATCAAAAATATTTTCAAGAAAATTCATTTGGATTTATAAACAAACAAGAGCGTGAAAAGTTGCGCGTGGTAAAATATAAAATAAAAACTACAAAAAATAACAGCATTCGCGACAGAAAGAAAAAAAAAAAAAAGAATTTTTTTAACGCGCAGGTAAATGGATTTGTTGGGATTAGCGATAAAAATGGGTTACCGTATACACACGTATTACCAACGAGGGAATTTTACGAACGTAATGACGATCGCGTTATCGTGGACGATTGGCTTAAGCGCGTAGCCGAGATTTATACATTAGTTATCCTGGTATTGGCAGTTTGCAACGCGCGAAAATAATTGCCTAAGACGCCAGCGATTTTTATTTTTCACGGTCTGCTTTTTTCATTTTTTTTTCTTTCTTTCTTTATTTTCTTTTGTTTTTTTTTTTCACCGATACATCTTCGGATCCGATATTTTTTCCTCTCTCTCGCTCTCTCTCTCTCTCTCTCTCTCTTTTTGTTATCCAAGCCGAGTTTAAACCATTACTGACCTAGTTTGTAGTTTGTACGAACGAATCCGCGTCTGATTTAAGCTTCTCGTCCTGTTTCGTCAGTTACCGAACTAAGTTTCGGGATGAAAGGCGTTTGTTTTCAGGCACAATTGAATTTAGATCATTTTGATAATGGCGTTATTCCGATCGTAGATCATGTACTTTAAAATTGTATGTAGAGAGGGATTAAAGATATAGGGGCCTTCGCAACTTCTTCGATACCCATATTCATTTTACCGTACGATTTTCTCCTGATGGTAAAATTTATTAATTTACTTTTAATGATAAACAAGTCGATTTAATGCAGTTTTATTGTAAAACAATGGTTAATAAAAAAATTAATTTGAAAAATTAAATTTTCAACAAAGAAATTCAATTTTATGCTTAAGAAGAACGTTGAATATTTTATTTTGTGACAAAGAAAAAAATAGATATATTAAAACTTAATCGTAAAGATATTGCTTGTCAACTTTGTAAAGCATTTAATTTCAAATTTATATTTAACGGATATTCGGCTACTTTAAATACATGAGTTATAATTACTATTTTTCATCAACTTTAAAGCAAAAACGTCGTCGGCAATGTAGTGAAAAACAAAAAAAAAAAAAAAAAAAAAAAAAAAGTTTTCCGAGTTCTCTAGATTTTGGGAACTGAAGAAACAAAAAAAATCTAAATTTTCCGGAATTTCCTTGGCGAAACGAGAAGCGTTAACCCAAATCCAACGTGCGGGTTCGGATAACATGTACATACACGCGTAAACAGTAAAGGCCAGTTGATTCGTAACCGAATATCGTCACAGTGGCGCAGACAGTCCTGCGCCAAATTGTCGAACCACGCGCCGCAGAGGAAACGACTATTACTACCGCTGAGCGCAAATATATATCTATATATTTATGTATGAGCACGCGACAGAGTAAAAGAAAGAGAGAGAGAGTTTCTCGCGAGGAAGGAAGTAGAAAGGAAACGAAGCGCAGCACGAATATCCGACGAATGGGTTTGTCCCGGTTCTCCAGCTCCGTTATAACCGTTCGATAGGGACTCGCCAGTCGACGCAACAAGGATCGAAGCACTTTCTGTTTGCGAATAAGCGCGGCTCGACGAGTGCCAATAGTTAGCGCCGGTATATGAATGACGCCCCGGCCTGAAACGTTCCGCATTGCATTTCGATCTTCGAACGTAACGTAGCCACGCGCGCGCACGCCCAAGCGAAACTTTGCTCTACGAGTGCGTATGTATATCATACATATATACGTATGTGTGTAGTCACAGGATACGTTTTCTCTCTCTCTCTCTCTCTCTCTCTCTCTCTCTCTCTTATTCTCTCTGTGTCTCTGCCTCTCTATACTATCGATCAGTCTTGGCTCTTTGCCATATTATATATGTTTATAATATTTCGCCGCGTTAACAACGATCTACTATTACTTCGATCGTAGCGTTTCCCATTCCTTTTTCATATATTGTATACGAGCTATACAATGTATTTTTTACATCGTCGAAAAATGATTTCCGAATGTACTATCGCAAGTATTGAAAAAGTTTCTATCTGCGAATCGTAAATTTTATGTTTTTCTTTTTCATACTAAAATATTGTTTTCATACTAAAATGTTGCTTGCCCTATAAGTATTATTAGTAAACGCTTTTTCAATAAAAATATAAAATTTTCTTTGATAAATTTTATGAAATTATATATAGTAGATCGATCAAATACGATTTTTTGTTGATATAGTTTAATTAATTTTATCGACAAAATTTGATATTATAAACGAGCAAAAATTTTAAAAAGGTTTTGTTTGCCATAAAAATTAATGCCCTCGTTTTTGCAAATATTATGATTGGAAAATCAGAATATTGTAACTTACACTTTCATTAAATAATAAATTTTAAGCGTTAATTTAGTACTCATACAGCTAGGGAGATAATATTTTTTAATAAAAAAGATACCATATTCTAGCATCACAGCGATCGACGATTTGTAAAAAAAACCAATGTATACAAACGTGACTTTTTAAATTTTAATTGAAAACGAATAAAAATCAGCTAGGTCTCTATCCGCATTATCCATCTAGAAATATTAGTTTACGAGGCACTACACACGCATACAAGACCATACTCCGGGATTCTGGTCGCCAAACAAGACAAAAGTGAGAAAGAAGCCAAGTGTGCAATTCTTGGATGCATCGTCGAGCGCTCCCAGATAACGCTGAAGAAAAACATAAATAACGCGGAGAAGGGAAAGAGAGAAAGAGATGAGAGAGTGAGAGAGAGAGAAAGAGAGAGAATGCTGGAGATAGACGCCGCCGGTGACTTTTTCAATCGATATGTAATACCCATAGGCCATCAGTCACTCGCGCGCTCGCTGCACTACAGAGAGACGCGGATAAAAAGTCGCCTTATTCGGCGCTCGAGGCTGCAAGCTTCCGAGAGAGAGAGAGAGAGAGAAATGTATATATCGCGCCAGCGGCTGTACATACACCTCTCGTATAAATCATCGCACATATACATATACCTACACAGGGACAGGCAACGCGCTCGCTTCGAACTTTTTCGCTCGTCCTCATCGCGTAATGCAACTCTCGTCCCGCAACTCGTCCGCCCTTTTAGCGAAACGCCTATATACGCGGCTCATCGGAATACGTTAGCTGAAATAACGAGGGATGAAAAAAGTGATAGGCGGTAATGCTCTATCGCAGTTAGAGAGAGAGAGAGAGAGAGAGAGAGAGAGAGAGAGAGAGAGAAAGAGAGAGATGGAAATGTGGAAATTATATTAATGAGCGAGCTTTCGATCGATGACCGAGTACTTGTTTTGTGACGCGAGCTTCTGTGACTTCTAGAAAAAAATAATAATAAAGGCGCGGAGTGAATCTTGGAACGAAGATGTATTTACAATAATGTATTTTGCTATTTGATATGTACCGAATTCATTGCAAATTTAAAAAAAAATCAACTGACTTTTTTCAACTAAAATTTTACTTTACATTTATATTTATTTGTATTGAAACGTTTTGCTTGCGATATCAGCGCTCTGATGATTTTTTCTAAACAAATGAAATTCGATAAGAAAAATCGTTGGGAAAAAATTGATACGATTTTAAAAATAAAATGAACAAAAAAATGTATTGTATAAAAACTAATTTATTTTAATTAAAAACCTTTTTTATATTTGTAAAATATGAGTTAGAAATTAATTTTGTTTGTTATAATATTGGTAATTTATTTGTACAAAAACCAGGGTTAATAATATAAATAATAATATTCATTTTATGTTAAGATGAAAAAATTTTATATGATCAGTGATTCACTACATATGTATTTTTCACTAATATGTAAGATACAATAAATATAAAATTTGACACAACAATTTTTAACTTGATAAGAGAAAGCATTTATTGCCCTGTAGATTGATTATAATAATATTGTATTAAATTTAATTTTGATGTATATTATGAAGACAAAAATTATACTTGAATCGAATTATAGAGGAGATATATTTTGCAGTAGTAAATAAAATGCACGAATCTGAATTTTTAAAGAAATATTGTAAATGTCACCTTTGTGTGCGATTAGATTAGGATTTTGCATAAAGATATTATAATTGATAAATAAAAAAGGTGGATATTTTTAAAATAATTTTTTTTTTTTTTTTTTTTTAAATTGTTTTATTAAAAACTTTCGAATATATAAATTGTAGATTCCATAAAAACGATTCTTTTGATAAGTTAAAATTTTTTAAGATAAGAAAAATTAACAATGTATAATCGTTAATCAAACTGTTGCTTTGAAAAATGATAAATATTATACGTACGATTTACTTGAAAAATAACAGTATTACTTTAATGTGAACAATGATAGATTTGTAATTTAAACCAAAGAAAACTTATTTTCTTTTTATTATATAATATAATTTATTTTTATCGTATGTTCGTATGCTAAAAAATCACCAATCAGAATTTAACACAAGGTGGATTAAATTTACATATACCAATAAAATAATATCACGTTTATTCGTGTTATAAAATAAATAATATCTGAAAAATTTTCAGGCGCGTGCTTTCACAATTAAACAATGGGAGATGCAACGTTTTAATACAGCTACAGTGTAATGTCTACATCAAGTATACTTTAGAGAAAGAGAGAGAGAGAGAGGGTAGGAAAAGCGGTGCGAAGGAGGAACTGATGTATGGACCTCTTCGTACTGAGCTATCGCTCCTTGTACATAGTCGGTTAAGGAAGAGCGCCTTCGAGTAATCGATTGCTCCTCTTTATACCTCCTTGTGCCTCGAATCTCATCTCTACGTTACTTCTTTATCCTTTGCAATATTGCTCATTGTCTCATGGACGTTTTTTTTCGTACCGTTTCTGTCCAATTTTCGGAATAGTTTATTTCTAACTTATAATATTGTTTATTTAAAGTTAACAAGTAATAGCAATAACAATTGTTTTTACTTTTGATGTTATTTTATGCAAGTTTGAAGCATCGTGTCTTTTTTTTAATCAATAATTGAATTTTTCTAGTTATAAATTTAATTTATTTATTTTCAGAATTTTAACAGTGTATTGTTTGTTTATAGTTTATCTTTATAAATGACTTCCTTATTATGTATGACCGTACTTTATGCACAGTATTACAAAAGTTTTCCAACATTATAATTAAACATCTTATTATAGTTATAATGAAATGAAACCTATTAAAAATATATATTCGAAAATATTTGTTAATAACCTTCGTTATTAATAACACATTATAAAAAATAACAAATTGCATTTGCATAACTCGTCGTTAAATAGTTATGCAATAAAAAACGCTATTGAAAACAATCGTAATTAAATCAAAGGTTCACAAAATTGCAGCTCATTATTATTCGTTTAATCGAGGATGTAAACTTTTCCGGCGTCATTATTTTTTTTTAAAAACAACTGTATTTAAAATGGCTAAAGACTTTTTTCAAACGATTTTTTACGATAAATATAAATAAATAAAGTTATTTGAAAAATGAATTTCCAGATCGATTCGAATGACGTTTTTATTATTTAATATTAATCCGCGTATTTTCTTCAAATATTCTCACGCTCATCTATCCTTTCTCACATACACACACACGTTATATGCACGCGTGTCGTGTTTCTTCGCTATGCTATGCAATATCGCGCGCGGTGCAACGCTGGAGCAGCCCAAAACTCGCGCGATTACCTTTCCCATGACGAGTGGCCCGCGTAGAAATGCAAAAGTAATACATCGCCGTATCAAGCGGCTTGACGTTTTTATACATCCATTTTTCACGCCGGACGGTGTATATATGTATATATGTATACGGGAAGGCTAAGCGCGCGCGATTTTTTCTGTCGCGCCTCGCGCGTTGAATAATATTCGCGCGCGCGAATAAGAATGAAAAATAAAGAATAGGAAGAGGAGGAGGAGGAGGAGGATGGCAAACGTAGAAACTCCCTTCTCCTCCTCACATACACCGGTAAAACGAGTGTCACGTAATTGTCAACGTGACGGGAATTCTTTGATGCTTCTGCTGCGCCTTCTTATATTTTTCCGTTTTCTTCTCGTCTTTTTTTTTTTCATTCTCCGTATACACTTTGCTTCTTCGAATGCTGACTAAGCTTTGTATGCACGCGTTTGCAAAACTCTCTGTATAGTTACGATACTTTTTATAGATTCACGTTGATAATGTGAGCGCAGACAAAGAACAAAAATATCGGTTGTATAAAAATCGACTTCAATTTTTTATTTTATTACTTTTAATCAATGATGTATGCATTATATTTTAAAATAAATTTAATTGCTTCAATTTAATTTTTTAAATGAATGTTTAAGAACATTTGCCTTTAAGATTTAATAATTCATATAAAATTGAACCTGCACACTACGGTAATATTTCATGCATATAAAAGTATTTACTTGAAAACGTAAATACTTTATTTATCGTAGAAAAGCTCGGCTGAAGCATTGTCAACTTAGCTCAAAAATCGTTGAACCATATACGTTATTCTTCCCTCGCGCTCCATTCGAACAGCAGTAACAGCACCGGAGACGAAGAAGAAGAAAACGCACAAGAGGAAGTGAAAAAAAAGAAAGAGTTGCGCTTAAGCATACCTGCACAGCCACGTATCTCTCTCTCTCTCTCTCTCTCTCTCTCTCTCCAACACGCATTTCGACTGCATTCCTGTCTCGTTGTCAGACGCGAGCCAAGGTCGCGAGAGAGCGACTCTCCGACACCACCGCACAAAGGAGGTGCGAGAGAATTCTTGTCGGCGATCGCAACGAGTAACATACGCGACCGAATGAATGAATGAAAAAGAATAAAAAAAAAAAAAAAGAAGAAAAAAAAAAAAACAAAAGGTAAAGGAAATCGAAACTGAAAGGACGAAGAGAAAACCAAAGCACACAGAAAGAAATCACTCCAAGCGTAAAACCAAACGGCTTTGCGCGAAAAAACGGTCCTCGCGTTTTCTCATAGTTGAGTTTCAGAAGCGCGTGTACACACAAAGGGTTTATCGCACTCAATAAAAGAAATAAAGAAGGTGGTACAGGGGGTGGAAAACCCAAGAGAGAGAGAGAGAGAGAGAGATAGCTAGACAGAGAGAATAAAATTGGAAAGGGAAAGGAAAAAAATGGCGGGCAGTATCCACGATGGAACAATGCAGTCTCGTATGCGGAACGGTAGCGGTGATTCCACGAGGACGAATAATATTCGAGCTGACGTTGTGCATTTCACATATGCATATACTCGCACTGGGAGTTCTTATTCGGCGCTTTGCGTACGAATTTTTATCGGGCATTCAAATCGGTCCTTATACGTATATGTATATGAGCATAGGTATATATACGAGATTACCGGCATTGCGCTTCGTTCCAATCGTTCGAAGCCCGCGGCTTTTTATTTACTCGGAGGGTCCGAGAGAAAGACTTTGCTCTTTTTTATCTAATCTTCCTTCCTCTCTCATTCTTTTCATCCCTTTATTTTCTTTGCATCTGTTTGTTCCTACCTACCTGCTATATAGATACAGCGATTGAAATGTGTGCAGTATATGTTGCGGTCATTTATCGCACATGGATAAAATGTCCGATTTTGTAGGTTTTATTTATTAGCTAATTTCGGAGGAAATTATGTCAACTTTAGTGCATCTCCATCTTTTACGCGCGCGAGCACACATGCGAGAAATATATATTTTCGGAGAGATGGAGAGAGAGAGAGAGAGAGAGAGATAATTGGTGAAGTAATTTTTGATACCGACCAATTAGATTTCATAACTTTTTGAAATGAAAGAAGGAGAGAAAAAGATAAAAAGCTGGAAACGCGGTTCGAGCTTTAATGGATCGCGAAAATTCGTAGGCCGTTATCGCTTATTGTCGTTTCATTTATTAAAACGGATACTAGCTTTTTGTCCGTAATTCGTTTATAATTGAAACTGTTTAATTAGTAAAGACGGATTACTTATTCCTTCGATGTCGTTGCATTTGTTAGAGTTACGAATAAAGATGGTTCTAATAATTTTGAGTAATGTCTTTTAATTCATTAAATGATTTACATTTACCAATAAATATATTTGTAAAAATCAATACTTAAATTTATTGACAAAAAAAAATGAATATATTGAGTTCAATCCGAATATTAAATTACAAATTTAAATAAAATTTAAAAATAGATGCAATTGTTAATTGTAATATTAGATGTCTATAAGAAATAAATAATAATAACAAATTTATTGCATATTTAATTCAAGCGCGATCATCGCGTCTGCTTTTATTTTCAATATTCAATATTTTCACACTTTACTGAATAGAAAAATTGTATACAAAAATTTCTCACAGCGATAAATATTAAATTTAATAATTTTAAAAATTTTAGTCAAAAATTTCAATGAACTTTGTTATTTATGTAAAACTTTATTATATATGTATATACCGCTTAAATATTTTGAGAAAGGTGAGCTTTAACTGTACCAAGTAAATTGCTTTCAAACGTTTATTTACTATTTTAAGGATATACGTTTAGTTTAATTAATTAACACCATTTTCAACATTAAAAGAAAAAATGAAGATGCATATAAGCGTTGAGAAAAAAGTTGAAAAAAAAGTTGAAAAAAAATGTTGAAAAAAAAGTTGAATGAAGAGAGAGAGAGAGAGAGAGAGAGAAAAGGAAAAACGCAACATTTTCAAAAGCAACGAGCAACAAAGATACTCGGTGAAAGAACTCGCGGGAAACAGCACGCAAGTAAGGCTAAAGAAAGCTGGAAAAACGTGTTTTTCCCCGCGACAACTGCAACAACAACGAGATAGGTTGGAGAAAGACGGAGATAGAAGTTGAGGGTCGTCGCGTAGAACACGCGAACGGGCAAACCAGCCGAGAGCGAAGGTAGCAGCTAGGTAGCATCGTCGTCGTTGTCGTCGTCGTTGTCGTTGGCGGCGGTGGCGGCTGCGGCGGCGGCGGCGACGGCGTTCGCGAGACTAATTCGCCAAGTTATCCACTTAGAAATCCGCCCTAATGCCGGTGCGCGGTGTGCACACATACCCACACCATAACGCCGTCGCCGTACAGCGCATTGTACCAAGTTGGTAGAAGAGAACGAGAGAGAAACGACGGAGCAAGTTCCTCGGCGTATAGTCCGCTCGCGCTCCTACTTGGGAAAGTGCAGAGTGCGAATGCGCCGAGCTAGCCGAGGCTCGCCTACCTCCCGAGCGCGTCTGCACGCGAGGAAGTTGATTCCTCTTTCCTCTTCCTTCTTCGTCTCCAACAGCTCCTTGCCGCTGCGAGAGGGAAAGCTTCGAGAGGAAAAGGATTCACGTTGGAGAGAGTACGAGAAAGAGAGAGAGAGAGAGAGAGAGAGAAGGGGGAGGGGGAGAAAGAGCCACTTGTGCATTTCCCCACGGTTAGTGTGCGCGTACGCGCGCGCGCACGCTCGCACGTGTGTGTGTGTGTATCCGTGTAGGGAATTAGTCGCGGTATGTTGCGGCGAATAAACATGTTCTCGAGGTAAAGTTCGCTACTGCGGTTTGCGGAATTCCAAGTTGAGTTTTATGACGCGAGACGCATTCGAGTTTCCACGCTTAGCCTAAGCTCGAGGCAAATTTCCCTCACCGAGTGCGTCACACAACTTGACGAGCGGTTTATAACTGCTGTTTTACGTGTCAATCTCTTTCGATTTAACGGTTAATCACTCATTTTCAATATACTATAACAAACGATTGTTTGCTCACTGTATTCACTTATTTATTTTAACTTTCGAGAATTTTTAACGAATAATTTTAACCTTTAATTAATTTATTATTGGAAAAGTAAAAATTAATAGAAATAAATATTGTCTTATGTATATTAGGCAAATAATTTAAAAAAAAAATAGAAAAGAGTACCAAAAATATTTATGGCGTTTGCAATATTGTACCAATTATTTCATTAATTATTTTGTTCGAATTTTTATAAAATAATACAACACGATATCTGGATTAAAATTCTGTTCAATACTAAAGTACACCGCATTAACTTAATTAAAATTTTGGAGAGGCAATGACATTAATTAGCAAAGTATATAATACCATCCGATAATTTTGCGCATCGACTTGTGAATACTAAATGAAATATTAGTACCAGTAATAATAATAATAATAATAATTGTAAAATGAACAATGTAACAAGAACTTTTAAGCTTTGTATTAAAATCGAGCGAAAAAATTTTGCTCAATTGAGAGTCCGACTCCCACATTATCCACGTTACAAGCGTCAAAACTCGATAAGACTATGGATTATTAATTTCTAACTTCCAACAAAAACTGACACTCACGTAATGATTTATAGAAAAAGTTGGTTAGACAAAACAATGAAAGAATATCAACAAGTGTACGCACGTGTTTACAAAGAGAGGAAGACTGAAAACATTTTCAGCGTTTCTTCGTTGGCTGAGAAAACTTAGTTGGTGTGGTAGAACTCTTAAGCTGTCGGTTGTTAGTCAATCGCGCAAACATTTGGCTTAGCGGCAAGAAAAACATAACGCGCCGCTGCTCTCTTTTACTTTCCTCCCGTCTAGTTAGGTAGTTATTCGCACACGCGTGCTCGAAGCCAAATGAGAGCCATCGGAGGTGCAGAGGAGAGATGGCTCGAAGAGAAACAAAGTGCGCCGAAAGAGAGAGAGAGAGAGAGAGAGAGAGAAAAGTTTTTCGTTTTTCCTCCGTCCGATTTCTCTTCTCCTATTTTTCTCAAAAGACTCTTGTTTGTCAAACAAGTCCTTGGAGGCTTGGCGAGCGGCGACGGCAGCGGCAGCGGTACGCTCCACGAGGAGAAGACCTTCCAGATATTTGCCGTCAGCGGCGTCGACGCCGGCGTCGTCCTCATCCGTTTCCTCGAACAGCCCCGGGGGATTATCCCCCGGATCCTCGTGAGAGTTCGCCGACTGTGTGCTGACACGGGCCTTTGTTTTTAGTCCTACTCTCCGCATTGCTTCGCTCGCCTCCCGACGCTCGGTAAACGCAGTTTGTCAGGCTTGTGCATTAGTTGCCGGCCTAGCGTTCTCTCTCTCTCTCTCTCTCTCTCTCTCTCTCTTCCTCTCAAAGCCCTTCGTCGTACGGATCCCTCGGTTTTGTGCTTTTTTTCTCCGTCTCCTCATCCTTTTCTTCTCCCCTACATCTAAAGAAGGTTGAACGCGTCTTTTGCAGCCAGAGTCTTAGCGAGGAAGCTTGCGCGAACTCGCGTTTTATCTTTTTGGTTCCAAAGATGCTGAAAGCATCGCGCAGGTGGACGGTATTTCGGGCGGAAGTATTCTCACGAGCTTCTTTCGTTTCGATGCTTTTTCTTTATCCGAGTTGACTTGTTGGCTTTAGCTGTACTATAAATGTAAGACCTTTGAATTTGTTAGGGCGACTTTAAAAACACGTGAAATATTTACTCGATTTCTTTTTTCCTTACGCTCTATGCTATTATTATCACACTTTATCACATTTGATGAATTTGTTAAAGCTGAAAGCACATTTTGAAGTTTCTTTTATAAAAATATCGTCTATTAATAAAAGAAAAGAGATATATTTTTTGCATGAGAGCTGCATTTAATTATAATATTCTCTGAATTCATACATTTGAAAAGCGTTATGCATTTTTACAACTAGTTTAAATTCAATCAACCCGTTTCTTTTTTGTCGAAGATATTCAACAATTTTTTAAAAATTCGTATTTATTCTAGAGAGTCACGATGGAAGTCAATCGCGAATCTGATGTCAGAATTTAAACATTCAAGATAACGAATCCAGTATAGAGGACATTTATAAAAAAAAAAAAAAAAAAAAAAAAAAAAAAAACTTTAATAAAAAAGATAACGTCGTATTCTCCGTAAAATTTTAATCAAAAAAACTCTTTTACGATTTATTGATAAAATGTATAGTTTTCGAGTTCAATTCTGAGGTGTGAAGTACGGCAGTTTATTTTTATTAAAAGAACGTTGACTCTTTTAAATCGATATTAGCTGTATTGTTACCGTCATTTAAAATTTTTTCAATTCAAATACCGGATTCGTGATAACCGGCCATCGGTACTCTGAGGCTTATATATGATTTTTTTTTTTCGCTAAATTGCCGAGAGAGCATTCGGGATTGGTAAATGGTTAAGTTTGTAAGTTGTTGGCTCACGCTACAGTGCCATTAATTAAAATTAAAACGCGTACAATCAAAGAAATCGAATATCTTAGTTTAAGTGATAAAGGAAAAAGAATTATTAAATTATATCTCGTAATATTACATTAAGTACTTTCAATACGCACTACAAAAAGATTAAAGAAACTTTTTCAAAGGAGTAATCAAGAACTTCATTATACTCGAAGAATTTCGAATCTATTATGACCCTCCCCCTTTTTCTTATCTTAATTATACGGTAATGGAAAAGGGCAAAAACTTCATTTTCTGGAGCTGAAGCGAATTAATTGAATTTCAATTTCCATGGCATCTCTCGTAACTTTTAAAAATATTTCCGCGGCTCTCGCGCGCTCTGCCATACTTTCCGCTCCATAGATGATTACAACTGGCGAGACTTTTCATCAGGGCCGTGCGCGCGAGATACGGCAATATGGAGAAATAGAGAGAGAGAGAGAGAGAGAGAGAGAGAGAGAGAGAGAGAGAGAGAGAGAAAGAAAGAGAGGGAGAAAGAAGAGGAGGGGGGGGGGAGAAGCGATAAAGTTGCACTGCAAATTGCAAAGTCCTTTGCAATGCAGAATTTTCAAATAGCGCCGGTTCATACGCGGAAACGATTAAAAACCCACGCTGTGCTACGGTATTATTTTTTACCTTTTTCTTTCGCTATGATTTTTCTTTTTTCTCCTTTCTTTTTTTTTCTTTTTTTTTTTTTTTTTATTTTGTAAAACTCAAGTTCTGAGAAT
Source organism: Chalcis sispes (assembly GCA_949987625.1). Taxonomy (NCBI): domain Eukaryota; kingdom Metazoa; phylum Arthropoda; class Insecta; order Hymenoptera; family Chalcididae; genus Chalcis; species Chalcis sispes. The sequence goes on from OX465094.1 coordinate 69,264,142, forward strand.
TGAAAAATATGAAGTGGCGAAAGAGGAAAAGGATAGGAAGTTCGAAAAAAAGCGAATAAAATAAAGTTTATTCAATGATATTTCTTTCAACGAAATGTGTCATTTTGTTAAATCTTAATGAGATACTGCGGGAGTATCATATAGAGAGGGAAAAAATTAGAAATACTGCGAATATTCACGTACATTGGTACTTTTTAGCGAAAAAAATAGCGAAAAATCAATGGACGAAACTTTTGAGAAATATAATTTAATTAAAGCGGAATTTTTTAAAACAATAAATAATGGTGAAATCAATAAAAAATTAGAAAAATGCGAATAAATATAAACAATAATTTTCAAATTATTTATCACTTATCAACGATTGAAATAAAAAAACAAAAGAAGATAAATTTTAGAATTAAAGAACGTGGAAATAAAGGGAACTTACACAAAATTTGCATCGGAGTTACATCGTGTAGAGTAGCAGTTACTCAAACGTGTAAAAAGTAAGTTATATAGTAAACCGTACGTGTGTATAAACGCGTACGTGTCCGTTAATATAAACGAGCGGCAAGGATTTTCGCGTCGAGTCGGTCAATCGATGCGAACCGGAGGCTACTTAGTCGTACAGAGAGATGAGCGCGAAATATTTTACAAAATCGGGGCTCTCTATTCCTCTCTACCTCTCGCTTCCTTCGTCTTTCTAGCTAGACACTTTGGATTCTTTATATATGTAAGAAAGGCAACATAAGGAAGCCGCGCGTACGATGGAAGCAATAAAGCTCTCTTCCTTTCGATACACACGTACGCGCGCACTCGGATGTTTTATTCGAAATGAGATAAGCGAATATATTTTTCACTCGTATAGCTTATTATTAATAATCTGTTTTAATTTTTTTTTTTTTTTTTTTTTTTTTGTTACAAACAAATCTCTCAAGTTTAAAGGAAAAAGATTTTAAAGGTATAATTTAAAATTACAACGATTTTTCGCTTTAAAAAGTAAATTTGGATTACGAAGCAATTTCAACGTCGTTCTCGTAATCATTTAAACAAACGGACGGTTAATTAATAGTAAGCGCTTTTAATTTATTTACTCCTCATTACACGCGGTAATTTTTAACAAACAGCTGCTACTTGGAAAAAGTTTTAAAACCGATTCAATAAAGTAAAAAACAAAAAAAAAAAAAAAAAAAAAAAAAACATGCACAGAGTAACATATACATTTAGTTTAGGGATGAAAAACAAACGTTGATAAATTGGCAAGCCTATACGGAATTGGTTCCGAGCGTCGATCATCGGATGCGCGACGCGTGTATGCGGACGTTAAATTGAAAAGCGAGAGACGGAAGAGAGAGTTGGTAATAGAGGAAAGCGGTGAGAGAGAGGGGAGAAAAGAGGGATAAGAGAGAGAGAGAGAGAGAGAGAGAGAGTGGAAGTGGAAGCAATTTCGAAAGTTTAATACTGTAATTGTACTCACGACATCGAAATCTAGATTTTGGGCGATCCAATCCCTGCCCTGTTTGAACTCCTCGTGAAGTCCCATAATATAGAGGGTGTCAAGGCCGTCGACTATCGTCGCGCCCATTGCCGAACTACCGAAGACACTCGCGCTGTGGCCCTTCTTCGATATCGGCTGTAGCTCGTTCTTCCCCCAAGCGTATCGCACGTAGTTGTCCCATCCGTGCTTCATCATCTGTAATGTGAAAGAAGAAAAAAGAACCATTAGTTGACATTCTATTCTTACCACCTTTACATTTTTTTTTTTTTTTTTTTTTAACGTATTATATGCATTTTTGTATGAACATATATTGATTCCTTGACTTTTTTGTATAGCAGTGATTAATAGTTTGTTATTGTAGATAGTTTATTGAAACATGAATATAATGCCGCAAGCATATTAATTTATTTATCATAAAATTTTTAACAAATTATAACAATACATTTGGCTAAACATCATGTTTAGAAACATAAGGATAAACTAACATATTTGGGGAAAGACATGATTTAAAGCATCATTTTATCAAACAAAATTAATATTATTAAAATTTGCGTTAAATTTTCGAATAAGCGCCTATTCTAACTAAAATATCTAATTGAAATTTTACAAATAAAATTTTGCGTCATTCTATATTTATATTATTATTCAATATCTGCTACAAATTTTCATTTCACATTCAATATTCGAAATCAATATATAAAATAAATTTTAGTGGGACGTAAATTTTTAAATTATTTTTAATCATAATATGAATATCTCGAGTTAAAAGTTAGTTTAGTAATTTTTTTGTCATTGAAAATACTGTTCATTTTATCCTATAGAATCTTTGAGAATTCTACATTTAAAGTGATTTTAAATAAAAGCCATTTTTCTTATTGAAAAAGTTTTAATTAAATTATTCATGTACAATAAAAAGTTTTATTTAATTATATTCATGCATATTATAAATTCATATTTTCATTTCATGTATAATTTTAATATAAATTATACTTTGATAATTATTTAATATTTACCAGTTGAAAAATATCATTAAAAAAAAAAAAAAAAATCAAATAAAGTGTATTCTTTTTTCATTTACTTCAAATATCGATAGTATTATGCTTTCAAAATACAAGATAAATAAAATTTAATGAAAATATGACTAACAGTTAAAGTTATAAAAAAAAAAAGAAAGAAAAGAAAGATTATTTTTTACGGCGAAAAAGCAAATTAGGATAAATAATCAAACAATTTGCAGATACTTTCAATTTGTCGAAAGTGACGTCATAGTACTGTTACGTCCATGAGCAAGATCAAAATTTTTTTTTCTTCCTCCTTTAACTCACGAAAACTCTCTCTACACGGAAAATCTTACGAAGGCAATTTATCCCTACTCCCTTTCCGCAGGCTAAAAATAGACGCGCACATGTGTGCTGCCGAGCCAAAACAACGAGCGTAGGGAAGGACTAAGGATACATAAATGCATTTTTCTTTTCTTTCTTTGAAAATTTAAATTATTTTTATCAATTATTGAACCTGTTAACAATTCAACGCCTTTCTAATATTTTACGAATTTTAAATAATAAAAATCTAGTTAAATCCTTTTATAATGGATTTTAATTTTACAAAATATTATATTTCAAAATATAAAAAAAAATATATAAAAGAACATATCATTAAATTATAGTATTTACAATGTAAAAACGTATTTTTATAATTATGAAATATTATTGTTTATACTAAATCAAAATAGAAATTAATTTCATTATGTCTACTTTTTTTTTGTCTCTCTACTCAATTTAGGTTTATTACATTTTACTATTATTAATTTAATTTTAATCGAATTTGCTGTTTCGACAATTTTGTAATCAATTACATATGTACTATATATACTAACAGTATATTATATACTAATATAATAATATACTAACAGTATATACTTGTTAATATTTAGTTTTTATTGACATTATTAAGTTACTTTTATATTTAGTTTAGTTATTTTTTTTCTAATTGATTTCGAGTAGCATTTTAATTTTAATTTTGCAATAGTATTATAATTTTTATTTACGATATTAATAATACATTGTTATTTATAATTATAAAATTCTTGTGCATAGGTTTTAAAAATGTTTTATTTTATATTTTAAGTTAGAGAAGGGAAAAACACACGAGTGGAAGAAGTCTCAAGCATATGCATATCTTCCTCCACCGCATATCGTGTTTTCTCTCATCGATGCGTTATATGTATATGGTGCAAGGGCGTAACTTTCTTTACGCTCGCATTGCGCAATACTATAATAGAATTTTAAGTTCAGGGTTAGAAGTAGGGAAGAAAACTTTTTTTCTTGACTTTTCATTCGACGTTTTCTAGCCCCTCCGTACTTCTATCTCCTATCTGCGTCTTACTAACGGACCTTATAGATCAATTTTTGTATAAAAAGGGCGAGTTTCTGTAGATTGACAGCAGTTTTGACGAGCTTTGGCTCAAGACACTCGCTCTTCTCGTCCCTAGCAGCCTATGTGCACTCGATCGAGGCTTTACTAAATTTAATGAATAAAAATACATTCAAAAAGAAACTTTTCAAATTTCATTTCCTAATTGAAATTTTCTAAGTTAAATTTTTCTATTTTAATGTTTCAATTTTCGACAAATTTTTTCTAACTTCATTCTTCAATATTTACCGTAAATTTTTCTAAGTTCAATTAACAAATTTCTAACTCCAAATCCTTGGTGTATCCGTTTAATTACAACCTTAAATAACATTCAGTTTTGTCCCTGCTAGCTTCGGCTAGTTGAGTGTAAACGTTTGTTACGTCAACAATCTCCTATTTTACTAAAATTTTTATTTTTACTTGGAGATTCAACGCCACGGCGAGCCGCACTTACAGTAACCAGCGTTAGCTTAGAAACATTTTTTTTTATACATAATTTTTTTTAAGTCTGCGCGTTCGCGAAAAAAATTTAGTTAAGAAAATTTAGTCCTCTTTAAAGAATTCGCAGGTTCAAAATAGCGCCGAAACTACGCGATTAAGCAGTTAATTATCAGAAACGAGAGTAGTTAACAAAACGTGTGACGTAATAGTGACTTGTGCTCTATCTCGGACGTAACAGTACCAAAATAAAAGGAGAAAATTTATTTTTCTTTTTTTTTTTTTTTTTTTTTTTACCGTGAGGTTAAAAAAAAATATAAGTTTTAGTAGTATTTCGAATATGTAAACTTTTTACTAAACTTTAATCCTATAAAAATAAAATTTAATCACTTTTTTTTTCAATTCACCGTTAAATTCTGACAATGAAACATACCTCGCATTGCAAACAAAATATTAACAAAGTACTCAGTAAAATGAACGATATTGTAATTTCTATCCTCAAATCTTATAAATTCAAAGGCACCTATTATTTCTAACGCATAATGTTTGCACAGCAATGCTTCGTCACCGAAATTGAAACGTTTGGTCTCTGGGCGTATATGTATTGTGACCGCGCGCGACAATAACAAAAGCACTCATTCGATTCCTCATTTTTTTCTTTTTTAATCTCTCTCTCTCTCTCTCATTCTCTGTCTCTTCATCGTATATTTTCAGTCCTTTCACACCCACACTTTGATAACCTCGCATTTTCTTCCGTCTCATTCTCTTTGCATATATATATATATACTTGTATAGGTATATACATATAGAGTGAGATCTCGACTGGTAGTCTAGTCTCGGTTAGCCTGCAGGAAATTAAATCGATCCACGTGCTGCATAGTAGAAGGACGCGAGCTCGCTCCGAACCCCCTACCGCTTTTGCTCGGATTACTTTCCGTGAAAACTCGGCTCGGGGTCAGCCGCTTTCCTCCCGCACCCTAAAATGGCAGCTTATTTCAGCCTGTAATCTAAGCGCGACATCGGGAACGTTTCTCAAGAAATATTTTGCACTTGGCTTCTCGCGCTCTTACCTCGTTGAAGTCCGCGCCGGAAAAGTATAAGAACGTGGAAAAAAAAACGAGAGAGAGAGAGAGTGAGAGAGAGAGAGAGAGAGAGAGAAAGAGGAAAAGAGAAAAGGTTTTATGTTTAAATTTGAATTTCGAATATATGTAAGCGACGTGTATGCGAGGCCGCACGGACTCGTTTCGAAATTGCCCTTTCGACTAAAGAATACAAGAGAGAGAGAGAGGGGGGAGAAAGGCAAATGCGGCTCGAGCAATTGGATGGTTTGCTTTTTCTCTCTCAAGGAGGATATCTCGTACTTGCCGTTTTTTTCTCTCTTTCAATCGTGTATAAAGTTTGTTTTTACGGCCCAAAGGCATTCGAATAGCGTATTTTAAATTGAGCCCGTTCTATAGGTTGAGAGCTTTCCGATATCTGAGTGTATTAACTTACGTCAATTTTCAACTATCGCTTCTTTCCTGGTTTGTGATAAATTTTTTTATGCTTAGAATTTTAAGAAATAGCATGTATATGTTAGTTTAAAATATTGTATAGATATACAAATTGTATATAAATACGATTATTCTTTTTGTAAAATCGATTATCTTTTGTGAACTATTCTAATTAATTTTTTTAACGCTTTTATTTTCTAATTCTACATTGTTAAATGTCTATTTTATGAATAATTTGACATAATAATAAATATTTTATTATTAAATGCGCATTTAAAATGTACTGGAAATTATTACTTATTAAAAAATTGTGATTAACCTTTTGGTATATAAATTTTAATATTTCCACGTAAAAAAATTAAAAAAAAAAGAAAAAAACAAAAAAAATAACCACTCGATTAAATATTTTTAAAAATCAAAAGTTTTAGCGACGAGGTAAAACAATTTCACGGTTATATCAACAGGTTGATAAAATCCGAGCTTAATTCGCGTAATTTTTGGCACGCTGAAAAAAAAACTCAATTTTTCACAGTGTCCCAGAGAACCCGATCTACCGAACGATAAACTCTCTCTCTCTCTCTTTCTCTTTCTTTTTCTCTCTCGTGTTCTTCGCAAGAGCACCGCGCAATTATGTAATAAAACAATTGGTTTCGTTAAGCAAAAGCGTCGGTTGCGTTAGCTCGCCCAGTTAATCATCATTATCCCTTCAACTTTGTTAACCGTCTCGGGTGTCCTCGAGTCCGGGCGAGCTTCGTCGTCCGTACCGAGAGAACAAAAACCGAGAGAACGTCTCACCGAAGAAAGAAAAGATCGAGAAAAACGAGCGACTCGAGAAGAGACAGAAAGAGAGAGCGGGAGTGAATCTCGGTTGTCCTTAAAGGATTCGCGCGGAAGAAACTTGTGCAACGCAAGGGAAAGGGGGGGGAGGGCAAGAAAACTCGTATAAACAGTTGCCCGTGCCACCGCGATCTAACAAAGAATAAGCTGCCGCTACCGAGCTGTAGCAGCGAGTCAATGAGCATTTTATGTGCAGCGTAGCGTAACGAGCCGCTCGCCGTGTCTCCTTAAAATTTCGCGGCGTCCGCGCGGCACTTATTTGTCGAGTCAACCGGCTTGTCCCGAGCTCCATTAGCATTTGACGCGTCCTCGCGAGAGATTATTATTTTACGTTATTCCGTGCGAGGTTTTATTGCCCCCGCTGTATACGTATATATAAATTCGCGCGGCAAAAAGTTATGGAAGTAAACGAGGGAGAGAAAAAAAAAGATGGTTAAGCATTTGAAAGTTAATGTACTTGTAAAATGCTTCCGCGTGTAGCGGCGACGGCGATGGTTCGAAGTTCCGAAGCGTTAACCGTTTTACATGTATATTTTATAGATGTTGAAAAACTTGACGAGTTTACTGCGAAGTAGCTGCGATGGTAAACCACGACTGCATTATCACTTTGCACGTGTAGAATGCTTCCATGGCAAACTTGCGTGAATGTCTCTAAGTTTAACTGATTAAATTGGTTATTTCTATTATTTGCTTTATTTTTTATCGAAATTCGTCAACAAACATAAATACATTGTTATATTCAATCAATGTGTTTCAGTAATCTACAGCTACAACGATCGATCGATTATCGCCGCGGAAATCGTTATTCGATGCAATTATAAAAACAAGAAAGGTTTAAGAATCATTGAAACGCGAAAAAGTGCGCGCGAGTGGGCGAACGGCAATCGAAATAATTCTTATACGAGCAATAAAGCGCGACGATAAAACGCGACGGCGTGAAAATCCAGTCGAGAAGCCGAGATCTGTGTCTAAAATTTACCATTCTTATTCACTGAAATACACGCACATACACATCCATATTTATACAGATATAGGTATATATGTGTATGTAAGCACGCGATCGCGCGCGAAAAACGAGGGACGTGAAGCCTTGGTAATACTTCAGTTGCAACGCTTTTGTAGAAATCACCTTCATCCGTCTTTAACGATCTTTTTATATATATATATATAAATTTCCGAGTAGCTAAAGCGCGAGAAAATTACTGGATAAAAAGGACGATCTCTTTCTCGCGCTAGAGAGGAGAAAACGCAGTTGTGTGTTTCATCATTTTCTTCATCAGCGGTTGAATGAAAGAAAGAGAAATAAATAAATAAATAAATAAAAGAAACGAAAAGGAAAGGCGAAAGAGTGAAAAAAAGCCGAGAAAGCCACAGAGATCTCATCACGCGTTCAAGTTTCTCTCGTTTTGTGGAATCGCGTGTACTTTTATTTTTGTGTATGCGCGTGTAACATATATACATTTATATAAAGAAGCTCATGCCCTTTTCTACGTATCTTCAACTAAAGCCGCGAACGCACGAGATTCGAAACGTACACTCTCTTAACCTCGCAAAGAAAATAGGATTGTTTTACATTTTCTTTCTTTCTTTTTTTTTTTTTTTTTTTTTTTTTTTTTTTTTTTTTTTTTTTTTTTTTTTCTTTCTTCATAAAATCCCCTGATGATGGTGAGTTTTCATTTTTCATAATGGCCCTCGTTTAAATCGCTATAACCATTCCGCGAAAATCTTGATGAGATTCTATCAGGCGTTAGTAAAACGACTCACTAGTTACTTTAATTTACAATAATGTTTTTTCGCAACGTAATTATACGTGACACGCATTTTACTGCACGCATTGAAAATAACCATTGATAAAAAGTAATAAAAAAGTTATCGATTAAAAAAGTATGCACTGTAATATTAAGATACATGTATTTTAGTCTCTTAAATTAATTAGAAGAAAAATGAATTTATCATGCAGTATATAAATAATTTATTATAAACTAAGACTTGATTCTTCATATGAAAAAAAAGTTTCATCGTTTAAATAAAAAGTTAAAAAAATTACAATGCAAATTTTCTTTTTATCAAATATCTTCATAATTTATTAATAAATATTTTTAACTCAATTTTAATTGTGATATATAAATGAATTTATCGCAGCTGACGGCTTTGACTTTAACATTAGCAAATAATTAAACGATTTTAAATCAATTTAGAAATTCGCCTACGTGATTCGAGTATTAACGTTACCTTTATCGTTTCAGCGGCGGAAATTTTTTAAAATTAAAATTGACAAAAATTATATTACGATGTTACGCAACATTTTTCCGGGGGAAAAAAGTAGGTAACGACAAAAAAAGAAAAAAAAGAAAAAAAAAAGAAAGAAAAATGATTCCATTAATGTTTACACTTTAATTTAAATCGCATACTTTAAGTAAGGGTAAATTAATCTTCGTATATAACGTCCCTGAAACGCACGTTGAAGGTGTTCACATGCAAGATTTCGCGCGAGAGATGAGTCATTTACACGTTATGCGGTAGATATAATATTCTTTTTTTTTTCTTTCTTTCCTTCATTCGTTTATTTATTTCATTTTTTTTTTTTTTTTTGCTTTCTCTTTTTTCGAGCGCGAGAGGAAGCGATTGTCGAGGGCTTGACTGATTTAATTATAAATGGTAATTTTCGACGATTACTATGTACCCCACTTAAATACACGTTTCGCGAGACTGTAAATTAAACTTCGGAGCGTGTAAGCTTCGGTTCGCTCGCGAGTTTCATACGTTTAATGGGGTATAAAAGCGATCCGATATTTACATAATATGCGTAGCTTTATGTTGCTGCCGAACGATATAAAAACAATGAATAACATACTTTAAATAATGAGTTTCGCATTAAAATGATAAAAAGTGACTTTTTTAAATTATATAAAAACTCTACGTTTCTCTCTCTTTCTCTCCCATTTGTTATATAAAATATATTAATTTCGTAAAAAATTTAAATAATAAATTGTGTTATTTTTGTTTATAAATTTATAAAAATTTAAAATGAAAAATAAAAGTTGAATTAATATATTTAGAATTATTATGTTGTTGGAAAATAGAATTTTTAAAAATAATACATCATACATAAGTTAAGTTTAAGCTAGTTCATCAAAATGTAGATAAAATTATTTTTTTAAATAAAGCCAAAAAAAAAAAAATAATACGATGTTTAAAAACGCGTAAAATATTTTATTAAATTATACATGCACTGTGTATTACCTACAACGTTGGCAATTATTATGATACGTTGAAAAATTAATGTTTTCTGTGCGTTAAAATCTCGATTAAAATAAAAAATTAGAACGAACAATAATTTCAAACGGCTCGACAAAAAAAAGAAGGCTCAAAACCCTCGAAAATATGTGCCTTTAAGCGCGCGTAAACGTGATTAGAACGCGCGAACGAATTTTAACCAAATCTTAAAAATTTCGTCGTTTAATTTCAGCGTTAAAGCCGCGAACATTTTCCGACGTTATTGTATACCCGGTAGTCGCGTACGACTTTTTTAAACGCGTTATTTCAGGAAAATAAAGGACAAAAGAGAGAAAAACATTTTGAACGTCACCCCTAGTTCATTTTCGTTCCTTTTTAATTCTTTTTGCGCGATATATTAACGTCGGCGCTATTCATTTTCACGCACTGTGGATAAGTATGCGAGGAGAAAAATGTAATGTTAAATTTGTTTAAAATTTTCATTAGTTTTGAGGTTTTTCACAGATACCGCCGGAAATTTCTTTACGATTGTATTCTATTTAAACTTTATAAAGAATTTCGATGATTATCACAATTAAATAGTCGTAGTTTATGCGAGTTTAAAAGTAAATTAGAAAAAATAAATGATAATTATTTAAGTACAGAAAAATTTATTGTAACTTAAATCTGTTCAAAAATACATTTATTAATGCATGACATACATAAATTTTTCATCATATATAGATTTATAATTTTACGTATGCCAAAAAACATAATTATATTGATATTGCAAATTAACAACAAAATTGAAAAATAATGTTATCTTTCAAACGAAAAAGAATAAAACGATGTCACATCGTTATAAAGAGTAAAGTTGAACGGGAACAAGACAGAAATGCGTGCTAGCCACGATGTTTCCGATAAATTTATCGAAGATAAATTAAAAGCCGCGGAAGCTGGCCGACGCGCTTCTCTCTGTTTAATAGACGACGCAAGGACTGAGCGCTTCAAAAAGTTTGGTTTATTACTTTTACGTATATATACGCGCGCTTGCATGGATACATATATATATATATATGGCAAATTCGCGAGGAGACGGCTCTTTTAAAAGCGAGAGACTTCGATCCTTTTTTTGCGGTTGATTTATTTATTTATTTATTTATTTTTTTTAATTTTTTTTTTTTTTAATTTTTTTTTTTTTTAATTTTTTTTCATTCGAGGATGTGGAAACCGAGCCCTCAAGGAACTCGGCGGTTTTAATGCGCTCGCTGGAAATGGAAAGTGGGAGGAAGCTTTACGCGATACAAAACGGATATTTTAATACTTTATAAAACTTGAATTATATTTTAAGACTTTGTGTCGAACTGGGTAAAGATACTTTACTTTTCTTATATGCATTGTTTCGCACTAATCTGAAAGAATGAACTAATAATCGACAGTTTGTTTTTCGTCCTGAATTAGTTTTAATCTAATATAAGATTTAATCGATTTACTTTTTTACATACGGTTATATTTTAAAAGATTTAAGAAAAAAATACAATTTTAAAATGCGAAGCAGGATGACGAATTTAATTAAAATTAATAATTAAGAAGCGACAGAAATTTTAGTTCAGAAAAATAGATTTCTTTTTGCAATTTTTTATAATCCAATACTGGGTAAAATTTATATCGATATATTAAAACATTTCATTTTTAATGAAAAATTTAATGCTTTAGAAAAAAACTTTTCCAACGACTATTTTTAAAAATAAATTTAATATTGAATCACCTAATTTGATTAAAATTACTTGCTCCGAGTGCAAAAATAATGACGTCGTTAGCAAGCAATTAAAATTTTCAACCAAATTCGTAATAGAAAAAAAAAAAAAAAAAAAAATTGCAGTATTCTATAAAACGCATTGAATAATCGACAGGTAAAAAAGGCGAATACTATAAATTCGATCGACTCGAAACGGGATTGAGAGCGACGAGTAAAAGCGAAACGGCAGAACGTCGATGGAGGATTTTTAACGCGATAGTTGAAAGTTGCGAGTGACGTTGATTAATCGCGGATGTCTCCTTCCTTAATTGCTCGTTAAACGTTTCCCCGAGCAAGGAACATTATCCTGGCTCGCATTTTTCAACGATCGCCTAGCTTTACGCGCGCGCAAAGCGTCCGCCCTGAGTTTGGCGCATTAACCCGCACCTATCTGTCTCTTCCTGCTTTACGTACATACGACTGACGCTTCGAAAACGTAAAAGCAAGAAGAGTCGCGAGAGGTGTCAGAGGACAGATATAAAGAAAAAACGAAGCGAGGGAAGTTTGAAAAACAAAAAAAAAAAAAAAAAAAAAAAAAAAAAAAAAAAAAAACGCTCGCGCTCGCGAAGGGAAAGGAAAGAATCGAGTAAGAGAGAAGACGTAGGCGAGCGGTACTCTGTCGTTGGCCATTATCCGTGGTAATTGCGGCTAATTTGTTCGGAGAAACCGGTGCGGTACAGTGAGAACAAATACACACGCATACGCACGCGCATACGCACGCGCATACGCGCACGCACATACACACACACACTCTTGCACACAGGGAGCAAGAGAGAGAATGAGAGAGAGAGAGGCACGCGCACGAGCAAGACTCCGTCGTGCTAATCTGTTTAACATCCACGTTCGGATTAAACCATTAGCCGTGTCGCCTCTCTCGTTCTTCCACAAGCTCCTATACAATTGCGTCTCACGGTCCACGGACGAAATTCGCCATCGTTGCTAACTAGATCCCCTTCGTATTCGGTTGAAATACGTATCGGCGTCCACGCGCGTGCTTACACTTTATTCAGCTTTTAATTTAATTATTCTTTTTGGAATTTACTTTTTCTTTACTTTCTACACGACGAGCGTCCTACTTTTTTCGACCTTTTGTTTTATTGACTTTCTGTAAAGTTAAATTAAAGACATTTAAAATATACACGTTATAAACTGTTATAATTGTATATCCTATCCAAATATTGATAAATGATCATTGATTAACGAATCGTCTATATTGGTTTCTCTTTTATTCGATGTAAGAACGTTTTGATAAACGGGATTAATAAATAATTCATCGTTTTAAGACACGAACACATATCTTATATTTGCTTCTCAATAAATTGTAATGAAAATTAAAATAAAGGCGTTTATTTCTAAAAATTTAACATAAAAAAAAAAAACTAAATTTTGAAGATAATTTGCATAATTATTTTCCGAAAAATTTAAATAATTTTAATTTTTGAAATTTGTTGAATCCGCACATATTTTCATCAAATTACCTTCGCTTACATTATACAAACTCGATCATCGGAAAGATGATTGGAATTCATTACATTTTAAAAATCTATCGAGAACGAAGCGAGATAAACGGGTAAAAATATCGGTCGCATTGCGTTATATTTGAAATTCGCGATATCTCTCGAGCAAATATATATTCGAGGGAATGCGTGATTTAACTTTGCCAGTACTATTTAGGCAAAATTCGCTGATTAGGGCGCATTAAGCATCTCTTCTCAGCGCAAACTGCATTAACGAAGCATCGGTATCGTCGTCTAATTGTCTTGACGTTAAGCATCGTACTCGAGATGCCGATTTATTCATTAATAGTGCTCACACACATACACACAAATTGAATGATAATCTCGGCTCGGTCGAGAGTCGTCGTTCTGTCGTGTCTCGCTCGCTCTGAGTAAAATGCCACTGGAAGAGAGGGGGAGAGAGAGAGAGAGAGAGGGACTAGCGGCAACGGTAGCGGTGCATAGCCAAGCAAAGAGGCTTAACTCCGACTCACTGCACCCGGCAATTAACCTCGCTAATTAATTCCCAGGCGCAGAGTAGGAGAGATCTCGCAGCCGAAGATCGATCCGCGAGGCTAAATGTAAGAGAAGACGAGGAAGCCAGCCAGACAGACTGACTTCTCGCGAGGCTTATCTTAGTCATCTCTCTCTTTCTCTCCCTCTCTCTAGTTTCCTCTAAGTATCCCTTTCTCGAGATGAGCGGCTTGAGATTGTCGTAAGGGTTAAAGGTCGCCAACCAAGAAACATTAACTTGTGTGTGTGTGTGTGTATATATGTATATATGTATATGCATAGAAAGTTTTGAAAGAGCGGCGGTGGTCGTGATAACGACCGCTGTCCTAACTTATTCTATTTGCAACAACTTTTTGCTTTTTAATCGATCTTTAATTCATTGAAATTTATAAATGTGTTTTATGCTATTGACGAAAATTTGGTATTTAGTGTTGAAAAAATTCTTTATAAAAAAATAATCGAATGTAGTATAATTAAGAAAAATTGTAGTATAATTAAAAAAATCTGATTTATTCGAAAATAAACAGTACGTATAATTTAAAATTTATGTGAAAAAAGAATTTCTCTAAATCAAGTTAATAATTTAACAGAAAAAGAAAAATCGTTAATTTTGTTTTAATTGCGATAAAAGTTCTTGTTAAATTATTTTTAAAGTTTTTTTTTTTGTTTACTTTAAATAATGAATTACTTAATTGTATTAGGAAAGAGAATAAAATTTTGGTATTTAAAACGTGACTTTGCACCTTATGTATGTCTTTAACAAGTGCGATAAGAGATAATATAACGTAAAACTACCGAGTAACCACAGGTATAAAAAAAGATTTTATCACAATCACAATTCTCTTTTATTACAAAAGAAATGTCCATATATACATCATCTACCAAGAGATAGCGAGAGAGACTATAAAATTTACGAAATTTCTGACGCTCAACTTCTCATCCGAAACATCTTTAACCGTGAACAGAGCGGAAATGTTATAAGGATAAAAGAGTTAGAAGGATGGAGGAAGCGTGCGAAAATAAAGAGGCGGGAAAAAGTGAGAGAGGAGAGAAGAAGGAATGGTCCCTTCTCCATGGATTTATTGAAATGGATAGAGAAAAAGGACGGCATATGCAAGGGCTTGGAAGGAAGAGTAGAGCGGAAGAAATTAGCAAAAGCGAGAGAAGTAGTGCGGAGCGTGAGAAAGATAGAACGAGGTAAGAAGGACAGAGAGTAGGGAGAGAAAGAGAGAGACAGAGAGAGGGAGGGGGCAGCGGGGAAGGAAGAACCCTGCGACGAAGAAAGGAAGGAAGGAAGTAAAAGAGAGCGAGGGGAAGACAGGAGACGAGCTTATCTCATTATACGTGCCGGGCGACCGGCGCTGCTAATAGGGAAGCCGAGACGCGAGCGAGGAAAGAAGCGTCGCCATTTCACTGCCAATTTTTCTTGTCCGCTAAGCGGAAAATTATGTTCGCTTTGTCTACCTTACCTCCTCTTTCTCGCACCTTCGTTTTTTAAGACGAGCGTCGAGGCTTCCTCCTCCTTCTCCGTTTCTCATAGCCCGGGCGTCAGATTCTCTAGGCTAGAGAAGCCTCCCCCGGATATGTATCTATACATATATACATATATATATATATATATATATATATATATAGAAAGAGAGAGAGAGAGAGAGAGAGAGAGAGATGAATTCCGGAGATCTTCATAAACTAAGGAAGAAAATTGCTTCCCTTGAGAATTATCCATTGGCTAAAGTGATTTAGGAGATTTTAATAAGTTTTTAACGAGTATTCTCTGAGTTTTTCACCTTGACTCTTTATTCTCTCTTTCTACTATCGAGCGATTCTCATTATTCAGTGTCGTCTGTGATTTCCTTAAAAAATATGCGACGTAATTTTTTGATTATACTTTTTAATTTATCGCGTTATCCTTGATCTTTCGGTTTAAAGCACAGGCGGCGGATAAATTTGATAACGTCAGCTTTCTTTTTTCTTTCTTTTCCTTAGATTGAAAACTTTTCGTAAATAAGGATTAGAAAATAATAAAACTGCAAACTGCAGTACAATTAAATAACATTCGATTAAAAGCCGACATATATAAATTATGTAGTAAGAAATTATTATTATAATTAGCTCGTTTACATTTACTTGAAAACTATTAAACTAACTACGAAAGAAAGAAAAAAAAAAAAAAAAAAAGGAAACATAAACGAAAAAAAAAAAAAAAAAAAAAAAATTAAAAAGAATGTATCCCATCGAAAATGAATTTAGTTCCCACGACGTGCACTTCTTTGAATTAACGTCCACACGCGTGGGCCTTAAAGGCGCCAGGTGAGAGAATTCTCGCGTCCGCACACAGCGGCGACTAATCAATTCACTCTCTTCACATTCGCTTCTTATTCCAACGCGCACATATAGACTGTACGGAAACGGTCGAGGGTAATAACATACATATATGTATATATATATATATATATATATATATAAATGTACACGATCGCTTGTCACGTCGTGTTTATACTTTCCGAGCGCAAACTCTTTACACGTCCGTGTGTGGGAAACGCTGGTCCGGTCTCTCGGCGTTTCTACACATATTGGCCGCGAGTTGTGTGCACCGACACCTCGCATCCCTTATAATTGGGCCTTTGTTTATTACCATTGTCCCGGCTGCGAGTCGTACCGCGGTTGCACATTGTAAGCACGGGGGCTAATAGCGCGAATTAATCTTTGCTAAGTGGAGCGGGAGCATAAAGCGAGCGAGCGTCTTTTGCTCGAGTGTGCGAGCGCATCGAGGGTGTCTCGGTTTCCACGAGACAGGTTCTCTCTCTCTCCCTCTCTCCTCCTCTCGTTCTTCTTCTCGCACTTCCTGCCTTACCTGCGTCGCCTTCTTTCTTACTCTTGAAATCTTAGCGGCTTATGTTTCTCTTTTTACCTTCGTTTTGCCTTATTTTTTTGGTTTTATTTTGCTCATTTTTTTTTGTTTTTTTTGTTTTTTTTGTTTTTTTTTTGTTCTTTTCGAGCTACGGGCTTTGTACGATGGACGTTTCGTTTCGTTCTTTATTCTTATTTACTTTCTGGTTTTCTCGAGCTGGAATGACAAGGCTGCTTGCTAATGAGCGAAAATTTTTTTTTTCTTTTTATTGTTTCATCGGTAAACTGCACGAGCTTCGACTAAACTACGAGGATTTCGTATTTATATTTTTGAATGTTTGAATAAGAACTTAAGAACTTGTTTTCATTGAATGATAATGAAAAATTTACGTATTAATTATTATATTTGAAGATTTTTATTTTAATAAATAAAATTTTTTAAATATTTTTAAGTAAAAATAGTATGTAATAATTTAAGAAATATTATCGCGAAGAGAAAGAAAAAATGTTTTTGATAAAGTAATCGCTATTTCTGTAATAACGTAAAAAGATAAAAATTAATTGTTTAAAAAAGTAAAAAAAGATCAATGCAAAAAATATAAAGGAATAAATTTAATTTCCGAGATTCATTATATTGCAATTAAGCGAGCACATAAATACTAATAAAAATATTTTTTAAATTTTTTTAAGTTGGTAAACAAAAGAGAGTATTTCTTTTCTGAGGAATGTATTTTAAATTATACTTTTTTAAATAAGTTTAGTATACTAATTTAATAAAAGATATTTTTATAAAAATCTAGAAAAGTATTAGATTTAAATTCACGTTTTTCACATAAATCATTGAATTTCGAGTAATCGATAAATAAAATTGTCAACATCTAGCGTTTGCGTAAAGTAAAAAAATCATTTTTACGATGAGAATAACACATTAAACGATTGAATCTAGCTTTATCATATCTAAACTTTCTTCTTTCCTTTCATCGAAATCTGAAGCTCCGTTCGTTTGCATCTTTAAACTCTTCTTTTTTTTCTTGTTTCCCTTGTTTGAATTTCTCTCTCTCTCTCTCTTTCGCTCTTGTTTTTCTCACTATGCAGGACCCAATGTACGTGAGCGGTAGAAGCGGCGACGGTAGCAGTTCCGCTTTAACTAGCGTCTTGTTAAAAGTGGGTCCGCATCGCTTGGCTCTCTCTCTCTCTCTCTCTGTCGGTCCATTGTGTGCTCTTCCTCTGAAACCCTCGGGACGATAGACAATACGATTTTGTTGGGCCGTTCCCTCCTCCCTCTGTCTCTCCTTCCAACTCGCCAGGCGCCTCTGATCCCGGCGATCGCTTTGTATTCCATGCGAACACCGCGCGAGTATACATATATACAGGTATGCACATATATATATAGGAGCGCTCGTGTGTTCGCGTTTAGAAGCGGAGAAGCTGCGCTTGACAAGTGCGCGTCCTTTATCGACAAGAGCGACACTTGTTTCTTTCGCTTCGGCCAATCGCTCGCGCTTTCGCGCACGTACACAATAAGCCGGACACGCTGAGATTTTGTGTCTCGTTAGTGTAAATCCGAGAAAGGAAGAAAAGGAAGATTCGCTTGCGGGGATAAAATACGAGGACAAGCACGAATTCACGCACACGCGTATGTATGTATACTTTGCTCGACATTTATTTTCGCTAAAGACAGGCGTCTGTTTCGCGGGAATCATCGCGATCGAAACCCGCGATCTTTTCTCGCTTGTTATATATATATATATATATATATATATATATATATATATATATACACTTTCGTTTGTATAATGGAGGCTTGGTTGCCTTCGAGTTGCTCGCGTGTATTCGGGCAATATATGCATGTCGAGGGAGAAATGTGACGGAAAATTATCGCGTTAAAGTCTTCATCTCGAGTTTTTATCGATATTTCGCTAAATGGCATATTATCGCGGTTGTAATATTTTACGAACAAAAATACTAATGCATACTCTGGCAATACGTAATTGATTAATAACAATATGTAATTAAAAATAATGTACAAAAACAATTGAATAACTTATTAAGAGTTATTTCAAATTTATATCGTGTTCAGAATTAAATGTGTATAGTTTATACATATATTTAATTTATAAAAAAATTTATAAATAATAAATTATTATAAATATTAAATAGATTTTCATTATAAAATTATAGATGGAAATAGTAACGAAGCAATATAAGCCAAGTTTAAATTTCATATTAAATAAGGCATTATTCATATTTACGTTTACTTTTTTTTTAATACAAAATGCCAATGTAAACATTCATTTTATGAATTAAATTGTAAGAAAGCAATAGTTTTATTTATTCTTCTTTTATTATTTATAATAATCACTGCATTATTCTAGTAGCGACTTTAAATTTATCTCGAATATTATATTATACAATTATAATATTTATAATGCAAGAAGTTTTTTAAGCTTACTATTATACTTTACCTGGACAATTATTTGACAAATTATTTTCTGTAGAATAATGTTATCTTTCAAAATTGTTGAAATAAGTAATGTATATTGAACGCAAGCTTAGCATTTTACGCTGGGCATTGATATTGAGCAATGATTGATTACAATAATGGTTACCTAGTACTTAAAATTCTTTATACCAATATCTCTTTCTCAGCCATAACGGCTTCACTCATTATATATATATATATATATATAATACACATGATCTACTTATAAACTACTTATAGTGCATAAATTAGTTGTGTATATAAGTCGATTTCACGACTACGATCAATAACAACAGTGTATAAAGCATTATCAACGCAAAAGATTAAAAGTGTAATAAAGTAATCGAAATTGGATGTAGAAATAAAGATAGGGTATGTTATAATTTTTTTTACGATAAATCATAAAAATCTGTATATTGAAAAATAAACATTTGCTATTCAGTAAATAATTATTCAATGAAGTTATAAACCAAGTTTAAAACAAATTAATATGCAGGTTTAGAGATAACTACGATAACAAATTTGTAATTAAGTTCATAAAAAAGTGAGGCCAATCACTTTTTGTTCAATATTTGTTGGATGCGTGCGAATCGCGTCTTGTAAGCTAAACAATTTGTATACAAAATTTGTATACAAACTATTACAACTTCTATTGATAACATTTACTAAATTCAAGAATGAAATGAAAAGATTTATATTCAGCAAAAATTTTTTCCATTTTTCAGTTTGTCAGAAATCTCAATTTTCGCTCATACGTACAGAGAAAAGTGGTCGATAGACAAATATTCATTTCGATTCGTCGACTTTTCAAACCTTTAAAATTTATTTTGATTACAAAGTAAAAATAAAAAAACTAGGTTTATTTCGATAGGAATATATTATTTTGTTCCATTATCAATGTGAAAACGTAATTGCGCTCGAATAAAACACCGACAAAGAGTAAAACAAATTTTATAAAATAGAAAGGATTAATATACAAAAGCATTAAAAGAATAAAAAAAAATAATTTTTTCATCGTAATACATGTACAACATAAGCACACCCAAGGGGCCGCATAAACTCTTCCGTTGCTGTGCTCGCACGCGCGCGCGCGCGCGCGTGCTACAGGGTAGCAAATGAGAAGACGAAGAAGATGAGGAGAAAGAGAAGAGATATACATACACGCGGCAGCGGGAAAGTACGACCGGAGGGTAAGAGAAACGCGGGGGAAATGATTGTTACATCAAGCAGGAAGTTCAGGGTTGCGTGTAAATGACCGCTCGCGCGGCCTGTTAAGATAACGCTTTCTCTCTCTCTCTCTCTCTCTCTAGCGCGTGCGGTACTCAATCTTGGAGATAGCGCGAGCGAGTGGCCCCCTGAAACGAGATGAGAGCGTGCGAACGGCCGGCAAACGTGTAACCTACGAGATTTCGCAACAATTAAGTCAAGCCTCTTATCTTACTAAAGGTCTAAAGCCGTCCGGACGAGTGACCGAGTGCCCGTCCAAATTAAATTTTCACGAAAATTAACGATTAAAACTTACTTCTCTCTCTCACTGTTTTACTCGAGCGACTTAGATCTACCTTTTTTTTCCAGCGACTCTGCGACCCTCTTTTTTACGAAGTTTTTATACAATTATTTCATTGTTCAATTATAATTCATTGGTATAATAAGTTATTAATTTTGCATTTCATCTGCAGGAAATTATAATTTAATACATGAATTTTATATTTTTAGTTTAACGTTTTGTATTGAAAGCCGATAGTTTCAATCTTCATTATGCTTGAAAGTATTATTTAATACATTAAAGGATATTTTCACAGTGAAGGGTCGGATACAATAAGGGATACAATTTACGCTCGAAAATGCATTAAAGTAGTGTCCAAATGACCAAATTTTCAAAATGGACAAGGCAATTTTTTAAAAATACTGGCTTTTAGCGAATAAAAAGGCGAATTTTTTCCGAAAAGAATTTTTCATCATTCGATTTTTTTTTCTTTTAAAATAAAATTAAAAATCAAAAATGTTTTATCAAAAATTTCCTCGATTTTTAATAGCTTTTAAAAACATAAACTGCTCAAACTTAGTCAAATATCATTGTAATTTTTTGAAACTTGGCAAAAACACGCAAAATACTCTAGCGTTGCCTATGGATCAATCAATTCGATAATTAATTTTTCTTAATAATTACTTAATACCAAGGACGTGACAGTCGTTAATTACATTTTTTCTAGCTTCAACGAGAAAAGGAATCGAGGGAAGTTAAAGCTACAAAAAACTTCCAGCGAGACATTTGTTTCTCAGTATTTGAACAAGTTTTTAACGAAATTTTAGATCGATTCAATAATAAATGGCTAAGATAGAGCGTTTTTAAGAAAAACGTGACTATGATAACGCTGGCGCGGCGTGTGCTTACTATGTGTTACCCCTGTTTACTCTATTTTATATTGATTGAATATACCTTATAATGATGATATTACTTATTTATCAAATGAATGATTAATATTATCAAAAAATACGAAATGAATACTGCTTTAATTGAAAATTTAATTTTGAAAATGTGTAGCTTTATGAAGATTACATTGATCGGATATTAAATTAATTTTTTCTACTCTATTCTAGATACGTAATTTTGATTATTAAAATTACAAATTTGTAATAAAATTTTTATTGAGTTATAAGTTCTATTTTCAGATTAATTCTAACTTTAATCAAAATGCATTTATCGAAATGGTAACTCGAATAAAAAATTAATTATTAAATTCAAAATTTTCGAAGCATTTAATACCTTTAAGTTCCTGAAAGTAATCGATCAATGGTGCATACATATGAACTTATTAGATCAAACAAATATATATACATAGGTATATAGAAGTGCGCCCATTGATTGAATGAATAAATTGAATTGAGCAATTTTACCAAATTAAAGTCCGACTTGAAAATTTTCGAAAATACGTTATCTTAATTTATCCAAGTTGACCGAAGAATAGCGTTATAAATATAAATATATATATATATATGGATGCATGATTTTAATCTCAGTTTATTCCAACGAACGAAATAATTTTGACACGAGCCAACGTAAAACGTTAAAAAAATTTGTGACTCATGATTTTTTCGTATCGTTTTCGTTTTTTTTTTCGCTCTTTCGGTACAACCAATGTTGTTCTTAGCGCTAAAGCCAATATTTTCCGAAACTTTTTTTTTTCCTTTTTTATTTTTCTTACTCTCTTTTATTCTTCCCCTTTTCCGTTTCTTTTTCACTCAGACAGATGATATTCTTTTGTGAAAGCTCCTCTCTCTCTCTCTCTCTCTCTCTCTGTGATCTCGAAGCGCGGCGCTTATAAAAACAGTTTTCAATAGCGAGGAAATTGAAAAGCGAATCGCGCGTGCCACCGGATATTCCGGCATAAGAGCGACAATGAACCGAGCTTTTCCCTTCCCCCATTCCTCTTTCTCCCTCTTTTAATTCTTTTTAACTTTTCTCGTGTATTCTTTTAGTCTTTTACTTTATTTTCTCTCCCTCTCTCTTTTTTTCTCTCTCTCTCTCTCTCTCTCTCTTACTCTCTCCGGTCTCGCGCGCGCGTGAATTGCGAGAACCGCGAATTTTTCTCTGATTAATCTACGTTGTTAGCATCGTTTTATTCGGGCGACGAGCGGCCGCTCGGCATTTTTTATGCGCACCGGTTAAATATTGACGCAAGCAGAGACAAAGGATTCATCGATTTCCTCTTACGAGGAGCCTTTAATTTCCGCTTCCTGTGTAATGGACGTCGATATCGCGCTCTCCCTATATATCCTCGATACACGCATACATGTTCATACGTATATATATATATATATATATATATATACATATATATTGCGTAACTCGAAACCTCGTCAAAGGCTGTCAAGAAACAGCACCGACAAAATCACTTTTCTGTGGCTTCGGTTGCTTTTTCCTCGACTTTTATTACGATTTTGATTACAAAGCACTTTGTCTCTGTATATTAGAATTAAATACATTTAATAAACTTCGTGTCCAATGGATAATGGAAACTACCCTTTATTCGATGATATTTTATTTTCGTTACGGCCATTATGAAAAAAGAATTTTACTCGATAATACGATACTTACCTTTTAGAGCAGTATACTTGACTTTTTGTGCAAAATAAAATAAAAAAAAAACACTTACTTAAGCTCGATTACAGAGGTCCGTAATAATTTTTCATTTTACATTGGAATTTTACGTCTGTGAATAAGTCGACTCATGTATATATGTATGGCGCCAGCAGTGCAGCAGTAAAAGTATTTTTACGCTTAAGGTTATCGCTATAGTTTTACATCGTGTAAAACTAAAATATAAAGTACATAAAAAAGAAGAAAAAAAAAAGAAGAAAAGAAAAAAAAGTGAAACAATCTTAATGTTTACGTGTATCAGCGTGCTTTTAAATATGGCATAAACGTAAAGTACCGTTAAAAGGTTTAAAAAGATTTTTCAAATAAAAAAAAAGTGTACGCATTCGACATGAACGTTTCGAAGAAGCGTCGCTTCGTTTTACAATAATACGATTCAATATTTAGAGCTAACAAAAAGTTGAGCTCTTTATAATTTGTCGTAAAAATTCCATGTTTTTCTTTTTTATGAAAAACGTTTTATCGTAAATTTTTTAATCGAAATTAAAGTATTAATTTCAAAATGGAGATTACCGAATGGTAAAGCACGTTGGTATACGTTAACGTTTATGTTTATTTCGCTCTTCTTTTTTATTTAAAAATAAGAGACGAGGAGAAATTGTAAGCCGCATTACATTTTCAAATAAGTCGTACGTTTTGAAGATAAATTTTTCATTGATGTATAAAAAAGATTTTCAATAAACCGTTATACTTTAACGAAACAAGATTATAGCGTACAAGAAAATTCCATTAGATATACTTTATAAATATGCGAGGCATTGGTTCGGCAGATGTACGCGAACACTTTGAATATATTTTTAACGCGTCGAGCGGAAATTTAAATTTAAATATAATGTCGAAAGTTGAGTTAATTCGAACATTATGATTATATAATTTCTAATGAATGCGTAATGAAAATTAGAATTTAGAGAATCCAAAAACTTGAATATGGAGACTCTTTAACCTCGTTTAAATCAAAAGTTTTAATTTTAATGTCTTGTACTACAAGTTTAGCCGTTTCAAACACAAAGTTTAATGGATTTATTAAACTTAAAGCGTTGATTAATTAGCAAAGCAATTTCGCATAAGTGCGCGAAATGTAACAAATCGTAAACCCGCTAACATTTCTACTCGTCTCTTTTAAAGCGGAAAACGATGTAACCTAAAATACTCACACATGTAGAAACGATTATAATATTGATGACAAAAAAAAAAAAAAAAAAAAAAAAAAAAAAGAAAGAAAAAATCAAGAGTATTTATACCTCTTTAACTTTTTCCCGTCGCTGATGGGTAACATCGTCCAGGGGTGGATTAGGTGGCTTGACGACGTAAGGTCCCAAAACCGGCAGCTCGGGTTGGGATATGGCCGGCGCCTCTATCGGCGGATGTCTGTGCCTCACGTTAACGACCACCGGTCTCCGATGCTGTTGCTGTTGCTGCTGCTGATAATCCTGGTCGACGAGGACATTTTCCTGAACCCAGGCGGGATTGAGTTGCTCGTTGCGCTCTTCGGGCGCGACGCCACGGTCGATGACAGTCATGAGGTCGCGCCGCGTTACGAACGTCCCCGTTAACAGGACGATTAGCATAACGGACAAAAGTCCGCTTATCGCGAGCCGTTGCATCAACCGCATTTTGTACGGACACTTGATGCTACCCTCCTCGGCACCGCTATCGTCCTCGATGTTGCTCCGGCCAATGAAGTCCGGACTCTGCGCCAGCTCTTCGCTCGTCGTCTTGACGGTCCTGTTGAATCGAGGTCACGGACTATGTTTGAGTATTGTTGTTTATTTGCTTTTTAAAATGTGGGTGCGATCCACGTAGTTCATCGATTGCTTTTAATGGAAACGTTTGTCGAAGTGTTTGCTTTGGCGAAATTTAAAATAACAAATTTGACAAACTTGATGTCCTTTTATTTTCTTTTATATAAATTATTCAGTCCAGATAAGTTAAGAATTGGCATTCTATTTTTCAAAAATTAATTTTTTTTCTTTTTTTCTTTTTTAATACATAAAAAAATAAAGTAATATAAATTTTCTTTTATAAATTTACTAGTTTTATGATTAATTTATCGAAAAATGAAAACTTAAATAGTTATAATAGTGTCAAAGTAAAATTTCCTTTTAATCTAAACTTTTTTATGGAAATGAACTACAATATAGTAAAGAAGATAATTTTTAATCTTCGCGTTTAATTTCAGATTATATAACTATATAAAAGTATAAAACCATGTTACGTTTATAAAACGATTTCTTCATCCTTACGCACAATTAATTTAACGTATCATTTTTTTTTTTTTTTTTCATAGAATTTAAAAAAAAAAAAAAAAAAAAACAATATCCAAAGTTATTTTCGTGCATATGCATAATATCAGCATTATCGAAGTAGAACGAACCAAAATAAATTATCCTTTAAATACATTATGCTTGAAATAGAATTTAGGGGTTTTCCCCAAAGCATGTTGCTGTTAGAACTTCGAAGTGAATTATGTTGATACTACCGGTCACGGCGAATTAACTGAATACAAACACCTACGCTACGAAATACGTAGATTCCATTAAGAACAATCGATATTGCGTTATATACTACGATGCATAGCACAACGAGCCTGTGTATTAATTTTCGTACGGCTTTGATTTTCATAATTTATTGTATTTGATTTTCATTGGATATTTCAAGGTTATTTCTATGTTTAATATTATATTTGTAGAAAAGTTTAAAATTAAAGCTTGTGTGATGGTATTAATTGAGATTCGGAACATTTTAGAGAGTATTAATAGTAAGCAGACAATTAGTAATAGGTAAAAAACAAATTTTAAGAATAAGCATTACTAACATTACCGTAGACATCGTTACGCTATTGCAGACATCGTCTTAGAAAATAAGGATTACAATATGTATAATAAATTGTAGAATAAAACGAAAACTTTTAAATAATTATTAATAAATTAACAATCATTAATTATTGTGTGAACAATGTGAATTATTGAATATATTACATATCACTATATCAATGTTAACTATTTTATTAAAAACTAATTTATTACACGGGCGTAATTTATAAAGCGATTTATAAAGCGATATATAATTGATTAAGCATTTTATTAAGCTTCTCCTTTCCG